>JAOANR010000008.1:37410336-38010336 GCA_030278955.1 Hygrophila difformis | reverse complement strand
TAAGAAGTGATGAATCCAATTTTTATATGTTCCTCAGAAATTATTCAAGTTTAGGAACCAACATCCTCACATTTAGAGTTTTGCTCTAAATGTGAGATTATTAAGTTTCTGACTTGAACTGAGTATAAAACATAGGTAAAATAAATTTTGTGAAGAGATAGGGGTCATTGGGCCCCTATATATTCCTAATGGGCCACTGGGCCCAAAAGTTTGATTTTCCATTATTATTAAACAAAGTCTGAGACACTTGTTGAAAATGGGATGAGATGGATGGAAGGGGTGAAATGCTCGAATTTTGGAATGTGCAGTGGAGGCGTGGCGCAATGGATCTGCTATTTTTGGACTGCCTGGACTGTCTTTGACAGTTAAAACATCCAAAAATTTGCAAACACTATTTTTAATTTTTAAAGAGTTGACTTGTTTTATTTAAGGAAAGTGGGGTGTGAGTTGTCCCATTTTGGATTTTTGAGTTGGGTGAGTTGGGGTGTGAGTTGGGTGACAAAAATACTGCTATTTACTCACACTGCAGTTCCATTGGGAACAAAAGGAATAAGTCAAACATTAAATCTATTCACACTTTTTGTCTTTTTCTAAAAGTCACTTTTATTAAAAAGGGAAAGCCCCTATTGGGTGTTTGTACTATGTTTCCATAAACAAACACACCTTTATTCCAAGAGATCTCTGACATGTGAAAGCAAAAATGCTAAAGAGATCACCCGCTTGAATGATTTCTGCCAAGAACATCAAGAGTAGATAAACCAACAATATCATGGTGTTCAAGAATAACACCCTAATGTTCATCAGTTTATCTTTTCAAGTTTCAAACCTCAAACTTAAAAGAAATTTTTAACCCTTAACAGTTTCACAACGAGTTCTCGAACAGGTTTTAGGGGTTTCAAAAAGGTTTCAAAATGGCTCCTTAAAACCGAGAGCATCATTAACCCAAAACAGAAAACAAAGACACTCACAAACCACATTATGCCATTTTTAACCAAAAAGTAAGAAAAAGAAGCCAAAGATCCGACAGAGGCCATGAACAGGGATGGAAGACTGGGTTTTTACCCTGCCCTCCGTGGTTCAGGTCTGGGCAAAGGTCCCAGGTTTGGAAGGATTCTATAGAATCTGTCCATGGTGTCCCCTTGGATTTGTGGAAAGAAATGTTGTTACGAGAACTCTGCGTTCTTCGTAGGTGTATTTGGGAGTGGATTTTGGGAATGGGAGTGCGAAAGTGTGGGAATGAAGAAGGAGAAGGTTGGGGTATTTATAGGTGAGGAAAAAAGGGTTTTACAACGCTACACTTAGCCTACGGCGCTAACTAGTGCCGTAGGTTTTGTTCAGCGTCGTAGAGTGGTGGAGAGATAAGGGAGTACTACGGCGCTATGCCTTTAGTACGGCACTATCCAAGGATAGCGTCGTTCTGAGGGATTGCGTCGTAGGTAGATTAAAAAGAGGGGGAAGTGCCCTACGGCGCTATCTCATTACTTCGGCGCTAACCTAGGATAGCGTCGTAGGTGAGGATAGCATCGTAGTTGAAGGCGAGATTCAACTGCACTTCAGTTTTGAAAATTTTTCAAAATTTATGCGGACTAGGCCCGAGTAGATGAAATTGGCCTCAGTTGGTTTTATTTGTTTTGGACTTAAGAGATTTTAGTCCAAGACATTTTTGTGTTATAAAAGGGCTATCTTAATTAAAATTAAACTTGCATAAAATAGGTTGGATTAATTCCATTTGTTTGCAAAAATTATTTCGGATTTTAAATTGCTTTAATTTTCCGAAATCATTTTCTTAAATTCATGGACTTAATCCAACCGGGAACCTGGTTTTCCTCTTTATTTTATGTTCCTTCTTTTTGGTGGTTCGGGTATTTCTGCAAGACATATAAATAGATCATTTTAGATTTTCTCCAAATATCAACATCCTCACATTTAGAGTCTTAGTACTCTAAATGTTTAATTGATTTTTGGATATTCTCTGATAAAATAACACACATATAAATATGTATAATGAAATGAAATTTTTATGATTTTAATGCTGTTTCTTATTGAGTGTAAGCCGGGTCTGCCACTGTTTGGCTCTCTTTCTCCGGGTCGAATTGTCCGAGGTACTCCTTTAATCGATGTCCATTCACCACTATATTGCCCTTGTCAGTTCGGATCCTGACGGCTCCATTTTCAAACACTTCTAACACTTCATGTGGTCCTTCCCATCTGGATTTAAGCTTTCCAGGGAACAGCTTCAACCTGGAATTGAACAATAATACACTTTGACCAACATAGAAATGTTTATGCTTAATCCGGCGATCATGCAACTTCTGGGTCCGCTCCTTATAAATTTGAGAGCTTTCATAAGCTAATGCTCGTATTTTCTCAATTTCATTGAGGTCCAACTCGCGTTTGCTTTGAGCAACTTTCAGATCGAAGTTGAGCGTTTTAACGGCCCAGTAAGCTTTATGCTCTAACTCTACGGGCAAATGACAGGCTTTTCCAAAGACGAGCCTGTATGGAGACATCCCAATGGGTGTCTTAAATGCCGTGCGGTATGCCCATAGAGCGTCATTGAGCTTACGTGCCCAATCCTTGCGGGTTATCCCAACTGTGGCTTCGAGTATATGTTTGATTTCGCAATTGGATACCTCGACTTGACCACTAGTCTGGGGATGATAAGGCGTGCCTATCTTATGGAGGATTCCATTTTTACTCATTAAAGTTTCAAAAACTTTATTAATAAAGTGTGTTCCTCCATCAGATATCACCACCCTAGGTATGCCAAATCGACTGAAAATGTTGTTCTTGAGGAACTTGATGACTTGGCTACCATTATTGGTCGGTAATACGACAGCCTCAACCCATTTGGACACGTAATCGACAGCTACCAAGATATAGTAGTTTCCACCAGATGGCGGGAACGGTCCCATGAAGTCAATGCCCCATACATCAAAAATCTCAAGTGTGAGAATTCCCTTTTGCGGCATCTCATCCCTCTTGGAGATGTTTCCTAATCTTTGGCATTTGTCGCAACCTTTCACAAATGTCCTGCAATCCTCATAGATGTGAGGCCAATAAAATCCACATTCGAGGACCTTGTGGGCCGTTCGAGCGGGACCATGGTGACCTCCATATTCTGATTCATGGCATTTTCTGACAATTTGATAGGCTTCATGCTCGGTCACACATCGCCTGATTATTGAATCGGCGCAGTGTTTGAAGAGATAAGGTTCTTCCCAGAAGTAGTTTAATACATCTCGGCTGAACTTATTCTTCTGATGATAATTCAAAAACTGTGGGGTTATTCCGCATGCCAAGAAGTTAGCGATGTCGGAAAACCATGGACAAGCTTGATTGTGCAAATGCAATGCGAACAACTGTTCGTCTGGGAACTCTTCATTGACGGCTTTTTCCTTTTTATCATTTTCTAATCGAGATAAGTGGTCAGCAGCACCATTATCTCGACCTCGCCTATCTTTTATTATGATGTCGAATTCTTGCAACAGAAGTACCCACCTGATTAATCGAGGTTTTGCATCTTGTTTGCTAAACAAGTATCTCAATGATGTATGATCGGTGTATACTATGGTCTTCGTACCTATCAGATACTGTCTGAACTTGTCAAACGCGAAGACTACAGCATACATCTCGTTCTCCGTTGTGGTGTAATTAACTTGGGCCTCATTCAGGGCATGACTTGCGTAATGAATTACGCAATGTCTCCCGTCCTTATGTTGCCCGAGTACTGCACCTACGGCGAGACCACTAGCATCGCACATTACCTCGAAAGGTATTGACCAATCGGGTGGTTCCACTATCGGTGCAGAAACCAACATCTTCTTGAGCGTGTCAAAGGCTTGAACACACGCTTCATTTATTAAGAAAGAATTTTCTTTACAAAGCAGATTAGTGAGCGGCTTGGCAATTTTAGAGAAATCCTTAATGAATCTCCGGTAAAAACCGGCATGCCCTAAGAAGCTCCTAACTGATTTGATCGAGTTGGGGAGAGGGAGATTGGAAAAGACGGAAACTTTGGCTGGATCAACTTCAATACCTGCACGAGAAATGCGATGACCTAACATTATGCCCTCAGTGACCATAAAATGGCACTTTTCCCAATTTAAAACCAGGTTAGTGTCCTCACATCTCTTTAAAATCTTAGCAAGATTAGTCAAACATTCATCAAACGTATCTCCATATACAGAGAAGTCATCCATGAAGACCTCAATGCATTTTTCGATAAATTCAGAGAATATAGACATCATGCATCTTTGAAAAGTAGCTGGTGCATTGCATAATCCAAAAGGCATGCGCCTATAGGCAAAAGTGCCATAGGGGCATGTAAAGGTAGTTTTTTCGTGATCTTCACTGGCGATCACTATTTGATTGTATCTAGAATAACCATCTAAAAAACAATAAAACGCCCTTCCCGCCAACCGTTCCAACATTTGATCGATAAAAGGTAAAGGGAAATGGTCCTTGCGAGTTGCCTCGTTCAACTTCCGGTAGTCTATGCAAACTCTCCATCCGGTGACTGGGCGCGTGGCAATTTCCTGCCCTTGTTCATTCTGCGTGATGCACATCCCACCCCGCTTCGGAACAACCTGCACAGGACTGACCCATTTGCTATCAGAAATTGGGTATATAATACCGGCGTCTAACAGCTTGATCACCTCCTTTCTTACCACTTCTTGCATGGGTGGGTTCAATCTTCGTTGGGGCTGGCGAGAAGCCTTGAAATTCTCCTCCATTAAAATCCTGTGCATACAAACAGAAGGGCTTATTCCTTTGATATCAGAAATGGTCCAACCGATTGCACGCACATAATTTTTAAGCACCCCCACCAGAGCATTTTCTTGAGCTTGTGTCAACTGGGCTAACACAATCACGGGCAATTTTTTATGTTCTGCGAGAAATGCATACTTAATATGTTCCGGTAAGATTTTTAGTTCAAGCTCTGGTGGGCATTCCACTGAAGGGAGTAATTTGCGAGAATTAGATGGGGGAAAATCAGTTTTACCTTCCGGATCCTGCATCAGTACAGGATCCGCCTCCTCTTGGTCGGCGTCGTCATGGAAGTCGGTGCCGTCAAACTCCTCCAAATCCCCTGTTTCGGGATCGGCAAAGTGAACGGCTTTGCATCCTTTGTGCTCCACGCCAGCAGGTCTCAGTACTTGTTTTGATAGTTCATCCAGCATCATTTCATGATCAAATTCAGAGTCAAGCTCTCTCTCCTCACTCCTAACTATTACAGATTTTGATGAACAGAACCCGTCATCTGGGTATTTCTGTAATTGTGCCATGTCAAATGTAACTTCTTCCGTATCGACTCGCAGTGTTACTCGTCCAGCTTTTGCATCTATCAGTGCTCCGCCTGTTGCAAGGAATGGTCTCCCTAAGATCAATTGCATGTCCAGATCCTCCTCTATGTCTAGAATCACAAAATCAACTGGGAATATGATATTCCCAGTCTTCACTATGATGTCCTTGAGGATGCCGACAGGCTTCGTGATGGATCTGTCTGCCAATTGGAGTCTCATCTTGATTGGCTCGATATGTCCCAGCTTGAGGCGTTGCACCATTGCCAAAGGCATAACATTTATGCTAGAACCAAGATCACAAAGGCCCTTTCCTGCTTTGATTTTCCCGATTTGAATCGGCAGCGTGCGACAGCCTGGATCTTCTTGCTTCTCAGGAAGCTTGCGCTGGATGATAGCACTGCATGTATTGTGAACTACCAGTTCTTCCTGCTCAATTCTCCTTTTTCCTGAAACTAATTCTTTCAGAAATTTAGCGTATGCTGGCATTTCAGCTATCATTTCGATGAGAGGAATAGTTATTTCTACTTTTTGCAGCCTTTTCAGAAATTTTTCAAATTTAAGATCCTGTTCTTGATTTTTGAGTCGGGCCGGGTATGGCACCCTTGGCATGAACTTTTTATTATCAAATTGTTTTTGTGGTAAAGGGAAGGAAGTTGTACCTCCACCTGTACCCTTATCTGTTTCAGCCGTTTCAGGTGCAGCGTCAGTCTGCAGATTGGATGTCTCTTTTTCGGCTTCCTTTTCATTTTCCTCAGTGTCACTTTCCAGTTCATTTACTTGTACCAGTTTCTCTTTGCCCTTGGGTCCTTCCAAAACTTTACCAGACTTCAGTGTGATGGCCTTACACTTAGGGTTTTTCTCAGCAGTGCTGGGTAGAGTTCCTTGGTCTCTTTTTTGCATTTCCTTGGCCATTTGTGTAACCTGCGTCTCCACATTCCGGATAGAAGACTGCAACTGAGTGTTGATTTCCTTTTGGCTGGTGATGAAGTCAGTCATGAGGGTCTCTAATCTAGAAGGGGGTTTCTGCTGGTTTTGGTTCCAATTCTGGTTCTGACCTTGGTTTTGAACAAACTGATTCTGATTTGGGACAAACTGATTCTGTGGCTGCTGAAAGTTTTGGAAATTTTGGTTTTGAGGTGGCCTAGCTAGAATCTGAGGCTGAAAACCTGGGTTAAAATGCTGGGGTCTTGGTTGGTTGAACTGTTGGGGCTGGGTCAACAGGTGGGAATTCAAAGCGTTATTGTTGGAATATGAAAGGTTCGGGTGCCGGTTTTGGAATCCACCTGCATAGTTACAGCTTTCATTTGCCACTTGTTGACAGGACTCAGTGGAATGCGGGCCTTGGCAAGTCCCGCAAACAGCCTCAGCATTTTGAGTCTGTGTAGAGCTCCCAGCTTCTTGATTCAAGGCCAAGACGGCCACTTGGTCTTTCAGTTTTTCCAGTTCAGATTTCCCTACTGTACCTACAGCACATAAACCACGAGGGGGAGGGGGATCAACATCATCAGTTAAAACAGATCTATTTACACTCATTGCTTCGATCTTGCCCCAGGCCTGATCCATTGGTATGTAGAGCAAATGTTGACCGCCAGCAGCATCAAGCATGTATTTCCAGGATGGGGTCAAACCGCTGTAAAACTTCCTTAATTGCTCCCACTCATGGAAGCCATGTTGGGGGCACTTTCTGAGCAGGTTGAAGAACCGTTCCTTTGCGTCATACAGGGACTCGTCTGGCTTCATCTTGAATTCCGCGATTTTGGAACGGCATTCATCCACCTTGGATTCCGGAAAGTATTTTGCCAGGAAGTTTCGGATCACTTCCTCCCAGGTGGACTTCTGATTAATTGGCAGCGATTTGTACCATGTTCGCGCTCCACTAGTCAAAGAGAAGGGAAATAATCTCAATCGAATAGTGTTAGCAGATACATTTTGATTCTTAATGGTGTCACATAGCTCCAAGAAAGTTTGCAAATGATCATGTGGGTCTTCATGACTTGCCCCAGCGAACTGATTGCTCTGAACAAGATTGATGAGTGCCGGTTTCAATTCGAAATTCCTGGCCAAGAATGGAGCTTGTCCAGGAATGTTCAAATATGGTTCCAGAATGGGCTGCATATAGTCAGCTGCGGCTGCCTGTTGATTGTTCCCTGGCCCTCCTTGGTATTGCTGTGGGTAAAAGTTCTGATTCGGATAGTAATTTCTGGGATCATTGAAATCGTTAGGGTTAGGATGATTCTGGTTTTGGTTAAACTGGGGGTTTGGAAATTGAGGGTTCTGAAAATTTTGGTTGTTTGGGAAGATCTTTGACCACAACAACCATCTTATCTAGTGCGTATGTCGATACGAATCCTTGCATCTCTTGAAAGATAACATTCTGGTGCTTTTTTGCTTGCCTTCCGACTCACTTCAAATGATTCTGTAATGACTTAATGTGCATTCACCCACAATGTATTGATGGTCACCCAACATGTTTCAAAATTCCCCATTGATGTTTGTAGCTGCCTTTTCAATGCTGAATGGTGACTCTCCACTCTGCGATAGTCTCAAATAAGGGAAATGTATTAGTATACGAATGATAATATAAACTACTGGGACCAGTGGCGGATGCAGGGTCTTGGGGTTGGGGGGCGAACTTTCTAATATAATTTTTTTTCGCACAACATATAAAGTAACAAAAGATAATATTATATCAAATATTAATTATAAATATTTTATTTTTACAATAGAGGCGACAATTATAATCTGCGAGTCGCCATATTTTGAGTTCAGGGGGCGAAATTATAGAAAATTATCTTCTATGATAGCTAAAATTCACAAAGTTATATAAAAACTTTATAGCATTTTTTTAGCTCGGGGGGGGGGGGGGGGTGGCGAAATTATAGAAAATTATTTTCTACCATAACTAAAATACATATACTGTATAAAAAATTAAAGGCAAAATTTGAACTCGAGGGGGCGGGCGGCGCCCCCCCCCCCTCCCCCCCCCCCAAGCCATTACATGTGTCCGCCACTGACTGGGACAGTTATAATCAAATTTAAATTTATAATAAGTATACCGGCTAGTCGTAGTGTTCTCATAGTGCTTAATCTTGTTGGTGGAATAAGCCACAAATTTCTCACTCCAAGTTTCAACCATTGCTTTAGACAGTATTCAATGGTCGGTAATACGTAGGCAAAATCGTTGCACAGACGATTCACTTGTTCTTTAAACATATCATCGGAATTTGATTCCATTACATTTGCCCACTGTCTGTAGAATAAATCCCATTTTGCCTTTGCCGGGAAGTGTTTCTTGTAATTTGCCAATACATTCTTGTTTATATGCTATTGACACAATAGTTGGTGGCATCGGAACATATTATTTCAATTGCATTGATAATACCTATCTCTCTGTCAGTCAAAATCACACTTGGCAAACATTTAGAATCCATCAACTCCCGCAACATCTCAAGTTCCCACGTATAGTTTTCCTCATTTTCCGCCTCCAAATATGCACAAGCAACAAAAAATGTCAAACCTGTAGAGATGACACCCTGAAACTTTTGACAATTTCGTCACACGAGTATTTTCTAAATTATCCCAGGTTTGAATTTATTAAATGAAAAGAGTTATGATTCATGGGAAAGGGGTTTAAGTATATAGTTCACTGTTTATTACTCATGAGGGGAAACTTTGAGTTCAAACGGCGTTATAGACCTCCCCGGCATGAAACTTGACAATTTCGTGCCTTGAAGATCCTTGCCATGAAACTTTTGCCAAGTTCCCACTACATGAGTATTTTCTGAAAAATCATAATCCTGGTTTTCAATTTTATTCAATGAAACCAATTTATGAAGGCGGAGTTGGGATTAGGGATATATTTATAGGTTGTCACGTTTTTATTACTCGTGTTAAGAAACTGTGGCCCGAAAACGCACAGTGTCAAAAATTGCAGTAATTTATAGTAAGACCGGATCGTTCACTGGAGGATGTGCGATAGAAGCGGGGCCCACGTCGTTTTACTAGATTTTCCACTCGTATTGCTCCAATTGGTTTGAAAAGTGATTAACATCTACTGGCCTGAATTTAAACTAAACTACAAAAGCGTTTAAATCTATTCTACAAAGCATATAAATTCTATTCTAGAAAACGGGTAGAGTTATTCTACGAATGCAGTAAATACTATCTATAAAAGTAATGAAAATTTACACTATGCTAGCTATGAAGCTGATTCATAGTGTGGACAGAAGGGACAGGAAGAAAAGAATAAAAATTGGACAAGATTCAGATAAGGCATACTTAAACTTCCAGTTTTATACACAGATCTTTGCTTGGGATAATCCTGTCAGATAGCTAATTCTCATGCTCTCAGTACTGCGTTCCCTTTAACAGACATGTACTTACAGTATGAGTTTTCATGTTCTTAAGACTGCAAATTCTAAGATACCACAGATTTGTAACTGCCCTGGCCTGGGTATGTTACTTCATCTTTGGTGGACAAGCAACACCTGACAAATCATTTATTGAAATGCCAAGTACTACAATCATTGTCCCATGTCACACCCAAATATTCTAATCGAGCCTGAACTATCCCTTAACTATCAATCCTAGTAGCAGTTACGCAACTCCCAATACAACCGAGTGACCTCTAACGAAAGCATTTAAAAGAAAGCGGTAAAGAAAGCATTTAAAATCCTATCACTCGGAGGTTTTGAAGGTCTGACCCTGGTAGTAAAAGACAGCTCCCCATCAGAATGCAGGAGTATGGATCAAGAATTCCCGGCTCTTGGTGAACTACTCGTGTGTTCACTTCCTTCCGGGTGGTTATGAGATACAAACTAATGAAATGAACCAATAAATTAGTTCATTCCGGATGCACTCACTCAGGACTCAAGAATAGGCTTTGGCAAAAGAGGATAGCAGTTGAAAGAAAACTCAACCCTATCTTAGAAAATACCAAGGCCTAGGTGTTGTTCCTCTAAGATTATTTACTACACTGTATTTGAGTCCAAGTGGACCCCATCTCGGTATAATATCAATCTCAGATTCCCAACAAACAGCAATTTTGGAAAATAATGAATCTGAAAACCATTCCCTAAACAGGTACTAGACTCTCAATTAAAACACAGATCCTTTCAGTCTAGATGAGACCTAATCGCTGACTCTGCTTCTAATTTCCCAAAATCAACCATTGACAGAATTTGAACTAGTCATAACTGAAGAATTTATCCCTTACTCAGATCCGGATTTTATAAAGGAGTTTTTATCGGAAATTTAATACGCAATATCTGTTTACAAATCTGGACTTCTATTATCCAAGGGAAGGATCCCAAAATATTATAGACCACAATAGTACATAATATTATCATGCATAAGGATATATGGAAGTGTAAAATTAATTGACCCAAAATATAAAGGCAGGTCTAGACAGAGAGTGAAACACAAATATGAAGTGGTCAGAGGACCAAAGTAATGGCAGAATAATCAGGTGGACTGTAAACATCTACTGTCCAATTTCCCAACCACTCGGATGAAGTGAATTTAGACAGATGAAACCCTAAAATGGTAGTGTCGCTACCAGTTGGGCCCCTACTGTCTGTGAATTCAGATAAAAACCTACATGCTTCCTTTCTGCAGTACTTATCAGCTAATGTTGACAGACATTAGCAGAGTTATATTACAGATTGGAATTTGGGTTTGGAAATTAAGATAAATAAAATAAAACTGTATCCGGATGGGAATCAGTTGAGCAGCTATTATAGTCCCGGATGGACGAACCGCCAAGGCTTCCACTGACTGCCATCCAGACCATGCAAAATAACACTTAGTAACTAATACCCAGAATATGAGCTAGTTATCCGTGAGGGAATACCCGCCGACATTAGTCTGATGTATTCTTTACTAATTGTTACACACAATACACAAAAGACAAAAGAAAATAAAATAAAATAAGCTAAAGAGAGGAACTTGCATGAGAGACATTGGTTTCTCATGCAAGGTTATGGACGTAATCCATATTTGATAGCTTAAATAATCCCTCCTACCATAATTAATTACAGTCCGGATTATCTGTTTAAGGCATCATGGTTTTGTTTATAGAAGAATGTTTTAATGGATATTGAACAAAGTTCCTTTAATCCAGGCAATCATTGATCTCAATTATTTCTAACATTGACCTTTAATTACTGGCTTAAGGGTTCAATCAATTAATAGTGAAGATGGAGAATGGAAAATCTTGCATAAAGATGCTAATTACGACGCTATACAGATATTACGGCGCTATCCTAGGATAGCGCCGTGAGGGTAGCGTCGTCATGGGTTGGTGTAAGAGATGAGAAATTTTTGGGGTTAAAGGGGTATGTACGATGCTATACACTAAGCTACGGCGCTATACTAGGATAGCGTCGTAGGTGGTTTGAGAAATTGGGGAAGAGAGAGATTTTTTGGAAAAAGAAGGGATGCTACGGCGCTAGACATTAAATGACGATGCTATCCTATGATAGCGTCGTAAGGATAGTGCCGTAGGTTAGATTTTTAGAAGTATTTGTGAAACTGGGGAGTACGGCGCCAATCATTAAATTTCGACGCTATCCGAGGATAGCGTCGTAAGAATAGCGTCGTAGGTGGGTATTGTGAGGAGGAAAAAGTTTTGGGGACCTACGACTCTAAACAGAAGTTACGACGCTATCTGAGGATAGCGTCGTTGGTTTAGCGCCGTAGGGCAAATTTTGTTTAAGTCTGGGCAACTACGGCGCTAAACCTCACCTACGACACTATCCAAGGATAGCGCCGTAGGGCGGTTAGCATCGTAGCTAGCCCAGAAAATTGTTGTTGTTCGGGTGATGCAATCTCTGCGATTGCAAACCCTATTTTCATGTTCATGGTTCACAAATGCATGATAATGAAGAACAGGCTAAGAACAGTGAATGGAAAAATGCAAAATAGATGCATAACAGTAAAAGAATGACATGCTATACTACACATTTATGAACCACAAACCCAAGTGAGGGTTTTCAATCAACATTTCATGCATGAATCCCAAAATAAAAGCAAAACAATACAAAAACCCACATAACACAGTAAAATAAAATGACCAAATGGTCATGAAACCAAAAACAAAGCAGTAAATCCATGGACCCAAGTCCATTTCATGATTTTGGGATTCTGTTAATGATTAACTTCCCATTTTATAATAAATGACCTGATAATACCCATCATTTGGGTATTTCAAACCTAAATGAAGGTTCAACAAAACTGGAAATTATATAACAGTGGCTACCTAGGTCTAAAACATGAAAACTAGAATTAATCTAAGCTATAATTAAACTGAAGAAACAAAAACAGTGCATAAAAGTAAATAATACAAAAAATTAAGCTAACTACCTAACTAACCTACACACCCCAAGAACAGCAGTTGTCTCCAAGTTTGAGAATGTTGTGAAGTGACAAGACCAGGGAGTCAACACCTCTATATATAGGCGAGAAACCCTAGACCCATGGGCCCCCAGGCCTTGAAATTTGAATTCTGACAAGGCTTACGACGCTATAGATGGATACGGCGCTATCCTGCTACGGCGCTATACTCGACTACGGTGCTATCCTCGCTTAGCGCCGTCCACCCTTCCTTGGACGTCATCTTCAGTTTCCTCCTACGGCGCTAGACCAAGCTACGGCGCTATACATGCTTAGCGCCGTAGTTGTGTCTAGCGTCGTAATATCCTGAAAAATTCAACTTTTTGTGGGTTTTCATTTCTTTTCCCATATTTTCATTTCCTTTTTCTTTTCTTTTCTTTTTCTCATGTTTTTGGATTTTTCTAACATAAATATGTAATAAAATTACATATTTATGCATTTTTCATACCAGCTCAATATTTTTACAAATATGCATAAATCAGTCCAATTCAACTGCTTTCTTATTTAATATAAGACCGGAATGCGATCAAATACCCGTTTCAGACACGGAAATGGATTGAAAATAATGGTCATTTCTGGCCATTATCACACCCACTATCTCCAGCAAAGGGAATTTGAACTTATTTGTTTTATAGGTACAATCCATGAAATGGCACGCAACAACTCAATACCCTTCTTATGCGCAAAGAATATATCTCGCACCTCAGTAGTTGATTCATACCTGCGATGATTGTGGTGATATCTGTTCTCCTCTAACTTTCCCAACATGTACTGCATTTGGGAACGTCCGGCTCTTTCCTTCGCATGGTGTTTTTGGCCCATATTGTATATTTTCTTAATTGATGACGTATTCTCTGGGAACTTTTCCTTTAAATCAAAGTACAGGTCCTTAGGCCTCACACCCCTGACCGAACCCGCCACCACAAAATCTACCTCGTCGGGTATCAACCGCTGCATGTATGCATGTCGCTCGAAATAATTTGCAATCCCATGATTGTGCGGCACATTGTGCCGTGCGACCAGTGAATCGCGCGGCCGCATTGGCCGAATAGGCCTCTTCGCATACGGCTCGGTGTGCTGCTCATCGTGTTACGTGTGCGGCGGACCAGTGCCGAACGACTGTGCGAAAATTGAAAATTTCAGAAAGTTTAAATCATTACCTCTTCATCCCAAGGTGGCCATTGTTTCTTCATTTGTTAAGAAACTATTCTACACCACCATTGCTTTGATTTTTGCTACTTTTGGCAAGGATGTGTTTGATTTTGGGATGAGAGTTGGTTTGGAGGTGGGGAAGGTTTCGGAAAATTAGGGTTTTGGAGGAGGGAAAGGATTTTATTTTGGGGTGTGTGGATGGGGTGTATGTAGCATTTTTTGTGAGTAAGGGTTTTTTTTTAGTGGGGGCATTTTGGGTATCCTAAAAAGGGGTGGGGTGATGTTAGTAAAACTATGGTGTATGAATAGCCGGCGTCAAAGTGCTTAGGTGCACCCGTTTATAACATACCAGAGTTCAAACATCTTAACTTATTTATTAGATCTGAAAAAACAACATATATAAGATAAGGCTAAACGAACATTGGTGGATGTAATTCTACAGGTTCAAGTAACATATATAAAATTGATAAGGATGAGATCTAAATACACATGTATAAACGGGAGCTCTTTTCAAATACCAAAATATAATTATACATTTCATCACAATTTAACATAGCTCCAAGATAAAAAGCCAGCACATCAAATAATGAAAGTGATTCCCTTTGAAGTTAAAAATATGTATTCCTCCTAATTTCATTTTATCGTGGTTAATAAAATTATGAATGGAATAACTATAGAGTTCTGAACGATCTCTTCAATATCTCAAATCAAATTTGCAACCACATAACATATGAAATTACAGTTCAGATGGTTGAAATATATTAGAATAAGCGTATGATGTATTGTGCAATCAGAGTGTTCACAAGATATATCATTTTATCTTGTATTAAGATCGAAAACCCTTAGGCATGTTGTTGCTTGTTGGGGAGACATTCTATCTTTTATTAAGATCGAAAACATTTAGGCATGTTGTTGTTTGTTGTGGAGACATTCTATCTTTAATTAAGATAAAAAAAACATGTAGGCATGTTGCTGCTTGTTGTGGATGTATTGCTCATCCCTCCCTAGTGCATAATGTGTAGTCCTCATAAGTGAGATCTTTTTTCTATAGATACAATTTGTGAGCAAAAATATAATTAGGTTAAAGTGAACAGTATAGATATATTACACATGTTATCTGCTACCAACATTGATTTCCATAAGACATTATCTACAATTTATAGTTCAACTATTAATTATTTATTTTATAGTATGAAATCTAAATGGTCCGGTAGGATCCTCATTTGTCTACTTTTTAATTGTGTTTCTTGAGTGACATTAAGATTGGAACATGATATATTCCACAACCCGTGAAGAATGGATTTTCTTCGATATATGATATGTATAAGAGAGAATACATATACACAAACACTTATAGTGGGTGAGGTTCACCGAACAATGGGGAAGGATGGTAGACATATTAAAACGTGGACTATAATTCACAATACCCTCTTGTAAATTACTTCCCGATTCTCTTTTAAAAGATTGATTGACTTGGCAAGTAGGATGATTCAGCGCTGACATGTAATTAATTTGGATGACTGTATGTTTCTGGATGATTAATTAGCGGTTACGTGGAAACCCAGGACATAATTACAATATAACCCTTAAAATTAAAAAGGATGGAATATATTTAATAAGGGCAAAACAGTTTGCACATGCCAAAAGTATTTGATGTATTATATAGATATATTTGACCAACTTATATACTTGTTGATAAATAACATATTTAGAATTTTGAAACATTGTGTATTAAGAAGCATTCAAGCATAGCAAAATTTTACATTTCCAGTATCTTTTGTCAAATTTGCTATCGTGGTGTTTACATTCAAATAATACCATCATGTTTTAAAGGGGGGGGAATAAATGCCCAATTAGTCCTTTTTCTTTCCTTTTTGGCCAAATCAGTCCTTTATCTATTTTTATACCCAATTAGTCCTCTACCTTTTGCCTTAATGTCCAATTTAGTCATTTTTTAATAAAATAATCTCCACTTGACTCTCTTTTATATTAAATTGACCACCAATCTTTCAAACCATTTCATTTTAGCCCCAAAACTTTAAATAGTGATTTTTATTAATCCATACATCAAACAAATGCCCAACATGCTTCCGTAAGAAAAATTAAACAAAACCTCATACCTCGGGTTTGACCGCCTTGTTGCCGGGTCTTCCGTCTGGGATTTTACGAACTCCTTCCAACCACACGACCGCAGCCAATGGTTCACCAGCTCTGGGATCCTTCAGCAACAGTCAGCACAGTCCTATTTCGTTTCCTACCTTAGGACGTAGCGAGGTTTGGGGCAAAAGAGTTTAATTCTAATTTTGGAAAATTATAGATATATGAAGCCTGGATTTTACTGAAGAAATATTAAAAATATTATTTAAACATAATTTCTCCTAATAGAGAAGACAAACACTTAGCTCCTCATGGAGGAAGCAAGACTCTTGGGGATGTTCCCCATACTATTACAGACACAGAAAGGAAAATTTGCAGAAATGAAATATTACAATTGTTTTGAAGAGTTGGGAGGATTTTTCGATGCCTTCCATCTGCTTCAAACTCCTTTATTTATAGGCGCCCGCGGACTTCAATCCCGGATTCTAATCTTCCTCTAAATCCTTGTGACGTCACTGCGTTCGTCACTTGGCCTTAATTTCCACCGGCTACATTATTGTCCTTTTGGAATTATTGCGTTAGGTGGTTTTTTGTCAACTCTCCACCTTCTCTTGTCGGCCACTTTCTGCCAGCTACTCTACCCTTCTTTGTCGGCTTTTAATTATGAGTGTTGCCGACACCTCTCTTTCTTTTACATCCAGCTAATCTTACTTTGGCTTGTGAAAGTTTTTTGGACGTTTCTTCCCTTTGTCCTGTTCGGGTCCGGATTTTTTCTGCGTTACCCGGATCTTTGTACCGAATAGAGGTTTCTCATGTTCTGCACAATATGGGCATATGTGGTTATCCCATTGGCCAACATGCATCATGTTGCATGCCTTCTTTCTGGTAGACTCGGTTGCTGGCAACTTGTTTTCCCAGATGAGTAACCTCTTCTTTTCAAAGGAGGTTTCCGCAAACTCTGTGCTTTTCCCTGTTAAGGAATTAACCAGGAACGATCCATTTAAGTTGTTTGAGAATATTTTAAACGAATATTTAACCTTTTCCATCTCGGTGAGACAGACCCAGAATCCCCATGCTCGTCGGGTGGAGATTTCATCTTCGCTGATTGAAGATACCAATGGTGCCTTCTCATCCATAGACTTAACTCTGTTGAAGGCAATCATATCAGGTCTCTATAATTTAACAAATTGAAAGACCGGATAAGAACCTTTCCCGACTATTTCTGGTGCTGCTGAAATGAACTTAAGCTCCAGAATATCTCCTCTTTGCAGGTGCGGGTTGTTCTGCCATGATTCGTGCACCGCGCTACTTATCCATCCCGGAAGTTTTTCGATTTCTGGAAATCCTAGTGATGCAGTATGAACAGATGCTAATGCTCCAAAGTCATACCACTTTTGAACCTCTTCTGGTTTCGATCCTTCGAGCATCCATACCCTGTTGTATCTCCCGGATGTCTCGATTACTGTTTTGCTGGGGTTAATACCCCTTTTGGAAACCAGTTATTCCCATTTTCCTTGGTAGTCCAGCCAGGCAGTAGATAGAACCTTCTCTTCTGAATTAACCTTAGAAGTGTTCTGTCATTGGCCTAAGGTTAATTTCTTCCTCTTTTACCCCAGAGGCAGTGGGTTGACTTGAACTTTTGGAAATGTGACTTTTCTCTTGCTCAACATTTTTGTCAGTATCCGACAATGGTTCCTTTGAAGCAGTGCTTGAATCTGCTTCTTCATATGTGACCACCTTAGTTTTTTGGGCACATTTCTCTTTGTTTACCAGGGAGGCTGACGCCTTCCTGATTGGCTCTAATACTGTTTCCCATAGCGCTGTCATTGCTATATGGGAGGTTCGTATATTGTTGCGGACCATGTCCACATCGCTCTGTTGTATTTGGCCAGCTGCTCGTGCATTGATCTCGAGCTGTCCAAATTGTTTTGATAGCTCCTCTAGGTTTTCTCTGAGGTGCCTGAATCTCGTAATGATGGAATCAGCTTCAAATGCTTCCATCTCTCGTCAAGAAATCTGCAAGAACATTTTCATGAGATTTTATAACATCAATATCATAAGTATAATATTGACATTCAGCTTGCCATCTGATAATACGAGCTTTTTCAATTTTTGATTCAAGTTTATTTTTTAGAAAAGCTCTTACATTAGTATTATCAACTTTTAATACAAATTTCTTTGCAAGTAAGAATAAGGGCCATTTTTTAAATGTTTTCCATACTGCAAAGAATTCTTTTTCATTAATGTGCCAAAGTTTGGCTTGTTGTTCAGTGAACAACCCTCCTGTGTATCTACAAGGTTCGTGACCCGTAGTTGTTTTTCTCATGAGCACTCCCGCCCATCGAAAATCATTGGCGTCTGTGTAGACTACCAGCTCGTCCTCATCTTGAGGTATCGCGAGTTTTGGCAAGCTATCGCAGACTTGCTTTAGTTCACGAATTCTCTTGGTATGGATTTCTTCCCATTTCCATCTAGAGCTTTCAGTCTCTTTCAGGAGTGGTCTAAAATCCTTTCTATATTTTGCAAGGTCATTTATAAACATACCTACAAAATTTACAACTCCCAAGAAACTCTGAAGTTGTTTCTTGTCTTTTAATATGTCAGGAGAATTGCGAATTTTTTCCACAATGTGTTCCTGTAACTCTATCCCTGCTTCATCAATTTGAACTCCTAAGAATTCAATTTTGTTAGCAGCGATGGTAGCCTTTTTCTCAGAGAGAACAAGACCTTCCCTATGACATGCATCTGAAAATATTTCAAGGTGTTTAATATGTTCTTTAATATTTCGAGATGCAATCAGAATGTCATCTATGTAGACGAACATGAACTCTAGATAATCCTTAAATAGATTGTCCATCTTTCTTTGGAATATCTGAGGGGCATTAGAAAGCCCCATTGGCATAACATTCCAAATATATTGCCCTTGTGGGGTGGAGAATGCTGTGAATTTCTTCGATTCATTCTCCATCTTAATCTGATAGAAACCAGATTTGCAATCAAATTTAGAAAACACTTTAGCACCTTTGATGCAATCAATTAAGTGTTCTCTACTCGGAATGTAATAACCATCAAACTGTATTATTTTATTAATACCTTGATAGTTTATTACCAACCTGGGTTTACCTCTTTTTATTTCACCATGGTTTCTTACAAAGAATCCAGGGCTACTATAGGCTGAGACTCCAGGCTCGATGAGTTTAAGATCGATATGCTCCTTGATAATTTGTTGCATCTCTTTCTTATCCTGCATATTCATTAAGTTGGGTTTGTATCGAACATACTCATATTTATATTGTTCTTTTACCTGTAGAGTAGCTTCGATCTTGTTTTTATCCCACCATGCCAGAGGATCCTCGTTAAAGTTTCTCTTGATAAGTCTTTTTACATTTTCGAGGGACAATTTAGTTTCCTCATCAATGTCTAATGAAGTTATATTTAATGACTTCATTTCCTGCATTGCTTCTTTGAGGTTTATAATTTCCTCAATAGAAGCTTCATCGAATCCTTGCTGTCTAAAAGACAACAAAGCCTTACCAAACTTTCTTTTATCCTGCATTTTTGGATGGGTTAGTTTGGCATCATTATCACCACGTTTGCTGCGAAATAATATGGGCATTAACCTGTTGAATGCATTTTCTCTGCGCAACACCTGTATTTCATTTCCACAACTTGTGGTAAATATTAACAAATTTCTTTTGTTATCTTGAACATATTTTGTAAAGGATTGTATGAAATTATTTCCTAACAAAATATCCGCTCCTATATCATGAAAGTAAATAGGAGCGTTTTTACCTTATACCAGGGTGTACTAAATGCTCCTCCAATCATGATATTGGCCTGTCTAATACCCTTATTTAGTACTAAGATTTTTTGGGAAAAATCTCTACCTGCAATAATGGGTAATGATTCCATAGCTTCGCTAGGGAAAACTCCTGGTTTTGCCATGCAAATACCCGATCCTGAATCAATATAAGCTGCAAAATATTCTGACTTATATTGTTCATATATTATTCTTACAGAGATATAAATGGAAAATGGACTTGTCATTTAATTCTGATGGTGTGACCCTTCAGATTAAATTCTATACCATTATCCTTTCTTACCCATGGTTTATGATTTTCGAGAAAACTTAATCCCAAAATCATAACCCCGTTGTCTTTTCTGGCAGTGCCTAAGACTCTGATCTCGTGTCCTGCAATTTCAATTGTTCCTTCATAGGTTCCAATTGATGGCTGCTGCAAGTAGTATAAGTCATCACATGGAAAACGATTAATCTTTTCAGTGATGTCAAATATTACTTGTATTTCTTTCCATCCTTCAGGGCATTTAATCTTTATATTATCTACCCCAATGGATTGAGGAGTTAGATCTTTTATGAACTCCTTCCCTTTATATGCCATAATCCTGTCTTCCGAAAAAGACATACGGCTTGCGTACTCAATTCTAGCACTCGTTGATCTGTCTAGAATTGGATGATCTCTTATCTGTATGTCTACTCCTCCTAACCTTGGAATCTGGGTAGGATTTGGAGTCATGACTTTAGCAAATTCCTTGAAAATTCTAGGAATTTCTATATACTCTTTCCTGAGAAATAAGTCAGAATGATGACTATTGGAAAGTGCATAAGAGATTCTATAAGTTATAGAATATGGCCTGTTTCCTTCTTTCATTAGATATTTTCTTTTAAAATCCTGATGAAGGGTTAGAACTCTACTAAAATCTTGGTCAGCTAAGTTATAGGAAATTCTGGGATGTATGTCAAACATTAACTTCCCAGCATATAAATTTCCTACCATAGTTCCAAGAAGACCATCTCTAAAGTTATTGATTCTTCTATCAGTGACTGATAGATGTAATTCAGAATCAATGCCTTCTTTGAAGGTTGCCTTAATTACTACTTCAATGGCTCCTATGTGGATCCATTTCATAGTAATGGCGATTTCCTCCTTCATTCTGCTTAATTCCTCAAGAATTTCTTCTTTAGGAATTAATTGCATATCCATAACATTACAAGTCAGTTCCATAGGAATGACAAACTCACCTGCACTTACCTTGTAGATGATGTTATGTCTTTTCTGGTTGAGTCCCATCTGGTTAAGAACCCGTCCAATCCCGCCAATTCTGAATCCATCATATGGGCTGAGGTTGGAATCTTGTCGCATTATCCTTTCCATGGTTCGATTTGAGATCGTCATCCTTGAAAAGAATCCAGACAGGTTTTCAGTGGTCTGAATCCTGTCCTCTTCAGTCAGACTCGGTTGAAGATCCATCTGAATATGAGTCCGAGTCACTTCTTAATTCTTCCTCGTAGATGCTTTCATCAGAGGGGATGTCTTCAAACTGATAGACTGGTACCAGCTTTCCATGGTAGACCGCTTCCACGATATCCTCCGTGGCTTCGTACCTTCGTATCTCACGATTCTGAGGGCCATCGGGTGAGATATGACCTTTGGCTCCACACTTCCAACAGTTGCAGTCCTTGAAACTTTCGTTGGCTCGGGTATGGGCTCGTCTGAATGTTCTTTTGGATGTCGTTCTCCCCGTGCTCCTTGCTGCTGAGCTAGTTGAACCTTGGGATGAACTCTTCGTCGTTCCCGTTCTTTGTCCAGTTTTGTATGATCTGGCCTTGCCCTTGGACCACCATGCTCTTCTTCCTCGGAATGGAGGTCTTCTGAAACTCCTACTGTATGAGCCTCGACTCTTCTTCTTTCTCTTCTTTTCTTCTGATTCTCCTATAATTGTTGGAAAATCGTTATTTTCACAGCAAAGAGGAGTTCTTTTTATTTTACCTCTTAGTCTCTTGATGTTCTTTTGGGCTGCTGCCTGTTGACACCATTCCCTGAGCTTATCCTTTAAGAAGGACATCCTCCGGGCTATTGAGTCTACTGTACCAGAGGGTACTGTGTACGATTGGATCAACATCTCTCTCCATGGGCTGCAGATCTTTGCAAAGAAGATGGGACATGCTACTTCAGCTGTCATCTCACTCCGAAAATAGTATTTACGAAACCAGTAGATGTATTTGTCTACTGCGCAAATACTTCTTAACTCCATACCCAATAATGCTTGGGTATAGACCTTGATTTTTTCGGTTCTCTGTTCTTCAAAATAACCATCTCCTACAAAATGGGTTTTGAATAAGAGGCCAAATCTTTCACAGATTGTGCTTTTGGATTCTCCCTCGAGTATTTGCTCTTTTAAAGCAGTCGTGGAGTTTTTCCAGCCCAGCTTTGCCGATCCTTCGAGACTCAGCTCTATTAATCTGACAAAGTTTTCTTTATCGAGTTCCAGGGTGGTTGCTGTAATCTTCATTGAAGCTACCCATTCATCGATCAGGTCTTCGATGTTTCGGAAGTCGATAACGTCGAGGTTCAGTGTTATGCCATATGGATTTAATGGTTGTAACATCGTCTTTGCCCACGGTGTGGATTCTGGTGCTCTACTTGGGTTCCGTCCTGGGTTTCGTCTTGCATTGAGATGCACCTCAGGATACCTGTTCATGTAGAAGTCTGTACTTTCTCTCATTGGGACATCAGGCGGTCCATCGTGGGTCACGTTGGATCCTGATCCTTCCGCATAACCCAATTGAAGAACTTCATTGGGTTTTACATTAACCAGATCCATAATCCCAAGTTGGGAAAATGATTCTGCTAATTCTTGTAGATCTGATAGATCTGCCCTGGAAACACTCATTCGACTGTTTTCAAGAGATCGATCATAAGCTCTTCTTGTGATTTCTGCTTTGGAACCATAGTTGCTTTACCCTTTTGATGTAAAGCTTGTACTGGTCCGAATGCATCTCTAATATTGGCTTGGTTATTCTTGGAAGATCCAGGAATATCCTTCTGCCTTTTCTTGATATCCGAAATGTCAAATTTCAGATTCAAAATCTCTTTCTTCAGATCTTGAAATACTTTCAAGATCTCCTCTGTTGACTGATTCAAGTTATCTATTTTCCCAGGTATAATTAATACCCGGTTACCAAAATCTTGAATCGTCTTTTGGATTTCTCTTAAGTCTTTTGATAACTTAGAGCTATCCGGATCAATTTCTTTCCAATCAGTTCCTCTCATTTTGATGAAAGAAATTATTGTTAATAAAATCTTGTCTTCCAGACAAGTTCAAGAATTTCCTCTGGAAATTTCTATTTTTTATTTCCAAAATTTGGAAATAACTCACTGGTTTCAAATTAAATGAATCCATTAAATAATTAAGTCTTCACCATTAAGAGATAAAATATTATAAATAATATAATTAATATGTTCTTCATTAAAACCTAGGCTCTGATACCAATTTTCATGCGGATCCGAAGTCATATGGATAATAAAATTATTTAAGTTTTGGAAGAGGACTTTTTGTACAAAGTCAAACCTTCCTAGGGCCTTAATGAAAGTTTTTGAAAGTTTTGGGGTTAAATATAAAAGTGTGGATGTCCACTAGCCCAATTTAATAATACAAAAGGACTATTTTGGCTATTTCATGCATATGTAGAGGACTATTTTGGTATTTTGAAACATAAAGGATTATTTTGGTTTTTTAGCAAAGATAAAGGACCATTTTGGCCTTTATTCCTTTAAAGGGGGGAAAACAATACCATTATGTTAATGTGGTTTGAAGGGATGATTGTAGTTTGGAGCTCAGTTTGCCCCGCAAATCCGAGGTCCCCGGTGAGCTTTGTGTTTCAGTTCTATGATGTATCAGTTGGGGGGTGCCACTGCCATCTGCTCTGCCAACTCCAACGGCGGGAAATCCTGTATTAGAAGTATTTTCCAATCCACCCTTGAAAAAAACAAAACCCTAATAAAATAGTATTCCCCCAATTTCAATTCAATCCCTCTCACCAGACTGAGGGGGAGAGAGAGAGAGAAGAGGGACACACACAATTCATCCTTCCTTTTCGCTCCAAAAATATTCGCCCCACCCCCAACACCCCCAATGGATGTCGCATCTCCTTCTCCTCTTCCTCCTCCTGCTTCTCCTGTCGCATTGCCCACCCCTCCCGATTTATGCCTTTCTTCGCCAGGGAACAAGCTCCTGCGCCTCAACCCTGCATTAGAGGAGCGCGACGACGATGACTTCCCCACCGGTAAGGCCACCGCTCCCCTCAAGTACATCCCTCTCTGCGACGTCTACTCCGCCACCTCTCCTTGCCTCACCGCCACCGGATCCAAGAAAGTCAAGGCTGCTGCCCGGAGACCCCCCAGAACCATGCCCCACGATCAATTCAAGTCCGACCCCATCCCCGGGACCTCTGAGATTACTTATGTTTACACTAGGCGAAGGAAGAGGGACGGGGACCACGCCAAACCCTCTTTTCTCGACTCCTTGACTTCTCAGTGCGTGGCTGTGAAATCGGAGGAATTGAAGGAGGAGGAGGACGATGATGGAGGAGTGGAGAGTGGGATTAAGCGGAGGAGGGTTGGGCCTAGTACTAGGATGATGAAATTGATGGATGATTGTAGTAAGGCGTCGAGTGAATCGGATGATCAACCGCAATTGAGCGATTCTTTGGTGAAGAGTGATGGTGAAGATGTGAAGAAAAGTGTGGACTGCAATGGCATTGTTAGTAGGTGCGAGACCAGGAAGCGGAGAAGTTACTGCTTGGAAAACACTATTAAAAGTTCAGGAGCTGCGAAGACAAGATGGGTCTGGTATGTTCTCGTTTAGGTGGTTTCTAAGCGAGTAACATTTTCTTGTGCTGACATTACAGCTTGTTTTTATTGGATGCAGGCTGAGTTACGATGGCACCGACCCAAACAACTTTATAGGGTTACAGTGCAAGGTAAAAACTTTACTAATTTTAAGCGAGATGCACAAGAATGTAATAAATGGTTCTGTAGTAAAAGTTTAGATTTGCGTGTGTTCACCTAGACCATTTAGCTTCCAGATGTCCTCATCTGCAGATAGCATGCAAATTTTCACAGAAACTAGATTTTTTGCGTTTTACTTGTTACCTGATTAGTGTTATTTTGGAGTTAATTTGAACAGGTTTACTGGCCGCTTGATGCCGATTGGTATTCTGGTCGCATAGTTGCTTACAATTCTGAGACTGGTCGACACCATGTAATGTTCTTTTTTACAAGATGGGTTGAATTTGTATGAATCATACATCCAGATATGTCTATTGAGTCACTTTTGTAATTAATGGAGTGTAATGCAGGTGAAGTATGAAGATGATGAAGAGGAGGATGTACTTTTATCAAATGAAGTAATAAAGTTTCATGTCTCTTCTGAGGAGGCAGAATGTTTGAAGCTGAAGCTCGGTGAGAAAAGCCCAGAAGCTGAAGGGATTGATGTGGATGACTTGTTGGTTTTGGCTGCTACTGTGGATGCTACTTTGGATGATTGTCAGGAGATTGAAACGGGGGATGTAATTTGGGCTAAACTTACTGGTGAGTTTCCATGTATTCTGGTATTCCATTGAAGTGGGTGTCTCTGGTAGATACACATTTAAATGATATCATTTACATTACCCTGCATGGTTGTATGGTGTAAAGTCTTATAGGCTCAAAAGTGGAAATGATAAGAAGGTAAAAAAGCATTAACCATCTATCTACTAGCAGTAGGTTTAGCTGCAATTTTGTGGTAAGGTACATGTTTACTACTGCAAGTCTTTTTACTGCGAAACAATTCCACTTTCACAATGAGAAGAAGCTGTTATTGTCATAAATTTGATACTGGATATTACCAGTGCTCAAGTCCTGCAACTTCAATTTTCTTTCCTGCTAGGCAAGAGATGATGTAACCTTAACAAATCTTACAGCAGTTAGGGTGCACATTAGTTTCATTTATAGACTTCACTTAAGAGTCTCTTTTCATTTCATGCGACAGATACTCATCATTATCATGCTACGGGCAATCACCTTTTTTTATGTATTGAAGTAATGCCAAATTTGAAGTTTGAACAACGAAAATCAGTTCCTCAAACTGGATTCTTTTTCCTCATGTGAACGGCTATGTACTATTCTTCCTCCTTTACCTTTTGCATCTTGTCTCTTTGTTCTTTATATTTTCAACAGATTTCACTTCTTCCTAATAGATGAATTATATTGTCAAGCTAACAGAAGAGCTTATTGTAAGGTTTATATTGCAATCGCAACATAACAAAATACGTTTGCTTTGTGTATTTTTCATTGGAATAATAAATATTTTTCCATTGGCACTGTACTGTGCTGTAAGGTACTCACCTCATTGCCACACGCCCTTTCTTCAAAGGATTTCCCCTTAGTTTATTGGAGTATCTAACTAATCTCGCACGCCTTTCTTCAGATTTAATTCTTCTTTGTGATGGTTTGTTTTTTACTTTATT
Source organism: Hygrophila difformis (assembly GCA_030278955.1). Classification (NCBI taxonomy): domain Eukaryota; kingdom Viridiplantae; phylum Streptophyta; class Magnoliopsida; order Lamiales; family Acanthaceae; genus Hygrophila; species Hygrophila difformis. Next base: position 37,984,080 of record JAOANR010000008.1, on the reverse strand, counting down.
CTCACAATGAAGTGAATGAACTTTTGATCTTCCTTAATCCGATCCATCTGCAAAGTTGTATCTTCTTTCTCCTTCTTTGTTTTTTCTTTATCTTGTGTATCGGTATCATTTTTTTGAACTCTTTCTGTGCATACTTCTCATCTCATTTGTATACTCCTTTATTTTGTACTTACACACTTGATATGTTTCTTGGCGAATTGCTTAATGTTGAAGACAATTACTTTATACTTTTGTTATAACTTTTCAAGGTAGGGTAGTCTAATAATCAAAATTAGAGGCTTAGAACTTTACATCTGTGTATTAAAGCTAATATCATGTTTGGAATAAAATGGTTCTATACTTGTGTATTTTCTATTGCTGATAATTACTAGTAACAAAAAAGTTTCTCCATTTTTGTTTCATTCTTCAATGAGGTTGTGTTATACTAGTATGCAACTTGTGCCATATATCTGGAAAGCCTTTGCTACACTAATAACTGTTGATTGAAATAGCATTGATTTTCCTAATAACGATGCAGTACTAAGTAAATTACTACTGTACTGACATTGTTCCTGCCATGCACCAATTACTTAAAATAGTTCGGTGTGGGTTGCTAGGGTTTGGATTATTTAGTTTATTAATAATAGTAAATATATATTCTTTTCATAATTCTATTTCAAGTATAATACAGATGATTACTTTTGACAATAACAAACTATAATAAGCAATATGCGCATTTAATTGGAATGCGAATCTTGGCTGGATTAAACATAATGGTGACACGCACAATCCATAGAGCTGACTGTTAGATTGGCACCAAGAAATTGTCAATGGAAAAACTGAATTGAGCTCTTTGCTTGCTACCTAATGGAATTTTATTGCCTGAACATTCTGTTTTCGTCTCTATATGCAATTATTGAGCTTCTTCTACTTCTGTTTCCCCCATTTCCCCCAGTTACCTGTCTATCCGCTGCCTCCCTTTGTAAAGGAATTTCCTTTGAAACTGTGTGCATGAGTTTAACTTCATACAATTATGGTTTGTTAATTTGTTTCAGCGGCGAATCTAGAAATTTTTTTAAGTGGTGTCACAATAATTGATATAAATTAAATTAACATTGGGATAACAGTGACGACACAAAAAACATTAAAAGAATCTAGATGAAAATTGGAGATAGTAGTATTACAATAAAAATTGAGTCGTGTACCAAGCCAAATATAAAATTTTTCCGGCTATAATACCAATTTCATCCATTTGAGTGGTGTCATCACAAAACTTAAGTGGGTGCACCAAACCAAATATTCAAAAAACTTAAAGGTTAGAATAGCAATTTTATCAATTTAAGTAGTGTCCCGTGCCCCCGCTTAACATCACATGCATCCGCCCCTGGTTTGTTTGAAAAGTTGGGGATGGTATTATTTGCAATACTTTAATACCATATTTTGGGTTTTAGAGAACCCTTGTTCAGGATTCTTATAGCTTCCTCCTTTATGCATTTTACCTTCTTCTAAGTCCAGATACTAAGTTTGATGTTGGTAGTCTTTTACCGGCCCATGTTTTGTACTTTTTTTGGTCTCATTAATTGATAGTTGCCAAAGGCTGACTTAACTCTGCTTTAAAATTTTGATTGTCTTGTGGGTTTCTTACAGGTAGCTAGGTTATACAAATCGTCCAATTAATTGTGTTGCTTTCATTGATATAGGACATGCTATGTGGCCAGCAATTGTCTTGGATGAATCCCATGTAAGTCAGCGCAAGGGTCTTAACAAAATGTCCGGAGAAAAATCAATCCTAGTACAATTTTTTGGTACCCATGATTTTGCTAGGTAATATAATGGTTGTCTAGGTAATATTATGTTCTTGCACTTTGAATTTAATACATATTATAATGTGTAATGTGGGCTCTCTCTCTCTCTCTCACAGGGTACGGCGGAAACAAGTTACCCGTTTCCTAAAGGGTCTTCTTTCATCCTTCCATTCAAAGTGCAAGAAACCAACCTTTCGTATAGGATTGAAGGAAGTAGAATTGTGAGTTTTTTCTTGTTCTAATCACAACTAATTTGTTTGCTTGAATATGACCTGTACCTGTTGGTGTAATTTGACTCTTTACAAATTATAGCTAACTATTTCGGGGAAGAGCATAGAACCTTAGAGTTCAATTTTTCTAATATGTATTGTTCCTAGGATGTGCACCTCTGCATGTAAAATTGTGTTTCATGCATGCATGTATTACATATCCACAAAGCTAAAGTGCAAACCATAATTTGTTCCCTCTGGCTATTGGGTAGATTGATTTCTTGAATTTAAAGGAGTATGTTCCCTGGGGTCTGTGAGCATGGTTTCATTTATACTTTTTCCTGTTGGTTATATATTAATTAAACCCATTTGAAGGGATTTTCTTTTTAGTAACACTTTATCTGTGGGTTGAGGGGTTGATAGTTTTCAATTCCTGCAGAAACTTTTTATTTATTTATTTTAAATGGTAGAATATATAACTTAGCCATCATGCTTTGATCAGGTATCTTAGTGAGCAGAGGCTCCCACCAATAATGCTGGAGCTGCGAGACGGCACTGATGCAGATGTTAATGGAAGTGGAGAACATAATGGTATTGATTCACATGATGAAGAGTGCATGAGCCAGGATGAGATAAGAAAGAAAATTGAAGACCTTAAAGGCTGCCGATTAGAAGCTGAAGAATTTCATATAATAACCCTTGGTAAGTCTTGCTATGGTGATGTTTTCATACTCACAAAGATCGCCTGACATATTTTCTCTGTGAGTTGAGCTTTTTCAATGTTGCATGTCCTTGACATTCCATATTGCCCTTGAGCGATGTGCTGTGGTTGCATGCTGGAGGCTGCAGTGCTTATTAACATCAATGAGTGACCTCTAGCTGTAGATGATCCGTCACTTGAATTTTATATTTCTCATGTTGGATTCAGATACTGGACTTCTTCCAAATGCTTGCTCAATCCACTCAATATTTTCCTGTGCATATCAATTTTGCAGGAAAGATAGAAACAGACTCCTTTGACTTTCAAAAGGAGAAAGTTATGTGGCCCGAAGGTTATACTGCTGTGAGGATGTTTCCTTCGATAAAAGGTGGTTATGGCTCTGGAGGTTTTCCCTGTGAATTTTATTTTGATAGTTGTGCTGTTTTTAGTTCTTTGAACTTTCATTATTGATGGCTTTTGGTTTTTCCTTTGTCTTCAAGATCCAAATGTACAGGCATTATATAAGATGGAAGTACTGAGAGATGACTCAAGGACCAGATCACTATTCAGAGTCACAGCTGACAGTGGAGAAGAGGTTTGACATAAAATCTATAACATCTGAAATTAATTTATATTCTCTCTCTCTCTCTCTCTCTCTCTCTCTCTCTCTCTCTCACACACACACACACACACACACACACCCACACCCACACACACACACCTGACTCAGATATTTTGAGTTTCCCCTTTTTCATTTTATGTCTCTGTAGTTTTCTGTGCTACTGTGTTTTTCACTGAGTTGTAACTTTTGCTCTCCGTGTTTTGGCTTTTAAGCTTACTTTTATTGGGAAGCCTTTTCTAATCTCAATTTGTGGTTTAGGGTGTTTATACGAATTGCAAAAACTGGTAGTCATTTGGAAATTAATTACAATAAATTATTTTTGGCCAAATTGTCTACTTTAAGATTGTAATTGTGGCAGGCATCCACAATCTTATGACAGATAATTTAGTGTTAGGAGCCTCATGTATGATTTCACTGTCAACCCTTTGCTGTACTTAATGCTGGCTTTATGTTTCTTGCGTTTTAATAGCTCTATTCATTTTTAATTTTTACAATGAACAATTAACTAATTCTTTAAATTTAATATTCTTACCTATTTTATTGTAACACGAATAACACGAATTAGTTATATCACCCACTAATTTTCTTTTAAAATTTTTTAATGGACTTCATTTATGAGTTTCCTTTTAATTACAATTATGAGCGGGGCAAGGATAAATAATTCTTTGTACATACTATAAGTGTATATTGACACCTAATTGTTGTTCTCATTGCCTCTTAAAAAGTGACGGAGGTGGTGTTTTCTTCTTTCATAAATTTGGCCTCTGGATTTGCTTACTTGTTTATATTGTTGTTGTTGTTGTTGTTGTTGTTGTTTTTTTGTTTTTTGTTTTTGTGTGTGTGTGTGTGTGTGTGTGTGTGTGTGTGTTTTGTTTTCCCTGGTGTTTGGTTCATTTTGCGGAGGAGCCAAGTTTAGAGTTCAAGCTTCCAGAAATAGTGTAGTTTGTCATTATTTAAATTGGGTTGAAATCTTAGCCAAATCCTATGTGGTATTGGTACCTAAATCATTAGAAGTTTTCCTAGTTATTTCTAGGGATGGCAATTGGGATGGGTACCTGCAGGTGCTCACTCTGCAAGAGGGCTATATGGGTGAGGCTTCTTTGGCCCTGTTTGCGAAAGGGGGCTAGTGGTTGGGGAGCACAACCCTGCCCTGGTACAATCTTAATTCTTTCTATTTCCATAATTGATCTGACAACTTTGGGAAGATGATTTTAAGAAATCAAATAGGATTTTATATTCTAAATCATGGGCCTTTATTGTTTCACAATCTTTTGGATGTGAGAAAATTGTCTACATGGACATGGAGCTTGAGACTTTGGCCTCCATAGGAACAAAACTGTTTTCAGCCTTTTTGAATATTATACTCGCCGTTCCATTTTAGTTGTCTTTTTAGAAACCAAAAAACATTACAAAATAGTTGTCGTTTTACCTATTCATATCATACTTTTCCAATATTACCCTTATATTTTTATAAATATTACTCCTAGAATATTGTGCAATCTCTCCCTACTTTAATTTTTACTTTTTTTATAGGTAGGGGCAAAAGTGGATAATAGGAGACTAATCATTACATTTTATTGGTATGTGTAACTTGGTCTAAAACGACCACTATAAATGAACGGAGGGAGTACTATGATAACTAAAAGAATTGCAGTTTAAGAATTTAATTTAAAAGATGAACCAACTTCAAGAAAGAGGTTGAAACACGGAGAATTCACAAGAAAGAGTTCCTCTCATTTGACAGGAATATATAGGCCCACTGTTTCAGTTTTGAATGGAGCTGCATATTTTGCAGATCAGGCCAAGAGTAGAATAAAGAGCTTTATTCTTGTGCCTTCCTATTGTGCACCATAGAGATTGGGGATTTTGGGTTAATCTAAGGCTGGTTATTAATTCATGAATGCCAAGTTTGTAATTGAAGAGAATTTATGGAAAGTGGGCGAGGGAGTAATTCATGATGGGCCTTTTCAAGAGTGCTCACGTGTGAGTTGTGACTGCATTGTGTATATGGTAGGTCAGGCCAAGAAGCAACATAGGGATTCATTCTTGTGCAAGAGATTTTAGTATTTTTAGTTGCCCCAGCAACTATGTTACCCAGTCCCTGACTCCCTTCTTCAGCCTGGCTGAATGGGTGTGGTGCAGGATCAGAGTCACATGTGTTCACTGCGGCCAGGTTCCTTTAACCATAAAAGAGATGGGAGATCTGTTAAGCAGGATGTGCCTAGAAAGACAGATAAGAGTAAGAAGTCTGTATGTGTACGCACACAGACTGCAGCTTCCACCTGCCATAATACCTAGGCTAGCTATAACAAATCAACAACTGAATTGCCACTGTCAGGCGTCAGCCACTTAATATTTTGTACTGGAACACAGCCAGCCAGAAATTTTAAAAAGTTAGGTTATAAATATTTAGTACTCCCTCCATCCAAACAGTCTTGTTACGTTTGACTTTTTTACACTGTTTATTGTTTAACTTTGACTCAATTTTATTGTAAGTATATAACAAAAAATAGTCAAGTTAGGTCTTGCTAGATTTGTCATTGCATAGTTTTAGAATATATATATTCTTACTTTTACACCTTTTAAGATATTAACCTTTAAACAACTGACTGGATACCGTGCCCAAGAGAAATGTAACAAGATTCTTGGGAAGGACGGAGTATTTTGATTTAGATAAAGTCAAAAGCTTCACACAATAGCTATAGCAAGAAACTAGGAAAAAAGATCTTTTGGCCCTTTTTCTTTCCAAAAAATCCAAATCGGTCCGTTAATAATTTTTTGTCCCATATAGTCCTCTACGTTTGCTAATTTTTTTCAATTCAGTCCTAATTACGTAATTAGCTTGAGGATGCCGATGTGGCCGAAGTAAATCACATTTTACATCCACCGTGACCAATCTAGTTTAATAAATATTTGAAATATATATTTTAAGGTTGTCATAAGACATCACTACTCTAAAAAATGCCTATAGCAGGTCAATTGAATGGATGACGGACATAGTCTCTTGGTTCGTATTGAGCCATTATTGGGGTTACCAAGCCCATAAAGAAACATCATCCATTAACAACAATAACAAATCTTACCTTCATTTTCCATTCCGGATAGACTTAACAACCCTTATCTCAGCCCTTTCACCACAACAGGAAATTGGTGTTCTTGGTAAATGTAGGTCAAGCGACCCCCTCCTCTGTGCGAAGCCCATTCTCGCATCGAATTGGGCAGTGCCTTCGTTGGATGCCATCGGAGTTCTGGTCAGCAGCTACCGCAGTAGATCTTTTATTTCGGTGGTTTTTGGTGTTTCTCAAGAAAATGAAGACCAATTGTGATATATAATGTGTGCAAATGAATGGTTGGTGTTTCTCTGTGGGTTGGGTAACCTCAATGAGGGCTCAATGCGAACCAAGGAGAAACTATGTTCCTAAACCCAGTGAGATGACTCAATTGACCGCTTGAGGCATTTTTTAGAGTAGTAATGTGTTAGGGAAACATTCAAAGATTTACTTCAAACATTTATTAAGCCAATGTGTTATGTGTAGGGACTCTAGATTGGTCACGGTGAATGTAAAATGTGATTTACTTTGGCCACATCAGCAACCTCCGACTAATTACGTAATTAGGACCGAATTGAAAAAAATTAGCAAACGTAGATGACTAAATGGGGCAAAAAATACTAACGGACCGATTTGAATTTTTTAGAAAGATAAAGGAACAAAACAATCTTTTTTTCCGCAAGAAACTATATGGTCATAATTATCTTCATTTGTAAAAGATTGATTCATTAGAATTCGTGCGGTTTTAAAGAAGAGAGAATTGGGGTTTTTGATTAGTGGAGGAGAGATAAAATATGATTTCCCATAATGTTGAGCGGGAAATATGTCACCAAAAAGAAAATGAAATTATTTAAAAACAACCATAAATGGAAAATGGAGCAATCTTTGGTAAACATAGGGAGTATTTTGTTTCGCATAGAAGCAAAAAAGTACAACTTATATACAATATTCCTTCTCGAACAACAATTTTTGAAACTCAAAATGACTCGGATATCGTGATTAGATTTTGTCAAATTCAACCTAGATCACAAGGGTAACTTTGGCCTAACCGTTGAGGTCACAGTTGAATGAGCCTAATGTTATGCATATGATACTTGGTGCTATCTACATGTTTTTACTATTTTCTTGTTCAACTTGAAATTCTTTCTGATTTCTTCACAAGTTTATCAGAGTTCCTGTTTAAGTTATTTGCCACTGGTTTCACTGCTTACAAAGCTCCTACGTTGAATTTTTCCCCTCTTGTTGAATGCCTTTATTTACAGTTCAATGGGCCAAGTCCATCTGCTTGCTGGAACAAAATATACAAAATGATTGCGATGGCACAAATCGGAAATCGGGACTGTAAAACTGATCAGCGTTTTGCCTCCGGTTCTTATATGTTTGGTTTTGCCCACCCAAAAGTTGTCAAACTCTTAAAGGTATATCATTGAAATGGGTGATCCGCTATATCCTTGTTGGTTGTTCCATGTAGATCATACACATCACATATTTTCTATGCTTTACTAGTACTGTGCATATTTTATTTCAGTGTTTGTGTCTATGAGGAAATTTCCAGTCATCTTTCTCAGCATACAATTATTTTCTTAATACTTGCAGGAAACGTCAAATTCCCAATCATCTTTGAAATCCTCTCAGTTACCTTTTAGGAAAGTTGGGGGCTCTTCTGCTAGATACAGGCCTGTCAATGTTGAATGGAGGGACCTTGATAAGTGCAATGTTTGCCATATGGATGAGGTTTTTTCTTCTTTTAACTTTGAAGGATTATTTCTATCCCTTAAAGTTAGACCGAGTTATTTGTTATTCTGTTATGGAATGGCTGGTTTGCAGGAGTATTATAAAATTTTCTGAAAGCATGAACGGTACGGAATTTTAATGAATTAAGAAATGGAGGAATATATAGAAATATTAGGAAATATTAAATTTTAGGAAATAATGATTCATATAAAAATGGTAATTCTCATAACTAAGATAAATTAGCCAAATTTTAGCAACTAAGTTCATTCCCGTTCCCATTCAATTATAACTAGTGCATTTTGTAAGAACTGCATTCAGAAATTTTGGCTCTCTTTCCTCTAGATTATTTTAGCAGTATTGCTCTCTTTAGTTTTGAATGTGCCTAAAACAAAGATTATGGGGATGCTGAATCTAATTACGTGACTTCAGGAGTACGAGAACAACTTATTTCTTCAGTGCGACAAATGCAGGATGATGGTAAGTCCAATATTTGTTCCTTCTCCCCTATTGATTAATATCCTATGATAGTACTGGTTTCAGTTTCTTTTTCATTCGATTTTGTTACCTAGAGTTGCATTCTGTCCCATGTGGTTGGCATCATGCATACAGATCAAAATCCTTTTTGATTGACTCCAATCCAAGTGGCCATGCTTATAATAAACTATTTGTGGTGTTCATATGATCATGTGGCATGGCTTCAATGCAAGATAGTTGGTCAAGTATCATGTCTACGATAAAACTTCAACCAAAATCTTTTCATTAGCATGCTTGGACATTTGTATTCTAGCATCCAGTGTTTTCTGGATGTTCTGTATATATGTGCATAATTTTCTGCAAATGGCTGATTTTTAATTCTCAATTTATTCGTATTAATTATCTTCTTTGGAAATTATTTCTTTGCAAATGCAATATTTACATTATATAATACCTGTCTAGGTACATGCTAGGTGCTATGGAGAACTTGAGCCTACAGGTGGTGTTCTTTGGTTGTGCAATTTATGCCGTCCAGGAGCTCCTGAATCTCCTGTATGCTGCCTGTGTCCTGTACAAGGTATCCACTCACCAATTTTATGTCTTAAAATGCTATAGCATGTTTATTGGGCATATTACATGATTTTCTATAGTAGAAACTTACTGCACTGGTGTGAATGGATTTGCTTTAGGTGGTGCTATGAAGCCTACTACGGATGGGCGTTGGGCTCATCTTGCTTGTGCCATATGGATACCAGGTTCCTTTTGTGTGATTAACTATTAAACAACACATGCATTTGCCTTATGGGATTAAATATTGAACTCAATACCCTGTCTTGTGCAGAAACCTGTTTATCTGATATAAAAAAAATGGAGCCCATTGATGGGCTAAGTAGAATCAATAAGGTATGTTCTTTCTTGCACTTGGCCATTGAAAATTTACAGCAGTGTAATGCTTTTTCTTTATCTCTAGTTATTTATTGCTAAAGGGTAACATGAAATCTAACTGTTTTGCCCTATGAATGATGATCTTTTTGAGGAACTGTGTTGTTTTCCCCTCAGAGAGGAATATTGTATGTTGGGCTGTAGTCTTATATGATTTATCCACACAATCAGTTTATGATTAAATGGTGGTATATGCTAACTACTGTCCTACTTATCTGATCCTATGCAGGACCGGTGGAGGCTCTTATGCAGTATCTGTGGTGTTTCTCATGGAGCATGTATTCAAGTATGTAATTCTCTTTCTCTCTCTCTCTCTCTCTCTCTCATGTTTATTTATTTATTTGGTTTTGATCCATCAAATGAACCAGCCGAAAAAAGGTTTCACAATTTGTAAGCTATTCTTATTGATTGACACAATCACTAGTGGTATGAGGGTTACCATGGCATATTCAGTCGACGTACCATATTAAGCTGTAGTAAGATGGTCTTATATATGGCTGACAAAAAGCATTAATGACTCTTATGAAATTTTCCTATTATATTCTGACCCTTTAGGAGATGAAGCCTTAGATGCAATGTGATATATATATTTGTTTGGTTCCTTATTGCAACAAGTTGTTCTCATGGAAAATTTGACTTATATATTTGTGCACTAGTCTATAGCAGCACATGTATTTGGTTAGAGACCTCAAGAATCACCATACATGCTTGGTAACTGCACAATATACACCCAGACAAAATTTTCTTTCGAATAAAATAACAATTGACATCAATATGCTTCGCCCGCCCATGGAAAACTGGATTATATGCGATATGAAGTGTAGCTTGATTATCACATAATACATCCATCTTCGGCACCTCACAGAATTAAAGTTCATGGAGTAGTTGCCTTACTCATATAAGCTCACGATATTCAGCCTCAACACTTACCGAGCAACATTCTACTCCTTATTTTTCCATGACATAAGATTGCCTCCTACAAAGACACAATACCCAGATGTAGATCGTCTATCGGTAGGAGATCCTACCCAATCAATATCTGAATATCCAACAATCTCTGAATGACCATGGTTAGTATATAATAGTGTATTACAAATGGCTACATCCCAATGAAGTCGCAAGGTAACTGAAGAAACCAACTCACCACACTAACTGCAAAGGCAATATATAGTTGGGTAACCGTTAGATCGTTAAGTTTCCAAACTAACATCCTATACGGCTATACCTTCCTGGATCAGAGATAACACACTGACTGTAAATGCAATTTTTGGTTAGGTAATCGTTAGATAATTAAGTGTCCCAACTAACATCCTGGATCAGATAATGGCTCCCGTTCTAGTAGAAGTTTTGTATTAGGATGCATTGGAGAATTGACTGGCTGTGTCATGATACTCCATTCATAGATTGAGCCACATTGACACATAGGAAGTACTCGAGTAACCCCAGATCTTTGGTCAGAAAATGGTGTAAATGTTTCTTCAAACGTGTAATAACCCCGTGATCATTACCAGTTATTACAATATAATTTATGTACGCCACCAAGTACACGTACATTGGATACATGTTAATAAAAGACAATATAATTAGACTCACTTCCTATCATTCCAAACTCTTGTATCACATGACTAAAATTAAAACATGCTTGGGAGGATTGCTTCAAACTATATAATGAATGGCGAAGCTTGCACACCAATGTAGACTCCCTTTGAGCAACAAATCTTGGTAGTTGCTCCATACAAATCTCTTCCTTAAGATCACCATGCCAGAAGGCATTCTTAATATCAAGTCTGCGCATAGCACCATGGTCAGAAGTAAGCGTACCAAAGTCATTTTAGCAATCGGGGAGTAGGTCTCAATATAATCCTGACCAAAGACTTGAGTAAAGCCCCAGGCCTTGAGAGATGATCTACAATACCATCCTAACCAATCTTGAGAGCATAAACCCAACTACACGAACTATGGACTTACTAGGAGGCTGATAGAGAGCAAGGAAGTGGGCTTAGGCCTAATTATGGGCCTGAGTTTATTAGGGTTGAGTTACTTATTATTTACTTTTAGGGTTTCTTATGTTAGTATTTAAGGGATGGTTATTAGGGTTTTGGGGACATTTCCGGTTTGGAGGATTTTTCTGTTTATTCTAGTTATTCAAATTCTGTTTCTATCAATTTGATCCGACCTGCCGGATCCCACCCTGACAAAATGACTCGCTCACAAACTGAGAGATTGGATAAGTTGGAATCTGATCAGGCAGAGATGAAGGCACAATTGGTGGCTGTGAATACGCAGTTGACAGGCATCACGGCTACGCTCGCGGAGATGTCGAGAGCGATTCGAAAGCTGGCAGAAAATAGATATGAGGATGTTGCATCGGCAGAAGAGGAAACAGGGGTCACTCCTATTCCATTAGGCGGAAGCCTGATGACACTGCAACTGCTGAGCTTTACTGGATTAGACCCGATCGGATGGCTGGCCGCGCCAACCAACAATTTGAGATACATGGTATAAGCGCAGAACAGAAGGTAGCCCTGGCGGTTGTTGCAATGGAAGAGGCGGCGCTGTATTGGGTGACCTGGTTGCATGCTCGTAAGCCCGAATTGACATGGGAGCAGTTCTCGCAGGCATTGGTGGCAAGATTTGATACGTGTTTCAAGGGCAACCCCTTTGAACGTTTGGCAGACATCAAACAGTTGGGTTCAGTAGACGATTATGTCAATATTTTTGTCCAGTTAGCAAGCCAAGTGCTCTGAGGAACACTACCTGGGGTATTTCATGAAAGGATTGAAGGACCCCATTCGAAGTTCGCTTCGCCTCCTTAGGCCTAAAGATCTGGAGATAGCTATGGATTTGTCCAGGGATATAGAGGATAATTTGGAAGTGGCTGCTGGAGGTTGTCCATATCAAAACTTTAGTGTTCTGCGCCACGGACAGGAACTTTGTCTCGGCCCAATTCCACCACTTTTGGTGCAGCGGGGGGTAGCAGCCAAGGGGGTTCCACGAGCATTTTCCCTAGGCCATTTGACCGACCGCCCACAACACCAACACGGTCGGAAGCATCCGGGCAGTCTACAGCTCGCTTTGGTTTCACTCGCCTATCTCCACAAGATTATGCTGATTTACGAGCAAAGGGATTATGTTTCCGCTGTAAGCAGCCATACACCCCACGCCATGATTGCCCATGGAAGCAGTTGAAAGTGTTGCTGGCAGAGGAGAGAATATCTTGGACTTTCGCCAAGCAGAATTTTGGGAAGCTGGGGAGCAAGACAATCAAATGGAACCAATGCAAGAGGTTAAAGGGGAAGTTGGCAGATTTCAACCTTGAGGACAAGGTTGTTTCGAAGGAGGGAGGAATTGATAGAGAGCAAGGAAGTGGGCTTAGAGTTTATTAGGAGTTACTTATTATTTACTTTTAGGGTTTCTTGTTAGTATTTAAGGGATGGCTATTAGGGTTTCGGGGACATTGAGAAGTTTATTGGAGATTTGAGCCTAAGGGTGGCCAGCGGGTTCTCCCGTTTGGAGGATTTTTCTGTTTATTCTAGTTATTCAAATTCTGTTTCTCTCAGAGGCAAAGGCGGCACCAAGTCCCAAGTTCCATTGGCATTCAAAGTTATCATTCCTTCGACCATAGCCCGATGCCACCCAGGATGTGCCAACGCCTCGCAGAGGAACTTAGAAAGTGAGACAAAACACAATATGATGGTGATAGATGATGGTAACTAAGAAAATTATAAATAGGATAAAGATTATGTGTGGAACAAGTACCTCGATGAGAATCAGGAGTCACCGCAGCTTAGTCAATAGGAGGTGGAGCAGTTATGAGAGCTTGCGAGCGCCAAGTATGACGAGTATAAAACTAAAGAGGTGATATATGGCCATGGGAGGTAGGATACTGGAAGTTGAGTGAATAGATAAAGTAGAAAGAGGGTCCTGAATAGAAGATGGAAACTAAGGCGAAGACAAAGAAGTTGACATTAGCACGAAAGTAGTAACAACCGTTGAGGAAGAGAAACAATGATACCACTTTTGGACTCAAGAATACCCCATTTTATTAAGGAGTCTATGAACAAGAAGACTGAATAATTATCCCTTAAGTAGCCCTAAACTTACAAAATGCAGTTGAGAAATATTCTGTACCATTATCACTTCTAAAAATTTTAATAGAAACATCAAACTGAGTTTTTATTTCAGCATAGAATTTTTGGAAAACTAAAAATAGGTCCTAATGATTCTTCATTGATTAGACCCAAGTAAAATGGAAAAATCATTAATAGAATTGTAATCCTTTAATCACTCTGATTTTGCTTCCTTTAACTCTTTGTCAAACAGGATGAGTTTCGTTTCACTATTGCTGTTTTAAATTTATTGGCATAAGGGACTTTTTTTCTTTCCTACATTAGAACATTCTGCTTTCTGCATTGCTTCTTTATATTATGGTTTTGTTAATTATAGTTTCATGAAATTAAGAATAATTGTTTTGCAGTGCTCAAATATTAACTGTCGTGTGGCATTTCATCCTCTCTGTGCTCGTGTAGCCGGCTTTTGTCTTGAGGTATCCAATGTCACTGTATCTGATTAAACACTTATTTATGTTATTATGCAGTTTTCAGCACGCTGTTTGGTTAGAGCCGTTTACTTCCCCCCAACCCCCACCCCCAATATATTATTCATTTTCTTTCCTTTGTTGCAGCCCGCGGATATGGAGAGACAGCATTTGGTTCCTTTTGATGAGGATGAGGAAGATCAGTGCATTCAGTTACTTTCCTTTTGCTCGAAACACAGGCCCTCATCTAATGAGCGCTTGGCTTTTGACGAAAGAATAGAACACAATACCAGAGAACATGCTGATTATGTCCCACCTGCAAATCCTTCTGGTTGTGCTCGTAGTGGTATATCTCTTGTAGCATTTTCCTCAATCTTTTTACATGTAACTTTATCACACACACATGCGCGGGCGCTCACCTACAGTACTATCTGAATTTCTGAATTGGCAATGTTTCAAGCTGAAGTATGAGAAAAATATGATTTTCTGTAGTTAGAGGTTAGAGGCTTTCAAATATATAGCTGGATAAATACAATAGAGTTGAAATGCTTTCACCCCTGCTAGAAATTTAAAATTCATAACCTATACAGAGAAACTAAATATTCTATACATGCTATAATGCCACAATCAGCATGCAGGATGGAGATTTCCAATTTAATTGCTAAATCACGGCTGGTATGAATTTGCATTGGGAATCATTATTTCCTATAAGAAGTTATTTTAATTATTATTTCCATCTATTTACATGGATTTGGTAATTCCTTACTAGTGATAATAGATAAAATCTTCTGACAAAATAACCATTTATAAAATTGTTAAAAAGGTTTTCAACAAAAAATAATTATATAAAAATTTGTAATATTAATCTAAATAAATTATTTTATTGTAGTTATATTAAATTATAAAGAGGTTTAGCTTTTCATATTGATGGATACCAAGCATCAGGTCAATGATATGCCACTCGGGTGTAGATGATTTGGTATCTTCTTGTTGAACACTTGCTTGTGTACATTATTGGGCTGGTCAATGACTAAAAGGGTTGGTTTGCTTCTTTTCCTCCTGTTCTACAGACTACTTGTTGGATAGCTTCCAAAATATGGTGCTTAGAGCCATAACCACTGCAATCTTATTATTTATGTATTCATGAAACTGCAACAGTTGATTTTTACACCTGATTTTTTTTTTCTTGAATCTGATATGAGGATCTTTTTTTTTGTTTTTTTGTTTTTTTTTTCTCTCTCTTTATCCAGTGTTACTGCAGATGAGTTCCTGTATTGTTTACCATTAAGGGAACTCTACAATATTTTGTTTTAACTAAAAAAATCTTCTTAATTCAACTTTTCTTGGGATACTATTTTGCTTGATCCCCTTTCTGGTATTGTAGTAGTGATCGTTGTTGGGGTACTCAAAACAGTTGCTTTTATGTTCTACCAGAAACTTGTTGGGAGGATTGCTATATTAGGTCATGAATAACTAATTTTTTTTTTTTTTTCCTCCTATGTTTTTAATTAGAGCCCTATAATTTTCTAAAAAGGCGTGGGAGAGATGAACCTGAAGTTCCTGCAGCTTCATCCAAGCGATTGTATCTGGAGAACCAGCCATACTTGCTTCACGGGTGTAGCCCACGTATGGCCTTGTGGAGCAAGATCACTTCAGAGGACCATGCTCTTTCTAAATATTTTGCTGAAGTTCAAAGGCTGCAAATGTTACAACTTGATCCATCTGTCGAGATTCTTTCACTGGCTGATAAGTACAATAACATGAGGGCTAAATTTAGGAGGAGACTAGCATTTGGTAAATTTTCTGGGCTACTTGTTTTCTCATTTCTGCTCTTTCTTCTTTCCATGCTTAAACTCTAGATTATAATTCAATATATTTGACTGCTATAACTAGTGATTGGATTTGCTCAGCACAATGCAATCCATGTGGCTGCATGAAATTTGATTATTATTTTAGTTAATGGTCATCAACTTTTCTTTATGGAATTAATGCTGATACAAATCTGTAGTTTCTGTTCCAGTCTGGAGACAAGCTTGTTTTGCATTGTTTCACTATAGTAATGACTAATGCCACCAAAAAATTCATTAGTTAGCTTGTCAGCTTTTACGTTTTATCATTAATCCTTGAGCTGTTCTAATGGCCACATTTTGCATGTCTGTGAGCACGGTGTTGCATGATTTGATAAGCTTTGACCAATGCTCGTGTTCTTTGATGTGCCAAAAATGCCTCAATTTATTTCTTTTTGATTATTATATGCACTAGTAGCCTGATAGAAGTTGGAATTTTTATTTTATTTTACTTTTTTGTGTTTTTAATAGAACATTTCATTGTACTGGAAATCTAGTAATTTTCATTACTTATTAGTCTCCACTGGAGACTATTGTGCATGATTTTATAATGTATCATGTCAACTGTCATGCCTTGCAATTCTGTATTTGTCGCATCTTGAGTTTAATGTTCTGTAAAAGTTCTAAATGATTTGTTATCAAATGATGGGACATGTAAATTTGCATTTTAGTGATTCGTTAGGCAAAAAATGATGTATGGTCCCCCTGTTCTCTCCAGAATTGGGAAATAAAATTTTTTCAAATGACCTTAGCTAAGTAGCAGTGCCTTTTGAGGGGTTGTAAGTTGTACCTGTTTAGAAATATATAGCTCTAAGTATGGGTTTACAAACCATCTTCATTTCTTATCATAATGTTGAAAAGAATGTGGAAAGTTTATTGTGTCAGCCCACATCATTTGTTGACTGTTGACATTGATGTTCCTTTTCTTCCTTAGGCTTCTTTGTATTTTTGACCTCGTTATGCCTGTCTTTCTTTATAAATTGCTATAGTTATGCCTTTAAGAACTGCCATCTTTGGACCACATGTGATGTGCAAATAGTTGATTTCATGCATTAATTTGCCCTTGGTGGCAGTTCATAAATTGCAATGGAGGCACTTAGGTTCAGAAATATTGTTTTTATTTATTTTTTATTTTTTCTTTCTTTTCTTATTTTTTAATATATATCTATATATGTATTTTTATTTTCTTTTTATCATAGTGGTGGAGCAAAATTTTGTTTTTCCTATTTCCCAATTGTCGAGGCAAGAAGTTTTTACCCACTTTTGAGAATAATGTGCTTCACAGGGAAGTCTCGCATACATGGTTTTGGCGTCTTCGCTAAACTTCCTCTTAAGGCAGGAGACATGGTAAATGCTTTTAGAATCATCAATTTTATAAGTTAATTTGAGTCCAGAATCCAGATTCTTGATGTTGAATGCTTACATTGTTGCTTTATAGGTAATTGAGTACATTGGTGAACTTATTCGACCACCAGTTGCTGACAGAAGAGAACATTTGATATATAATTCATTAGTGGTGAGTTCAGGTTTGGTTTGGATGAATGTGTTCTTAGCATGAAAAGGTTTTACTGAATAGTGTTGATAATCTAACTTGACCAATTGTATTTTTGTATCTAATAAACATCAACTATTTCATTTAACTTTGTGACTTCTGGTAAGCATTTAGTCAGTGGCAGCTAAAGAAACAGACATATGTTTGTGGAACAGGATGCTTGAGCTATCACTATAATGTTGCCCAAGCATTATATTTTTGCCTTTGTAATTCGTTGTCAATTTAAATTTTCAATTAATTAATTTTTTTTGGGGTGTGTGTGTGTGGTTCATACTTACTCATTTGTTTTGCTGCTTCATTTGTTCATACTAATTCCTTGACAAGAAGACAATCAAATGAATCAATAATTTTCAATGATTTATGGGAATGCTGACATTAAAGCTTGTGGAATACCTTTTACCCCATTTTTATTTTTATGGTGCAGGGTGCTGGGACTTACATGTTCCGAATTGGTGAACGCGTTATAGATGCCACCAGAGCAGGAAGCATTGCTCATTTGATTAATCACTCTTGTGACGTATGTATCAAAAAGAACAGTTACATTAAGTTTTACTCCATCTCTTCACTAACTTCTTTTATTCATTGGTAAAACTAATGAGACTGTCAACTTGGTTGAGTTAACAGTTATACCAGATTTTAATTCATCAATCCCCTTTCGTAATTCTGTTCATTGGTAAAATTGATTTGAATACCAACTTTGATGTGTTTCCAATAGGATTCTTTTCTGAAGTTGAGTAACTTAGAGAGACAGCCCTCCCTGGATAAAAGATACCTAAAATTTGCAGATGCAATACTAAGTTCCAAATTTCATTATAAGAATACACTTTCTAGTGGCACGCTTTCGGAGATAATTTGTTGTCCTGCCTGTGTTATTGATATTTTTGTATCTGTCTTTACTGTATTCTATTTCTTGAGCAGCTGCCTCCTTTTTTATGTTTATTTGAGCTGGACATGGCATGGTCTATTTATTCATTTCTTTCTTGAGCTATAGCTCTGTTTAGTTGGTTGTTTTCCTGTATTGTGGACTGTTTTAAAGGTCCCCTTTTGTTGCAGTATGCCCTTAAGTTATTTTTGTCACAGCATTCCTTCCTCTGCATCTTGAATAATATGACCATCCAAGATTTAAGTATTCTTCCGTTTCAGCCAAATTGTTATTCGAGGGCAATCAGCGTCAATGGTGATGATCACGTCATTATTTTTGCTAAACGAGACATTCCAAAGTGGGAAGAACTGACATACGACTACAGGTTCACATTATTTCATTTACTTCATTAGATACCTGATTGGATTTATTTAGTTCTAACGTGCCAGGCTACTTTACTGTGCATTGCAGATTTTTTTCAAAAGATGAACGATTAGTATGTTATTGTGGATCTTCTAGATGTCGGGGTGTGGTAAATGATACTGAAGCTGAAGAACGAGTGGCTAAGCTGTATGTACCCCTCAGTGAATTGAAGGACTGGCAAGAAGAATAAAAGAGGTAATTACTTCTGTTTTCTCTGGACTTCACATAATTTTAGTAGTTTTTCGTAAGTAGAACAATAAAGATGTAGCAACTAGCAATCATTGCTGTTGAGTTCATTCACCACTTTGATTCATTTTTTGTCATCTACTATTAGACATGCATATAGTTTACCAATGATTGAAGCTTCTTGCCCTTTTTCATTTTTGGTTTTTCCTGGTGGGTTTGCCGTGTTCTGCCAATTTTAGACTAAACCCATTGTTTAAAGTTACTGAGTGATATGGAAGTATTTCTACAGCTTATAGCATAAATACAATACCTGGACTAATATTAAGTTTTTTATATCTCAGAGGTTTGGCGGTTTCGGCACCTCCCGCTGTTAACCACTTTGTCTTGCACTCCTTTTTGAAACCTTTGGTGCTACATACTATTTTTGGATGTTAAGAACATAGCACTTTCAAGATTTTTAAGGCGTAGAATCCTATACCATATTGGAATGTAATTGAAAATTCGGGGTTTCTTTCTCCGATGCCGAATGTTAAATTCAAATTTGTACTTGCTGTTCACTGTATCTTTTCAAGGAAATGGAGCAAAGTTTTAGTGCCCCTTTTTTGAATCTTAGCCGGTGAATTGCTATAGGATGGATGCAGAGCTAATATATATCCCTTAATTCTTGTAGCCATACCTTAACTGTTTCTGTAGTTTTAAGAAGTTCTCGGAGTCTTTTCTGTGCGTGATATTCATCTTGGGGGAGTATTTTGTGTATCCTACGATATGGAAGATGAGGATATATTACTTTGAGACATTATAAGCTAGGCGGTACTATGGCTTGCAGATTGATCTCTAACACCTAATCAAGAGTCGAAGCCAACTCTACTTCCCCATTTTTATAGGTTTATTGATGTAATCTTCCAGATTTAAGCTAATCTTGGGCAGTTGCTCTTTCTGTTGGCTATAAATTCATAATAATATATGTAAATATAAGGTTGTCGTACACGGTAACTATCTGCAACTATTTATAGTTTTTCAGGCATTTCAACCGAAAGCTTTTGATTGTAGGGTGACAGAGCAGAGTGTATTCCTAGTTCATAACTTTCTCATTGAAAGGACAATAATGTATGGGAGAAGTAGTTTTGAGAGGAATGTGCTATCCTTCCATAGAGTGTAATGAAAATTTTGTTACTAACCCCAGCCAGATGTTAAATATGTAATGGATTTGAGGGGTTTTCAATGACCGTACTCTCCTGAGTAGGTAATAACTCCACTGTGTAACCTTATACTTTACCTGCATTTTTTTACATGTTATGTTTAGACTTTAATGGGTGAGAGAAATGATGTATTATAATAGTGGATGCCGGATGGAGGGATGAAATGAGGAATTTTTAGTGTACGTAAAAATAGAATGTCCTATTTATTACTTATTTGAAGAAATTTCAAAAGAGCCCAAAAGGCAAAAAGGAATGTGTAACATTTAACAAAAAACAAAGTATAAAATTTATTCACGATCGTAACAGCCATCTTATGAAGGATAACATACACTACAAGCATTCCATACCTCCATTTGTTAGCGGATTAAATCTCAGATTTTTTCTATCTACGTTAAGGTCTACTCTAAGTGGTAGGTATTCTATGGCCCTGTTCTCTTCGCCTGAAATAAGTTGTTCTGATCTGAATTTTATAAGATCTGGTGTGATCTAGGGGTGAGAAAAATTCGACTTGTTACTCAATCAAAACTCGATTAAATTATTAAATTTTAAAAATATAAAAATATAAAAAATATTAGACACAATTTAAGCTTTATCAAGCCTAACAAACTTATATTTTGTAGCATAATAAGTAGAACTGCCAATTCAAATTCAAATTATATACTATCTAGCCTAATTAAATTCGGGCTAGAACTTTAAATTTATTTTACGGTACAAGCTCGAATTACACTGTTCAGACTCGATACTCGACTCGATATCACCTGTGATCTGATATTTTTTTATACTTAAAATCATTGTTAATATAAAATAATAATAATAATAAAATAATAATAATTAATTATTAATAACGAAATTATTATTATTATTAAATTAATTGTAAAAATTAATTTTAATTTATTAATTTTTATAATTAATTAATTTATTATTATATTATATTTTTTATTAATTATAAGAAAAGTGTTAATGTATTATTAATTACTATTTCATTTCATTTCTTTTTAAAGTATACCTCAATTAATTTTTTTAAAAAATTGTTTTAAAATACTTATTTGTAATACATGATGTTAATGTTATTCGTCATTAAATTTAATCCGCACGTGTTAACCATCACAAATGGAAAGTCTGAGACTTAATTTTTTGAATAACTTTCTTTTTTGAATAGAAAAATATAAAATGACATATTTCATGCCTGAGCACCGTGTCCTTGCTCGTTCCTCCTATAGTCATGTACAAAGTATTCGTCATTGACAAATTATAGTATATATATTTTCAAAATTTCAACATTTTGTGTTTTTACATTTTTAAAATAAATATCATGTTATCATAATTAATAAATTATATAATGTTTATTATAAAATATTTTATTGATCCACACACATTAATATAAAAAATATATAATATTGAAAGTTTTTATTTTAGTAAAATATATTAAGAACGTGATTAGTAAATTTAAATAATATATAAATTGCTATTTTTTTAAAAAAATATTACATGTGATTATATAATTTTATTATAATGATCTGATCTCGTCTGAATTGATCTGGTCTGATCTGATCTTAATTGGTCTGATCTTAATTGGTCTGATCTGATCTTAATTGGTCTGATCTTAATTGATCTGGTCTGATCTGTTTTAATAAAAATAAGTAATAAATCCTGAAAATAAGTGCTACAGAACAGGACCTATGTCCTAGCAAACTTATATTAGGATTCAAGTGCATATTGTTATTTCAGTTTTATATTCAATTGCTGTATTCATTTCTTGTATTGGTATTTTCCCCCAACAATTTCAATGTGAATTGCCTTGGTTTCCCCCATAATTTTTTTGTTTAACAAAAGTTTGATCAGATGTTATAGAGAGTTCAAAAAGAAACCAAACTTCTATGAGTGACACCTCACACCACGTCCTACATTCGCTCCGTAACCCTAAACCGGTCCTTTTTCCTCTTGCAGCTACCTGTTTGAATTGTCATTAATCTTTAATTGCCCAACATGCATGCAATGCTATGTGCTGTCCATTATCATTCAAAATGATGCCGAGTTTGTGAACAAAAAACTTGTGTTTGTGAATGGTGAGTTATTAACTTCACCATCAGTTTGCCCTCAAACTGCCTGTTGGTGAAAGCGTTAATTGAATTGTTTTATTGGCAAGTCTGTGCATGTATTTTTTGTGCACCTAGTACCGCATATGTGTTTATAACTTACTATGCTGTACATGCTGAATTTAGTTGCTTGCTATGTGCGCCACATTATCAAGCTACCAACTTGTTAGTGACTGCAATATTGTTTGAGCCCTTATTCTGTTGGTACCATCAAGTGAACTATGTAGATATGCATACCACATTGTACTTTTGACACTATTTACACAGGCTGAGGTTGACTTTAAGCATCATTTTTTGTTTAATTTTTAATTCGGACAATTTAATGGAATTTAACTAGTCAGGCTAGATAAACACTTGCTGGATTGGACTGTTGTAATTATATTTACATATTATAGTTAGATGAGCGGGGCTAATTAGTGATTAGCATGCCGTGCTATTGAGATGGGTTATGTGTTTTTTGCGAATTGTAGCTGCTAGCTGGAGCTCTAGCAGTAGAATTTGATAGGGGATGAAATTTTTAATTTATATAAAGTGTTTTTCAGAAGTAGTTATAGGTTTTAAAATAGTTGAACAAATTAATTAAATTAGAAAATAGCTTTCAAAATTCTCGAAAGCTACTAAGGGTAATTTCTGTTTGAAGAGTTTCTTTTCACAGCTACAACTTTTTAAAACCTGGTGTAAAGAACGAGACTTTTATTCTGGTATAGAATTTAAAGCTACCAAAAGTTCCCAAAACTTCCTAAAAAAACCTGGTGAAAAGAACGAGACTTAATTCTGGTATAGAATTTGAAGCTACAAAAATTATGAAAACCTCCTAAGCTGTGTGCAGCGATTTAAGAGCTCTAGAATAAATTTGTTAATTTAGAGGGACATCTAGGCCCTTCCTAATATGTTACATATAATCAAACCACTGTGACATGTTATATATAGTCTCCTAATCTTCCCTTTAAGTTGTTGCATCTCCATTCCCAGGGGCGGATACGCTTTTCTTTGAGTGGGGTCCTGATTAATTTTTAGGATAAAAGAAAATTAGGTTTGGCTTAGTGAAGCCACTAAACTTTTTGTGGTGACCTTACCCAGACTTGAGTGGTATGGGGCTTTGGTAGTTTAAGCAAACGTTTCGGGTTTGAGCCTTTGTGTATGCAGAATTCTGCTTTGGGAAAGGTCACCCTTCAATGCCCACCAGATTCTCGAGGAATTAGTCTTGAGCCAAACCCGGTATATAGCAAAAAAAAAAAAAAAAAAAAAAACCTTTGTGGTGACCTCATACTAATGATTTTTTGAGTGATTATCTAATTTGTGCTATAGAAAAGCACTCATCAATGTTATAAATGAAAGCTGTTATTAATTGGTTCCGAATTACCATAAAAGACTGTAGAAAATCCTCCACCGACAACAAAATTATAATTTAATTTATTATCTTTGTGACATCAATGACAATTCTTTGTAGATCTGCCACTGTGCATTCCTTGTGTTTAGCTAAAATGTATCATTCCCCATGTGGTGCCTTTTGTGTGTGCAGGACCTTGGATTACTTGCCAGCATCATGGACTTTTGACACAATTTGACTGTAAAATTTGTTAAAGGGGCAGCAACAGGTATATTATTTCATTAAATGCTGCCTGTGATACTTGAGTTTCAACATTCATTTGTCCATCATCATATTAATGCCAGGAGAAAGCTTTTCTTGTGTTTTTCTTTTGCCTAATTGATATACAATGCAAATAAGGTCTTATTTTTAAACTCTTTTTAGGGAGGAGAAGAGTAATTATTTTCACACTAGGTTGTTGAGGTGTAGAGTGGTTGTGGCCCTGTCTTCGGCTTTTAAGTGGACTAATATTGATATGTAAGGGATAGATAACTCACTGTCAATTTATCCATTTTAAATATTATATCCCCCTTTGCATTTTACTATATTGGAAATGAAGCTATACGGTTGGATAAAAATGTTTCTTGTTCAATTGCTTGATTAAATTTGGTCCCAAAGTGTTCAAATATGTTGTGTAAATTCTTTTGAGCACAGTGATTCTGCTGTACACTGATATATTCCCATCATATAAGATAACATGCTGGAGCAAGTTGTTTAAATCTTGATTTCAACAATAATAATACATAAATTCAATACCATATATTGCTGTCACTGAAGTCACGACTTTACTCCAAAAAAACTTTGTATTGTAATTCTGTATTACAATCTTCAAAATACGAAGCATAAATCAACTACGTATATTCTCTGAATGAGAATAACTCATTCTTTTGAACATGTAAAACTACATAAGAATGCACTGTGGAGACTGAAACTAAGTAGTACTTATATGTCAAGGGACTTTCATCTGAAAGCAACAATGGTAGCATCATTTTCATTAATCATTTATGGGGGTGTTTGGATGGGTTTTTTCTGCTTGTTATTGACTTTTGCTTCAAATAAAATTATGTAATTTTTTTTTTAATAAACTTATTTTTAAATGTACCAGAATCATAACATAAAAATTAATCAAAAGCTTATTTCCTTATAATACGTCATAATGTTATGATTTGTTTGAAGAAACTTAAAATGATTATAAATTTTCTTTTTTAATTTTTACTTTAAGCAAACGAGAAAAATCTTGAGTGGAAATGGTGATAGAGCTTCCCCACACATTTGCATAAGGACTTAAGGTGGCAGGGCTCTCCAATTTCCACCAATTCTTCATGAGTTTAATGCTTTTTCTGCCAATTTAAACTGGCTGGTTGCTTGTTAATTCAGATAGTTTTGAATTTTCCGAATTACAACCATTCTATGAAAAGACTGAATTTATATGCAAAACAGATGATATATTGAAGGAACTTGTACACATTGATGCTCCGTCCGAACAACTGCAGATAAATGTAAATAATTCAGGATTTTTTCATTTTTCATTTTTATTTTTTGGGTGCAAAAAGCCGAGAGGCCATAGAAAAAGGAAATTTCATTTTACAATTTGGGAGCCACGAATACTACAAAGTAATCTTAATGTCATTTTTCGAGGCCCAATGCCAATGCCATGGATCTTTTCCAGCTCATCATCATACATCCTTGGTAAGTTTCAAATCATTTGAAGATACTGAGTTCTGTATAGAGCTTGTTTCTGTTAACTGATACTGTGAGTAATAAATTAATCAAAACAGTTGTTTGACAATTTTGATACTATTTTTTTTTTTTACTACAATAAGCTGAAGTCAAAATGTTACTATTTGCAGAGGATTCAAAAAGAACTGATTGGATACTGTTTTAAGTTATTTTACCTCTTTGAAAAAGCTATTGGGTAATGTCTCACAAATGAATTGATTTAGTTTAGTTTTTTTGCCAAACACCCGCTAAGCGTCAAAACCCAAGAAAACACAAAGCAAATCACAAAAAATATAGAATGCTCATTTATCATTTAGAAAGGAGCCACACTCTCTATCTTCGCACCTTTGTCCATTATGAGAAATCTTTTGTTCCATTTGTGGGTGAAAAAAAATGAGCAGGAAAGCTCCCAAATAGACAAATACTCAGTTAGTTGACACTGCGGCTCGCAATCAGGCCACACCACAGTTTGCTAAAATGCATCTAATTATCTTGAGACTTATCTGATCAGGTCTAATATGAAACAACTAATACTGCAGAAACTGTATTTCTAGAGCCTTGATTCAGTCAAGAAGATATTTTCAAGCTTGATATCTACTTTGAGCGATTACTGTATATACTGTTTTCGAACACACATTTTATAGAGATACAAAATCTACAGTTCAAAGGCATGGGCAGTCTTACCTAAACACAGACACACACAGCCACACACAAACGCCCAGTGCATTTTATGAATAAGATGATGTCCCAATGTATTCTATAATCTCATAATATAAGAGCATCTACATCGCGGATGAATTATTCAATGAATTACTGAGCATGTCACACAAGAATTGGAGTGACACGTTAGGGGAATTACTTTAGTGTGGCGCCTATCATTTCAATTCAAACCTTTGAATTGAATTAAAACTAGTATCCTTTATGTTTGCAGACTTTATCAACAGATACACAATTTTTTAAATTTAAATTTAATATTTTCATTCTGTACATGGCAGATCATGAATTAGTAATTGCAATGCTCTAGGTCTCTGAATAAGCTGATTCAAGGACTTATCAAGAATTATTTGCAGATGAAGAGATGTCAAAGTGGCTTCTTACTTCAAAAAGAATCGCACCTTTCCGACCCTACATCTCTGGAAATATAAAAAATAAGGCCCTGTGGCATTACACTTTGTAAATAGCAAAGTTGATTTGAAGTTGAGAAACCTGCAAGCCGGTTACAGTGGAAGAGCAATGTAGACCAACTAACGAATAGAATACCTATATTTGAAGAACTCATAGATATCTCTTACTATCTAATCTAAATCTAAAGCTTTATGTGAAAACATCAGCATTTACTCTCCTCTATGTTTGCTGACTTTTTCAACGGATAAACAAATTTTTATTTAAATTTGATATATTAAATACTTGTGGGCCCATTATTGATGCACCCTGTGAAACCACATTTAAATGAGCTTAAATTGTGCTGAAATATGTCTAAAATGCATGCATGTAACCTTATTTTAATACTTTTTAGTTTATATTTCATGTGATTTGTAAATACCAATAAACATGGTTAGATTAAGCTTATTTGAGCTCAATTTACCATATTTTATGCTTTGCAATAAGACTTTGGCAAATCTAATGCATTGCAATGATGTTTCAGGGATTAAAATGAAGAAAGGAAGATGTTCGGAGGACAAAGAATATCAAATTCGGATTTTTCAACACTGGACTGTGCCCAGAATGCGCCACATTGGCATGGCGGCGCCCGAAGGGACATCGGAGCGCCACATCAGGCGCCAGTTCAACACTTAGGAAAATTTCGGATGAAAAAGCTTCAGGATGCGCCGCACGTGCTTGGCGGCGCCGAAATCAGCCTTCTAGCGCCACATTTGGCGCCGCAATCAGAAATCGTGGAAAATCGTCAGGATGTGCCGCACCTTCTTGGTGGCGCCTAAAACAGGTCCCGAGCGCCACATTCCGCGCCACAGTCGCGGTTGAGTAGTTTTCTAACCTCCCGAACTCGGTTTTAAATGCCGTTCTTCGCCTTTCTTCTTCATTTAGACTGCAAAAACTCATTAGAAACGTACTGTAAACATCTAACAATGGGAGAAGAAGGCCAGAAACACAAAATCAAGCCGGAGGAATTGGACAGGATGCCATTCTGATCGAGTTCTTCCTATTCTAGGTGTTGCCTTTCTTTTTCTTGCTTTGTAATGTTATGAATTTGCCTCTAAATGTAATCTGCTATTATGTTTCGAATTTGTAGACGGAATGCTGTAATGCTCGTGTTAGAAGTGATCTAGAACGGGAGTTCAGAATCACTTTGAAGTATGAATTTATCTTTTTATGGAAGAATTGATTTGATCGATGTTTATGTTGAAATATGGAATTATGAATAAATGTCAGAATATGTCTAATCTGTATGAACGCCAATCTGCTTGCTGTGTCGAAATAATGTTTTGCATATTTCTGCCAAATCTACTTTAATCGATCAATCTGTGAGTAGGAGTGATCTGTAGATTATTCTGATATAACTTGAATATGATCGATCAATCTGGCCAAATCTATTTTTAGATTATATTCTAGCATAATATTTAATTTACCGTGTTTCATCATTATTTTATCATGTTTATTAGATTATTTACACTATTTTGCATAATTAAATGTTAGAATCCAATCCTGTGATTCTGCTTTGCTAAATCGGGAGATAAAAAGTAGAATTAATATTTTAGTATCAGAATTGGGAATAAATTATATTAAAAATGGATTCTGGCATGTGCACAATGATTTGAGAAATGAAATGTGCCTTTTAATTGCTATAGAAAAATTTGTATGCTTGGGAAAGACTCAAATTTAGGCTAGAATAATGATTGCAGAATGTTAGATAATTTAATTAGCTTCCATGAAGTCCGTTTAATCATAATTTGAATTTTAGAAAATTACTATATTTTTAATCTTTATAATATATTTAAATCTTAAGAAATAGATCTTTTTAGACATTGGAAAATTCTAAATCAATATGTAATTTCTATTTTATATAAAGATGGCAATATTTAAAATATTACAAGCATCTCCCATTTATATTTTTATTAATTAAAAATTTAACTTGCTTTTTTTTTTTTAAATTTAAAGTCACTGTTTTTAATTTAATCATCTCTAGAATTAAACAAACTCTTTTAAAATATATAAAATATATTTAATAAACTTAAAAACAATTAAAATCTTCTCCGGAATGAAATAATATTCTGAAATTCCCTGTGGTTCGACTCGGTTATTCACCGGTTTCTATTACTTGATGACAACCATCCGCTTGTGGTAAAATATGAGTAGTCAAAATCATTCATCAAGTTTTTGGCGCCGTTGCCGGGGAATTTGTTATGAACTTTTAATTGTTTTTAGTTTATTAATTAAAATTAATTAAGTTAAATATTAATTCAACTGTTACTTATTTTATTCTATTTTTATTTAATAATTGCATTACGAAGCAACCAGGCAAAAATAGCTTATGATCCTGAAATTGAGCATACTCTTAGAGCTATTAAATTAGGAAAACGTAGGAGACCAGCTCAGTTGGAAATCTTAATTAACTCATCCTCTGATGAAGAAAACTATTCTCACTGGAGTTTCAACAGTACAAACTAATCAATTAGTTGCTCAGTTCAATAGGCTAAACATGGCAGAAAATAATGAAAATAACAGGGGTAATAATGGAGGTAACAGTGGTGATGTGGAATATGATGATCAAGCTGAAATGATCATTGATGAACATTTACAAGGAACTAGTGGAAATCTGCTTAATAGAACTCCAAGGCTAGATGTATATGCCTTAAGCTTTACACTTCAACCTGCACTAATCATAATGGTTCAAGCTAATCAATATAATCGAGCACCTATTAATGATGCTGTAGAACACATAAGAAATTTCTTGGATTATTGTGACACAGTGAAGATTAATGGTGTTACCAGTGACGAGATTAAGTTAAGATTGTTCTCATTTTCACTTAGGGATAAAGCTAAAACTTGGTATAACCCACTCCAATTGAGGGATGTTACTACTTGGGATAAAATGTTAGAAGCTTTCTTAGAACAGTTCTTCCCACCTTCCAAGGTTTTAGAATTGCAAGAAAAGATCAAAGAATTTGTGCAAGATGAGGGTGAAACTTTACTCGATGCATGGGATAGATATCACACCTTATTGGCTAGATGTCCAAATCATAGCTTTGAAGATTGGCAGCAGATGCACTTCTTTTACAATGGGTTGATTGATCATTGGAGGAACTTGTTGGATGCAGCAGCCGGAGATTCTTTTCTATCTATAGGACCTTCTAGAGCTAAGGAAATCATTGAGAAAAAGATATCTAACATGAAAAAATTTCCTGGTAAGAAAAATGCTAGAAACAAATCAAAAGCAGGGTTATATGAGGTAGAAAAGACAGTTGCTATAGATTCTAAGTTAGACGCTTTGATGAGGGAGGTTGCTTTACTTAAGAAAGGTCAAGCTAAAGCTGTGAGATGCGGTATTTGTCATGGACCTCATAAATCATCAGCTTGTCACCTGCTCGATCAAGGACTTCAAGAGACTATGCAGTGTGAGGGGACTGAGGAGCAAGTGGAAGATGTGAATTACATGGGAAATAGGTAGCAAAATTTCAACCAAAACCGTCCTCAAAATCAAAACTTCTACCCAAATCAAAATTCTCAATTTCAACAAAACATTTACCCACAAAATAACCGTCCACTTTATCCTCAAAATCAAAATCAAAATCAAAACTTTCAAAACCAAAATCAGAATCAGAATCAAAACTTTAATCAAAACAGAAATCAAAATCAATCCTTTTACCCTAACCAACAGTCTAGGAACTTCCAACCTCAACAACAGCTGCAACAAAAACAAGGAGGAGATGAGGTTAATTTAAAAGAATTAATGAATACAATTATATCTCAACAACAAACAATTCAGCAAATGCAAGCCTCAATGAGAAATTTAGAAGTTCAAGTTGGTCAAATTGCTAGGGATACTTCAAATAGACAGCAAGGAACATTACCAAGTATGCCTGATCCTAATCCAAAAGAGCAGTGTAAAGCCATCACTTTAAGGAATAAAAAGGAATTACCTAATCCTTACCCTACCTTAGATAATCCAGAGGTTTTAGCTGATACTGTAGATGATCAGAATGAGGATACAGAGGAAGAAAGTCAGCAGAAAAACACTGATGAGCCTAAGGAGAGTGAGAAACTTAGAGTTGACAAGGATAAGGATAAGGGAAAGTCTGCTGTCCCAATCAGGCCATATCAGCCACCTATTCCATATCCACGGCGTCTTATAAAGGCAAAAGATGACAAAGATTTTGCTAAATTCTTAGAAGTGTTTAAAAATTTAAGAATTGATATTCCTTTTTCTGATGCTATAGCACAAATGCCCGTTTATGCTAAGTTTCTAAATGAAATTCTATCAAAGAAGAGGAGTGTAGATGATGAAGAGAAAGTGACACTGACAGGGGAATGTAGTGCAATCCTACAAAGAAGGCAACCTATTAAACAAAAAGATCCCGGGAGTTACACTATTCTGTGCATTATTGACACTAAGAATTCAACAAAGCTTTGTGTGATCTTGGGTCTAGTATTAATTTGATGCCTCTACATGTCTTTAGAGAGCTTGGGGTAGGAGTTATAAAGCCTACTAGGATGCAGCTACAACTTGCTGATAGATCTATTAGGACTCCTTTAGGCATTGTAGAAGACGTTCATGTCAAGTTGAGAGCTTCATTTTCCCTATTGACTTTGTTGTTCTTGATATGGAAAAAGACATAGATATTCCTCTGATTTTAGGTAGACCATTTCTGCAAACTGGTAGAGCTATGGTTGATATGGATGATGGTAAAATTACACTTAAAGTAGGTAATGAACAAGTGTCGTTTGACATTTCTAAGACAACTAAAACACAACACGCTAGTTCTGATACCTACCCGTGTAATAGAGTGACAGCTATCTATCAGGAAGATGAGGTGATTGAGAAAGAGTTCTTTGCTAGACATGATCCCTATAGAAAATTTGAGCAGTTAGAGGAGAGTTGTGAGGACTTAGCTGAAAGTAAGTGTGAGGGAGGATTACCTTTGCAAGTAGCATGTGCAATAGAAGAATCTAAGTTAGTCCCATCTGTTGAAAAGCCACCTACATTGACCTTGAAAGAGCTGCCATTACACTTGAGGTATGTTTTTCTTGGTGAGAATGATACTTTACCTGTTATTGCAAGTAATAAATTAAATGATGATCAATTAAATGCATTAACCCAAGTGTTGAGTAAGCATGTTAGAGCAATAGGTTGGACGATAGCTGATATCAAGGGACTGAGTCCAGCGTTATGTACACACTAGATTTACATGGAGGAGGATGACAAGCCAGTGAGACAGCCCCAAAGGAGACTGAATCCACATCTACAAGAAGCTGTAAGGGCAGAGGTGATTAAACTACTCGATGCAGGTATTATATATCCTATTTCTGATAGTCAGTGGGTGAGTCCAGTGCAAGTAGTGCCTAAAAAGGGAGGTATGACTGTGATTAGAAATGAAAATGGTGAATCAGTACCTACTAGACCTACTACTGGATGGCGTGTTTGCATTGATTATAGGAGATTGAATGATAAAACTAGGAAAGATCATTTTCCACTGCCTTTTATTGATCAAATGCTAGAGCGTTTAGCTGGTCATGAATTTTATTGCTTTTTAGATGGCTATTTTGGTTATAATCAAGTTCCAATTGCACCTGAGGATCTAGATAAAACTACATTTACATGTCTCTATGGTACATTTGCTTATAGGAGAATGCCATTTGGTTGTGTAATGCACCAGCTACGTTTCAGAGATGCATGATGTCTATATTTTCTGATCTAATTGAGACATGCATTGAAGTATTTATGGATGATTTTTCTGTGTTTGGGTCTGATTTTGAAAAATGTTTAATTAATCTTGAAAAAGTATTAATTAGATGTGAAGAGTCAAATTTAGTTCTTAATTGGGAAAAATGTCATTTTGTGGTTAATGAAGGCATTGTCTCAGGACATAGAATTTCTAAAATTGTCATTGAAGTTGATAGGGCTAAAGTAGAAGTGATTGCGAAAATTCCACCTCCTAATAATTTTAAAACTTTGAGAAGTTTTCTGGGACATGCTGGATTTTATAGAAGGTTTATAAAGGATTTTTCTAAAATCGCATTGCCTCTGTTTAAACTGTTGTGTAAAGATGTTGAATTTGATTTTTCTGATGAGTGTGTTGATGCGTTCAATAGGATCAAGGAAGCATTGGTAACTGCACCAATTATTCAGCCACCTGACTGGGGTTTACCATTTGAGATCATGAGTGATGCAAGTGACTTCGCTGTTGGAGCAGTGTTGGGTCAACGAAAGGATAAGAAGCTTCATGTTACTTATTATGCTAGTCAGGCTTTAAATTCTGCACAACGAAATTATGCTACCACTGAAAAAGAATTATTATCTGTTGTGTATGCATGTGAAAAATTTAGACCCTATTTGATTGGCTCTAAAACTGTAGTTTACACTGATCATGCTGCTATTAAATATTTATTTACAAAGAAAGATGCAAAACCTCGGTTAATTCGATGGGTGTTACTATTATAGGAGTTTGATTTAGATATTAGAGATAGAAAAGGCGATGAAAATTCTGTAGCTGATCATCTATCTAGATTGGAACATGAAAAAGGGGAAGGAAAATTAATAAATGATGCATTTCCTGATGAAAATTTGTATTTGATAAATAATACTTCCTCTGACCCATGGTTTTCTGATTTTGTAAATTATTTAGCATGTGGTGTGATTCCTGATAATTTAAAATGGCATAGCCAAAAGCAAAAGTTTAAAACTGATGCTAAGTATTTTATTTGGGATGAGCCTTATTTGTTTAGACTGTTTGCAGATCAAATTATAAGGAGATGCATCCCTGATGAGGATTTTGAGAAAGTTTTAAAGGCATGCCACGAAGGACTTGGAGGAGGACATGTTGGACCGAATAGAACGGCTCATAAGGTACTTGAAGGTGGTTTATATTGGCCTAATATTTATCGTGATGCTAGATCATTTGTGCAAAAATGTGATGTATGTCAAAGGGCTGGTAATATCACTAAAAGAGATGAAATGCCATTAAAAGGAATTATGCCTGTTGAGTTGTTTATCTGTGGGGGATTGATTTTATGGGTCCATTTCCACCATCTAATGGTAAATTATACATTCTAGTTGTTGTAGAATATGTATCAAAATGGGTAGAAGCTGAAGCATATGCTTTGAATGATGCTAAACAAGTGATTAAATTTTTGAAAAAGCAAATTTTTACTCGTTTTGGTGTGCCTAAAGCAATCATTAGTGATGGTGGACCTCATTTTGTTAATAGGGTTGTTAATCAATTGCTCTCTAGGTTTCGTATTCATCATAGGATAACAACACCCTATCATTCTCAAGCCAATGGTCAGGTAGAAATCACTAATCGTGAGATTAAAAAGATATTGGAAGCAACTGTAGGAAAATCTAGAAAAGATTGGCCTTTTAAGTTAGATGAAGCATTATGGGCTTATAGGACATCATTTAAAACACCTATAGGTATGACCCATTTTAAATTGGTTTATGGTAAAGCTTGTCACTTACCTTTTGAACTTGAGTTTAAATCACTTTGGGCAATGAAAAAAATTAAATTTTGAATTTAAAGAAGCTCAAGAAAAAAGGAAAGTTGATCTTAATGAATTAGAAGAAATTAGACGTCAGGCATATGACAATGCTCTAATTTATAAAGAAAGGATAAAACTTTATCATGATAAGTTGCTTAGGCCTAAGGTGTTTGAGGCTGGTCAATTAGTGCTTCTATATAACTCTAGATTTAAAGTGTTTCCTGGTAAATTGAAAACAAAATGGTCAGGGCCGTTTAAGATTGTTAAAGTGTTAGATAATGGCGCAGTTGTATTAAAAGCTGAAGATGAAAGGGAATTCACTGTAAATGGTCAAAGACTTAAACATTATTTTGGAGATGAAGTCAAATTCATCGAACAAATTAATGTTAAGCATTTGGTTATTTAAATATGCTTTTTAGTCTAAATGCATTGCAATTCATTTAAATGATAGGATTTTATTTGATTAATTAAAATTATAAAAATCAATAAAAATTATAAAATGAAATAAAAACAAAAAATTTAAATTTTATTGTTTATGTGTTTTTATTTGCTTTATTACTTATGTTACATGTTAGTTTGAATTATGCTTTAAATTTAATTATGCTGCTTTGAACTTTATGTTATGCTTATTGCATGCGTTGAATAAACTGAGCAAGACATTACCAATAATTTAGAATAGTAGCAGAATGATAAGAAATGATGGAATTGTGTGTGCTTGGTGATTGATCTTAATTATGCATAAGTTGACTCGGTGAAAGAATTGAAGAGGAAGTTCTATGTGGATTGATTGGTTTAATTGAGGAGAACTATGACTTAGGGAGGTTATATATGCTAAATCTGACTTGCTGATCTTAGGAATTGAGCTGGCGATCATTTTGGTTGAGTTTGAGCTAAAATTCAAGTATCACAGACTCAGTTCAGATGTCACACCTTGTGTGCGGCGCCCAAATGAGCATGTGAGCGCCATCCGGGCGCCAAGGGAGCTCGAAAGTGCAAATCAGGCGCCACACCCTTCTTGGTGGCGCCTAAAATCATATTCCAGAGCCACACAATGCGCCGAATTCGAGCTTGGATTAGTTGGAGTCAGTTCTTGCGCCACACGCACTGTGTGGCGCCTGAAAGAGCCCCCAGCGCCACCATATGCGCCATTTTTGGACTTGGAGAATTTTGGAAATAGACTAGGCGCCGCACATTCGTTGCGGCGCCGAAGAGGATGATCGAGCGCCATCCGAGGCGCCAGTTTAGGACTTAGAAAATTTCCTGAACACTCCAGGCGCCGCAACAACTGTGCGGCGCCGAAATTGCTTCTCCAGCGCCATTTTGGCACATCGACCCGCGGGTCTGGGTCCATGACCCGGGTCTGGAACGGTTTCAATTCGTCCATAGATCTCAGAAACTCATATTCTAACCCTTTTTCCTTACTACGAATTCACATCGGAAAACGAACAAAAAGCGATCGGAGAAGTTGGCCGTTCGTCGTGACCCTAGGACGTCCGGAAATCTAATCCAGCGACCCTATCATCATTCTAAGTAAGTTAAACCTTACTCACAAATTTTCGTGGTTGTTTGTTGTTTAAATCTCGAGATATAGGCTTGTAACAAAAATCGGTTTTCAAAAACCCTATTTTCGTCCAATTTTAAAGACTCGCCTAAAACTCGACCTTCGAGAATTCAAACCGAAAACTTTTCAACATAAAAGTTGTTCCTAACACCTTTATCTATCTTGTGTCCAAATTTCAGCCGTTGACATTGAGCTTTGCTATCCCAAATCCCGCCGTAAACTTTCTGTATCGAACCGAACGTTTTAAAACTGTGACAGATCTCTTCATTCAACTTGATGCATGTTTTTCACCCATTTTTCGAATGATTTAACTTTGCATTCCTAAACAAAAGTTGTAGATAATTGTGTCTAGATTATGCATATAAAATTTCACGGATTTTGGTGTTCATTTGACATGTCAAACGGCCGAGTTTTTAAAACTGCTTTAAAATCGTTTTGAGGGCCGCGAGTATGCAGTGAGTTGCACTCGATTTTTGAGTACCAAGAATTCATTATTTCCAAATTCTTAAAACATGAAAGTTGTTCCTTAACGTGTTGTGTAGTCACTGTAAAAATTTCACATCGATTGGTTTTGAAATGAATTTTTAATCGGCGTTGCACGAACCTGTGACGAAAACAGTTTTTAAGACATAAATTATTCTTTGCAATAAACTCGAATTTCGACTCACTTCGGAACCTTATTTCCAAAAACTTAAAACATGAAAGTTGTTCGTGTGTGTGTTTTTGAATTACTGTAAAAGTTTCAGAATATTTGGAGAAAAGACGAATTTTTAATTAAGCAAGGCGTAAACTGCCTCGAATAGGATTTTTCGAACTTGAGAAAACTCGAACTATGAAAACGCGATATCGATCATTTGATAACTTTGAAATACGAACTTTCGAAAAATCCCGTTCATTAGGCTGAGCCGATCTTCATACTATCATTATCTTTGAGACTGCCTCGTTAGTGGTCTCCTTACTATCTGAGATTGCCTCGTTAGTGATCTCGCGCGCTGTATTTGTGGATCGCCTCGTTAGTGGTCCTACTATCTTTTTGGATCGCCTCGTTAGTGGTCCTACTATCTTTGAGACTGCCTCGTTAGTGGTCTCCCATTGTTTGGACTGCCTCGTTAGTGGTCCTATGTTGAGATTGCCTCGTTAGTGATCTCCCGGTATGGTGTCCTCTTCTTAGTCTACGGGATGAAAAGTAAAAGACTTGTGTGAGTGTTTCATTATGCTTAAATCGAATTTATCATGTCTTTAATTATGTATTTAAAGTTTATGCATCTTAATTTATGCTTTAAATTACGCTTTTAAGATTAAGCCCTTTTATCATGTTTTTCCGCTGCTAATAAATTATGTATTTTTAATTCTCGTACGGTAAGCGAAATCTTTAGTTTAAACACTTGTGACCCCTTTTATTTGTTAGTTAGGGATTAACTTACTCAGTATATTTTTATACTGACAACCGTTGTCATTTTCCTTTTTTTTACAGAGTATGTCGAGTGACGCATTGCATATGCACTTGGGGGAAAATCATAACGGACATTTTAAATTCTGCATCGTACTGTTCTTTTTTTACCGGGTCTGTTAAACCCGAGGATTTGGCCATGTTGGCCGTGATTTACTTTCCGCTGCACTTTCTCTATTTATTTCTCGCGCATGATGATTACTACTATCGTATTAAGTATTATAAATTTCCGGACTAAATCTTGAAATGTTTTAAATCTTTTACATACCCACAAGCCTTGCATTTCCTTAGCGAGCTCGGGAAGCCGTGTCTTGCTAGGGAGATGCGGCGGTGACATCCCGGCCTGGGTTATCAAATCCGGGGTGTTACAGTGTGTGCTTGGTGATTGATCTTAATTATGCATAAGTTGACTCGGTGAAAGAATTGAAGAGGAAGTTCTATGTGGATTGATTGGTTTAATTGAGGAGAACTATGACTTAGGGAGGTTATATATGCTAAATCTGACTTGCTGATCTTAGGAATTGAGCTGGCGATCATTTTGGTTGAGTTTGAGCTAAAATTTGAGTATCATAGACTCAGTTCAGACGCCACACCTTGTGTGCGGCGCCCAAATGAGCATGTGAGCGCCATCCGGGCGCCAAGGGAGCTCGAAAGTGCAAATCAGGCGCCACAACTTCTTGGTGGCGCCTAAAATCATATTCCAGAGCCACACAATGTGCCGAATTCGAACTTGGATTAGTTGGAGTCAGTTCTTGCGCCACACGCACTGTGTGGCGCCTGAAAGAGCCCCCAACGCCACCATATGCGCCATTTTTGGACTTGGAGAATTTTGGAAATAGACTAGGCGCCGCACATTCGTTGCGGCGCCGAAGAGGATGATCGAGCGCCATCCGAGGTGCCAGTTTAGGACTTAGAAAATTTCCTGAACACTCCAGGCGCCGCAACAACTGTGCGGCGCCGAAATTGCTTCTCCAGCGCCATTTTGGCGCATCGACCCGCGGGTCTGGGTCCATGACCCGGGTCTGGAACGGGGTTTTAAGCCCAAAAATTCCCTTTTCTCTCCATTCTATTCGATCAACCGAGCCTCCTCTCCTCTTCCTCACCGACCGGGCGCCACTCTCCACCACCACGCGCCACAATCCGGTAAAATTTTTTCCTAATCTTGATTTTAAACATCAAAATCATTCCACATTGCTAAATTCTCACTCCAAAACCCCAATTTTTGCTTTGTTCAAATCAAATTAGGGTTCTTCAACCCTAGTTCTTTCAAGTTTGGGGATTCCTCTCCAAAGTGTTCCAAAGCTTCAATTTAGGTAAGAATGACTATCTTAATTCAATTATTAGCATATTCTAGTGATTTGGAATGCATTAGTTTTGGTATTTGAGTTGTTGCTCAAATTTTGGGTTTGTTTAGAATGTGGGATTAAATTTGATTTTAATTGTCTAAATTTTAGTTTGAATATGAACAAAATGTTGTTGAACATGGATTAAATGCATATTATGAAATTTTTGCATTACAATTAAAAATTTGAATATTTATACATTAAAAATCTAAAAATTTGCATAAATTTCATTAAAATGGCATTTTTGATCAATTAAATGGATATGAACATCAATAAATATGCTATTTTAGTTATATTAAAAACATAAATTCTATGTCATGCTAAAAATTTCCATGTTTTTCGTAATGTGAGTCAATGGGAGCATATTTTTATAAAAACTCTTTTATGCACTATTTTTAATTAAAAATTGGGTAACTTTTCATTTAAATAAATTATAATGACTTTAAATATTAATTTAAACCAAATGAAATAGTTTATTAATTTAGGTTATATATGTTTTTAAAATCTGAAAATTTAAATAAAAAGAGAGTTTTTATTAAAAAAGTGTTCATTCTAATGAAATTTAGGTTGTAAAAATTGGTATTTTACATCATCTAAAAGGTTTAGAACTTAGAATTTTTAACTATGCAACATTTTGATCACTTAATTATTTAAATTCCACATTCTAGGTTGATGTATATGTTTGCTTTATACTTAACACTTAAGTTAAACCTTTGGTTTAAACTTAAGTGTGAGGATGGGAGGCAACGCATATATGTGATACTAACCCAAGGTTTTTGTACAACCAGGTACTGAAATAATCTATACTCCTCCAAACCTCCCTAAGAAATCGGGTTATAGGTATATACCAATGCCCGAGGGAAGGTTGGGGATTTATGATCCACAGTCACCAGATAGCATTCCTACTCCTATTCCTGATGAACATGTATTTGACCCTCGCAGACTACGCACTAAAAATTTGGGACAGATGGATCAGCCACAAGGTTCAGGAGGTGGTTCTAAGTCTAAGGGACTTCTCTCCTACTTTAGGAAGAGTAAGTCCAAGAGTGCTTCTTTGAGGCACACTACTGCACCCACTAATGACTAGCAGGAGGTTAATCAGCCCATCCAGCCCGAGGCATCAGATCATTCTCAGACACCCTCTAGAGCTGCTAGGGGGAAGGCACCTGCTACTAGTTCTACTTCCTCTCGTCCTAGGAGAGGGAGATCTGCTGCACTAGCCATTCAGGAGCCTGTTCCTGAGGCCATGGGTGACGAGGAATATGAGGTTGAGGTTGAACAGGAGGAGCAGCAGGAGCAGCCAGCACGGGGGAGACAAAAGAGGCATGATCCCAGGACCTATGTCCCTGACTTGCAGTATGTTGGAGAGGGCATCTTTGATGCCACTAGATTCAGGAGTGCCAGGGCATACGACTTGTATAAGAGATTTCACAAGAAGAGGATCATTGCAGACAGAGGATTCTCTGAGAAGGATTTACAGCACCCCTTGCTGAGAGATGCTATTCGATCCAGAGGCTGGGAGAGGTTTGTACGACACACAGTTGGATCATTTTCTTGGGAGTTGACTAGGCTGTTCTTAGCCAACGCTGAGGAGGAGGATTCATGGATTTTTAGAGTCACAGTTCCCATCACTCCTCAGTATATTAATCAATTATTGGAGTGGTTGACGTGCCATATGGCAGAGACTTCTGGGAGCCAGTGATGAGAGCAGAGGATAGAGAGGATTACAAGAAGATGGTATTGATGTCAATGTTTGAGGGACATGAGGATGTCCTTGTTTATAATGATGACCCGAGTAGAGTGGATGGGCCTCAGATGTATGCCCCTATGTATCAGCTCCTTATGTTCTATAGATCTAAGTTGAGTCCTTCGACTCACACATCTGGACCATATGCCCTAGATCTGTATGTGCCTCATTGCATCAAGACTGGAAGTCCAGTCAACATTGGGGAGCTTATATCACTCTAGCTTAGACATACACCTGGGGTGTCAAAGGGGTCAACTCTCATGTTCCCTAGCTTGATTTGGCTTCTGTGTGCCAAAGCAGGGGTGAACATGGATGAGTTCGATAGAGACTGGGAGATGAGGCCACCTATTCCCTTAAACAAGAATTTCAAGTTGCCTGGCATAAGATGCCAACCTATGATGCTTCCCAGACAGTTACCCAGACTGTCACCACCACCTGCTCCATCATAGGGCAGTCAGGAGCATTCTGAAGCTCCTTCACAGTCCACTCGGGGTACACGAGGTGGTAGAGGTAGAGGCCGTGGTAGAGCACAGTCACAGCAGTCTCAGCAGGCTGCAGAGCCCGAGTGGGCTAGGACATTGATGATTGTAATACCCGGGATTTTTATCGGCGTTCAAGGAATCAAATTTATTTCTTAATCCGATCAAGGTTGAAATATCTCCGAGAAGAAGAAAATAATTTATCACAATAAATTATTGCTCGGAAATGAAACGCCGATAGATTCAAAATAAATAAATAAATAAATAAATAAATTTCAAAATGAAATAAAAGAGGGAAAGGAAGCCCGGAGACATTCCATGAATCGAGTCAAAAGAATTAGAATTAAATTCAAGAAAGAAAAGAATTTTTAATTCCAAGAACCCGCGAAGTCGGAAACGATTTAATTAAATAAATTAATACACGGGAGCCAAAAGACGACGAATTAGAAGCCGACGAATCCAAACGCGACGAACTCAAAATTTCGAATACGGGATTAATTCGAAAACGAGATAAATTTAAGATAAGAATTTATAATCCGAGAATGACCCGAAAAATCGAGCCCGAAAATGTAGGAGGATAGAAACCCGAAAGAGAGGAGAAAAGGCCCGACGAATCGCACGACCCGGTTCGGACTGCGGTCCAGACCGGAGCCGCGCGCGGGACCGCGCGGTCCGTGCCAACACCGCGCCAACACAGCAGCAAAATGGATAGACGCGGACAAGGATGGAAACACACGATCTTGGCCCCGATTTTGCGACCCAACAATGGAAACTTACCTTGTGGACATTGATGAAGGATCTAGGCTGCCTTTGGACCAAAATTTAAACCCCTAATACAACCTAACAGCCGCCCAACTCCCCTCCCACCTTCAAGAAATCTGAAACCCTCTTTTGTATGCACTTGTGGACCGTTCGACGGAGGATTCGAGCAAGGAGACGACATCTAAGGCAGATCTTGACGCACACCACAGTTGTAGATTGAGAAAGAGACGAGTAGATTGGACGCGTTCACGGACTCCGGAGGCCATCCCGACGAAATCTAAGACTTTAGATCTTAGATACTGTAAGTTGATTCTTCTCATAACCGTTTTGGTGTCCTAAAATCGAACGGAATGCAAGTTATAGTCAACGTACGAAAATCTGTCCCAAAAACGCTCCCTACGCGCGCTTTCTGAAATCCAACTTTTAAGCCCTTTTGGAGATTTCAAACGGAGAAACTTAAAACTACAAACTTGTTCCTAATGAGTTAAAGTATATTGTGTTAAATTTTCAGAATTTTTCGTCAAAGTTTGGTCTGTCAAATCCGATCTGGTATTTTCTGAGTAATTCTTCAAACCCAAAAAAGCTGACAGAATTTCATGTCCGACTTCTTTGACGTTTTTCTAATGGATCCAATCGAAACTAATCTTTGATGTAAAAATGAAAGTTGTAGACAACAATCTCTAGAATGTGTCTGTAAAATTTCGTAAATTTTCGTTAACGTTTGGACCCTCGAACTCGACCTGAATATTCTGTGTTTTAAAAAGAAAATAGGAACAGATTTCCTAACTGAACTTGATGCGCGGATCTGATCTGATCCGGAGTGTTTTCGGACAAAATACCTCTAATAGAACTTGTTCATTTGTATGTCATGTACGTGCCCGTAAATTTTCATAATTTTTGGAGTTCGTTTACTAGGTAGAAAATGTGTTTTAAAAACATTGCGCTGTTACTGGAAGAATTGGCAGATTATGCGTTTATGAAGATTGCAAAATTTGACTTGTTTCCTTACCTGATTTGGAGAAACCTAAAACACGAAAGTTGTTCGTTAGGGTGTCGTTGGTATACTGAGTAAATTTCATAGTGATCGCCTTAAGAATGAATTTTTGAAACCAAAAGGCGTAATCTGCGACGTGTGCGCTTACTAAACCTTGAGATTTATGGAAAACTTTCCTTGCGACACTTTCAACAATTTTGGAAACATTATGATTTATGATCGAATTGGGAACTATGAAATCTTGATTATGTGGCTTGTGGACATAAGAGCCCAAGCGTACGACTAGCGGACATAAGAGCCCTAGTGAAACATAAATTATGCGGCTTGTGGACACAAGAGCCCAAGCGTACGACTAGCGGACATAAGAGCCCTAGTGAAATATTGATTTGAGGCTTGTGGACATAAGAGCCCAAGCGTTCGACTAGAGGACATAAGAGCCCTAGTGAAATATCGACCATGAGGCTTGCGGACATAAGAGCCCTAGCGAATGGAGATTTGTAAGACTTGTGGACATAAGTGCCCAAGTGGAAACAAAAGTAGAAGAATGAAATATTAGCTATGCGAGAACATATAATCTATCCCATGAATTATGAAACCCTTTGACTTATAATAAATTCCTTTATGCTAATTTCTAAAATTTATATCCTTAGTATTTGTGTACGTCTCTTTACGTTTAGAATCATGCAGTTAAATTCTTATTATTAATGTTGACAAAATACATTTTTATATTATAAAATGTGCATGAGTAAAAAGGAGAATTTTTATTAAGTATATTTTAAAACCCATTATTGTTATGTTAAGAATTAACTTACTCAGTATTTTATATACTGATAAAACCGTTGTTTCATTTTTTTTACAGAGTATGAAGAAATGGCATGAGCATGCACGCATATTGGGGGCTCGGGAATTAAATTAATAGTTGTGAATGTTATACCTTGTTAGAATTAAATTACCCGCTGCGTTTTGGCCATGTCGGCCCATATCTAAATTTCCGCTGCAACTTATTATTTTAATCATGTATGGATGATATTACATTATTATTTTTAAATAATTCCGGACTTGCTTTTAAAACTTTTTCCAACACTTATAGCCTTGCATCTCTTTAGCAAGCTCGGAGAAACCGTGTCTTGCTAGGGAGGTGCGGCGGTGACACCTCGGCCTGGGTTAACAAATCCGGGGTGTTACAATGATGAACTAGCAGAACTTGCTGAACACTGTGCATGAGCATGCCAGACTTGCAACTCAGACGCACCATTTCATGACTGATCAGATGGCCAAAATGGCACGGGCTCGGGCTTACCACGTTGCCCGACTGGAGTACTTTATGTTCCAGAGTTTAGGACAGAGATATGTCGCTCCTCAGACACCTTCTGAGGATGATGAGGACGATGATGAGGACTACGTGGGGTCAGGTGATGGTGATGAGGATAGTGATGATGGTGATGATGCAGCTGGGGACGGATCTGAGGAAGTAGGAGATAATGAGGATGAAGAAGATGATTCTGATTGAGTGATGAGGGATATAGATAGGCTTTGTTTTGTATTGATTATGTGTATTAGTAAGCCTATGTGAAGTGATGGAGTACATTTTGCTACATTCTAGTGGTTTTATTATGGATTGT
This sequence comes from Hygrophila difformis, assembly GCA_030278955.1. NCBI lineage: Eukaryota > Viridiplantae > Streptophyta > Magnoliopsida > Lamiales > Acanthaceae > Hygrophila > Hygrophila difformis. Next base: position 37,940,162 of record JAOANR010000008.1, on the reverse strand, counting down.
ACTGTCTTGAATTTTATGGCTACTATTTTGCTATTTTGATTATATCATTTATGTTACCTTAGCTATTTTGATTATATGAAGCATTAGATAGTTGTCATTTGATTTATAAGGTTCTTAGTTGCTTTTAATTTCAATAAAGTAGCTCTTATCAATATCATCTTAGGTTGAGCGTTTTGAGATGATGAATAGATCAATAAAGTTTGTTTGGACATGATTGAGAAGTAGAAAAGGTAGGATTGGTATTGTTGAGTGATATGGAGATGTTGGACATCATGGGGACAAACTTAGGAAAAACACATTCTGCCCGAATTTTGCACAGAATGCACCACACACACTGTGTGGCGCCCAAATTGGCTATTCAGCGCAACACTGGCGCCTGGACACTTATAAAATTTTTCTAGTTTTTCCAGAAATGCGCCGCATGCACTATGCGGCGCCTAAAAGTGCTCTGGAGCGCCACATCTGGCGCCGCCAAAATAGGAATTTTCCAAGTTTGCTTCAGGATGCGCCGTATCAACTATGCAGCGCCCAAATCCCCTTTCCAGCGCCACTTTCGGCGCCGCGGATTTAATTTTTCTACAGAATGCGCCGCATGCACTATGCGGCGCCTAGATCAGCTTCCGAGTGCCACATTTGGCGCCACCGACGCAAATTTTTGAACAAATCCGCGAATCCAAAAGATTCAAATCATATCTAATCGATTTTTGGGATCCAAAACAGCATTATACTGACTCCAAATCATATGTTTAATGTATATTTGGACTTAGATTGAATCAATCACTCCATATCTCAACAAAATTAAGATTTTCACCCTGTTTAAAAGAGGAAGAACGATCGGTTCTCTGTCCATTCTGCCCAATCAGTCCAAATTCTTCTATTATCAGTTTAATTAGCTTCCTAACATCAATTCCACCTTTCTAAAATCTGTTATCATGAGATCAAAGAGAAAAACAACCCAAGGAATCAATAGAAACAATGCTGGAAAAAAGCATAAAGCTAAGGAACCTCCCCCATCATAGCCACTTGTTATTAGAGAACCTAATCCGGAACCTGCAGCTGTCAATAATGCCGATGAGTTCGTGAATGAGTTGTTAGTTGCTGATTCTGTGGATGGAGAGGAAATTCCATTCTATTCTGCTCAACAGGGAGAGGATGATCCACAACAGGGAGAAGACGATGCTGAATCTCCAGAAAAAGTTTCACCTGAGGGAATCAAACATTCGAGTGGTTCTAAAACAAAGAGGAAAAGCCATAATAGGAAGGATGATAAACCTCCTTTGCAAGAACTAACCGGAGACATCTTCAATCCGGCGATCTTTATAAATCAACAGGCCTATTCTTACTATCAATGAATGAGTGAAAGTTGGATCGTCCAAGATAAAGGCTTTATTGAAGATGACATGGAGCGGGTTTTGATTCATGATGCCTTGGAAAGTCGAGGATGGATGACATTTGCTGAGCATCCGGATGGAGTGTATTCATGGGAGCTTACTAGGCAATATCTGGCCAATGCCCAGTATGGACACTTTACTTCATGGATTCGGGGAGTGCTTGTACCTTATGATCCAGACACCATCAACCGGCTCTATGGTACTGTGGATGTCTCTTGTCCGGCTACAAAGAAGAATGCTTTCTTTGATCCTGTGTATTCTGAAGAAGGAGGAAAGGAGCTAGAAAAGAAGATTTTAAAGGAGATGTTTGGAAAGCAGAAGAAAGTTGCCTACATAGAGGATTCATATAATGAACGGGTCGTTGCTACTTTGATGGATGCCCCTTTATACCAGATTTACTTGCTTTATAAGCATAGGGTTTTTCCTACTTCACACACTGCCCAGCCTAGTGCAGAAGAGTTATATTTTGTGTATTGTGTGAAGAATGGATTGCCTATCGATATTGGGGAGATGATAGCAAGTGAGCTGGATAGTATGGGATCTGATGCTGCGAGATCTACACTCGGGTTCCCTACACTTATTTGGGAACTTTGTGAGAGGGATGGAGTAAATTTAGGAGCTTATGCTCAAGATTTAAAGAGTAAGCCTCCTATCACTTTCAAGAGATTCTATCACAAGCCTGGAGTAAGATGTGCAGAGCTAGCTTACCCGACTTCACCTCGCAGAGCATACATTCATCATTCTGATATATACCTACTACATCTGGTACTAGTGTAGGACCTACAGTGGTGACACTTAATAGGATGACCTATGAGATTCACCAGCTTAGGGCCGAGATGAAGAAGGAGGATAGTCCACAGACACAACTTGCACTACTTTCTTCCAGACTTGAGCACTTCATGTCTAAAAGTTTAGGTGATCGATATGTACCTCCTAATGATCCGAACCCTAAGGATAAAGATGATGATACTAGAGAAGCTGAAGTAGCTAATTCAGATGCATCTTTGGAGATTTAGATATTTAGATAGATAGGGATGATTTCTTCTTGCTTAGTTAAATTAGAATTGGCATTTCCATGTTACTTTTGCTTAGACTTATGGTATTTTGCTTAGACACAGCTTGCACTACTTTTGCTTAGATATTTAGAGAAGCTGGCATCTTTGTTTTATGAAATCTGTCCATATTTATTTAATTTGATGCAAATGGTTATTTAATATTAAAAATTTGAATAAAAAAATTAAAAATAATTTCAATTTTAATAATATATAAGTATAAATATATATTTATATAATAATAATAATATTTAATAATAATACTATTTAAAATCTAAAATTTAACATTAAAAATATTGTAATAAATAAACTATGGATGAAATTAATTGTTTGTTTTAAAAATTCACCATGTGCACTAATGATTGTCTTTTGTATGAGTGAATACCATATAAATATATTTAGAAGTAGGATATGCCACAAAGAAGCAAGAGGAGACATCCATGATGATGAAGTGAAATTCTAAAGTCTAAATACTCCATGTGTGATCTTTTCATATTTTATGCTTATCAATCTGCATGAGGTACTTTGGTAAGAGCTTAATTATGTTTTAATATTTTATTATGCTGTGAATAAAAATGGTACATGCACAATATGGATATGTTGAATTATGTTAGATTTAAATTGTGTTTTCCCAGTGGTGCTATTATTTAGAGATTATCACATCATTGCCAATTTGGAGAAAATCAAAATAAGTTTAAATGTTCTGTGCGAATCCGATTTTACAACTTAATGAGTATTAGGTTTCTTAGTTTAAAGTTCTAGGCTTTGTTAAATTGTCATGCTAGTTGTGGAGTCAGATCATGAAATTTGCCGCGTATGCTGTTTGTAATCCAGAACAAAGCGTTTGAATTTTGGTGACAATTCTATTTACCTTGCAGAAAGCCTCTTGATTAATTAGACAAGTTTATTTGTTATGCGGAGAGTTATCATTATTTATACATAAATATGCTCGTTCTAAGTCTTCTTAAATGCTTAGTTACACATAAAGTCAGAGTAAAACCCCTATAAAAAAAGGAAAAGAAAAAAAATAATATAGAAAATGCAAGATTGAAAAATTTTTACAATAAAGGGGTATTAAACGGAAATTTATAAACTTTTGACTATATGACTGACACGTATTCTAAGACATGAGTAGCTTTTGGAATTCAACTGTCTACAACTCAGCCAAAGTGTCTGGAATAATTGTGAAACCGAGTCATTAATTGAACATATTTGAAGACTGGAATAGAAAAACATATTTACACTATTCACTCTCCCATTTCGAGTTACTATGTGTGATTAATCTGTTTTCTGTATTGTAAGTGCTTTGGATACCTGATTTTGGCAATTGAGACATGACAATTTACCTTGTTCTAGCACATTAAACTTGTGAATCCTTTGTGCTCATTGCATTGTTGAAATCTATGATTTAGCAGAACTATAAAGACTTTATCTTTATTATCTTGATTGGCATGTTGATGTGTTAATTGATCTCATTGCTCAAGGGACGAGCAATATTTAAGTGTGAGGATGTTGATGCACCATGTGAAACAACATTTAAATGAGCTTAAATTGTGCTAAAATATGTCTAAAATGCCTGCATGTAACCCTATTTTAATGCTTTTTAGTTTATCTTTCATGTGTTTTACTGTAATACCCGAGAATTTTGCAACATAAAATAAAATAAATAAATAAATAAATAAAAATAATAAATAAACAAACATAAAGAATCATAAGAGATGATAAATGGAATTTAAATTAAAAAGGGAATCAAAATTTCGAGAACCCGGGAAGCCGAAAACAATTTAATCAAATAAATGGTCACACGTGAACCCAACATCGATGGACTCAATAACTCAAGTCCACATGTAAATTTAGACCCGAATAAAATGACGATAGGAAATAGAAGCCGAAGATATCCCGGAAATCCGAATCCGAGAACATAGAGGGTTAGAAGTCCGAAAGAGAGGAGGAAAAGCGCGACGGATCGCACGACCCGCCCGGACCGGAGTCCAGGCGTGAGTGGCGCGCTGGCCGCGCGGTGGATGGCTTGGGACCGCGCCACGACCGCGCCAACTGGCAGAAACGCCCCGTGCGAGATTTACTCGCCCGAATCCGGATTTTCCGACTTCGGTTGAACACCTTGCGACTCAAGACATCCTAGGGCTGCCTTTGGACGACCTTTAGGTCCTTTCCATCTATAAATAACCATCCTAATCAGCCCCAACTTTTTACGAAACCCTACGAAATCTCTCTACTCGTCGAAACCCTAATCCCGGAGTCGTCGGGGGCACGAAGGCAAGAGAGGAGACTGAGTTGGACGAAAATCCAAAGACTCCCATCATCGTGGTAAGATCTGATCCCTTCTTTACCATTCAAGATTCGAAAACGAATCCTAATTAAACCTCTTTTCTATTCTAAACCCCGATCCGGACGCGTTGAGGAAAAACGAAGGATCTCGGAGGGAGAACGAAGAACGTGGAAGCCATGCCTCCGAAACATCGAGCCAAGACATCCGTAAATCAGTAAGTTAACTCTTACATGGTTTGGGCGAAATTAAAATACGTTAGATTTAAAGATTCGAATCAAGGACATGAAATCTGCCAACGTAAATCTTTTAACGGCGCAACAGTGTTGTCTAATTTTTCAGAACCTTAAAACGACTTCAAACAGAAAAAATTAAAACACAAAAAACGTTCCTAAGACATAGATCTATCTACTGTAAAATTTTCATAATTTTTCATCGTGTTTTGATATCCAAAAACGACCACAAACAGACCTGCCTTTGGTTTAGATCTTGAAACGGTGACAGAACTTTAGTTCGAACTTGTTGGTGATTTCTACCTTAGATCTAGACCGATCTAGGCTTGGCGCTGAACATAAGAGTTGTATATCTATACGTTAAAAACACCTCCGTAAAATTTCAGATTTTTTCGTGATGATTTGATATATGAAATCCACCCGAAACCGAACTGCTAGGATGTGGATCTTGAAATTCTTGGCAGAACTTAGGTCCGATCTTGATCACATTTTTGACATAGGTTCCAAATCGATTTAGATCTTTGGCCGAACATGAAAGTTGTAGATAAATGTCTTAAAATGGCCTCTGTAAAATGTCATTAAATTTGGAGTTGATTTGCTATGGTAGAATTTGAAATATTTAAACTGTGACATATAAAATTCGGACAGATTTGTGTTTCTGCAAAAATTGACGTTTTTGACATGTTTGGGTATCTCGGATTGAAAAAGTTAAAACACGAAAGTTGTTCATCTCGACGTTTCTGAGTCAGTAGTGAAATCTCGGAATTTTTGGAATTTAATCTGAATTTAGACGAATTTTAGAGTAAACAGTGGTTTACCGGATGTCAAATCTTGAAATCTTGTTGAAACATGAAATTAGCCTTTAAGATTTAAATGATTGGGAATTCCTTTGAAATAAAATACACATGAAATACGATGCTTGCCGAAAGGCAATTGAGATATAATGCTTGCCGAAAGGCAATTGAGATATAATGCTTGCCGAAAGACAATTGAAATATAATGCTTGCCGAAGGGCAATTGAAATATAATGCTTGCCGAAGGGCAATTGAAATATAATGCTTGCCGAAAGTCAATTGAAATATAATGCTTGCCGAAAGGCAATTGAAATATAATGCTTGCCGAAAGACAATTGAAATATAATGCTTGCCGAAAGGCAATTGAGATATAATGCTTGCCGGAAGGCAATTGAGATATAAACTTGAAACATGCGACATGAGATATGGAACTAGAAGACTCGAAAATTGTTCCTTTTAGATTATGCCTTAAAGTATGTCTTGCAATTGTTTTACTTTGCGAATTATATTTAGGATCTTATGAAATCTCTATCTTTTAAATTATGCCATTTAATTATTGTTAGATAAGTAAGTTAAATGATGTGGTGTTGCGTACATGTTTTCTCAAAATCTAAATAACGGCTTTGAAACTCCTTAATCATGTTTGTGTTAACTTACTCAGCAAGTTTTTGCTGACCAAACCATATTTTTCCTTTTTCTTTCAGAGTTGAGAATTATGCATCGTCATATGCATACATGGGAATTTTGGGAAGATATATTATTTTGAATTATTGTATTAGACTAGATCTTGCATGAACGAGCCTGTTTAACCCGTATTCTGGCCGTGTTGGCTATATTTAAGTTCCGCTGCATTATACATATGTAATTATTATTTTCCGCTGCAACTTTGATGTAATATTTTTAAATTATATATGAATGGGCTGTTTGAATATTTTAAATTCTGAAAAACCATAGCCTTGCATCTCTTTAGTGAGCTCGGAGAAACCGTGTCATGCTAGGGAGGTGTGGCGGTGACACCCCGACCTGGGTGACCAAAAACCGGGGTGTTACATTTGTAAATACCAATAAACATGGTTAGATTAAGCTTATTTGAGCTCAATTTACCATATTTTATGCTTTGTAATAAGACTTTGGCAAATCTAATGCATTTCAATGATATTTCAGGGATTAAAATGAAGAAAGGAAGATGTTCGGAGGACAAAGAATATCAAATTCGGATTTTTCAACACTGGCCTGTGCCCAGAATGCGCCACATTGGCATGGCGGCGCCCAAAGGGACATCGGAGCGCCACATCAGGCGCCAGTTCAACACTTAGGAAAATTTCGGATGAAAAAGCTTCAGGATGTGCCGCACGTGCTTGGCGGCACCGAAATCAGCCTTCCAGCGCCACATTTGGCGCCGCAATCAGAAATCGTGGAAAATCGTCAGGATGCACTGCACCTTCTTGGTGGCGCCTAAAACAAGTCCCGAGCGCCACATTACGCGCCACAGTCGCGGTTGAGCAGTTTTCTAACTTCCCGAACTCGGTTTTAAATGCCGTTCTTCGCCTTTCTTCTTCATTCAAACTGCAAAAACTCATTAGAAACGTACTGTAAACATCTAACAATAGGAGAAAAAGGCCAGAAACACAAAATCAAGCCGGAGGAATTGGACAAGATGCCATTCTGATCGAGTTCTTCGTATTTTAGGTGTTGCCTTTCTTTTTCTTGCTTTGTAATGTTATGAATTTGCCTTTAAATTCAATCTGCTATTATGTTTCGAATTTGTAGACGGATTTCTGTAATGTTCGTGTTAGAAGTGATCTAGAACGGGAGTTCAGAATCACTTTGAAGTATGAATTTATCTTTTTATGGAAGAATTGATTTGATCGATGTTTATGTCGAAATCTGGAATTATGAATAAATGTCAGAATATGTCTAATCTGTATGAACGCCAATATGCTTGCTCTGTAGAAATAATGTTTTGCATATTTCTGCCAAATTTGCTTTAATCGATCAATCTGTGAGTAGGAGTGATTTGTAGATTGTTCTGATATAACTTGAATATGATCGATAAATCTGGCCAAATCTATTTTTAGATTATATTCTAGCATAATATTTAATTTACTGTGTTTCATCATTATTTTACCATGTTTATTAGATTATTTACACTATTCTGTATAATTAATGTTAGAATCCAATCCTGTGATTTCTGCTTTGCTAAATCGGAAGATAAAAAGTAGAATTAATATTTTAGTACCGGAATTGGGAATAAATTATATTAAAAATGGATTCTGGCATGTGCACAATGATTTGGGAAATGAAATGTGCCTTTTAATTGCTATAGGAAAATTTGTATGCTTGGGAAAGACTCAAATTTAGGCTAGAATAATGATCGCAGAATGTTAGATAATTTAATTAGCTTCCATGAAGTCCATTTAATCATAATTTGAACTTTAGAAAATTACAATATTTTTAATCTTTATAATATATTTAAATCTTAAGAAATAGATCTTTTTAGACATTGGAAAATGCTAAATCAATATGCAATTTCTATTTTATATAAAGATGGCAATATTTAAAATATTACAAGCATCTCCCATTTATATTTTTATTAACTAAAAATTTAACTTGCTTTTTTTTAAAATTTAAAGTCATTGTTTTTAATTTAATCATCTCTAGAATTAAACAAACTCTTTTAAAATATATAAAATATATTTAATAAACTTAAAAACAATTAAAATCTTCTCCGGAATGAAATAATATTCTGAAATTCCATGTGGTTCGACTCGGTTATTCACCGGTTTCTATTACTTGATGACAACCATCCGCTTGTGGTAAAATATGAGTAGTCAAAATCATTCATCAATTATAACATTACTTTTTCTTTACAACGGTCTTTTTCTTTAATTTTAGTATTAAAATCGACGGTCTTTTTCTTTATTTTTATATAATTCTTTTATATAAAATTAATTAAGTTACTTTTCAAGACATTAAATTAATTACACAAACTATTTTTTTTTTTTATGAACAGCCTATACAGGTTAGGAAAGGTGGTGCATAAATTACAAATGGGAGAAAAGGAGAGGGATATGGGCCGGGTGGGGAGTCGAACAGCCAACCTATAGGTTGAGTGTCAAGGGACTTGACCACTAAGGTAAGTCCACATCCCTAATTACACAAATTAATTTTATACTTTATATAAAATTAATTGTTATCAAATTTTGTAACAAAAAAATTATCAAAAATTTTTCAAAAAATATAAATTAAACCATATATAATACTACTTAATTTGTTTTAATTATCTTTTAATATATAAAAAATCAACTACATTATTTTTCAGAATAATATTATTGCTTTTGAATGTGCATTGGTATATTTAATTTTTTTAGTTTAAAAGTTATGTCTAAATTTGAAAACAACAAAATAAAATTATTTGATATTTTTATATAGTAAAATGATTAAAATATTTGAAAATAGAAATATTTATTATTTTTGTTGATTTAAAATAATATAAAATTTTAATTAATGTAAAATTTAAATATTTTTAAATGATTAGATTATGGGGTCCATCAAAAGGAGTTATTAATTGGTAGATGTATGTGAGAATTAACTAAAATGAATTAAAACGATGTTGGATGTACTATAAAGCTGAGGTGGTGGTAAGAGAAATGCAATGTTCCACGTCGATCCAGTTACGGTGCATAATTGTAAAATTTTGCATATGCAGAATGATGGGAGAGTAGAATTATGTATTGCGAGAGTGAGATTATGTGATGTGTTGAAAATATCATGACAAAACTATACATCACAAAATACATCTTAGAAATCACTTTATCACCTCTACCATTAAAAAAATACCTCTCAAGAATCTGCACCCAAATCCACTCCCGTTCCACGTCTATGTAGATTCATTGTTTCAATTGGATCTTTGCCAAGATTTGTTTCGGTGGAATTATGGTGCAATCATGGAATCCACAGCACATCAAGGGAATAATTACAAACGTTCATTTAAATCCAAGGGTTGTAAATGGAAAATGTAAAGTTGTCCAAAAAAATATATAGGTCTAGTCGCTGAAAATACATAAAGGTTATCGCTAAAAAAATACTTTGACATGTCGCTGAAATATTATATGGTATATCGCTGAAATACACACAACTCGTCATTGAAATATGTTAAACCAAAGAATTAGAGTTGCAACTTTTACGAAATTGCTAAAATGCACATCATCAAATCGCTGAAAAATACTATAGCATGTCGTTGAAATACATAGCAGCCGTCGTTGAAATATGTTAAACGAAAGAATTGGGTTGCAACTTTACGAAGTTGCTGAAATGTACATTATCAAGTCGCTGAAATATACTATAATACGTTGCCGAAATACATAGAATGCGTCGCTGAAAACACTTTGCATGTCGCTGAAATATATTATAGCTTGTCGTTATTAATCAGCAAATCGCTAAAATGTATCTAAGTTATTGCTGAAATGTACTAAACTATATTTGTTAGTAATATATCAAATTTACTATTTTATCCTTCAATTTATTCTCAACCATCAATTTACAAATTGAATGAACGGTTGTAATGCACCGCAGTACATCAAGTCACAACACCCTAACGAAGCCCTACAACATGATAATGTGCTTGTCAAGTACAAGTTGCCTTGCGGCATCGCAAAATTTTACAACGACCTGGCTGGGAAGCACATTCAAATGACTGAGCATTCTATATGCCACAAAAAACAATTAAATATATAATTATTAAATTTATTACATTGCGGGGTCAATTGGCTTCTTCTTCTTCTTCTTCTTCTTCTTCTTTTTTTTTTTTGTGAATCAAATGAATTCTGTAAGCCTCTTTGGGGCCAAGAGTAATCCTAAGTGCATCTCCATTGGGGGTTGCCTGAAAAATTGGCGACCACCTTGCCCATGCCGCATCAACAATTTGTTGATGTGGCATTAGCTATTCCCTTTGGGTGTAGCTCTCCCGGGAGCTTTTTGTTATTTTATTATTATTTTTTCTTTTTCTTTTTTGAATTTTTAAAATTTTATTTATATAATTAAATATTATTAAGTAATTTAGTAAAAAAATTAATAAAAAATACTTTTTATTATATTTTTCTTTAAATTCTTTCTTAAAAAAATTAATGATGTGGAAAATATTGGTTGCTTTATTATTGGAGATAAAAATGTTAAATCGACCTTGCTTAAGCGGTCAAAATTCCATAAATACTCAAGTCCACTACTAATGTATGTGTGAGGTCAATTGTTGGAGACATAATTTTCGTTTTCTCTTTAGGATAGAAAGATCAACAACCTTGACTTTCTTAACATGAGAGACAGGGATAAAAATAAATAAATAAATAAAAATCGCCGACATCTAAATCACCAATTGACCTTGAGATGCAGTGATGAACAATTCACCTGGTGAACAATGCAACGGGCTAACCTATGAATTCAAACAAAAGAGTAAGTAAAATTGGTGAAATAACCAAACCCGCCGACCTATGAATCCATACCTGCAAATTATCGTTGTAGTCATTGTTAGAGTTCCCAAAAAGAAAAATAACCTTGGATGCAAATCTAATGTCTTTTCGAGGAGAAGATGCTTTATGTCACGCATTGTCACAACTTAGTTCCATGGTAGCTGAGAGTAGAAAAATGAACTCCCAACTATTAGAACCAGCAGATCATCATCATATAAACTATTGTTCTTCCTAATTTTATATTTGGAATGGGTGTTGCTTTAATTTTCTGCATGTTGAGAATTGCTTCAAAGCTTGTTACATAAATTTTTTTTTTTGAGGAAAATGTAATTTATTTCATTGGTCCCAAAAAGAGAACCAACACAACAAGGTTCAAGTACTACCACACATGACAAAAACTCAGACACTTACAAGACAAAGCTCAATTACCGCAACATATAACCAGAAATCAATTCTATCCACATAGAATCAACCAAAATGAAAGGATCGAGAACCTCCAATGCTGAGACTAGCCCGAAATATCAACATCATCGACGAGACATTAAATCCATGGCAGGCTCCTTTCTTCAGCGCCTCCAGTTTCAAATAAGGTTTCCAATGGCTAAACAAGTTGAGGATCCCAAAATCTTACTGTATAATCGCATCTCTCCTGCACAAAGCAATAGTTGGCAATCTTTAGCGAGCAACAATCAAATCCTTTATCTGCCCATCATCGAGCTGCTGTAAGGGAATGGCGTCTTCATCTACAAGTAGCCACCTGCTCAATCTGCAATCTCCATCTTATCCTACAAGCAAATTCCAATTGAACAACATCTTTTCTGCCGCTTACTTTAAACTCTCATTGTCCACCGATATATTTCGATAGTATCGCAGAAGTGCTCAAGTCATCAGAATGAGTAATCAAGAGAAATTAAAAGTGATGTTACAAACGACACTCTATAAACTTGCTATGTTATCACATCTCCCCTGCCTACGACGACAAGGCAAGTGCATCGAATCAAAGGGACTCAAAAGATGAAATAAGGCAGGCTGGGAAGTGGTTAAGGGCGTCGGGTAAAGGGAAAAGAGGGACCATCTATGCATTGCACACAAAACCCAAAGCGTAATGCAACGTCCGAACCACAACTAGGTGAATTCCGAATTAGTCTTCACTGGATAACATGATGTACACACTCTTACTAACCTCACAACACACCCTTCTATTTTCTTACAACCTTACTATCATAACCTGCTACTCTTTCCTTTTTTCTTTTTTTTATCTTCTTTCTTTTTTCTTCTTTTTCTTTTTCTTCTCTCTCTCTCTCTCTCTCTCTCTCTCTCTCTCTCTCTCTCTTTTTTTTTTTAAATTTCCTATCGCCAAAATCAAGCATACCCCGCATCCAGGGGCAGCAACAACGGACATCATTCCCCACAGTATGATCCCCCGACACCCACAAAGTAAATGTCAATCCCGTTCATTACAAGATCACATAGCACTCAAATTGTTTATCTCCAAGACTGCACCGCAGGGGAATTATAGTAGCAATGCATAGATAGAACCTATGTCTCCCGAAGGCTAGATATGTTTGTGAGGTTAGTGCAAAGAAGGACGAGGATCTGGTATAGTGAACAGGATGACTGCAAACTATCAGGATACTCAAGGAGCATAGGTGAACGAAAGAAAGATTGACACTAGCAGGGTCTCATTAGATAATAGGTAGGGCGGGGGTTCAGAGCCAAAGCAAGAGCAGGGAAATGTCTAATTGCCCTTGTCATGTTCAACGCACCACCATGTACCAAGCAGGCTCAACATGCATAAAACAACAAATTCAAGAATGGAATTTTTAACATCAACTTTGTACGCATCCAATAATCTCAATTCTTGTCTCGCACCGATTAAGAGTTTCAGATGGCTTCGTGAGTTTCTCGCAGGATTATCATATGACTATTTGTGACGACCAACCGTCAGGGTTCAAAATCATCAAAGTGCCCCAACAGAAGCAACGTCATCCGGCATCAGAGTGAAAGCAACGCATCATCAACAACAACGTTGGTAGGAATTTCAGTTGACTTCGTGAGTTTATCACAGGACTATCGCTAATCTGTACCAATCGACCATCAGTCTTCAAGATCATCATAGGGCCCATCAACTCGCATCATTTTCCGGCATCAAAGTGTGAAGCACATCAGCGTCATCTGCCATGATCTCCAGCCTCAACCATAACTGGCCTACCAATTTGCTTCAGCTAACATTACTAAATTTATCCCGCCCTCTAGCGCTCCAGCCATTCCCAATATGCATGTTACACCTACAAAATGAAAGGGAGAGAGGAGAAGAAGGAACAGAAAGAAAATATGTAAGTCAATCAGGATAGCACCAATTTTAATCCGTCTCCTTTACTCCCCCTCCCAAAGACACATCCTCTCTGGCCTCAGTAACCTTAAGATAACATCAACTCCTCCCCAATGCCTTTCCATACTTCGAGTTCCTGAGAGTAGCAGCTATGTGGACACATACATGTGCCACAACTTTTCTCCCATTGTCTGTCTCACATTGCAAATGCCAAAAGCAACCAAGTCTCTCTCTCTTTTTTTTTTTTTTTGGAATAAGCTTTTATTCAAGAAAAATGTCCAAGCAAGGATGGATTTGGGAAACAAAAAATCCTCCCCCTTGATCATCCTGCCTTCAGTACTGTTAATACATTGTTTTGACAACCTAACTATGTACTTTTCATTGAGATGATCTACATGTGTTAGCACATTCCGATAACGACGACAGACAGTTATCTCTGCTGAAGTTTATTTGTATTTTACTATTTAAGTTGCAGAGTCTGTAATCGAGTTAGGATTATTACTTTAGAAGTATTTTTCATTCTTGAGATTACAGAGAGTTAGAGAGAGTCTTTTGAATGTTCTTCAAGATTTGAATTGAATATTTTGTGAAGAACCGTGATACAAGAAAGAGATTACATCGATGATATCTGGAGATATTTGAGCGTTCTACAATTGAAAGAATCTGGAGCAATCCGGTGAAGAGATGGAAATCGTGGTTAATGACAGACTAAGATCCAACCTTGAAGATTGCAATTAGGGGAGTTCCCTACGGACGTGTTGAGGGGGAGTTCTGACGACGTCTGCTCAACTAGGTTTGTTCATCTAGTGTTTGAGGTTGATCTTGAGTTAGGCTTTTAGGATAGTGAGTCTGTGTTCGTGATTTTCAATCTAGTGGAGTCACCTGGATTGGTATCCCCCAGACGTAGGTCGCAAGACCGAACTGGGTCATCAAATTGTTTGTGTTCCTTTACTGCTTTCGTATTTGCGTAGTTAGAACACAGTGTAAACAACCATAACTGAATCTTGACAATTAAGGGGACCTACAAATTGGTATCAGAGCGAGTTCTCTAACGTAACTGAGAAAATCCATTCATTCAAGATTCAAGAGTCATGAGCCGAGAAGGAGCGTCTAACACTCGTCCGCCATTGTTCGATGGAAGCGATTATGCGTATTGGAAAGCTAGGATGCGGAATTATCTTTTGGCACAAGGAGATGGTGTCTGGGATTCAGTTCTGGAACCATGGACTCAACCAACAAGAGAGGTTCGCACTGGTGAAGGAGAAACGGCGACAACCACAATTCGACTTGCAACCAATTCCGAACTCACACAAGCCGAGAGGACTGCAAGATCAGCGAACTACACAGCTCTTAATGCTATCAGTGGTGCTATGGATGAAGCGCAATTCAGGATGATCGCTAATTGTACATCCGCCTACGAAGCTTGGAATTTCTTGGAAACTCAACATGAAGGTTCTGAAGATGTCAAGACAACCCGTCTACAGCGCATTGAATCGATCTTTGACAGTTTGAGGATGACAAATGATGAGGATAAACATCATATTTTGGAAGATTTCAAGATATCGTGAATCAGGCCACAGCTCTTGGAATGACTTTTGAAGGATCAAAGCTCGTGAGGAAATTTCTTAGGACTGTTTCTAAGAAATACTCTGCAAAAGTGGCAGCCCTTGAACAAGTTGAGAAGATTAAGACAATGTCCTTGAGGGAATTGGTTGGTATTCTTCAAACTTATGAAATTAATCATTTAGCATCAGAAAAATCGCACAAGAACATTGCATTCAAAGCCGAAGATGAACTTGCTGATGATTTTGAAGAGGAAGTTTCCTTACTCTCAAAAAGGATTGGCAAGATGCTTCAGAATAAGCATTTCAAGAAGTTTCAGAAGAAAAATCGTAGTTCTGACAACCCAGTGACAACGGAGAAGCAGAACAACAGATTTGAAAAGAAATCTGATAGGAAGTTCAGAAAATTTAAGAAGGACAAAGATGTTGATAAGTCTGATAAATATTCTGAGATTATATGTTTTGAATGTGAAGGAAAAGGGCATGTAAGAGCTGAATGTCCTACTGCTAAGAAGAAGAAAGGGAAAGCACTTCAAGCCACTTTGAGTGATGAGTCTGAAGTTGAAGCTGAGAATGATCAATCAAGTGATGATGAGGATGTTGTTGCATTTGTGACAAGAGAAGCCAGTCCTACCCATTTAGAAGGTAACTCTGAGTCAATACATTTAATTACTGACATTTCTTCTATTGTTACAGCTGAATCAGGTAGTCTCTATAAAGAACTAGTTGATATCTATGAAGAACTCAAAGAGGAGTATGATGAAGCTGTACAGGAGAATGAGCAGTTGTCGAAACAACTCACTGACATCCGTCTGATTTTGGACAAAGCTGAAGCTGAAAAGCTTAAGGCTATTGATGATTTAAAAGTTCTTAAGGGAAAGTATGATGAAGTGAAACTTCAGGTTATTACTTTGACCAAGGAGAAGGAATCATTCAGAGAGAAATCAATTAAATTGAAAATTCGAGTTCCTGACTTGGAGAAGATGACCAAAGGGAAAGGCAAACTGGATGAAGTTCTGTCCATTGGAAAGAGCTACAAAGACATGACTGGTATTGTGTACAAGAATCAAGCATCTACTGAAAAAAGACTATTTGTTAGTGGTGGAAATTTGAATGCTGAATCAAGTTCACTGACACATCAGGATGTTCCTACATCACCCAAACGACGTAGAGACTGTCTCTATTGCAGCTTACCTGGTCACACAGTTGAAACTTGCATGAGAATTGTTTGTGATCTCATGAATGGTCGTCCAGTGGTCTGGCCCCATGAAGATTTAAAGAAAAAGATCAGAATTCAAATGGAGTGGGTACCTAAGAGAAAGGAGAGTCAATGCCTCGTTGTTCTATCATCACAACAACAACCACGGTCCAGAAAATAGTATTTTGATTCAGGTTGTTCAAGGCATATGACAGGTAGTAAGGAAATTCTAAATAACTTTACAGATAAAGATTGTGGAGATGTGGTTTTTGGTGATGGTGCTAGAAGCAAAATCACTGGTTATGGTAATGTAAAGGACGGTGAACTTTCTAAACTTTCTAAAGTTTATCATGTTGAAGGGCTTACTACTAATCTCATTTCAATTAGTCAATTATGTGATGAAGATTCTCTTGTTATTTTTAATAAGCATTTCTGTCAAGTATTTGATTGCAGGAGAGATAATATCATGACAGGCGAACGATCAAAGAACAATTGCTATACTTTGGAAGCTAATCTGGCACAAGCACTTGTAAGCAAGGATGACCTCACAAACTTATGTCACAAAAGGCTTGGACATCTCAACTATCAAACCTTGTACAAACTAAGTTGTTCAGCTGCTGTTAGAGGTCTGCCTAAACTACAGAATAACAAAGACCTTGCTTGTGTGGATTGTTCAAAAGTGTAACACCCCGATTTTTGGTCACCCAGGTCGGGGTGTCACCGCCACACCTCCCTAGCAAGACACGATTTCTCCGAGCTTGTTAAAGAGATGCAAGGCTATGGTTTTTTAGAATTTAAAACATTCAAACAGCCCATTGAAATATAGCTCGAAAATAATATCATTACAGTTGCAGCGGAAAATAATATTTACATATATAATGCAGCGAAATTTAAAAATAGGGCCAACATGGCCAAAGCACGGGTTAAACAGGCCCGTTCATGCAATTTCGAGTCTAACGCAAGATTTAAAAATAAAGTATTTCCCCAAAATTCCCATGAATGCATATGATGATGCATATTCTTCAGCTCTGAAAGAAAAGGGAAACAATATGGTTTGGTCAGCAAAAACTTGCTGAGTAAGTTAACACAGACATGATTATGGGGTTTCAAAGCCTTTAATTAAATTTAAAGAAAACATGTGCATCACACCCCATAATTTAATTTATTTATCTAATAATAATTTAATTGCATAATTTAAAAGACAGGGCTTTCATAAGATCGTAAATATAGCTCGCAAGTAATTAGATAAATCGACATAAATTTAAAAGCACAATTTAACCGGAATTTAATTTAAACAAATATCTCGCTTCGTTTCTTTCACAGATCAGCATCGCTAGGGCTCTTATGTCCGCCAGCCTTACGCTCGGGCTCTTATGTCTACGAGTATCATGGTCAATCTTTTAATAGGTTCATTACACCCGCTGACCATACAATCAATATGTCGCTAGAGCTCCTATGTCCACTAGCCATACACTTGTGCTCTTATGTCCCAAGCCGTAGACAAAATTGACAGTATCCAGCTTAGTCATAAACCCCAATGTTTTAAACTTCTCTTTGTTTAGAAAGACCCGTTTTCCAAATTTAGTAAGTTCCTCAAATATACTATTTCCGGACGCTATTCGCTTCGATATCATTTAAAATCCTTTTCTACAAGATTTTCAAGATTTGACTTGGTCAAAATCTCAGTTTACTCCAAAATTAATTAACAATCGGTTTTAAGTCCAAAAATTTTGAAATTTGACCGGTGACTTGAAAACACAGAGATGAACAAGTTTCATGTTTTAAGTTTTTCGATCCGAGATACGGAAGTAAGTCAAAAACGTCAATTTCTAACAGGTCACAAATCTGTCCAATCTTTACGACAGCAGTTCCTAAATTTCGAGATCTACCATAGAAAACTAACTCCAAATTTGATGAAATTTTACAGGAAGATGCTTAAGACATATATCTACAAGTTTCATGTTCAACAAAAGATCTAATTCATCCTATATCTATTGTCAAAAATGCCAACAAGTTCGGGCCAAGAATCTGTCAGGATTTCAAGATCTAAATTTAGAACAGTTTGGTTTGGAGTCGAATTCCGATATCAAACCTCAACGAAAAATTCCAAACATTTACGGAGGTGTTCTTAACATATAGATCTACAACTCCTATGTTTAACACCAATCCTAAATCGGTCTAGATCTAAGGTAAAAATCAACCTCAAGTTCGGATAAAGAATCTATCACCGTTTCAAGATCTAAGTCGATGGCATGTCTGTTCACGGTCGTTTCGGATATCAAAACACAATGAAAAATTATGAAATTTTTACAGTCGCTAGATCTATGTCTTAGAAACGTTTTTCGTGTTTTAAGCTTTCTCGTTTGAACAGTTTTAATGGTTCGGTAAAATCATGCAAAAACGCTGCGCCGTTAAAGATTTCGTTTTGACAGATTTTATGTTCTTGGTTTAAATCTTTAGATTAGGTTTATTTTAAATCCTCCCAAAACCATAGTAGGATTAACTTACAGATTTATGGTCGTTCCGGCTCGTCGATTCGGAGGCGTGGCTTCCAGTCCTTCGTTCTCCCTCCGAGATCCTTCGTTTTTCCTCAACGCGTCCGGATTGGGGTTTAGAATCGAAAAGAGGTTTAGTTAGGATTCATTTTCGAATCTTGAATGGAAAAGGATGGACAAGATCTTACCACGATGACGGGAGTCTTGGATTTTCGTCAAACTCAGTATCTTTTCTTGCCTTCGTGCCTCCAACGACTCCGGGATTAGGGTTTGATACGTATAGAGATTTCCGTAGGGTTTTGAAAAGTGTTTGGGGCTGATTAGGATGGTTATTTATAGATGTAAATGACCTAAAGGACATCCAAAGGCAGCCCTAGGATGTCTTGAGTCGCAAGGTGTGCAACCAAAGTCGAAAAATCCGGATTCGGGCGAGTAAATCTCGCAACGGGCGAATCTGTCCGATGGGGCGGCCTTGGCGCGCCGTTTGGCCAAAAACCGCGCGGCCACCGCGCGGCCCACGCCTGGAATTCGGTCCGGGCGGGTCGTGCGATCCGTCGGGCTTTTCCTCCTCTCTTTCGGACTTCTATCCCTCTATGTTTTTGGATTCGGATTTCCGGGATATTTTCGGGCTCCGATTTCCTATCTTAATTTTATTCGGATCTAAATTTACATTTGGCCTCGAGTTATTGAGTCCATTGGTGTTGGGTACACGGGAACCCGATATTTGATTAAATCGTCTTCGGCTTCCCGGGTTCTCGAAATTTTGATTCCTTTTTAATATAAATTTCATTTCGCATCCCTTATGATTGTTTATCTGTTTATCATGTTTATTTATTTATTTATTTTATTTATTTATTTATTTTATGTTGCAAAATTCTCGGGTATTACAGAAAGCAGCCCCGAGCTCAACATAAAAAGACTGATGGAGTCTCTACATATAATTGCTTAGAACTAATTCATATGGATCTTATGGGTCCAACAGAAACTGAAAGCCTAAATGGCAAAAGGGATGTTTTAGTTTGTGTTGATGATTTTTTGATATTCACTTGGGTATGTTTTCTCAGGAGCAAAGATGAAGCCTTCCAACATTTTGAAAAGCTAAGCCTGAAGTTGATGAATGAAAAGCAAACCAAAATCCAAAGAATCCGTTCTGATCATGGACGTGAGTTTGAGAATCAGGAGTTTGAACTTTTCTGCAACAACCATGGAATTTTTCATGAGTACTCTGCCCCAAAGACACCTCAACAGAACGGGATTGCTGAAAGGAAGAATATAACACTTCAAGAGATGGCTCGTTCAATGCTGCATGCTAGTGCTCTTGGCAAGTCATTTTGGGCCGAAGCAATTCACACAGCATGTCACATCATCAATCGTGTGTTGTTGAGACCTCACACTAACAACACTCCATATCAAATCTGGAATGGTAAAACACCTACTGTTAAATATTTTCATATTTTTTGATGTAAATGTTTTGTCTACAGGGATAGAGAGCAAATTAAGAAGTTTGATGCTAGAGCAGAGGAAGGTTAGTTTTTGGGTTATTCTAACAACTCTAGAGCTTATCGAGTTTATCTGATTCAATCCAGAAAGGTTACTGAATCAGTAAATGTTCTATTTGAGGATAAGTATGCTTTACCTAGAAAGGATGATGATGATATTGTTCCTAGTGTTGATACTGCCTCAGACAACCCTGATGTTGGTACATCCAGTCAACAACAGTCTAAAGGAATAGTTGTTGATGATGATGGAGATGCTGATCATGAAGAAAATTCAGAGAATGCTGATTTAAGTTCTAAAGAAGTTATATCTGATAAGAGAAAAGGTCCAAGGACTCTAAAGCATCACTCACAACAAGATATTATAGGTGATCCAAGTGCTCAACGACAGACTAGAAGCAAGAAGGTTAATTACAGAGAATTAGATGGATTAAATTGCTTTATATCTAGAGTGGAGCCTAAGAATGTTTCAGAAGCTCTTAAAGATGAATATTGGATGGAGGACTTTATCTTTATGCCCTTTCACCACGAAGCCTTGAGGCTGCTCCACATAGATCTCTTCATTAAGATATCCATTAAGGAATGCTGATTTCACGTCGAGCTGATATATCTTCCACTTTTTCTGTGCTGCTAGTGCAATAAGTGCTCGTATTGTGTCGAGTCGAGCTACTGGAGCGAAGGTCTCATTGTAGTCTACTCCATATTGTTGTGCATATCCTTTAGCGA
Organism: Hygrophila difformis; assembly: GCA_030278955.1. NCBI lineage: Eukaryota > Viridiplantae > Streptophyta > Magnoliopsida > Lamiales > Acanthaceae > Hygrophila > Hygrophila difformis. Next base: position 37,919,131 of record JAOANR010000008.1, on the reverse strand, counting down.
CAAGCCTTGCCTTATGTTTTTGTATTGAACCGTCTGCGTTGAGTTTTGTCTTGTAGACCCACTTTACTCCAATGACTTCTTTATCTTTGGGAAGATCTGCCAGCTCCCATGTTTCATTCTTTTCAATCATATGTATCTCCTCCTCCATTGCTTTTATCCAAACATCCTCTCTGGAAGCTTCTTCAAAGTTGTTCGGCTCCATAGTTGTAAAATTGCATCTCTGATAAACTTCCGTCAGAGATTTGAATTTTCTTAGGATGGATTCTGGAGATGTGATAGGATCTTCTTCTACAACTTGTCTTCGTGCTTCATGTGGGCCGCCATCATCTGATTGTTGTTGGACTGGTGCCGGTAGGTAGATATTCTTTTTCTCTATTTGGCTTGTCTCCCAGTTATAAGCAGCATCTTCATCGAACATCACGTCTCGACTAATGATGAGCTTTTTATTTTCCAAGCTATACACTCTATATCCTTTTGATTGAGTGCTATAGCCCAGAAAAATTCCTTTCTCTGTCTTCTCATCGAGCTTGCTCCTCTTTTCCTTTGGGATATGGACATAGCAGATACATCCAAAGACTCGAAGATGCTTCGCAGATGGTTTCCGTCCGCTCCATGCTTCAACTGGTGTCTTGTCATGCAAGATAGCTGCCATGCAAGATGAGTTGATCCAGTTTGAAAGGAATGATGTTTGGGAATTGGTGGAACAACCACAAAACATCAATATTATTGGTACGAAATGGGTCTTTAGGAATAAGACTGATGAGCAAAGGAACATTATAAGGAATAAAGCTCGCCTAGTAGCTCAAGGTTTCACACAAATAGAAGGTTTGGATTATGGAGAAACATTCGCACCTGTTGCAAGAATGGAGGCTGTTCGAATTTTATTAGCATTTGCATGCTCTATGGATTTTAAGTTGTATCAACTGGATATCAAAACAACTTTCTTAAATGGGAAGATCAAAGAGGAGATCTTTGTGGCACAGCCTGCTGGTTTCGAAGATCCGTCTAGACCAAATCATGTCTATCGAGTGAAGGGTGCACTTTATGGACTTAAGCAAGCTCCTAGAGCTTGGTATGATCGATTATCTTCATTTCTCATTTGTAATGGTTATAAGAGAGGAGAAGCTGATAAGACGATGTTTGTAAAAGCATGAAGACAACCACTTCATAATTGCACAGGTATATGTTGATGACATTATTTTTGGAGCGACGTCAGAACATCTCAGAAACAACTTTGTTAAAGCCATGCAGTCAGAGTTTGAAATGAGCATGTTAGGAGAGTTAACTTACTTCTTAGGACTACAAGTGAAGCAACTAAAAGATGGAATGTTTCTTAGTCAGGAGAAGTATGCACGTAATATGTTAAAGAGATTTAAGTTGGAAGATAGCAAGGTTGCTAGAACTCCACAAGGACAACAACAGAAACTCTCAAAGGATGATCAAGGAGCAAGTGTAGATCAGAAATTATATAGAAGCATGATCGGGAGTCTACTTTACTTAACAGCCACTAGACCCGAGATCTCTTTTAGTACAGGAGTTTGTGCTAGGTTTCAAGCAAATCCTAAGGAAATGCATTTGAAAGCTGTTAAACGTATCATGAGATATGTGAAAGGAACTCTTGGATTAGGGATTTGGTTCTCTAAAAGATCAAGTTTGGACTTGATAGGTTACACAGATTCGGACTGGGCTGGCTCTTGTGATGACAGACGGTCAACAACAGGAGGTTGCTTCTATCTAGGGAATAATCTTGTATGTCGGTTATCTAGAAAACAAAATATAGTTGCACTTTCTACAGCGGAAGCAGAATACATAGCCGCAACTTGTTGCTGCTCACAGTTGATGTGGATGAAACAAGTTTTAAGAGATTATGGGATTAGGAAGGATGATTTCAAGGTTTATTGCGACAATACTAGTGCGATCAACATTTCAAAGAACCCTGTTCTACATAGTCGCAACAAACATATTGATATAAGGTATCATTTCATAAGAGACTTGGTTGAAGAGGGTGTATGCAATATTGAACATATTGGGACGTTGGAACAACGTGCTGACATCCTTACTAAAGCACTCGATGGTGAAAGGTTTGAATCACTTAGATCTATTATGGGCCTTTGTTACTCTTGTTAAAATTGATCTTGTTTATATTTATTTTTACATATTTGCACTTGATCTAGCCCATAAGTTTTGTAGGCCCAATATTCGTTTTGGATAGAGATTGAGAAACCGTCGTCCTACAGAATGATGACTGCAAAACCGACACCATCACTCACGTCGCACGTCAAGAGGGAAAACTGCCGTCTCTCGCCTCTTCATCTTCGCTCTTACTTTCCTTAAATCAGTTGTTTGGTTTCCATTTTATCATATTTCACGTTTTTCAGGTTATACCACACAATGGCTTCGTCTTCCTCAACCAATCTACCCGAAAAAGCTTCTGAGCCAACCCAAACTACTTCAGAGCCCCCAATCACCTCAGTAAACCCAAATCCCTCTAAGAATGTAGAGGGACCAAATACCACTGCCGAAAATGTTACTCAAACCAACTCTGAAAACGTTGAAACCCAACTCACTGAGTTTGCCGAAAACGCTGAGCCCTTGATTGCAATGTATCCTTCCCCTCCTCATGATTCACCTCCAAATCCACCTCAGGATCCTACTCCAAACCCTACGGGTGAATCTACTAAAAATCCTACCGAAAACCCTCCAAATCCCATTGATGCTGGAGCCGAAAATGTTCAGGAAGAAGAAGATCACATTCTGCCACACAATGAACCAAATGTTGCTGATCAAGCAGAAGTTGAGACAGAGGTCCGACGACCTGTTACCAGATCCACCCAGAAAAAGAAGCGAAGCACTTCAACTAGCGATGTTGGCACACCTGTCAAACGACCGAGGACTCGAAGGACACCAGAGAAGTCACAAAGGGATTTACAATCTCAACGGGCATTCCACATGACCTATTCCACTAAGGAAATGATGCTGTTCGGGACAAAAGACCTTGTCAACAGGAAATGTATCCCAGAGGAGACATTTGTTCATGCTACTTACGCCGACATAGGGTTTGACGAGTTTCTTGAAGAAAGACACTTGCTGAAGTGGGCACGGGTTTTTAAAGCCTACTCTCCAACATTGGTCAGAGAGTTCTACGCCAATTTACACCCTGATGTTCTGAACAAGAAATCTCAATGGTTCGGTAAGATGTATATTAGAGGCAAGTTTATTGATTTAACCCCTAGTGTTATCAATGCGTTGTTAGAACTTTCACCCAACGACGACCTTGGAGATCCTCTGGAGTATCTACCTCATTCCTCTGCTGACATTGCTTACACCATCTCAAATCAGAGGGCATTTGATTTTGGTCGACATAAATGCAGTGTTTCAGACATGACTATGAAGTTCCACTTCCTATTCTATCTGTGTCGTGCAAACATCCTACCAACATCCAATGCTTCACAGCCTTCACTTGAGATGGGTAAACTTTTGTTTTGCATTGATTCTGGTATTGAACTTATGAATTTTGGTCTTCTTATTCTGAAAAGAATGCTAGGTTATTCTCGTGATCTAATCACCAAGTCTGCTAGCCTACCATACCCTGGTCTTAACACACTGTTGCTGCATCACAATGGTATTAAAACAAAGAAGGATGATCTGATCAAGATTAATGTGCATTCCCCTTCCACTGACCTTCGTGATAAGCATAATGACTTCAAGGAAAGACCACCACCATCTGGCGCTGATCTAATACAGCAGATTAAGTCTGAGTTGCTTGCTTTGAGTGACAAGCAGACCAAAATCAGCCAGGAAGCCATCGCCACCAAGCGCAAGATTGCTCAGATTGTGAGCATGCTTCCAGGATCTCTTTCTCCGACCCGCAAGGCTTCTTCAAGTGGAGCTCGTTCTGAGGGGCAAAATCCATTTGCTGATGAAGAAGAGGATTCTTCTTATGGAGTTGTTTGATCCATCAAGGGGGAGAAACAAGCTGATTCTGCTGGTGGTGTCTATTTTTGGTGGAGGTCTTGGTGTGGTAAGGTTGTTGGTACATTTGGGTAACACCTTTCTGACTAAAACTTTTTAATGGTTTTTGGTGATTGTCTGATGGATGTTTAAACTTTTTGCTGATGACACTGTATTCTGATGATTGTGTTTGTTTGTTTGTTTGTGGATGGATTGTGATTGACTATTGACTCTCTAAACTGTCGTCTTGATTGAAGCTTTACATTGTTGATATTTTGCTATATTGTTTGATGTGCTTAATATCATGATCTTATTTGCTTACTGTTTGCATTTTTTATAGACAACTTGTTTGATGGATCATCATCTCCATGAAATGTGGGGGAGATTGTTAATACATTGTTTTGACAGCCTAACTATATACTTTTCATTGAGATGATCTACAGGTGTTAGCACATTCCGATAACGACGACAGACAGTTATCTCTGTTGAAGTTTATTTGTATTTTACTATTTAAGTTGCAGAGTCTGTAATCGAGTTAGGATTATTACTTTAGAAGTATTTTCCATTCTTGAGATTACAGAGAGTTAGAGAGAGTCTTTTGAATATTCTTCAAGATTTGAATTGAATATTTTGTGAAGAACCGTGATACAAGAAAGAGATTACATCGATGATATCTGGAGATATTTGAGCGTTCTACAATTGAAAGAATCTGGAGCAATCAGGTGAAGAGATGGAAATCGTGGTGAATGACAGACTAAGATCCAGCCTTGAAGATTGCAATTAGGGGAGTTCCCTACAGACGTGTTGAGGGGGAGTTCCGACGATGTCTGCTCAACTAGGTTTGTTCATCTAGTGTTTGAGGTTGATCTTGAGTTAGGCTTTTAGGATAGTGAGTCTGTGTTCGTGATTTTCAGTCTAGTGGAGTCACCTGGATTGGTATCCCCCAGACGTAGGTCGCAAGACCGAACTGGGTCATCAAATTGTTTGTGTTCCTTTACTGCTTTCGTATTTGCGTAGTTAGAACACAGCGTAAATAACCATAACTGAATCTTGACAATTAAGGGGACCTACAAGTACCATGACTTTTTACATAAATTAATGTTTTTAGATTTAATACGGTGTTAAAAAAATTTTATTAGTTTGTTAGATAGAGTGGATTTGATTTATTTCAAGATTTATTGTATTATGTGCTTATAAATACCCATCCTTTTTATTAATAAAATCATAGTTGAATATTTTTTTAAATTTCCAACAATTGATACCAGAATTATTCGTTCTATTGGGAATAATTCATGTGGTCGAACATGTCTTTCCAAATACTTTATCCCCTCCCTTTCCAATTTTAATGGTCAAAACTATAACAATCCTTGATCCATTAAAGAAATCATATTTGAAAGCCTTGGATTGGATATGTGGGAAGTAGCTGAAAAGGATTTCCCATCCACACCATTTCCTACAAATCCGAACATGAAACAAATTAAGTGTTGGGAAGAAGACATATTAGCAGTGGACCTCTTTTCCAAGTGTGTGTGCAAGTGTTGGATAAATTCACTCTAATAGTGACACACTCACTCAAATATGAGGATTACTCTATTATGAAAGAATAAACTTTTATGGATCACTCTTTTCAACACTTACAAATCTTGAGGATGCTTTTGGTTGTGGTGATTTTGTATTCTTGTGTTGTGGTGGTGCAAATAATCACAACTCTCCTATTTATACTGGTCTATGGAACATTCTAAAATAATTCATTATAAATCTAGAATCCTAAAGCATATGGACTAATGTGGAACACTTTAGACCCATCTAGAAGTCTATGGATCGGAGAAGATAATACAAGGTAATTCATGAATATTGTGGTCATTCTAAGGGTCCGTTCTGCACGAAGAGCTGTAGCTGTTGGGAGCTGTAGGAACTGTAGCTATCAATTTTTGCATAAGTGTTCGGTACAAGTAGCTGTCAAAAATTGCAATTTGAAGAGAAAAATTAAATAAATTTGGAAAGTAGCTTCTGAAAGCTCCCAAAAGCTAATAAGCGTAGCTTATGTAGAGCTTCTCGGAGCTGCAATTCGCAGCTAAAGTCTTCAAAAGCTAGTGTGCAGAACGGGGCTATTGTTTTGAAATAATAACTAAAGCTTCTCAAAGCTCCCAAAAGCTTTCAAAAGCTGCGTGCAGAGCATACCCTAAAAGCTTCAATTAGGAGGGATCTTAACATTAAGAAACATAAATAGAAGACGAAGCAGCCCAAAGCCTTGACCTGCATTCATGCTGCTGTATGTAAAGAAATTTTCACAAGGATCATGACATATGAAGATCCTAAAGAAGTGCTGGACAAGATCAAAGAAGAATTTGAAAGGCAACGAGCAAACAAAAACGATAGATGCACGTTTAACAGTTTAGTCAATATTTTCCTTTTACCTCATTTGATGTGGGACGACCTCCTTACAGTGCAGCTAATTTGGAAAGTTATTGAAAGAATAGTGTGTCACACAATCCAATAAATATTTTTAACCAGTAATAACTCATATTGTATATAAATAAAATTATAAAAATTTGATATTCTAAAACTATATGATTAGACGAATCTAACAAGATCTCACTTGACTGTGTTTTTTCTCATATAACTTTGTTAAAAATATTAATTAAAATTATTCAAGTAATAGTTATTACTATGCAATGGATCAAATAAAAAAAGAACGGATGAAATACTAGGCATTTAGCACAAAGTTGGTGTGCAAATAGCGGTGCCAGCAAACCCAGTCTCGAAAGCTAACGTTTGGTCGGGTACCCAATAACTAACGCCCACCCTGCCCCTGTTTGTTTTAAGTGTACGGGCCAGAATTTCGGGTCCATTTAAGTTCAAAGTTTATGACGACGTCGTCCGCAGAACCCTACGTCACCCTGGCCTCACCTCACCGCCAACAAATCTTCTTATTACGGCCGCCACACCCACACGGCTCCCATCCTACTGGTCCTCCCTAAGAGCAACTCCAATCGACCCTGCAATTTGCAAAATTGCAGGGTCAAAATGCAGGGTGGGGCTCCAACCCACCCTGCAAAAATGGAGTTTGCTCCATCTCAATTGAGAGGGAGCTACAGTGTTCCGCTCAATTGAGCGGAACACTGTTCACAGGCCGCTGGCCTGTTTTTCATTTTTTTTTTGTTTTTCTCTTTTTATTTAATAAATTTTAAGTTTTGTTATTTATATTTTGACCCTAAGGGGCTGAATTGTAATTATAAAAGTTTATTTTAATTTTAAATTTATATTTAAATTATTTTATTTTTAGAATTAAATATATTTTGTGTGTAATTATTGTTGATTCACTAAATTTAAATATTAAACACTCATTAAATAATAATAAAAACTTCTACATTACATAAAATGCATTAAAAAAAACCCAACATCAAATTAAACATCAAACACAACATAAACTTAAACACCTAGTACAACATAAACTCCAATACTCATACTACAACATAAAATTCTTCACTCAATAATCACCTAAATTAGTTCCATCATCCCCACCCAAATTGTTGAAAAGTTGACTAAAAAGTCCCGACGAAGAATCTTCAGGTGGATTTCCCATTCGGTTGCGCATGATTTTTTCCTTCTCTTGTTTATAATAAGCATAAGTAGTAGGATCTGTAATGGCACTCAAGTCTACCGACATTATTTTATCTTCTCGTTTAGCTTGATGCAATGCCATTTTTTCTTGTTGGATTGCCAATTTTTTCTGTTCAAGCGCAAAGTATTTCTCTCTTTCAACGGCGTTATCCTTCATCATTGCTTGAATTGTTGCATTGTGCTCATCTGTAATACCCGAGAATTTTCCAACATAAAATAAAACAATAATTAAATAAATAAACAATAAATACAATAAATACCATAAATAAATAAATCCAGCAAATAAATAAATAAATAAATCCAGCAAATAAATAAATAAATAAGGATAAGGAAATGAGAAATGAGATTTTATTTAAAAAGGAATTAAAGGGATTTAATTAAATAAAAGGAATTATCAAAGGTAAATAAATTGTACACCGAAACCCGACACCAATGAACTCGAGAATTCGAGTCCAACATCCAATTAGACCCGAGTAAAAATTTAGAGAGAAAGTAGAAACCCGGAGATACCCCGGAACTCAGAATTCGGGAGCATAGAGGGATAAAAATTTGAAAGAGATGAGGAAAAGCACGACGGATCGCACGACCCGCCCGGACCAAAGTCCAGGCGAAATCGGCACGGTGGCCGTGCGGTCAATAGGCATTGGGCGCGCCACGGCCGCGCCACCCCACAGATTTGTTTGTTGCGTGAATCTCTCGCTCGAACGCGGATTTTTCGACTTTCGGTTGAACGTTTTTCGACTCAAGACCCTTAGGGTCAGATCTTGAACGCCCTAGGTCTTAGCTATCTATAAATAAACCCCCTTGGAAGCCCCGAACACTTTTACAAAACCTACAACTCTCTCTATACATTCGAAACCCTAAATCCGGAGTCGTCGGAGGCACGAAACCAAGGCTTGGACTGTTGGACGAAAATTTCAAGATCTCCAGCGTTGTGGTAAGTCCCGATCCAATCCTTGTTCAATATATGATTCGAAAACAAATCCTAATCTTCTTCTTTTCCCTTCTACACCTCGTATTGGATCTAGATCGTAGAACCCGACGAACGGAGAGGAGAAACGGTGGACTAGAAGCCACGCCTTCGAAATAGACGATCCCGGACGTTCACAACTCTGTAAGTTAATACTTACATGGTTTTGGGAGTAACTAAAACATTCAAACCTAAAAGTTTAAACAAATCTTTCGTAAATCTGCCAATGTATGTTTTTACCGGCGCAACAGTTTTGTCGAATTTTTCCGAGCCTTAAAACGACTTCAAACAGAAAAACTTAAAACATAAAAAACGTTCCTAAGGCTTAGATCTATCTACTGTAAAATCTTCAGAATTTTTAGAGACGATTTGATATGTAAAAACTAACCGAAACCGAACTGCTTGAAACTAGATCTTGAAATTCTTGACAGAACTTAGGTCCGATCTTGATCACGTTTTTGACATAGGTTCCAGACCGATTTAGATCTTTGGCCGAACATGAAAGTTGTAGCTAAATGTCTTAAGATGGTCTCTTAAAATGTCATCAAATTTGGAGTTGATTTGCTATGGTAGATTTCAATATCTTTAAACTGTGACGTACGAAATTCGGATAGATTTGTGTTTCTGTGAAAATTGGTGTCTTTGACCTATTTCGGTATCTCGGATTGAAAACGTTAAAACACGAAAGTTTTTCATCTCGACGTTTCTGAGTCAGTAGTGAAATTTTGGAATTTTTGGAGTCTAATCTGATTTTAGACGAATTTTAGAGTAAACAGTGGTTTACCGGAAGTCAAATCTTGAAATCTTGTTGAAACATGGAATTAACCTTTAGGGTTGAAATGAGTTGAAATATGATTTTTAAACAAACTAAATTGAAAACAGATTTTTGAAATTAAATCCCCTTACAAACTTGATAAATTAAAATTAGAGGTGAGTGCTCTGCAGGGTGCCCCCTAACGATTCACTTCGTGCCTTAATGGACGATGGTGACCTCGCGCGAAATTGATATATGATATTGCCAAAACGGCATGAGATATAGAGCCTACACTCTCGAGAATATCCAAATGGGTTTCCCGAGGCTCCGGAGTTGTAATGAGTATGGCTGATACGGTTGCGGCCGCCGGGCTACCGGCTAAACTTGTTGAGATTGCGATGCAATCGTGAAATACTTGAAATACCAAATCTGGGATGTAAGGGGGAAATTAGAATTAAATTAAATTGAAATGAGTGTGGTTGTCTAGTTAAATTATGTGAATGCTTTATTTAAATTATGGCTTTATTTTAAGCTGAATAGTTAATTAAATTAAATCGAATATTATGTTATTATCATGCTTTTATTTAATTATGAAATGAATGGCTTTTAAACCCTACGATCATGTCTGTGTTAACTTACTCAGCAAGTTGTGCTGACCAAACCATTTTTATTCCTTTTCTTACAGAGTATGTGGAATGAGCATGTATGAGCACGATTCATGCATGGGATTTTGGGAACATTATTTTGTTTTAATTTCGTACATTTGTCTATATTATGAACGGGCCTGTTTAACCCGTGTTTTGGCCATGTCGGCCCTATTTACATTTTCCGCTGCAATACTATACTAAACCAATTATTTCCGCTGCGCTATGATATTACAATTTTCGAATTATATCGTATGGGCTGTTTTGAATGCTTTAAATGTTTTAAATTCTGCAATACCTAGCATTGCATTCTTTTAGTAAGCTCGGAGAAACCGTGTCTTACTAGGGGGATGTGGCGGTGACATCCCGACCTGGGTGACCAAAAACCGGGGTGTTACAAGTTGGTATCAGAGCCCGGCTATTTTTAAACTATTATTTTTAAACTACTATTAATATTTTGACTATTATTTTAAATTTTAAGGTATTATTTCCATGGAAAAATTTTATTTTAAAACCCATGGGAAAAAATATATATAGTGCATTAAATTATTTTTGGGGGGAATCATCATTTGCATTTGCATATTGCATCTCTTTTATGTAGAGAACTTAGAATCTTGGCGAATTTTAACTTAGAATCTTGGCGAATTTTAACTTAGAATCTTGGCGAATTTCAACTTAGAATCTTGGCGAATTTCAACTTAGAATCTTGGCGAAGTTTAACTTAGAATCTTGGCGAATATTAACTTAGATCTCTTGCTTGCGCTAGATGGCTAGTAAAGATATGATGCAGTTGATGATCAAAATGATGAACGTTCACCTTGATTCCCAACAAACCATAGAACAAATGAAATACCGTATGGCTCAATTGGAGGCCAATTTGCACCACATGGGCAACTTGAGAGAGGCGGATCACCACCGCATAAACCAACTCGAACGCCAAGTCCAAACCCTCACTACACAAAACCTAATACTGAAGGAACACATCGATGCCCATGGGCAAGACTTGAACACTATCTTTGACGATCTACTGCAGCCGAGTTCGGAGGAGGAAGACCCGGAGGAGGATCCTGCTACCCCACCGGAGGACGTCTTGAGACGCTAGAGATTCTATTTTTAGATACTATTTTGCTAGGAAAATATTTCGACCTTTGTACTAAAATTTCTTTTGAGATAATAAAATGCCCGATTTATTTATAATAAAACGAAAAAAAAAACGGACAGACCTGTCCGTACAGCAGTAAAAAAAAATCGAAATAAAACAAATTAAAATAAAACCCCGAGGCGTACGGCGCTTCTTAGTTCGATCGAGCACCACGTGCTAAATTACAAAACACATATACGTTTATAGAAATTGCTTAGACTATATGTTAAATTTACAAGTCCTAATCCACCCTACTTGTACCAGAATGGCATCCAGAGGAAGAGGAAGAGGAAGAACTCAACCTGCTCCCCAAACCACCACTGAAACACCTACCGAAATACCTCAAAATGTCACGGAACCAGCCCAACCTGTAGAGGAACAACCCCAAGGTGCGCAGGACGCCCCCGCACCGAACAACGTGGGCGATCGTCTTCGGACGATAGAGGAGGTTTTGATTGCGCTAGGAAACGCGCTAGTCAACCAGGGCCAAGCTGCGGCGGTACCTCCGCCCCAAGCTCGCCCTAACTATCTGGCTATGGTGAATCCCTACCAGCCACCCCACTATGCTGGTGAGGAGGATCCAGCCAAACTGGAGGAATGGATCCGGACCTTCGACAAACTGCTGGGAGCAGTCAAATGTCCGGAAGGAGAAAGAGTGCATGTCGCTTCGTACTACTTGGGAGGCGAAGCGGACGACTGGTGGCAGGCGACACAAGCCAAACTGACGGAGGATGACGAGCCCTACTCATGGGCGGAAATGATGGAGATGCTCAGGGATCGATTCTATCCCCTGAGTACCAAATCAGCGATGTACGAAGAGTTCCTGTCGCTGAACCAAGGAGGCCAAACTGTGCAAGAATACTACACACGTTTAAGGAGCTGGTGAGGTTCGCACCAAGACTCGTACCCACTGATGCGGAGAACGCACAAAAGTTCGAGATGGGGCTGAACCTGTCTGTTCGCGAGGTGATCGCGGGGGTACACTACCCCGATTTGCAAGCTGTGTATGACCGTGCTGTTGCGGTAGCGCGTGTGCAGCAACTGAAGAGAAGGGTGAGTGGGGAGTCCAGCAGGGGTCCCCAAGACAAGAAAAACCGGGACTCGAGAAGCGAGAACAACACTGGAAGAGAACAAGGTTGATAGCATACCAGTGGTAAGAGAGAACCCGGATGTGTTTCCTGAAGACATCCCGGGCATGCCACCTGAGAGGGATCTTGAATTCACGATAGATCTCATTCCGGGCACAGAGCCTGTCTCGAAAGCTCCGTACCGGATGGCACCACTGGAAATGAAGGAGTTAAAAGACCAACTCGAGGAGCTGTTAGGAAAAGGGTATATAAGGCCGAGTACTTCCCCCTGGGGAGCACCAGTTTTATTCGTTAAGAAGAAAGACGGAGGACTACGTCTTTGCATAGATTACCGAGGACTAAACCAAGCGACCATCAAAAATAAATACCCTCTGCCGAGAATAGAGGATCTATTTGATCAACTGAAGGGAGCTTCAGTATTCTCGAAGATCGACTTACAATCTGGGTATCACCAATTGAGAATTGCCGAGAAAGACATTCCGAAGACGGCGTTTCGAACTCGATATGGTCACTACGAGTTCACAGTGTTAACCTTTGGGTTAACAAATGCTCCGGCAATGTTCATGAACCTCATGAACAATGTATTTCGAGAGCTGTTAGATCAGTGCGTAGTGGTGTTCATTGATGACATCCTGATCTACTCGAAAAACGAGGAGGAGCATGCCCAACACTTGCACCAAGTGTTAGGGACCTTGCGAAGGAATCAGCTATACGGCAAATTGTCCAAATGCAATTTTTGGTTGAAGGAGGTAGCATTTCTTGGACATATAGTATCCGCTGATGGAGTTTCAGTGGATCCGGCAAAAGTCTCTGCCGTAACTGAATGGGCAACTCCCAAGAGCCAAACTAAGATAAGGAGTTTCCTTGGCTTAGCCGGGTACTATAGACGGTTCGTGAAGGATTTTTCTAAAATCGCACGACCTTTGACCCAGCTACTTAAGAAGGGAGTAAAATACGTGTGGACAGAGGCTTGTGAGACAGCGTTCCAAGAGCTGAAGAAACGACTCACAACCACACCCGTATTAACACTACCATCAGAGAATGGTGATTTCGAAGTTTACAGTGATGCTTCGAAGGAAGGTTTAGGTTGTGTCTTGATGCAAGACTCGAGAGTCGTAGCGTACGCATCACGCCAACTAAAACCTCACGAGGAGAATTATCCGACACATGACCTGGAGTTGGCAGCGGTCGTTTTCGCTCTAAAGATATGGAGATATTATCTTTATGGGCGGAAGTGTCGAATGTTCACCGACCACAAGAGCTTGAAATATATATTCACTCAGAAGGAGTTGAATTTGAGACAGCGAAGGTGGTTGGAACTTATTAAAGACTACGATTTAGAGATAGCATACCACGAGGGGAAGGCGAACGTGGTAGCCGATGCCCTAAGTCGGAAAACCCAACACGTGACAAACTCGTTGGTAATTCCGCCGGCATTGTACATGGAGTTAGCAAGATTGGAGTTAGAACTTGTGCATCCTGGCACAGTGAGTGAAACGATCAACGCCATGGTCATAGAAACTCCAATATTGGACGAGATTAAGCTCGCCCAACCGGGCGATGCGAAACTCGAGAAGATAAGGGGGTATATTGCCGAAGGAAAGGCAATAGGATTTGTTGTCCATGAGGATGGAAGCATTCGTTTCAAAGGGAGATGGTGCGTGCCCCTTAAATGTGCCGAGTTGAAGCAAAGGTTGATGGAGGAAGGGCACAACACGCCATATTCCGTACATCCCGGAGGCGACAAACTTTACAAAGATCTGAAGAAGATCTATTGGTGGACGAGAATGAAGAAGGAAGTGGCAGACTTCGTGGCGAAATGTCTCACCTGCCAAAAGGTTAAGGCAGTGCGACATAAACCCTTAGGACTGATGCAACCACTAGAGATTCCAAGTTGGAAGTGGGATAGCATCTCAATGGACTTTGTCTCGGGATTACCCGATCACCTAAAGGCATGAACAAGATTTGGGTGATTGTGGATAGGCTAACGAAGACAGCCATATTTATCCCGATGAAGGACACGTGGACTATGGACCAATTGGCCCGAGCCTACATTGATAATGTGGTACGACGACATGGAGCACCACATGACATCATTTCCGATAGAGACAGTAGATTTGTCTCTCACTTTTGGACGGAGTTACAAAAGGCTCTCAGTACTCAAATCAAAATGAGCACCGCATTCCACCCAATGACGGATGGTCAAACCGAGAGAACAATCCAAACACTAGAAGACATGCTGAGAGCATGCGTGTTGGAATTTAAGGGAAATTGGGAATCCCATTTACCCTTAATCGAATTCTCTTATAATAATAGCTACCATGCTAGCATTGGCATGGCACCTTTCGAGGCGTTGTATGGACGAAAGTGCCGAAGCCCGTTGAGCTGGGAAGAAAACGATAAGTCCGTGGTGGTGGGACCACAACTTATCGAAGACATGGCTCAACAAATCAAGGTGATTCAAGGAAAAATGAAAGCCGCACAAGACCGTCAAAAGAGTTATGCCGACGTGAGACGACGAGACCTAGAATTTCAATTGGGAGATAGGGTCATGCTAAAGATATCACCCATGAAGGGGGTGATGCGCTTTGGCAAGCGAGGAAAGTTGAGTCCTCGATACATAGGACCTTACGAGATTCTAGAACGAGTCGGAAATTTAGCTTACCGACTGGCTTTACCACCGCAATTAGATCGAGTTCATAACGTCTTCCATGTCTCACAACTAAAGAAGTATGTGTCGGACCCGACACATGTACTTCAACCGGAGATAATTGAGCTCGATGAAGATTTGACTTATGAAGAAGTCCCAGTGCGTATTCTCGACACTAAGGAACGAGTAACGAGGAACAAAACCGTCAAAATGATCAAGGTTCTTTGGTCGAACCACGAAAGTGAAATGGCAACTTGGGAAGTAGAATCTGACATGAGAGAACGCTACCCGACATTGTTCCAAACCGATATCGACACAGTTATGGGGACATAACTGCAATCTTAAGGGGGAGAGGATGTCATACCATCCATTTTTCGTGCATCTTTGTAAACTTTTGAACTACGTTATGGCTTGATCCCTTCACAGGGTACGTAGGCAGCTTAGAAGTCTTAATTCTAAGTTCAGTCACACAATAACAAAACAAATAAAAGACCTTAGCACGAGAAAGGCCGAAACACAACTTCGAGGACGAAGTTGATTCTTAAGGAGGGTAGACTGTAATACCCGAGAATTTTCCAACATAAAATAAAACAATAATTAAATAAATAAACAATAAATACAATAAATACCATAAATAAATAAATCCAGCAAATAAATAAATAAATAAATCCAGCAAATAAATAAATAAATAAGGATAAGGAAATGAGAAATGAGATTTTATTTAAAAAGGAATTAAAGGGATTTAATTAAATAAAAGGAATTATCAAAGGTAAATAAATTGTACACCGAAACCCGACACCAATGAACTCGAGAATTCGAGTCCAACATCCAATTAGACCCGAGTAAAAATTTAAAGAGAAAGTAGAAACCCGGAGATACCCCGAAACTCAGAATTCGGGAGCATAGAGGGATAGAAATCCGAAAGAGAGGAGAAAAAGCACGACGGATCGCACGACCTGCCCGGACCGAAGTCCAGGCGAATTCGGCGCGGTGGCCGCGCGGTCAATAGGCATTGGGCGCGCCACGGCCGCGCCACCCCACAGATTTGTTTGTTGCGTGAATCTCTCGCCCGAACGCGGATTTTTCGACTTTCGGTTGAACGTCTTTCGACTCAAGACCCTTAGGGTCAGATCTTGGACGCCCTAGGTCTTAGCTATCTATAAATAAACCCCCTTGGAAGCCCCGAACACTTTTACAAAACCTACAACTCTCTCTATACACTCGAAACCCTAAATCCGGAGTCGTCGGAGGCACGAAACCAAGGCTTGGACTGTTGGACGAAAATTTCAAGATCTCCAGCGTTGTGGTAAGTCCCGATCCAATCCTTGTTCAATATATGATTCGAAAACGAATCCTAATCTTCTCCTTTTCCCTTCTACACCTCGTATTGGATCTAGATCGTAGAACCCGACGAACGGAGAGGAGAAACGGTGGACTGGAAGCCACGCCTTTGAAATAGACGATCCCGGACGTTCACAACTCTGTAAGTTAATACTTACATGGTTTTGGGAGTAACTAAAACATTCAAACCTAAAAGTTTAAACAAATCTTTCGTAAATCTGCCAATGTATGTTTTTACCGGCGCAACAGTTTTGTCGAATTTTTCCGAGCCTTAAAACCACAAACGGAAAAACGTAAAACATGAAAAACGTTCCTAAGGCTTAGATCTATCTACTGTAAAATTTTTAGAATTTTTAGAGACGATTTGATATGTGAAAACTAACCGAAACCGAACTGTTTGAAACTAGATCTTGAAATTCTTGACAGAACTTAGGTCCGATCTTGATCACGTTTTTGACATAGGTTCCAGACCGATTTAGATCTTTAGCCGAACATGAAAGTTGTAGCTAAATGACTTAATATGGTCTCTGTAAAATTTCATCAAATTTGGAGTTAATTTGCTATGGTAGATTTCAATATCTTTAAACTGTGACATATGAAATTCGGACAGATTTGTGTTTCTGTGAAAATTGGTGTTTTTGACCTATTTCGGTATCTCGGACTGAAAAAGTTAAAACAGAAAAGTTGTTCGTCTCGACGTTTCTGAGTCAGTAGTGAAATTTCGGATTTTTTGGAGTCTAATCTGATTTTAGACGAATTTTAGAGTAAACAGTGGTTTACCGGAAGTCAAATCTTGAAATCTTGTTGAAACATGGAATTAACCTTTAGGGTTGAAATGAGTTGAAATATGATTTTTAAACAAACTAAATTGAAAACAGATTTTTGAAATTAAATCCCCTTACAAACTTGATAAATTAAAATTAGGGGTGAGTGCTCTGCAGGGTGCCCCTAACGATTCACTTCGTGCCTTAATGGACGATAGTGACCCCGCGCAAAATTGAGATATGATATTGCCAAAACGGCATGAGATATAGAGCCTACACTCTCGAGAATATCCACATGGGTTTCCCGAGGCTCCGGAGTGGTACTGGGTATGGCTGATACGGTTGCGGCCGCCGGGCTACCGGTTAAACTTGTTGAGATTGCGATGCAATCGTGAAATACTTGAAATACCAAATCTGGGATGTAAGGGGGAAATTAGAATTAAATTAAATTGAAATGAGTGTGGTTGTCTAGTTAAATTATGTGAATGCTTTATTTAAATTATGGCTTTATTTTAAGTTGAATAGTTAATTAAATTAAATCGAATATTATGTTATTATCATGCTTTTATTTAATTATGAAATGAATGGCTTTTAAACCATACGATCATGTCTGTGTTAACTTACTCAGCAAGTTGTGCTGACCAAACCATTTTTATTCCTTTTCTTACAGAGTATGTGGAATGAGCATGTATGAGCAGGATTCATGCATGGGATTTTGGGAACATTATTTTGTTTTAATCTCGTACATTAGTCTATATTATGAACGAGCCTGTTTAACCCGTGTTTTGGCCATGTCGGCCCTATTTACATTTTCCGCTGCAATACTATACTAAACCAATTATTTCCGCTGCGCTATGATATTACTATTTTCGAATTATATCGTATGGGCTGTTTTGAATGCTTTAAATGTTTTAAATTCTGCAATACCTAGCCTTGCATTCCTTTAGTAAGCTCGGAGAAACCGTGTCTTACTAGGGGGATGTGGCGGTGACATCCCGACCTGGGTGACCAAAAACCGGGGTGTTACATCATCCAACTTGGCAAACTCAGCACCATATGCATCAACATTTTTTCTTTTGACCTTTGCTTTTTTCACCCCCATTGGTCGCTCATGAGAAGATCCACCAACTTCAGCAACTAAAGGAAATGATGTTACATCAACATTATCATCGGATAAGTTAATATTAAATGATGAAATTCTAGGAGGGTCGGATGTAGCATTTTCCGATGATGATGACACATGGGTAGAGAAATTTTTCCGAGCAATTTTATGTGGATTTCTTAGTTCATTATGATCTTTAAATTTTTCTAAATTGCTCATTATCTCAAAAACATGATCGAAATGAAATCCTTTTTTTTGACCCTGCTGGATTCCTTTTGAACATGTCTCTGGCCATCGCTAACTGCACAAAATAGTTAAGAATTAAATGTATTCTTGCACATGAAAAGCATACATGAAGAACAAGTAAATATTAGTACTTACGGTATCCATTTCTGATGTTCCACTCACTTTCAGATCTTCAGCATTTATAATACAACTCAGAAATAACTTACATTGAGTTTGGATCAACGAAAAACGACCCTCCAATGATTTTAAAGTTTAGGGAACCTCCGGTACTACATCCTTCTTACGTTGCTCATTGTATGCCTCAACAATTCGATTCCAAAAGGTTTCCTTGGACTGGCCTCTTCCTGTGATCGAATCTTGAGTGAAATCGGAATATATAATACATAATAATTTATCTTCTTCATCGGTATATGCAATTGCTCTTTTAGACATGATTTAAAAATTACACAAAGTGAAAGATGATGGACAAAAATATAAAATAAAAATGAGTTTGAAGTGTGATTTGGGAACATTTGGTTACACAATTTATAGACAAGTGAATGATGCACAAAACCCAAGTCCGGATAGGGTTGCACACAAACCAAGTAATGGATTTGATCCCGTGACCAATCCAAGCCATCCATTTAGATTTCATCATTCACACAACCATAGGATGAGATATGCATTATCCATAACTTCGGAGAGGGTTGCACACAAACCAAGTAAGGGATCATTGACCAATCCAAGCCATCCATTTAGATTTCATCATTCACACAACCATAGGATGAGATATGCATTATCCATAACTTCGGATAGAATTGCACACAAACCAAGTAAGAGATCATTGACTAATCCAAGCCATCCATTTAGATTTCATCATTCACACAACCATAGGATGAGATATGCATTATCCATAACTTCGATTGGCTTGCACACAAACCAAGTAAGTGATCATTGACCAATCCAAGCCATCCATTTAGATTTCATCATTCACACAACCATAGGATGAGATATGCATTATCCATATCTTCTTCTTCATATATTCTATAAATTGATATGGGGTTTACATGAAAAATCATCCAAAACTTTCTATTAATCACTTATATTCCAATATGAATTTCTTTAATGTTGGTGGTGTTTCATTTCAGATTTCATCTTCTTCATCTGATGAAGGTGAAGAGCAACAGTTCCCATTTATGAATTCGATTGATGCAGATGAAGCAATAATGGAATCATCAATTCAAAGAAACAATGTTTTCCGGCGTTGCTTCGACATACCTCAACCAGTTCACGGTGGCTCTGTTACAGGTCATTTAGTTGTTAATCGTAATCGTGAGGAAGCAGATTTGAGATTATTTAATGATTATTTTTCAACTAATCCACTGTATGATGAACAAACATTTCGAAGAAGATTTCGATTATCCCGTAGTTTGTTTCTTAGATGTTGATGCAGTGAAAGATCATGATATATATTTCACACAAAGACGGGATGGACTTGGGAGGCTTGGCTTGTCTACCTATCAGAAAGCAAGTGCAGTTTTCCAGGTGCTAGCATATGGTACACCGGCAGATTCTACTGACGAATACATAAAGATAGGTGAATCAACAACTATTGAATGTGTTAAAAGATTTTGTCGTGCAGTTGTTGAGATATTTTCAGAACGCTACCTCAGAGCCCCCAATGCAACTGATATTGCACGATTGCTTCATATTGGTGAAAACCGTGGTTTTCCTGGTATGTTGGGTAGTTTGGATTGTATGCATTTGGAGTGGAAAAATTGTCCAACTGCTTGGGCAGGGCAATATGCAGGTCGCAGTGGAAAACCATCTATAATTCTTGAAGCTGTGGCGGATTATGACCTTTGGATTTGGCATGCGTATTTTGGTATATCGGGAACTAATAACGATCTTAATGTTTTAAACACATTGACATTGTTTCGAGATCTTACTTCGGGTGTTGCACCTCCCGCACGGTATAACATTCAGGGAAAACAATATGAAATGGGCTATTATTTAGCCGATGGTATTTATCCTAAATGGGCCACTCTTGTGCAAACTATTAGTAATCCGCGTGGCCCGAAAAAAAATTATTTGCACAAAGGCAAGAATCTTCCAGGAAAGATGTAGAGCGCGCATTTGGAGTTCTACAGTCACGTTGGGCGATCGTGAAAGGACCAAGTCGTTATTGGCATAAAAATATTTTGCATGATATAATGTCTGCGTGCATTATCATGCATAATATGATAATAGAAGAAGAACGTGATCTTAGCGCGCCAATAAGAGAGTATCAAGAGGCACCGCTCCCATCCGTTGAAAGGGCAACAAATCAAGATGAATATCAGCAATTTCTTGAGCGATACACTCGAATCAGAAGCAGTGATGCACATTACGAACTACGTGATGCTTTGATTGAGCATATATGGGAACAATATAGTAACTCCGATGATTAATTATGTTGTATTGTTGTATTTGCGTAACTAATGTTATGTGTTCTATCTATATTAAATGATAAGTGTTGTTTCGTATTAATATTATAAATTTCTTTTATTAAAAGTATTTTTATTAGTTTATGTTATCAAATAATTAAAAAGTGCTAAATAATTTAAATAAGAATAAGAATATAAAAATAATATTTTGAATATTATTGTGAAGTAGAATATGTAAAAATTATAAAATACTGGGTGTTATTTGTAAATATGAAAAGTAATATAAAATAATATATGAAATGGAATATGTGGGGAATATTCTTTGACCCTGCAAAAATGGATGGTTGAGTTGGAGATGCAGTTACTGTAGCAGTCCTGCAAAAATAGAGATTTGTACTGTAGCTCCTGCAAAATGGAGGGTGTGGTTGGAGATGGCCTAACCGATCAAACCAGCTTAATTATTTCTCCATCAATTTGGGATCCAAACCCATCATCGCCCGACCCCTACCATTCCTCCTCATTCTCGACTTCTCCTCCAAAAGCTCTGCAAATTCTCCATCGGTAGATGGCTGCTCCTCCAATTCCCTTTACTATTCATCCGAAGCGGCGGCGCCCATCCAGAATACTCTAAATCCCTAGTTCATGCATTTTATTTTAAAGAAATTTGAAGTTGAAATATCCGCTTTCACGGTGGTGATGATAGATTAGACGCACGCACAAAGGATTGGTAAGTGGATCCACCTTGTGAACTATAGTTGTGCCCAGCAGTATTCAACCTCTACCTATGTACCTCATCAATTGATATTTGCCACACAAAAGTATTTGTTGGTTTTTCCTCCGGGTCTGGGTTCTATGTTCTGTTTCGAATATCATATTAGTAAGTATGAGAGAAACTGATAGAATCCAATCAAGAAATGTATTTACAAACCAATTTAGCCAGTCATCTCCCTTTTATTTCCCCCTTTTAATTTATACGTAACCCAAAAAAAGGAATACATCATATATAGTATGTTCTAAAACTAGAGCGGTGCGTAAGATTTTCTTCCTTGAAAGAATGAGAGAGACAACAATGACACGGGTAGGCGATAACATGCTTGCATTAGGTGTGATCCGCATTCTAATGGAAGGTTTTGATTGATAACCAAGCATGTTTGAATAAATTATGATATTGGTGGTTGAATGTTTACAAATGTGTGTCATGTTAGTATTAGCATTAAAGAGTCAGTTCTTTTCATTCACCAATGCTGATGGTTTACCTTACATTTTTTATTGGTATTTTGAAGAAAAGCCTTTGAATTTGCCTACTGGTTGGATATGGTACTATTGACTAGCTTGACACTATCATGTTACTTTCAGGGTGTTGTCTGGTCATGAATATTATTACTATGTTAAGTGCCTTCCATATGTGATTATGGCTTGGAAGGTTATACCTGTCAATGTGCAATTACAATGGATTAGTTAGTTACTACACCGCAATCAGCCATGACATAATTGTAGGTTCTTAAAATTCTTAAAATTATAGTTCGAGCTGAAAGAGAAAACTGACCAGAATAATCCATAGCTTTGGATCTTACCCAGCCATCGTTTGAGATAAAATAGCGGAAGCATACCTGTCTCCATTTTGCCTTCTGCAATGAATGTAGGGGTTTGTGTTCTTCTAATTGATGGTACAAAACCTGTCTCCATTTTGCCTTCTGCAATGAATGTAGGGGTTTGTGTTCTTCTAATTGATGGTACAAAACGTAAGGGAGATGGGAACCCTTTTAATCATAGCAGTGAGAAACCGTCTGCAACTGAAGACTACGGTTTCTTCAATCCGTTTCTTTAATTCATGTACCTCAATCAGGGACCACACCCAATTGTATTCGTAATGGACTTAACTGCCAATTACACCCATCACTAATTAGCAATTAATCCTTCAGGAATTCTACACCTTTATTTGAAGTCCTCACACTTGTATTAGATAACTAGGACCCCTAAACAAAATAGATCATTACAATTTAGTCCTCAATATTTAATACAACAACGGTTCCAATCAATATTGCAATACATGTGCGTCCACATGTCCGAATCCATGTAAACTATCGAATGTGGAAGTCCATATTCCTACAATCTCCCACTTGGACGACAAATCCAAGTGTTTACATAACAAGATTGACAGTCTAAAATTGTTGTAATAAATGAACGTATGTGCACTAATCTGTGTCATCTAATCAAATCCAGTTCACTAGTTTTGTCTTTACAAGGATTAAAGGAGTTGTTGTTGCATAATGTGCAACTAAACTCACATTTATCACATGTATCAACTCAACTTAGTAACATAGATTTAGTGTGAAAGTGTAGCATGGAATCCACATATCCTAATATGATCTGTGTATGTGTTCCAACTGGTCCAGTCAAGAAAAAAATCAATAAGAGCTCAAAACAATAATAATGAATTAATTGCACCAGCAAAATAATTCAATTGATAATATAAAGCATGACATAATTTGCCAAAACACAAATCTAAGCAAACTGTGTATATCTCCAGTTTAATATATGACTCCAAAATCAATAACACCCATATTAGAGACATGTTCATGGAACAATGATGGTGTTAAAGCTTTAGTGAGCGGATCCGCAAGCACTGACTTTCCCATTTTGAACTCTTTCCTTAACAATAAGGAATTTGATATCTATGTGCTTAGATTTGGAAGAGCTCCTGTTATTGTTTGAAAATAAGACTGCTGCTCTATTGTCACAAAATACCTTCAATGGTCTTTCTATTCCTTCAACAATGCACAACCCAGCAACAAAATTTCTTAACCAACTCGCCTGGTTAGTTGCCTCATGACAAGCAATAAACTCAGCTTCCATAGTTGAAGATGCAATAATTGATTGCTTTGTACTCTTCCAAGAAATTGCCCCTCCAGCCATGATAAAACATACACAGATGTCGATTTACGACTATCCAGACAACCGGCAAAATCCGAATCTGAATATCCAATGATCTCTATTTTATCCGACCTCTTGTATGTAAGCATCAAGTCTTTTGTTTTCTGCAAGTATCTAAAGACTCTTTTTGCTGCAACCCAATGGTCCCTTCCTGGATTGTCTTGGTATCTGCCCAACATCCCGACTATAAAAGCAAGATCAGGACATGTACAAACTTGTGCATACATCAAACTCCCTATAGCCGAAGCATAAGGGATGTCCTTCATAAGCTTAGAATCGATGTCTGTTTGAGGACATTGCTGGAGACTGAATTTTTCCCCTTTTGATACAGGTGTGTCATGTGGCCTACAATTTTGCATGCCAAAACGTTGCAACACCTTCTCTATATATCCCTTTTGTGATAATCTAAGAGTTCCAGCTGAACGATCACGATGGATTTGGATTCCTAACACAAAAGATGCTTCTCCAAGATCTTTCATTTCAAAATTTTCTGAAAGCAATCTCTTGGTTTCTTGAAGAAGCTGTAAATCACTACTCGCGAGCAGGATGTCATCAACATAAAGTATAAGGAATATGAACTTTCTCCCACTGAATTTATGGTACACACAATCTTCAATTTTATTCACCTCAAAACCAAGTGATATAATTACTTGATGGAATTTTTGGTACCATTGACGAGAAGCTTGCTTTAAGCCATATATGGATTTTTTAAGTTTGCAAACCAACTGATCATCCTTCGTTGGTGTTAAACCCAGTGGTTGTACCATATAAATGTTCTCATCTAAATCACCATTGAGAAAAGCAGTTTTTACATCCATTTGATGTAGCTCAAGGTTGAAATGTGCTACAACTGTCAAATTGTTCTAAAAGAGTCTTTCGATGAAACTGGAGAGAAAGTCTCTTTATAGTCAATTCCTTCCCTTTGAGTGAATCCTTTAGCGACAAGGCGGGCTTTATATCTCTCCACATTACCTCGGAATCCCTTTTGGTTTTAAAAATCCATTTGCAACCAATTGGTTTCACACCTTTAGGCAAAGGAACGAGATCCCACACACCATTGTCTTTCATTAATTGAATTTCTTCACCCATTGCCTGAATCCATTTTTGAGAATTCATACTGTTAAGTGCTTCCTGAAAAGTGAGTGGGTCACCTTCCAGTGATTCCATATGTTCCTCATGTTCTTGAAGGTACACTATATAATCACTTGAGAGTGCACTTTTCTTTTGTCTCATGGATCTTCTTACAGGCACTGTCACTTGATCCACTTGTGGGGGATGTTGAGTTTGTTCAATCTGTTCTTGTAATACTGGATGGAGAAGAACATCATGATCAGGTGCTTGCTGATCCATTTGATTAGAAGAATCAGACATATAATTCCTCTCATGAGTCATTAATTGTTGCTGGAAAATAATGTCCGGAATGACTACTACCTGGTCATTTTCTTTAGCAGCACCAACACTGATATCATGAATGTTTTTGTCTGAATCTTCCAGGAAAGAAAAAATATTGGTACTATTCTCTTCCCCTCCAAACTCAACATCCTCAAAAAACCGAGCATTATTTGTCTCAAAAAATGTTCTGGCCTTAGGATCATAGAATTTATAACCCCGTGACCTTTCTGAATATCCCACAAAGTAGCTGCTAATGGTTCTTGCATCCAAATTTTTCTCATTAGGCTTAAAAGGCCGAGCTTCAGCTGGACATCCCCAAACTCGTAAATGCTTTAAAACAGGCCTTTTGTTTGTCCATAATTCATATGGAGTTGTGTTAACAGCCTTTGTAGGAACTCGATTGAGAATGTAAACTGCAGTTTTCAAAGCATCACCCCAAAGCGAATGAGGTAGTCTCGTCTTTGATATCATGCTCCTTACCATATCTTTAAGGGTCCTATTACGTCTCTCCGCTACACCATTCATACTGGGACAACCCGGCATGGTGTATTGAGGTACAATTCCACATTCCCTTAGATATAGGGCAAAAGGCCCAGGACATTGCTCTCCAGATCCATTATTTTTTCCATAGTATTCGCCACCACGGTCGGATCTAACAGACTTGATAGTCTTTCCTAGTTGATTTTCAACTTCTGCTTTGAAAGACTTAAACATGTCCAACGCTTGTGATTTCTCATGCATTAAATAAAGGTAACCATAACGAGAGAAGTCATCTATAAAAGTGATAAAATATCGATGACCATTCCAGGTAGCCATTGGAAATGGTCCACAAATATCGGTATGAATCAACTTTAAGACTTCAGTGCTTCTCTCTGCTTGTGTTTTTCTCTTGTTAGTAATTTTACCTTTAATACACTCAACACAAGTTTTGTAGTCTGATTTATCAAGTGTCTCAAGAATTCCAGAAGACACAAGTCTATCAATCCTCGTCTTTGAGATATGTCCTAAACGCTTGTGCCATAGTTCATAAGAACTCTCTCCTGGTAACTTTCTTTTGACCCCTTTAGTTTCTGTAATAAAGGATTTGTTACTAGTATTAATTATATCTAGCAGGTAAAGATTGTCATTGCACATCAAGTCGCCAGTACCAACCAACATAGAATTAAAATAAAGATTACAACTTTTATTCCCAAATGAACAAACATAACCTGCTTTGTCCAGTACAGAAATAAAAATTAAGCTTCGTCTACAAGACGGAACAACAAAAGTCTTATTTAATTCTAAATAAAAACCAGTACGTAGCAGCAATCTAAAAGTCCCTATGCCTTCAACTTCCACCGGATCTCCAGCCCCCATATAGAGATATTTCTCATCCTCTCTAGGCTTTCGGTAATTCAGGCAATCCTGCATAGATGTACTAATATGAGTTGTGGTACCCGTATCGAACCACCAAGTATCCTTTTGTATAGAAACCAAATTAGATTCTGTATTAACAAGAGAATAAGACGTACCTTTCTTCACACGCCAAGCAGCGTACTTAGGCCAGTCTTTCTTCATATGAGAAGTGCCTTTGCAAAAATAACATTTCATCACCTTCTTCCCCTTTTCAGGAGCCTTATCTTTCTTTGGGTGTGACACTCTGGCTTCCTTCCACTTCCTCTTCTTTAGTCCAGATGAAGAGGCTGTGGCCAAGTGAGCACTTTCAACATGATTCTGTTTTAGCCTTTCTTCCTCTTGAACCAAATGTGAGATAAGTTCATTCAATCCCCATTTTTCCTTCTGGCAATTATAACTTACCTCAAACTGACTGAATTGGGAAGGCAAAGAAATTAGCACCAAATGAACTAAAAAATCCTCAGGTAGTTCAATTTTAAGTGCTCTCAATTTCCCAGCAAGATTGAACATATCCATGATATGTTCTCGGATATTTCCATTTCCCTTATACTTCATAGTAACAAGTTTTCGCATTGCTGCACTTGTTTCAGCCTTGTCACTTTGAGCAAAACGCTCTTCAAGGCTTTCCAAAAATCTAGTAGCAGTGATATTTTCCTGAAGAGTCTCCAGAAATGCTTCAGGTACTGAATTCCTCATGATCATCAAGCTTACGCGGTTGGATCTATTCCACATTTCGTATGCCCTTTGGTCCTTTTCAGTGCTGTCATCCGTTGGTGATGGAGGGCAAGGAACCCTAAGTGCAGAATCCAGATCCATGCATCCCAGCACCATTGTGACCTTGTTCTTCCAGGCCTTAAAGTTAGCGCCATTCAACATTGGAATGCTATTGATAGAAGCAGAAACATTACTCGCATTGAGTATTTCAGCTGTAGGAAAAAAATTAATCCATGAGTACAAGAACTACTCAAAATTGATAGAATTCATGAATGATAATCAATAACCCATCAGAGATTAATCATGTGACATGAAGAGTAATCTTTGGACTAATCAATTCACTCACAAGTGATTAATCTGTCACAGTAAACAATTTTATAACCAAATCTAGCCAAACACTTAGCTTTCCTTTGGGCTAATTGAGTGCTCGCTATAGACATCTTAATGGTTTAAATTTTTCTACTGTCGTGTGCATAGGTTACTGCCCAACAATTGTCTTCCTTTGGGCTGACAAATGGTTGGCATGTAAAAATGCACACATAAAATTGCCTTAGTTATTCACAGCAAATTTTCCAGCAGAGGTTACTTTGGTAGCATGATGGTAAATTATATAGCAGTGAAGTAATTGGGCAAAAATTCCAGTATAATCGGACATTCTATCAATTACCAAAATTTAATTCAATTTTACTTAATAGTGTTTGAGAACACCCAAAATACTCTGTCTTCTATATGCAAAGATTTCTATATGTATAATAAAAATAGCACTACGGATGGCAAAGCGACAAGAGACAGAGTAGTAAGAAGATAAGCATTTATGAAATCAAATTATGAAGTGCCCATGGTCTGAATCATGGTGTAAATGAAAGAATATAAAATATAACTTCATTACTCAAATACCAGCGGCACTAACGAAATCGAAACCTAAACAATTTCCAAATTTCATAGGAACCCTAACATCATAGAAGAAATAACGAGGACAGGAATAAACATAAAACTCAATAAGAATCAGTATCCCTAAACGATTCTGGGCCAACCTGCTCTGATACCAATTGAAAGAGAAAACTGACCAGAATAATCCATAGCTTTGGATCATACCCGGCCATCGTTTGAGATAAAATAGCGGAAGCATACCTGTCTCCATTTTGCCTTCTGCAATGAATGTAGGGGTTTGTGTTCTTCTAATTGATGGTACAGAACGTAAGGGAGATGGGAACCCTTTTAATCATAGTAGTGAGAAACCGTCTGCAACTGAAGACTACCGTTTCTTCAATCCGTTTCTTTAATTCATGTACCTCAATCAGGGACCACACCCAATTGTATTCGTAATGGACTTAACTGCCAATTACACCCATCACTAATTAGCAATTAATCCTTCAGGAATTCTACATCTTTATTTGAAGTCCTCACACTTGTATTAGATAACTAGGACCCCTAAACAAAATAGATCATTACAATTTAGTCCTCAATATTTAATACAATAACGGTTCCAATCAATATTGCAATACATGTGCGTCCACATGTCCGAATCCATGTAAACTATCGAATGTGGAAGTCCATATTACTACACGAGCATCTCGTGTGGAAGCAGAGTACTAAAGGGATTCAACTCTTGCATTTTTTTGATTTTCATGTGATGTCTTAATTGCATGATCATTGATCATAAAATCTTTTGGGATTTGTACAGTGGAGCACCATGGATGGGTTCATTCTAGAATTGATATTGATCCCATGTTTATGCTCCTAAATTGAAGTTGGCTTCTGATGACCACATAGAGAAAGGCATACTGTGTGGACAGATACGGGTCACACATTTTGTACAATGATTTGATCAACACACCCTGTATATCAAGAAAGCCGCAGTAGTTTAAAACTGCGCTTCTACAATACTGATGTCCCCCACATGTGTTGGTCTGGTCTGAATGTAATTTTACTGATTATTTATTTGTATGGTTTATATCTGCTTCAAAAATGTGTCTGCTGAGTTGTGCCTTGTAAATTTCTCTTTGAAAAGGCTAAAAGAACTTGTTCTGTGCCGAGTTTAATCTACCCCAATATATTAATGAAATTGGTAGCAGTTTTATTTGTGTAGTGTAAATACTTGATTCTATATTGAGCATACATTTATGTTCTTTTACAGGCTTCTTTGAACAAACAACCAATTGTAACAATCTTGAATTCACTAATAATGTGGTTTCTTTTTGCTTTTTATTGGCAGATAACAATGTGGTTTCTTAGTTACCATTTGATGCTATAATGTCCATTTTTCTTTGCAAGGGAATCCCTTTCACAGCACAAATGCATTTTTCAGTTCCTTACATTAGGATGGTGTGATTGTGAATTGTGATATCTTTAGTCCACTCAATTAAGGGGTGCTAAATAGTAGTATTAAATTTTTAAAAAATCAATCAATCTAAAGATGGCCCTCTCCAAAAACAAAATAAAATAATATAAAACTGAGAAAGGACATAGTAGTATAAGATAAAGATCCTTCAATAGAAAATGACATGGTGGAATTCGTCTTCTCCTCCGGTGAACCAAAACTGCCCGAGAGGCCACGAACAAACACCGCCAAACTAATGCTGTTTTATCCTATTTTTGCAATTCTCTTAACATATTTTGTAATTTGTACTCTTTTGACCATTGACGACTTTGCTAACTTTTTCGTTTGGCCTTTTGTTTTGTTTTATTATTTTTTTTTTTTTTTGGCATAGCCCTTTTGTTTTGTTTTGCTTCCCTTTTTGAATTTTCTTTTTTTTCTTCGTTTTTAGAAGCCTTAAAGTAGTTGTCACCCAAGATTTTCTTTTGCTTTTACGGGGGTCACGCAAGATTTCTTTTTGCTTTTGGGGATATGGCGGTAGAGATGCTTACGAACCTAGCCGGGCCAATTTAGGAATGTTTGTGTTTGGCTCGTTTAGTTCGTGAACAAGGTTTGTGTTTGATTGTTAAGCTTTTTTCGAGCTCGTTTGTAGTGTTCGAGTCCGACTTGTTAAGATATTTTAATGTTTGAACTTGTGTTAGTATTGGGCTCATTTAAGCTTGTTAATGCTTGTTTGAGTGCGTTTGTTTAGTTTAAAATTACAGATTTGAAAATTATCGTTAAAATCATTTATAATTTTAAACGTAGTATATTTTATTTATAATTTTATATAATTATAAAATATATCATCTATTCGCGAATAGTGTTCGAGCTTGTTCATTAAGAAAATCAGTTTAATTATGTTCTTCAGCTCGGCTTGATTGTGTTCAAGAATGAGCTAAACCGAGTTGAGCTTATGAACGGCCTGGTTCATTTAACACCTCTATATGCCAAAGAAGTACTATATAATAGAAAAATATAAAGTATAGTCAAGTAGAGTTTTATTAGATTCATTTAATAGTATTGTTTTATCATATATTACATCTGTTTTTTAATAACTCTTTTATTTCTATATTTCACGCAATCCAAGACACGTATTTAAATCTTAAGAACTCAAATTATATTGAAGTAAAATTTATAAAAATTTAATATTCTAAAACAATATTATTAGATGAATCCAATAAGATCTCACTTGATTTGTTTTATCTTATATAACTATGTTACAAAAATTGATGAAAGTTACTCAAATGTTGAAATGAATCTAAAACAATGTTATTAGATCAATCATATTGTTGAAATGTTGTCCACAGTAAGCGACGAGGGGTGTTTTCCTCTCCCCCCTTTTTGCTCGTGTTGCTTGTTGGATTGTTCATATTCTTCAAGACTAAGAGAGACAATGGCACTTAAAACTTTAAAAGCCTTTACATCGTTTCTTATTGTCAGAACAGCTTAAAGTTTGTTTAATCAACAAAATCGATTTGAAACTAAATGGTACAACCTTTTTCCCCCAAAAAATGCGCTCTTCCTGTTATCTATGTCATATCAGTAGAATAATACGCATTTGATTGTAATTTTTGATGAGATTTAGGCTCTGATTTGTACACAGCTTATGAGTGTCAAAATAAGCCATCGGAGAGCATATATTCTGGCATGGGAGCCGGAACGAGGACACTACTGATCCCAACATTTCCCGAGGGCCCGGTCTCAAAACAGCTGACAAAGAAGTTCGTGACCAGAATTGCGGAGCTGCTGAACCGGAGCTTTGAAGAAGAACTGCTAAAAGCCAAAGCCGGGAAAATGGGCCTCAAGATGTTGATCCAACATGACCCCAGCCAAGGCCAGTACGACGCTATCCCAGGCGACGGCGCTATCCAAGGAGGCTACGACGCTATCCCCTATAGCGTCGTACCCAGCTTTCAGACGACGACCAGAAACCTACCTACGGCGCTATCCAAAGAAGCCTACGGCGCTATCCTATAGTGCCGTACCATGTATAGCGTCGTACAGCAGTTTACTGCCTTCATCTTCCAGAGCACCTACGGCGCTATACCATCGACGACGCTATCCCAGCTTAGCGTCTTACCCCTTTAGCGTCGTACCAGTGTAGTTTGCCAGGGTTTTGCTTGCTTGTTTAATTCGTACTCTAGCTTGTTAATTCCTTTGTAATTTGGATGCCTATATATAGGTCATCCATAACACTTTGTTATTTTCAACCTTTGATGAATATACAAAATTGAGAGAGAGTTTCTCTTGAGTGTTGAGCATTGAAAGGTTCACCATGGATGCCCACCATTGTTGGTCTTCCCTTTCGAGCTTGGAGGTGTGCACGATCGTATAGACGCCGTAATGGGAACGGGAGAGGGATTAGGCGATGCAATCGTGCATAGTCGAGTCCAATTCGGTGTCTCAAAACCGGTAGCCTTCGGTATCGTTTTCTTCTTGTTTGTTTGTTTTTGTTTATCAATCATATCCAACAATCGATCCATGGCATATCTTCTGGTATCAGAGCCATTGTTGGATTGATTGTTTTCATTTTCTCTTTTAAAATCAAAAATCACAAAATATTGGTGTTCTTCATTTTCCCCTTGAAACCGCCACTGTTCCATTGCTTTTGGAGGTCTCTTTGTGTTTGTTTTTGAGTCTTGATTACATATTTGGATTGCCCATTCGAAACCGGGTCCATTGATACCACTTGCATCGAATTCCGACGTCATTTGCGGATTTTGAGATTCGGCCGAGAGCATTTTCTTGGTTGGAGCTTGATTTTTGCAAATTTCTTGTGTTCTTGTGGTCATATTTGGATTTGATTGTGGTTTTAGTGCATTAATCGCTTTTATATGTGGCATTAATCCATTTTTGAGAGTTTCCGAGTGTTTGGGAATTTTTGAATTTTGGGTTGATCTTCATATAGTTCATAAGTGTTCTTGGGATTGTGTGTTTTGATCTTGTTGGGTGTAGGGTTTAGTGGGTTTTAGTGTTAGTGTGTCCAGATTGTGCCAAGTGTCCAAGTTGTTAATTGGAGAGCAAGTCTTCCAACACTACGACGCTAAGGCCCCAGCGACGCTATCCATATTACGGCGCTATCCTATAGCGTCGCCGACCAGTCTCTAGACGCAGAGTCTTTGAGACCAACAAACAACACTTCCAGCGTCTACGATGCTATACAACTACGGCGCTATCCACGATAGCGTCGTATCCAAGTTCAACGACGCAGAGTCGAAACAAGATTACAAGTCCAAGGCAGAGGACGACGCTATCCTCAGCGACGCTATCCAGCACGACGGCCACCTATAGCGTCGTAATTATTCAAAAAGTCAAGAAAAACGAGTAGGCCAAGTTTCAAGTACTACGGCGCTACCCACATCGACGACGCTATCCAAGCCTAGCGTCGTACCAGTCCTTTAGCGCCGTAATCAATTCAAAGAAGGCCAAGAATTCGAGTACTACGGCGCTATCCTCATCGACGACGCCAAGCAAAGCCTAGCGCAGTACCTCGTCTAGCGTCGTACTCAGCACCAAATTTCCAGAATTCGCACATCCAATCAGAAGCTGCCACGTGTCCATTACAGTGTTTCCGAGGAATTCATTGTATTGCAGTATTTGTAATTCGGACTGTAAACATTTGGACTGTAATTATTGGACTGTATTATTTTTACTGTACGGTTTCACTGAGATAAATCACGAACAATCTATCGGATTGAAGTTCCGTCAGTGTTCGCACTTGACAGTGGAATTCTCCGAGGAATAAGTGCTTGCACTGTTCCGCTGATTTATTTTACAAACCACCAGAGTTGAAGCTCCGTCTGTAATTACAGATAGTGGAGTTCCATGACAGTAATTTTTACCAGTTGTTTTATCAGCTTGGTAATTGTTGCTATTGGGGTTGTGTGAGTGAGGCAGATATTTTAATTCCGAGCGTTTATATTTGTGAGGTTTTTACTTTACACTTCTAAATTGCGAGGAGTCCGGATATTTGCTACATAGCTGATTAACGCCATAAACTGCTTTTAATTCAGATTGATCACTTCACACACAACTCTGTGCCTTTTGTTTGATAGAGTCGAACTGTGCATTCTGTTTCTTGCACTGTGCGTCCATATCTGTATTCTCACCTCTGATAGTTGGTTGATCTATACGTTTGAGCACATTTCAGCTTGTCAACGCCAACTGGTGGAGAAGTGGACCCAGTGAGAGATACACTTTTGTGAGATCACTCTACAAATTTTCTGTCTGTTTTATTCTAACTCCTTATACATATATCTAGTTTTCTTGTTTTCTGATCTGACATGGCAGGCAATAGTGATCAAAGATTTGACCAAATCTTGGCTGCCATCCAAGCCCTGGCAGAGACCACCGCTCGAAGGTCTGATCTAGATCCAATGCGCAAGGACATAGCCGAAAATGCAACGCAAGTCACTGAGATCACTCAGCGACTGGATACTCTGACCACCGAAGTGCAATGGGGAGATACTCTATGGAGAAAAGCAATGGAGACCCAAGTCATGCAACACGTGGATCGAAGGATCGAAGAGGCTCTTCAGCCTACACCTTCACCACAGACCAATACCCCCGGAAGTACAAGCAGAGTGAATCAATCAGACATGGAGGAAGCTGAGACCGCTATTGAGGATCAAGAATTACACTTTGGAACATACGACAGACGGCAAGGTCCACGAGGCAATCGGGCCCCAGCCCCGACCCCACCTAGACCTCCAGTGCCAACAAATGTTCAGTTCCAAGAATTTATTGATTGGAGACAGTCCATTGAATTAATCTATGACTGCCAACAATATAATGAATTCACAAGGATCCAGTTAGCTGTATGTGAATTCAAGGACTATGCATTACAATGGTGGCAAAAGTTACAGCGCGATACTCAAAGGATGGGAACGCCAGCCATTGCCACCTGGGCTCAATTAATGCATGCTATGGAAAAGAGGTTTGTTCCAAGTAGTTACTTTGATGAACTATATCTGAAAGTTAATTTTTGTGTGCAGGGCAACAGGACTGCCGATGAGTACTACAAAGAGCTGGAACGCCTCATGATGAGAGCGCAAATGAATGAAGACGAACCGCTACTGATGGCAAGGTTCAAAAGAGGCTTGAGAAGAGAAGTTCTTGCAGAAATCAAATTGAGGGAATACACTGGGCTCGAACATCTGGTTCAGCTTGCAGTTGAGATTGACCGTCAACTGAGGGACAAACCCATCAAATCAACCATTATCTCCAACTCTACCAAGTATTGGACGACCAGGACCAGTGACCCGCCTTCAAAGCCGACAGATAGATATGGGAAGCCCAATGCTCAAAAAGATGAAAGGACCAACAGGCCCAAAGCTTTTGAGATGGGTAAAGACTTCAAGGATCCCAACAGATATAGGAAGGACGACCGAGACAAGCCCCGAAAAGATGTCAAGGACGTCACCTGTTTCAAATGCAGACAGAAAGGTCATTATTCCCGAGATTGCCCGAAAAGAGAACGGCGAATGGTCATGATAGAATCAGGGATTTGGAGAGAAGTTGACTCTGAGGACGAGGGTGAAGAAGCTGAGCATGAGGAGCCGAATGTCGAAAATGATGATCAATATCCAGACGAAGGTGATCTGAGCCGAGTAGTCTTGGAAGGAAATGATGAGGAGTATGTGACAAACTTCATTGCGATGAGAGCACTCAGTGTAGAAAAAGGCGAAGAGTCCACCAGCAGTTCACCTGAACAAAGGGAGAATCTGTTCCACTACCATTGTAAACTTAAAGGCAATGTTGCCTCATTAATTGTAGATAATGGTAGTTGTGTTAATGCTGTGAGCCTCTACACTGTGCGCAGGTTAGGTATACCTATGCAAGATCATGCAAAACCCTATTAACTCCATTGGATGAGCGAAAGCGGAACTACTAAAGTCGCCAAGCAGGCAAGGGTACCAGTTACCATTGGGCCCTATTCAGTGGAAATCCTTTGTGACGTAGTTCCCATGACCGCATGCCACATCTTACTAGGCCGACCATGGATGTATGATAAAAGGGCCATATACCGCGGCACAGAAAACGATCTCTCATTCCTAGACGGACAGAGCCGAATATTGATGAAGTCACTACCTCCAAAAACTGTGAAGATTGATCATCGCAACTTGATGGAAAACATCCGGAAAGAAGAAGAAGAGTTCAAAAGAAATCAAAAAGGTAAAGGGGTTGCAAATAATTCTGATAATACTGATCAATCTCCTTTATTACTTGCAGGTTCAGAGCGATGCTTGTTGTTCACGAAGCAAGAGCTGGAGGCAGCCATCGAAGATGCGCCGACACCAGGTCACTGTTTCCTAGCCTTTGTTAAACC
Organism: Hygrophila difformis; assembly: GCA_030278955.1. Taxonomy (NCBI): domain Eukaryota; kingdom Viridiplantae; phylum Streptophyta; class Magnoliopsida; order Lamiales; family Acanthaceae; genus Hygrophila; species Hygrophila difformis. Next base: position 37,883,329 of record JAOANR010000008.1, on the reverse strand, counting down.
TGTAGAAGAAAATTCTAAGAACTCTCTTGCTATACTTAATGTGCCTGATAATTTTCGCAGGATGCTGGAAGATAATATGGATGTTTTTCCCAAGGAGCTGCCAGCAGGACTACCACCTTTGAGAGGTGTGGAGCATAAGATCGACTTCGTACCAGGAGCATCGATTCCAAATCGGCCTGCATACCGCATGAACCCAGACGAGACGAAAGAGGTCCAGAAACAAGTTCAAGAATTGTTGGACAAAGGGTGGGTTCGGGAGAGTCTGTCTCCATGTGCAGTGCCTGTTTTACTGGTACCGAAGAAGAACGGAACGTGGAGGATGTGCGTTGACTGCAGAGCCGTCAATGCGATTACCATCAAATACCGCCATCCCATTCCACGATTAGATGACATGCTCGATGAGCTGGGTGGAGCAAGCATATTCACCAAGATAGACCTGAAAAGCGGTTATCATCAGATACGCATGCAACCTGGAGACGAATGGAAAACTGCATTCAAAACCAAGTTCGGGTTGTATGAGTGGCTTGTATTGCCCTTTGATCTCACAAATGCTCCGTCCACATTTATGAGATTAATGAACGAAACTCTCAGGGAGTTTATGGGCAAATTTGTCGTTGTGTATTTTGATGATATCCTTATCTATAGCCACAACGAATCTGATCATGTGAAACATGTTGTGCAGGTGATCATCAAACTGAGGAAAGCTGAACTTTATGGTAACTTCGAGAAGTGTACCTTCCACGTGCCTGAAGTCACATTTCTGGGATTTGTCGTTGGGAAGCACGGACTAAAAGTGGACGAGTCCAAGATTAAAGCAATTTCTGAATGGACTCCACCAACAACGTCAATGAAGTCAGAAGGTTTCTAGGCATGTGCGGCTTCTTCCGAAGGTTTGTGCCACAATTCAGTGTGATCGTTGTACCAATGACCTCTCTGCTAAAGAAGGGCTTACAGTTCAAATGGGGACCCAAGGAGCAGAAGTCATTTGAGGAATTGAAGGATAAGCTCACGCATGCACCCGTGTTGGCATTGCCGAATTTTGACCTCCCATTCGAGATCGAATGTGATGCTTCAGGAACCGGCATGGGCGCAGTGTTATTACAAGATGGCCGACCAATTGCCTATCACAGCGAAAAGTTTGGAAGAGCTCGACTGAACTACTCCACGTACGACAAAGAATTGTACGCTGTGGTACAAGCGATGCGGGTTTGGCAACATTACCTGCGAGGGCGCGAGTTTATCATCCACACAGATCACGAGACGTTGAAACACATCAGGGGGCAAGGACAGTTGAAGAATGCCAGACATGCCAGATGGAGTTCTTTCATCGAATCATTCCCGTATGTGATCTGTTACAAGAAGGGTAAGGACAATGTGGTAGCAGATGCCCTCTCACCTAGATTAAATCTCGCTGCATTTGCTACTACTCATCTGATAGGCTTCGAGCACATCATGGATTTATATGCTCAGGATGCAGACTTTGGAGAGATATACAAGAAAACCGAGAAAATAGCATTCAAGGAATTTACTCAGTTAAATGGTTTTCTGTATTATGGGAACAGATTGTGCATACCAAGAGGGTCCATCAGAGAACTGTTAATTTCTGAAGCCCATTCGGGAGATATGATGGGACACTTTGGTAGGATTGCCACAATGAATGTTCTGACTGAACGCTTCCACTGGCCAGGAATCGAAAAACAGGTCGCTGATTTCATCAGCAAGTGCATCACGTGCTTAAAAGCCAAGTCAACAGCAAAACCACATGGGTTGTACCAAGCATTGCCAGTACCGGAGGGACCTTGGATCGACTTATCCATGGATTTCGTCTTAGGACTACCTCGTACTGCTCGGGCGAAAGATTCCATTTTTGTGGTTGTTGACCGATTTTCGAAGATGGCACACTTCATTCCCTGTGCTAAGACAAACGATGCGCACCACGTTGCCAGATTATTTTTCAAAGAGGTTGTTAGGTTGCATGGCGTGCCAAGGACCATTGTCTCTGACAGAGATGCTAAGTTTGTTAGTTATTTCTGGAAATCTCTGTGGGCAGAAATTGGTACCAAATTGCTGTTCTCCACCGCATATCATCCATAGACTGACGGACAGACCGAAGCAGTTAACCGGGTTTTGGGTAACTTGCTTAGGATTATCACTGCCTCTAGCAGTAAGAGTTGGGATGAATGCCTTCCTTTCATTGAATTTGCCTACAATAGACACGTACACAGTGCCACACACATGTCACCATTTGAGGTTATGTACGGATTTAATCCACTGACGCCACTTGATTTGCTGCCATTGCCCCGCAATGAGCATCTTAACATTAATGGCAGGAATAGGGCAAATGCAATAAAGGAGATGCATAGAGACGTGCGAGACAGCCTGACTAAAGCAGCCGAGGGCTATGCCAAGTATAACAACCGTGGACGCAGGGAGCTAATTCTGAACCCTGGCGATTGGGTGTGGCTAAACTGGAAGAAACAGCGGTTTCCCGCCAGCGGACGCAACAAATTGTCTCCGAGAGGAGATGAACCTTTTAAAGTTTTAGAAAGGATTAATAATAATGCCTATAAACTGCAATTATCTGATGAATATGGTCATATTAATCCTATCTTTAATGTTGCAGATCTAACCCTGTTCGAGAGGGGCGAGGACGATCTTGGTCGGTTGATGTCTCAACCTCCCCAAGGGGGAGGGGATGGCATGGGAGCCGGAATGAGGACACTGCTGATCCCAATATTTCCCGAGGGCCTGGTCTCAAAACAGCTGACAAAGAAATTCGTGACCAGAATTGCAGAGCTGCTGAACCGCAGCTTTAAAGAAGAACTGCTAAAAGCCAAAGCCGGGAAAATGGGCCTCAAGATGTTGATCCAACATGACCCCAGCCAAGGCCAGTACGACGCTATCCCAGGCGACGGCGCTATCCAAGGAGGCTATGACGCTATCCCCTATAGCGCATACCCAGCTTTCAGACGACGACCAGAAACCTACCTACGGCGCTATCCAAAGAAGCCTACAGCGCTATCCTATAGCGCCGTACCATGTATAGCGTCGTACAACAGTTTGCTGCCTTCATCTTCCAGAGCACCTATGGCGCTATACCATCGACGACGCTATCCCAGCTTAGCGTCGTACCCCTTTAGCGTCGTACCAGTGTAGTTTGCTAGGGTTTTGCTTGCTTGTTTAATTCGTACTCTAGCTTGTTAATTCCTTTGTAATTTGGATGCCTATATATAGGTCATCCATAACACTTTGTTATTTTCAACCTTTGATGAATATACAAAATTGAGAGAGAGTTTCTCTTGAGTGTTGAGCATTGAAAGGTTCACCATGGATGCCCACCATTGTTGGTCTTCCCTTTCGAGCTTGGAGGTGTGCTCGATCGTATAGACGCCGTAACGGGAACGGGAGAGAGATTAGGCGATGCAATCGTGCATAGTCGAGTCCAATTCGGTGTCTCGAAACCGGTAGCCTTCGGTATCGTTTTCTTCTTGTTTGTTTGTTTTTGTTTATCAATCATATCCAACAATCGATCCATGGCACATTCCATTTTCGAGCCATGAAACTTCGAATATACACTTGAGATTAAAGTCAACACAGGCAATTAAAAGGCATACATTCTATACTATTTTCTTAGGCCATGGGGTCACTCATGCTGCCCATACTCAACTTGTGTACCTATTCATTTAGCCCAAAAATTGGTCCTACTTCTTTATGGAGCCTCGACGGATATTCAAAATTTAATGACCCAAAATGAAATGCCTGCATTCTTATGGCGCATTTTGACTCTAATATAGTCTTATTAGTTAAAATAATTCTAACTTAATAGTAGTAGTTTCCAAGGTATTCCCCCACCCCCATTTAGTAACAACACTATTGCCATCAACCAAGTGACACTTAATAAAAAGTACTAGTATTTTATTAATTTCATAAATTATTTTAATTAACACACATATTTAACTTAAAATTCCAGCAGAGCCCTGTCTGTTTACAATTAGCAAACAAAACTCTTTTAGGAGTTCCATTTTATTTCAAAGGACAAATTTGAATACGAGCCAAAGTTGAAAACGAATTACCAATTACTTGGCTAACTTATGTACTATCACGTTTTAGACAAAGAAACAGTGAATACTCTCTTAACTCAAATACTTGGCCAACGTTTTCAACAACAAAACAGTAAATACATAGATTCCATACCGTTCTGGGCTATGCTCTTTTCTCCCTGATGTGTATTTCAAGCCGTTTATGTCCCCACTTCTCGTCGGCTACTCAGACATTTAGGCATTTAGAAGTACCCGAAGTAACCGATGTGGAGCGACAGCCCGGAAGATTAGGAAGTTTTGATCATACAATAGAATCCAGATATTCATATGAATGTTTTCTATTATACTGCAGCAAGCTTGCATATGTCCGATCCCAGATTCCAATATACATGGATTCATCGTCGGGACTCAGACACACCCCAGATATCTCACCAAAGAAATCTATCTCCTGCTTTCTCTGGAAATTTTCTTTAGTGTCGTATATGTGGACAAAGTCTGCGGGTTCAGCTGCCACCAGGAACTGCCCGTCTGCAGAGAAATGAATTGATCTCACCGCGCCCAAGTTTCCCTTCAGAATTGCAACGGATGTGGACAGGTTTCTCAGGTCCCAGACCCTGCAGGTTTTGTCCTGATTCCCTGTCGCAAACATTGTGCCTCCAGGGTGCCATCCGGATGCGAATGAGTAGTCGAGATGTCCAGAAAATGAAGCCACCGTCTGAGTAAACACAAGAACCAGTGTTAACACTATGGTTAGCCTTTGGTCCAACAGTGTTGAACATTTAAATTGTTGAACACTTGAACGAACACTTGAACCTATTTCTAATTCAACAATTGCATTAACGAATTAAACACCGTTGATCAGCACTAGTATTCTCAAGTTTTTGGATACCTTCCCATTGCAGGCATCTACAAGCAATCCACGAGGATCATCTCCAACAATGGTTAGAAGTTTGCAGTCAGGGCTCATTGACGTATGCTGCATTGGTTAAAAAACATTCAGAGAGTGAAATTCAAATACAAACACAACAAATTAAGCAACGGACAGATTTATAGCGTAAAAAGAACCAACGTTCACAGGCCAAGGGAAGCTCATATGATTAAGCAGTTGAAACTTCTCTGCGTCATATTCTTTTACACTGCTATCATTATTGCACGCCATGAAACGTAGTCCGCTGCAAAAACATCAGCATCCGTGACATGCATGAGGAAGGGTTTAGCCCAATACAATCCTAAAAATCAATAACAAACCATTGCAATACCCCATGTTGTCGAATATTTCAATGGCGTTTGTAATAGCATTCTCTTGTTGTGTCGTCCTTGTGCAAAAGTTGACACCAGGTTTATCAAGACGCTACATTTGTTTTAGAAAAGAACAAAAAAAAAAATAAAAAAAAATAAAAAAATAAAAAAATCAAAAGCCACAATAAGTTGACAAGAAGCACACAAACTGTCACAAGCAGTCATCCAGAAACAAGAATCAGCATCTTTAGGAAATTAATCTTTAACCTCTGAAGTATTATTTTCATCACGTTTAGGAAATAACCTTTAAGCTCTGAAGTATTATTTTCATGTTTGTATATCACACAAGGACTTGTACTTTCTACATATCGACATACCTTGCAGATAAGTTCTCCGCGGAAACCACCAGCCACCAGAAAATTATCTCTCACTGCCATTGTGCTCAACTGGGTTCGCGTGAAACCTTCCAACAAGGCCCCTGGATTTCTCTACATGAATGTAGCTGAGATCAGGAGAAATTAAATGGAGAAAGTGCATATATTTCTGTATAGAAAACATGTGAACAGAAGCTCCCCCTAATTCCTGCTAAACTTACCACAAGCGGTATATTGTAGATGGAGTGCGAGAAGAAGTACCTCAGTTGGGACAACATGCTCAGAAAAGTTAACGACTTCAGTCAAGTTCTGGCATAACGAAGACCAATGCATAACCGAATAGTTTGAAATTAGATAGACATCATGTTTTGATGTAGCCCAAACCAAGTTTCTTAGCTGCAAACAGAGTGCAATGTTGACAATTCAGTAGGTGCATCAAAACCATTCAATTATATCACAAGTAAAACACAAAAAGCAACTTCAGCCATTTACATTCCAAACAAGCCAATAAACCTTAAATCTATTCTGAAAACAAAAACGCCACAAAAGCTAAACACGATTATAGACAGAAAAGGACGAACCAACCTGAAAATGGAGAATTGTGGGCTTCACAAATCTGGAATTATGAAAGAAATCGAAGTAGGTTTCCCCTTTCTCTGTCGGTGTGCATCCCTACAACAGATTTCAATGTATTATGTACATATTACATAAACCACAATCCCAATTAATTCAAAATTGAGGGAACAAAACAAGAATCCATAAGAGTCCTGACCTCAACAACTAATTCAGCAGTTGAAGGTAGGTTCTCGTAATTCCTATATTGTTCGAGCCTCGTTTGCCTATAAGCCTCCCTCGTTATATTCAATCTATCCCATGGAATGCCCTGTATGTCTTTCCCTTTCCTTGCTTGTGATGCCAATGTATCCGTCACTTTCATGAGCTTGTGCACAATTCATGACACAACTAGTTATTAGATAAATTCACATACACCTAATGTGCATTACATATAATATGTCATATGTCGGTCTGTGTACTAGTATCATTTTTCTCGTTAATTAGTTAGGTAAACAACCATAAATTTAGTTATTAAAGGAAAAATGAAGGAATACATGTCCAAGAAACGCAACTCACCGACTCGTACTCGTCGAGGTTGGCGTCGTCGGAGGGAGGGTACTCTCCATCAATGGAATCCCCCACATCGTCCCCATCATTCACCAAGTAGTTCATCCGGTCCACTGCCTCGTTGTTCGACATAGTTTTACTTGTGAATAATCTACACTGCTATGGATACAAAATATTAAGAGAACACAGCAACTAATTTAATTAACAAGACAACTAGGTTGTACTACTAAAGAATCAACAAGAATGAAAAGGAAGAGAAATCCCCAAAACAAGAAGTACTCCAATATTCCATCGATTTGTTTTCTAGTGCTGAAAAAAGGAGCAAAAATGCAAAACCCACAAAGAGTATAATATGCTGAACTTGGTAATTAAACCCTTATCTGAGCAAAAGGGGAAACAAAAATGGGAAAAAGATCAAAACTGGCGGAAGAATAGGTAACTTACCAAGAACGCAACTGCAGTCGTGCAGAGGGAGATGCAGAGAGAGGGGAGAGGAGGAAGAGAATGAAAAGAGGAAGAAGAGGATGTTCATCCACCAAAATATTAGTGTAATTTAGATAGACACACCATATACTTCTATCATTTACAAGACAGACAGCAAAAAAGTCAGAGAGAGAGAAAGGAGTGGGACAAGTTGGGGCGATGGTGAGACAGATGGTGGGGAAATTAATGTGGGAAACGATGAAAATAAAATACAGTAAAATAGTGCATGCGTGAAGACTGAATGCTTGCTGAACAGTCATCAAGATTTGTTCTCAAATCCCACGGAATACTAGAAGTATTAGAATAATTTTTCAAGGGAATGACAGTGGCAGAGAATCAAATAGTACTCCTAATTTCCAACAAATATGTGCTTGAACCCGGTATATTATTTACTACTCCGAATCCAATAAGAATGAATTCAACAATTTTTTCAAGTAAGTAATAGTATATATTTGTGTAGCATCAATTCTTATCATCATTTCTCTAGCTTTGATTTAAAAATTAAAATAAGTATAAATTTACAATAAAAATAAATTAAAATAGAATAATTAATGGAAAGTGGGAAGATTAAAAAAATACTAGTAGGATTTTGATAGTGTCGGGTGCTATTGCCTATAGATCTATTTGCCTATTACATACGGTCCAATTTTGTTGACTCGTGTACCATGCCTACCTAATATACTTGCCTCCCATTAATGTTTTAATAATCCATCCAATTAATGATGCAATCAAATGAGGGTTATTACTAGTTTTTCTAATTTCTACTTCTAAAGTAAGAGTACGTCAATGTGGGTGTGTTTGGTTGTGGGTAGATTTAGGAGCATATAGCGGATTAAAATAGCATATTCTCTCACAATTTTCTTTCCGAATCTGTTATCTGCTAACGGATCTGCTGAATCCCGAACATCCCATATTACCATTTCTTAAATTATTAAAAATCTATATTGCTTGGATATAGATCTCTACAATTTTTTAAATTACTAAAAATGTAGTACACTACTGTATTTGATATATTTATGGAATCTTAATGGGATTGTGTACACGATGGAGATTTTAACATTTTAAAATGTGGTATCCAGCAATCCTACTAAGTGGCCATCTACATTCTCATATTAGTGTCATATTATTTGAATCTTAAGATTTCCAGCAATAGAAGTATAACATAATTCTTTTAAAGGGGACCCATAAAATTTAGAAACATATTAGTACTATTAATGTGATCAATTGATACATACCATTCCGGTTTGGGTCTGTATGTATTCCTTTTCCTGGTCTATGGCTAACCAAAAAAAAAAAAAAAATTTATATATATATCAAACACCTATTTAGAGAAATACTCGCATTTTTTTCCTTTGAAGTGTGTCACTTTATTATTGGTGGTTGATTGTCAAATTTTAATTCAATTTTGTATCTTAGTTATATAATAAAAAAATATAGTAAAGTGAGAAGTTAGATTAATTAATCTAATCATATAATTTTAAAATATTATTTTTATAAGTTTTACTTATTCAAAATTTAAATAATTAATTAGTAAAAATATACAATAAATTGCGTAAAACGTGGGACCAAAATATACTTAATAAAATTACAAAGAAAGTAATCATTTAGTTAAAGTGACACATGTTACCTTGTCGTTGAGAAGGTGCTATTTAATTACCATCTCACTAACTCACTAAATCGGCAAGAGTTAGGATTGTCACAAATTAATTGGTAGAAACATATCCCTAGATTCTGTGAATAAAAACAAGTATATTCAATTCGGTTTCTGTAATGGCAAAACAATTGCCAATATGTGTAGGCAGCGCTAAAAATGATATGTAGCTCTTTGTAAAGTGATGTATAAGCCTTATAAAGTGATGTATAGACGGTAGTTTGTTTTTTTATTAATCTTTAATTCATAATCTCCATCTATCACTTTTTTATACTCACACATCATTTCATATACACATACCCATCACTTTTGAATGTGCCACCACCTACAGGCCGCCAGCACCCAAACGATTTCCAAGTATATCTTCTATTCTTCTTAAATCGTCAACTATGAACTTCTTAAAGGGTCAACTATAGGTCACCCCTCACATTTAGTTCGACAGAAAATGTGCTGCCATATAATCGCAGTTATGTGGACAATATAGCATCGCCTCTCTAGAAATTTCCAGCACCTCTTGTTGCTATTATGCTCCAACTGAGGGACGTGTCGAATAACTTTTTTATTGTTTGGATTTTTGGCTCATTGATTGTGGGTATGGCCCATGAGAAGTTAGGTATCATGTAACCCTATATAAATATCCTCCTCCCATATTTGAAGACCCAATGGAGAGATAAGTGTGGTCATCCTCAATATAAATCTTTTTTTTTTTTGGATGAAAACGCCAGAAGGCATTGGCAAAAGGGGTTCATACAAAACTAAAACACTACAGAAATTAAGGCAAGGAAAGAAAAGCACATAAGTAAACTAAGCAGCAAACAAGGAGAATGAAGAATCAATAACGGGGAAAGCGCACTCCTGGCGCATCCTCAACAAGAGCTCGTCGAACATCATCCGTAGGGAACGCCCATGTAGTGAAGAAGGCTTCCGACTTCGCACCTTGCCTAGCAAGAGAATCTGCCACAGAGTTACCCTCACGGAGAATGTGAGACCAACAATACTGAGGTCGCTGCTGCAACATATCTTTAATCGAGTTCACTAGGGGAAAACGTAAATGATCACTCGGAATGTCCCGCTCCAACATCCGTAACGCCTTAGAAGAATCAGAGAAACAACAAGCTGACTCCATCCCCTAGCGATGGAGACCCAGTATACCATTCCAAATACCATGAAGCTCAGCCGCGAGGCTAGAAGCAATGCCTACTGATCTAGACAAACCCTTAACCCATCGGCCATCCCCCATACGAATAACACACCCAAACCCCGCCGGACCAGGATTGCTAAATGAACTACCATCAACATGCAAAATAATGCCAAGATTATGCAAAGGATTCCACGAAACAAGCCACAAAGGCTTGTGTTTCTGAACACGCCCAAAAGCACTGTCAATAGAATTACATAGCTTAGCCACTTCATATAAGGAACGTTGAGTAGAGACATCCTCACCTCGCATGCAGGAGCCATTCCGCCCACTCTAGATGGTCCATAAGAGAGCCCAATGGTGGCTGGTCCATCTCCTACTAACCAATCGAAACCATGACGCCATGGCAGAGACGGTATCATTTGGACAAGAAGCCGGCAACAAACTGAGACGACTCCAAGCTGTTGCTGCCCAAGAGAAACCAAAAAACAAATGCCAAATTGTTTCATCTGATGATCCACAGATTGAGCACAAAGCTGAAGTAGCCATACCCAGGCGTGCATGTAGTGAATTGGTGGGGAGGGAATCTCGCTCAATTAGCCAAAGTAAGACTTTAATTTTCTCCGGAACTCGTAGCTTCCAGACCCATGCCCTGAGCTCATCCCGCTGAATACCCCGCTGCTGCAAGCATCACCTGTAACCAGACGCCACAGAATACTTACCCTTGGTGCCACCAATCTAACACCAGACATCCTGCACCTCCGCGTGGAAGAAAATCGGCCCCAGCTCTTTAATCTCATTTAGAATATCAGCCAGAAGAAAAGTAACCAGATTCTCAAAACACCAACTCCCCCCCTTGAAGACATCCTTAACCCGCAAATCAACATCGGAGGTGTGGACAAAGGGGATTCGGGGAGCGATAGGCCCACCCCGCAACCAAGACCCATACCAAAAACTACAACAACCCTCACCCAATCGAAGCCTGAAGCCAGGCAGATACACAGGAGCTATGTGAACAATAGCCTGAAATGTAGGCGACGAACCTGGACGGGGTTGAAAAGAACCGTTCCCACAACCATATTTGTGTGAAAGAAGCTGTGCCCAAGGCTTTTCAGCCTGCAGAAGAATATCCGCCAGCAATTTACCAAGGAGAGACATATTCATGTCCCAACTCTTGCGAACACAAAGACCACCCTTAGCACGAGGGGCAACAGTAGTATCGCAACACATCAAATAAAGCCCATGACCTTGCGCATCCTTTCAAATAAAATTACGCACAATCTTATCGAATTTATCACAAATGGAAGATGGCATCCAGATGGTCTGCATCACATAAGATGGAACAACGTTCAACACCGCACGCGCCAAAAGAATCCTACCCGCTTTATTAAGCAGAGATCGCTTCCATGAGTTAAGCTTAACTTGAACCCGTTCCAAAATGAAGTCCAATTGATGAGCTCAGAAAGCTCTATGGAAAAGAGGGAAGCCAAGATACTTCCCCAGCTCAGAGCAGAATTCCACATTAAGCAGAGCAGACATTTGGTGGGCTAAAGGAGGGGGGAACAACATCTGAAGCATAAGCAACTGACTTTGAAGTATTTATACGGAGCCCAGACTTCGCCGCAAACTCGGAAAGCACTCATCCATGCATTGCACACTATTAAGGTTTGCCTGAGTGAAGAGAAGTAGGTCATCAGCAAACATCAAGTGAGAAAGAGGAGAGAGACTCCTACCCTAAGTAACTGGTTTCCAACAACCAGCCGCGACACGATCAACAATAGTCCGCGACAGCTTCTCCATCACTATAATAAATAGATAGGGCGACATTGGATCTCCTTGGCGAATTCCCTTAGCAGGTGTGAAAGCTGGCAAAGGATCTCCATTCCAGAGGATCGAGTAGGTGGGAGATTGCACACAATACATAATAATACGAACAAGAGAATGCGGGAATCCCAAATCCCATAGACAATCTTCAAGGAAATCCCATTCTACATTATCGTAAGCTTTCTCCAAGTCCATCTTAAGGAGAATATCACGTGACCGACGTCGAGTATTCCGAAAAGCTGTGACTACTTCTTGCAAAATAATTGCATTACCCGAGGTACCACGACCAGGGAGAAAAGCAGATTGGAAAGGGCCAATAGCAGTTTGTAAAACTGGGCGTAACTAATTAACCAACACATTCTTCAATATCTTATGAGAAACATTACAAATGCTTATTGGCCGAAAATGCTTAATGGTTCTTGGAATAGAAATCTTTAGTATCAGGCAAATAAAGTGGCCGCCACTGAAGGGCCAAAATGACCGCTGCTCACCGCCTCCTTAACAAAATCCCTAACCACATCTTGAAGGGAGGACCAATAGAGTTTGTAAAAAGAAGCTGGAAAGCCATCCAGGCCAGGGCGGCATGGCCTTTTAGCTCATGTACACCAGCATTAACTTCTGTCAACTTCACCGGCTCTCCCAGGTGCTCCACATTCGTCATCCGAGGAAGAGGGGACAACGAACAAACTGATCTAACCGGCAGAGGCCGTAGGCTAAAGAGGGAACTGAAGTGCATAGCAGCATGTGTCTTCAAGCCTCCTTATCAGTAGTCCATTGTCCATCAACCTCAAGACCCATAATGCCACTACGCTGCCTTCGAATCATGGTTTGAGAGTGAAAATGTCGAGTATTTAAATCTCCAAACACAGCCACTTATCACTTGATTTCTGGAACCAAAGGATCTCTTCTTGCCGAAGAGTCTCATCCAACTCCCGAGTGAGCTGAGCCTCCAAACGATCAAGGGAGGAGCAGTCCCATCTAGAGAGCATGCGGCGAACTCCCTCCAAATGGCGAATGAGCCTGGCCTTTCTCCTTTTGATATTTCCAAATGTATACTTGTTGAAAAAATTAGATGAGGACTGCGCCTGAGCAAGGCGCTGCTGCAGATGCCCTCCACCACCATTCCAAGGTATGTCTACTACATGACATTAATCCGGGTGGGAAGCCCATGCCAGTTCCCAGCGGAACGCCCGATCACCAACACAATTTATTTGTGGAAAACATCGCACAAGAAGACCGTTATGATCTGATACGCGACGCGGGAGAATTTCCACAAATCCCTGAGGAAAAATATTCGACCAAGCTATATTAGCTGTAGCACGGTCAAGGCGCTGGCGCGATAAAGGGCCACGAGAAGTGTTTCTTTGCTAAATAAAAATCCCACCAACAGTGTGAACCGTTCTGAGACCACAATCATCAAGCATGTCCTGAAAATCTCCACACAGACGTGAATTAATAACCATTCCCATAGCTTCCTCTGCAGACACTATATCATTCTAATCGCCAACAAGGAGCCAAGGTTCCGAAATAACAGGCACTAAGGAGCGCAAGTAATTCCAATCCAGTCTGCGAGAATGAGCGCAAGGGTTTGCATAAATGAGAGATAACATCCGTGTAGTCACACCACAACTAACCCGAAGAGTGACCACTCGAGAATATAGAAACTGAACCACAAAGGAAAATGAAGTTCCAAGAGGTTGAAGGATCCACAGTCCCCAGCCATGCCATCACACTTAATGATGCGTATTGGTTTATAATTGAGCCGATGAAAGAAAATTTTCAGTTGCTCAAACTGACCCCTAGGTTCCATAAAAAATAAAACGGAGGGCTTGTAAGATTGAACAACATCCACAAGATGGCATTGCATGATATTCCATTCCAGAACGCTAAAATCCCTAAATTCAATGATGGAGGAGTAGGGACAGTCGGATCCTGATTATACGCATTCGAGGTCTCTTCCTCCATTTCAGATCCTCCCATGCCAGCGCTAAGAAGGAATTATCATCAATGTTAACCGGATTAGGTAATGCAGCCAGAGGGGAACGCTAGAGACGTTTCATATTACCCCTTCCCTTGCCTAATCCAACAACACTCCCACCCTTGTCAAGCAGGTTATCATTTTCTTTAAGAGGAGCAGAAGAAGAACCAACTGCACCTAAGGAAAAATTCAATACTCGACCACCTTCCAATAATACTCCCTTAGCCGATACCCGGCCTTTAGAAGTAGCAGCATTGGTAAAACCCTGTAAAGGAAACTTCAAACGAGCATCAGAATTGGATTGAGACACATTCCCCAACTGTCGATCCCTACCGCGAGGACGAGCTGGGTAAGAAACCATATTTTACTCACCATGCGTAGCAATAGATTCATGCTGACTATCCGCAGAACCAGAATCACTACCTTCCACCGGCACATCAGTATCCACATTCATATTACTTACATGAGGGCCAGAGTCGCTGTATTTTCGAGGCTTCTGTAGGAACACCCTCAGAAACCTTTTCCTTGCGTTTGTTAGCAGCCTTACTGAACTGCTCATCCTGACTGCTGATCCCCTGCTCAATATTAACAACCTTCGGAAGAGAAGGTGCAGTCCCCTTGCAGGTCTCACTTAGGCAACAACCAAGAGACATCTTAAATTTTCCACAACCCGTGCAGATGTTATGTAGACCCTCATACGATACCAACTACCACTCCCCATTCACACGCACTTTACCAATCATCGGTTTTGTTAGATCAATCTCAACACAAACCCGAGCAAATTGACAACGTTGCATGTCTTTACTAATACCATCAACCTTAATTGCGCGGCCAATCAAACCTCCAATAATCATCAGCGCCTCTTCATAAAAGAAGTCAGGGTTCAGACCGGGAAAGCGACCTGACTGAAGTTTTAACCATTTCCGTGTCCAGACGAAGAAACTCAGAATTCCAAGGCGTAACAGCCAGGTGGTAATCAAAAAGAGACCAAGGACCCCCGTAAAGCACATGCTCCCTATCTTCAGCATTGTCAAATTGAGCATAGAAGAAACCCTTAATGCCATCAGTTAACACCATATTGCCCCCCATAAGCATTCAAGTCTTTCCTGAAGAAAGGAGACATTGAATTTTTTCCCCATGACCTTCACAAAAAGAGCATCCTTAAAAGGCTTGCATAGAAGATTCATCGCTTCCTCATTGAAAATGACAGCAGGCAGCAAGGGATATCCGCCAACAATGGAAGTAGTCACCATGGACGATAGAAGCCCAGAAGGCGCGGACTCCTTGGAGTCCGGTGAAGGAGTGCCGAGCATAATGTCCCCAAACGACGGTCGAGGAGGTGGAGAACCATCTCGGGCATCCGGCGGTTCTGGAGGTTCGCGTATAGGGGATCGTGGGGGAGAGAAAACTGTCTCAGAGTCAATCTCCATAATAAGTGAATTTGATCATAAATCATTTTAGACTACATTCATCCATGAACCTTGTGTAAGAGACTCAACCGCCACCTCATTATTGGAAACAAAAAAAAAATAAAAAATAAAAAATTAATGAGTAATGGTCTCTCCATCTCCCTCTCCCTTGGTCGACCAAAAATTTTAGGAGACCATTTGGTCTCCTCTCCCTTGGCCAACGGGATGGAGATATTTGTCTCATTCCCCCTGGTCAACTAAAATTTTAAACAATTAAATTAAAATTACTATATTTTTATATTTTAAAATAAAAAATAAAAAATATACCAAATTATTTTCTAAATAATACTCTTGCTATATTTTTATTAAATACTTCTGCAAGATAATCATTTTTTATATATTTAACCGATTTTAAAATTTATATAAAATAAAAATAAATAAGTAATATATTAAAATTTTAAATTTTTTTATTTTTTTAAAAAATAAAATAAAATATTTTTTTTTATATTTGATACATTAATTTTTTTATATTTCCATATAATTTAAAACTGTATGAATTAAAATAATTATATACAGTATAATAGTGTGGTTGGATAGTTTGGTGGTTATTTTTTGGGTGAGAATGCATGGTTTGGTTGTTATTGATAAATAAAGTCGATAAAATTGGAATGGTTGAGTTGAAATGAATATTGATGATGTGGAATAGAGAGAAATTAATTAAATAATGAGATGGTTGAGTGCTTTGGGTGGTCATTGTTATGTATTCCATGTTTGATCTTTGATTTCTAACAAATCTCAATGAGAGATCGTTGGCTAGGCGATAGAGATGTATTTGGATTGAGGTGATGCTTTCATTGGTCTCTAGTTGGGTATAACTTTGTGTTTAGAGCTCTATGAGCCTAAATGTTATTAAACTTTGTTTGTTAGTGTTTTTTTTTTAGTGTCTTGTAGGATTTAGGGAATTTGGATGGTTGAAGTGAAGAATATTTTGGATCCCCAGATTTCCCTACATTTGTATAAAAAAAACTGAATTTGCAAGGGGTTTGGATATGGACATTGGCGGATGCAAGTGTAGGCTGGGCGGGGCTCCAGTCCCACCTCAATATTTTCTAAAATACTACCTATATGTTATACTATAGATTTCTGAATTCTGATATACTCATATGCCATGCTATACTTTCGTATGCTACTTGATGCAACTTTCATATTACATACTTGCATTTTGTTTTTAAACACTCGTATCAGGCAAAAAAATTATTATAGTATTAAATAGTGTGTGCTTGTATTCCATACCATAGGCTTTCCATTCACACATTTTGTGACTTTAAATTAAGGCTATTGTTTTATGCTTTGTTGGTAATTCAATTATGTCTCAATTTTGATACATTATATTATTTGGCAACTCATAAGACTGATAAATATTTTTATAAGACTTATAAGAGTGATTAGTAAATTGCTAAACTAGATTTGATTTGTGTTATGCCTACTAATTTATATATTTGATTTATTATTAATTTACAATAACAATTGATTTAGGGGAAGATGAATATACATTTTTCTAAATAATCAAAAAGTTTTGTGGAATTTTTTAAATGTAAATCTAAATTCTTCCGAACAAGTTAGTGGGGGTATGATTCAAAAACCAAATTTCAGTAATATGTGTATCATTGGACTCTCACCACTCCATTCCTAGCTTATATAAGTTGTTAAAAAAATAATTATTCCAGCCCCACCTGTCAAACAATCTTGGATCCACCACTGGATATGGATTTGCCTTAGCGAAACAAAAAAAGGCAAAGGATTGGAAAAATAATAAGAACAGAGTTTTCTAGGGCATAAAAGTTTGAGGAAAAAAGCGATGTTGCAAAACTAATTTTTCAATTAGGAATAATTGTGTATCACAGCTGCACTTGCCTGGAAATGTGCAGCCTCACTCCCTTTATGTTGTGGTTATTGTTTGTGGTAGTCGTCGCGAGCACGTGCCTCCGCCATGCGCCTAAGAAAGGCATCTCCTACCACTTCCCGTGTGTGGTTGAGTGCTATGTCTGATGCTGAGTCGCCGTCTTCTTCCCTTGCCAAGGCAAATTGCCACCACTGTTATGTGCACGATGTAGCTAACCTATCATTCCCTCTGCTCCGCCTGCATTTGTTGCTCCCACTGTCATCTGCCCTCCAGCCTCTTTCTTCCCATCGACATCCTGCTCGCGAACGCCTTCCACTCGTTGTCGCACCAAGTGACGCCGTTCGCTCTCATCCCCACTAATGCCACTCCTCCTCCACCGCTTAGTGCGACCCTCTGTCCTCTTCCGCTATTGCCGTCTCTCTTGACTTGTGAGAAAGCGAAGATGGCTCAAGTGAAATCAATTGACATCTATGGTTATTGCTGCTTGAAGAGAATTGGAGGAAAGGATGACTAGGAACGATCATACCTAAATTGGTTATGTGCTTCTCACTGTATTGGTAAGTCGAAGTTGATTCTTGTAATGTCCCAATCACACTCCTTTGTAGACGCGTTTTAAAATCGTGAGGGGGTTAGCCCGAAATGGATAATAGCTACAAGTGGGTATGATTGAGACATACTTCAACAACTAAACTCATAGTCAACCAACATTTCATAATCGGCCCAATTATCCAAGAAAACCCTTAATTAACAATTTCACGTATCTACAATTATATTATGAAAATCTCACCATGCCTAACCATCCATCTACTCAATTCTTCCCTATCTTTATAACTTAATAATTACCCAAGTAATCACAAAATTTAACTTTCCATGATTTGTTCAACAAGGTTCAATTTTTATGTAACAACCCTACCTGGTTGGACATAGAGATCATACACCACAATTCTTTCCCAATGATGCATCTAGCAACTCAACTGATTAGCCTCATTGTCATGGGGTGAATGTTTAAGGGAGGTCGGGGGATTGAGTCCTATCTCCAACAACCCAACGTGGATGCTTAGTAGGACGCCTACATGCATCCATGAAGAGGTGTTTGGGTGCCTGATCTGCAGGTTTAGCCCAGTGTAGGGTTGTTACAATTTCAGACATTCCAGCTCAGGTATCGAAGCTTATCCCTTATATTTTATATTTATCTAATTGAGCACATTCTGTTAGAAAAATGAATTTTGTGTGGTTTGAAGTCTTTGTGGCTATTTTGGATAATTGCAACATGTGGCTTAATTATAATTAAATATTTGTTGCGTATTCATATGCCTTAATTACGGTGGAACTTGTAAGTTTGTAGCCAGAACATGATTTTGGAAATACGAAACAATTATATGCTTTATGCAGGATTTGAAAATTTTAAAAAAATCTTTGTAATTATGAAATTTGGATGACAGTTAATCCATGTGATTATGAGAATTTGGAGAATAAGGATAATATATTCAAAGTGGATTTACCCTAGTGGTCAAGTTCTCCGACTCCTAACTTATAGGTTGGGGTTCGATTCCCCACCCGGCCCCTTATCCATGCCCTTTGTAATTTGTGTGGCTTGGGCCCACATACATTTTTCCGACGCATGACTGTAAATTTTAACCAAAAAAAGTGGAGTTATGTGCTATTGGCTTTATGTTTGGCTTTGTGCTAGGATCATAATGTTTACTTTGTGCTATTTTATTGCTTTTGTGCAATTTGGCTATGTGATTTATGTTGATTTGTGTTGTGTGTTGTTGCTTTGCAAACTGACAAGAACATTTACTTTGTGAGTTTTACTTTGAGCTATGTTGTATACATGTGTTTGTATCGTCTAGGTATTTTGCATGTGTTTGTTTGGCAACGATGATTTGTATACTCTTTGGGCAAATGGATTAATAGTCCAATGTGGAGATTGTTGGATTTTTTGCCCATTGATTGTAGGGTTGGCTCATGAGAAGTTAGTGTTTCACTTGATCCTATATAAATATCCTTCTCCGATATTTGGAGAACAAATGGTTAGGTAAGTGTGGCTAGAGGTGTCGAAACGGACTGGCTCGTGTGGGGGCCCTCATTTTTTTGGGGTTTGAATGGCGCGAGCTTAAATGGGGCGGGATCAAAATACCTAGGCCATACCATCGATGCGGGTTGCAGGTTATGCGGTTCAGCCCACGGGCTTTTCAATAAAATAATAGGAGTATTATATTTTTTTTTCTAATAGTAAGAATAAAATTTGGATATATTTGTGATTATATAAATTAAATGAGACACAAATATTAATAACTAATATTTAAAATTATAATAAAGTGTGTTTTTTGGCACAATTATTTACTTTGGTGAATTTGTTGTATACTTCTTTAAAAGAATTCACTATTTATTTCATTTGTAATACTAAATGAATATATTTTGTTCTAAAAATATAGTATTGTGCAAAATAAAAGTTTTAATTAATGATTGGGCTGATAAATATTTTGGGTCTCGTAAATGGAGTCTTTGGGAGAGTTATGTTAGGTAATGTTGTTTGGGCATAACTCATTAATTTTATATTTTAAAAAATAAGAAAATTGACTATAAAATATAAAAAAAATATGTGCATTCATACTTTTCAATTGAACAATAAGGGATCTTAATAAATAAACAATTGACTATTGTTATATACCGACTGTGTGTTAGGTGGATGTCTGGCTCTGGTCACGTGCTAACTACCATCTTTATTTGATTTTAATAAGTCACAATTGCCTATATAAAGGGTATGTGAATTGTAATTTGTGATCAGATAGAAAGAAACTTTCTTCCTCCAACTCTCGGTTCTGCATCATTTTTCACACACATCTTCATCACTCGTTCATTTTCAATTTCTCTGTTCTTACAATAATTCTTAATAGTATAATATCCATTCTTATACATATACTCATATACTACTACATAATTAATTTTATACAACACGTTATCAGCACGAACCACCAAAGGAGCTCTGTCGAAATTTCACTTAAGGTAATATTTAAATCTCGTATTTCAATAATTATATTATGGCTAACTTGTGAAAGCAGGATTTCCTACAACTGATGGTATCTGGAAATAATCATTTATCCTGGAAATTGATGTTGCAATTTATCTGGAATTTATGGATCTAGAAAAGACCATTATAAGAAAAAAAAAATACGGCCACAGGCCAAGACCGCAAAAAAAAATATACGGTCAAAAGATCATATTGATCTATATATGGGAAATAAGTCTCTTGCCAATTCTTATTTTTGATAAGAGATAGTGACAGTTCCCTTAATGTGGGGGCAAATGGCAGCTCATTGATAAAATATAGATTTTTGGCTGAAATCCCAAATGGGGGCATCATAATGACTGCAAGACATAAGTCTGTGATATAAATCAGTCATGTTCAGAATAATGTCACAATTGAGATATGTGACAAGATATTAATGAAAATAACATGAATACCAACATGGTCCATAAATCTTAGTTTGGTTATACCAACAGATTTCGTGAGTCTTCAGTTTGGTTATGTGTACTGACAGAGTCAGATTTTTAAATGGCAAAATAATTGCCAGAAATTATGCCTCCAGAAGGCAAAGCAATTGAAGAAAAATGCTATCAATATGGCAGGATGACATAGTCCCAAAATTCGTCGCACGACTAATTTTTTGGTACTAGTTACTGATAATTATTGATACAATAAAGCAAATAAAGGTTGAAATAAACCTTGCTAAAGTACGACAATATTAATATTACAAAAGCTCATTATTGATATGCTAAATATATCATCTAAAGATGAACAAATTTCTTCAATGATACAATCTTAATTTAAATACTGCATTGCATTTTATTATATTTTTTATTACACTTTGAATGTTTTTATTTTCTGCTATATTATTATCTATGTATTATATTGTGTTATCTCACCTATATTTAATCTTGTTTTAATATATATATATATATATATATATATATATATATTTATTGAGAATAACATCTTTTATTGCTTGAAAAAGCTAAACACAATGGGAACCCCAGTATATGAGTTCCCTTACGTACACTGTCCAGTATCAGAGTATAAACCAATTAAGCAAGGCGAAGAAATGACCAAAGCTTACTACTACATAACGCACAACTAAAATGATAACAGCCGTGCACCTCAACCACAGATTTAGTTTGGATAACTCCTGTCAATCCCCATCAAAACCACTCCTCTATACTGTCTTCCCCAGCTGCGCCACATCTTGCCCAATGATTAGCGATTTCATTTTGTTCCCTTAGTATGTGTTGCACTCGCACCAAGCCATCGAAATTCATCACCTCCAGTATAGGCCCCATCAAATGGTGTAGACGCCAGGGGACAGTCCTTGGTTCCTTAAGCCAATAGACAATGTTAAACGAATCAATTTCAAAAATTAACCTTTGTAGTGGAAATCCTAGGTCATGAATAATCGCTGCACAAACTCCGTTAACCACTATCATTTCAGCTATGGTGGAGTCCATATGCCCAATGTGTGCCGATAGAATAAAAATCACCTTCCTCGCGTCGTCCCTTATGACCCCTCCAACGCCTGCCAATCCGGGATTTCCTAATGAAGATCCATTTGTGTTAGCTTTCCACCAGCCCTTCTCCGGGCATTCCCACACCAACCCCTGTCGATGGGTCACATTTCTCATCCTTCTCATTAATGACAAACTACCAGGAAAATTATCCTCTAACCCAGCAAGATCGGTGTCGATACATTGGCCTTCAGCTTTACACCATGAAGTGACACTCCATTTAATTGATTCCATCGCATCCTTAGCAATAAATTGTTTCCCATTAAATACCACATCATTTCTCATCTTCCACACTGTGCAAATAATGGATACCCCGTCAGTAGCCACGCATCTCTCCGGCCTTGTTTAGGGTCAAAACCTGTAATACCCGAGAATTTTCCATCATAAAATAAAACAATAATTAAATAAATAGATAATAGATAAAATAAATATCATAAATAAATCCAGCAAATAAAAGAAGTAAATAAAGATAAGGAAATGAGAAATGAGATTTTTACTTAAAAAGGAATTAAAGGAATTTAATTAAATAAAAGGATGGATTAAAGGTAAATAAATGGTACACCAAAACCCGACACTAATGAACTCGAGTATTCGAGTCCAAAACATCCAATTAGACCCGAGAATAAATTTAGAGAGAAAGTAGAAACCCGAAGATACCCCGGGAATCGGAATTCGGGAGCATAGAGGGATAGAAACCCGAAAGAGAGGCGGAAAAGCACGACGGATCGCACAACCCGCCCGGACCGAAGTCCAGACGAGAGTCGCGCGGTGGCCGCGCGGTGAAGGGGGATTAGCGCGCCACGACCGCGCCACTTCACAGATTCGTTTGTTGCGTGAATCTCTCGCCCGAACGCGGATTTTTCGACTTTCGGTTGAACATCTCTCGACCCAAGACCTTTAGGTCAGATGTTGGACGCCCTAGGGATTGAGAATTCTATAAATAAGCCCCTTGGGAGCCCCAAACAAGTTTACAAAACCCTACAACCTACTATACGTTCGAAACCCTAAATTCGGAGTCGACGGAAAGCACCAAACGGAGGCAGCAGCTTTGGACGAAAATCCAAGGATCTCCAAACGTTGTGATCGTAGAACCCGACGAACGGAGAGGAGAAACGGTGATCTGGAAGCCACGCCTCCGAACTAGACATCCCCGACGTTCATAGACACTGTAAGTTAACTCTTACATGGTTTTGGGATGAATTAAAACATTCAAAACTAAAAGATTATCAAGAAACCGTAAATCTGTCAATTCTTACTTTCTATCGGCGCAACAGATTTGTTAAATTTTTCCGAACCTTAAAACGAACTCAAACGGAAAAACTTAAAACACGAAAAACGTTCCTAAGACTTAGATCTAGCTACTGTAAAATTTTGAGAATTTTTGGATTTGATTTGATATGCGAAAACCCATTGAAACCGAGCTGGTTAAATCTAGATCTTGAAATCTTGGACAGAACTTAGGAATGATCTTGATCACGTTTTTGACATAGGATCTAGGCTGTTTTAGATCTTTGGCCAAACATGAAAGTTGTAGACAAATGTCTTAAGATGATCTCTGTCAAATTTCATTAAATTTGGAGTTGAATTGCTATGGTAGAATTCGAAATCTTTAAACTGTGGTGCATTGAACTCGGACAGATTTGTTCTTATGCGAAAATTGGTGATTTTGACCTACTTAGGTATCTCGGATTGAAAACGTTAAAACACGAAAGTTGTAGATCTTGATGTTTCCGAGTCAGATATGAAATTTTGGAATTTTTGGAATTAAATCTGATTTTAGACGAATTTTGGAGTAAACTGTGATTTACCGAAACGAAATCTTGAAATCTTGTTGAAACATGGAATTAACCTTTAGGGTTGAAACGAGTTGAGATGTTATTTCTTAATAAATACAATTGAAGTCAGATTTTAAAAATTAAATCCCCTTACAAACTTGATAAATTAAAATTAGGGGTGAGTGCTCTGCAGGGTGCCCCCTAACGATTCACTTCGTGCCGTAATGGACGATGGTGACCCCGCGCGCTAAACTTGAGATATGGATTGCCTAAACGGCGAAACTTAGAGCCTACACTCTCGTGAATATCCGTATGGGTTTCCCGAGGCTCCGGAGTGGTACTGGGTATGGCTGATACGGTTGCGGCCGCCGGACTACCGGCTAAACTTGTTGACATCGCGATTTTATCGTGAAACTTTGAAATACCAAATCGGGGATGTAATGGGGATTCTAAAATAAATTAAATTAGATTAAATTATGTTGTTGTCCAATTAAATTATTTAAATGCTTTATTTAAATTATGGCTTTTATGATTAAACCATGTGATATGTGTCATTAAATAGAGCCCTGAGGGAAATTATGCTATTGGATATGGATTAGATGAAATTAAATATTATGTTATTATCATGCTTTGTTAAATTATTTAATTTATGGCTTTAAAACCCTACGATCATGCATGTGTTAGCTTACTCAGCAATTTTGCTGACCAAAACCATTTTTATCCCTTTCCTTACAGAATATGTGGAATGAGCATGTGTGAGCACGATTCATGCATGGGATTTTGGGGAACACTTATTTTGCTTTTAAATTTCGTACTTGACTATATTATGAACGGGCCTGTTTAACCCGTGTTTTGGCCATGTCGGCCCCTTTTATATTTTCCGCTGCGATATTGTACTGAACTAAATATTTCCGCTGCGCTATGCTATTATTATTTTCGAATTATATTGTATGTGCTATTTTGAATGCTTTAAATATTTTAAATACTGCAATACCTAGCCTTGCATCTCTTTAGTAAGCTCGGAGAAACCGTGTCTTACTAGGGAGATGTGGCGGTGACATCCCGACCTGGGTAACAAAAAACCGGGGTGTTACAAGTTGGTATCATAGCCCGGCTATTTTTAAACTATTATTTTTAAACCATTATTATTTTTAAACTATTATTAACATTTTGACTATTATTTTAAATTTTAAAGTATTATTTCCATGGAGAAATTTTTATTTTTAAACCCATGGAAAAAAAATATATATAGTGCATAAATTATTATTGGGGGGAAAAATCATTTGCATTTGCATGTTGCATCTCTGTTATGAACTTAGAATCTTGGAAACTTGAACTTAGAATCTTGGCGAAACTTGAACTTAGCATCTTGGCGAAACTTGAACTTAGAATCTTGGAAACTCGAACCTAGAATCTTGGCGAATCGAACTTAGAATCTTGGCGAATATTAACTTAGATCTCTTGCTTGCGCTAGATGGCTAGTCAAGACATGATGCAGTTGATGGTCAGGATGATGAGTGTTCATCTCGATTCCCACCAAACCCTAGAGCAAATGAAGTACCGTATGGCTCAGTTGGAGGCCAATTTACATCACATGGGCAACTTGAGAGAGGCGGATCATCACCGCATAAACCAACTCGAGCGCCAAGTCCAAACCCTCACTACACAAAACTTAATACTAAAAGAATACATCGATGCCCACGGGCAAGACTTAAACACTATCTTTGACGACCTACTACCGCCGAGTTCGGAGGAGGAAGATCCGGAGGAAGATCCCGCTACCCCACCGGGAGACGTCATGAGGCACTAGAGATTCTATTGTTAGACATTGTTTTGCTAGAAAAATATTTCTACTTTTGTACTAAAATTTCTTTGAGAAAATAAAATGGCCTGTTTATTTATTTTTTTAAATCGAAAGGAAAATTTTAAAATAAAACCCCCGAGGCGTCGTATGCTTCTTAATTCGAACAAAGCACCACGTGCTAAATTGCTACACACATATACATTTATAGAAATTGCTTAGACTATATGCTAAATTCACCAGTCCTAATCTATCCCATTTGTACTAGAATGGCACCCAGAGGAAGAGGAAGAGGAAGAACTCAAACCACTCCCCAAACCACCACTGAGATACCTACTGAAACACCACCAAATGTCACTGAACCGATTCAACCTGAGATGGAACAACCCCAAGGTGCGCAGGACGCCCCCGCACCGAACAATGTGGGCGATCGTCTTAGGACGATAGAGGAAGTGTTGATTGCGCTCGGAAACGCACAAGTCAACCAGGGTCAAGCTGCGGCGGTACCTCCGCCCCAAGCTCGCCCTAACTACCTGGCGATGGTGAATCCTTACCAGCCGCCCCACTACGCTGGTGAGGAGGATCCAGCTAAACTGGAGGAATGGATCCGGACTTTTGACAAGCTGCTGGGAGCGGTCAAATGTCCGGAAGGAGAAAGGGTACATGTCGCTTCATACTACTTGGGAGGCGAAGCTGACGACTGGTGGCAAGCAACGCAAGCCAAACTGACTGAAGATGACGAGCCGTACTCGTGGATGGAGATGATGGAGCTACTCAGGGATCGATTCTATCCCTTGAGTACTAAAGCTGCCATGTACGAAGAATTCCTGTCACTGAAGCAAGGAAGCCAAACGGTGCAAGAATACTATACACGCTTCAAGGAGCTGGTGAGGTTCGCACCAAGGCTAGTGCCTACTGATGTGGAAAAGGCACAGAAGTTCGAGATGGGGCTGAACCTGTCTGTGCGCGAGGTGATCGCGGGGGTACACTACCCCGATTTGCAAGCCGTATACGATCGCGCTGTGGCGGTAGCACGCGTGCAGCAGCTGAAAAGAAGGGTGAGTGGGGAGTCCAGTAGGGGTCCTCAAGACAAGAGAAGTCGAGATTCAAGAAACGAGAACAACACTGGAAGGAACGAGCAGCGCAGAGGGTCGAATAGGCCCCAACAAACCAACACTGGGAGGAGGTTCAACCAAGAAGATCCGGTACCGCCTTGCCCGCGATGTGAACGACCACATCTGGCAAGGGGATGCCCGCAACAAGGCGCTTGTTACCGATGCGGTCGAATGGGTCACGTTCGACGGGATTGCCGAACTAGGCTCGAGAACATAACAAAGAGGGACGACTTAGTCGCGGGGCAAGAACAGCCTCAAAACCAAAACGGGCGAAACGACAATAACCAAGGGTACAGACCCCCTCAAAATAGGCCGCAAAACCAGAACCAGAACCAACGACCTCCGCCCCCACAGAATCAAAACCAGCAACAAAATCAGCAGCCGAATGCGAATCAGCAGGGCAATCAGGGACGCCCTATGGGGAAGCTGAACGTGGTGAACCAAGCGGATGTGCCTGCGCAAGGAGAAGTGATGGCAGGTACATTTCACGTTTTGAATACACCCCTTAGAGTTCTATTTGATTCTGGAGCTAGTTGCTCAATTATTGCATCAAGGATAGTGCCTGAGTTAGATCTACCTAAGTGCGAGAGAATTAGCTTAGGAATTCAATTGCCTTCTGGAGAAGTAGTGTCTTGCTCTAAACGATACAACGGAATTCCTGTAGTGATAAAGAACGTAGAATTCTTCGCGAACTTGGTAGAATTTAACTTAAGAGACTTTGACATCATACTGGGGATGGATTGGCTATCCCAGTATAAAGCGGTGATCGAATGCCAAAAGCAAAAGATCACCTTGTCAAAAAGTAGGGGAAAGAGAGTTATCTTTTACTCTCAGCCCCCTAACAAAAGTAACAAAATCGTTAGTGCACTTAAACTAAGTAACTTGATGCGTAAGGGGTATGAACTATATGCGTGCTATGTGCACAACCTTGAGGCGGAAGAAAACAAGGTTGATAGCATACCAGTGGTAAGAGAATACCCGGACGTATTCCCTGAAGACGTTCCGGGCATGCCACCTGAGAGAGATCTTGAATTCACGATAGATCTCATTCCGGGGACAGAGCCTGTCTCGAAAGCTCCGTACCGGATGGCACCACTGGAAATGAAGGAGTTAAAGGAACAACTCGAGGAGCTATTGGGAAAGGTTACATAAGACCGAGTACGTCCCCTTGGGGAGCACCGGTTTTGTTTGTCAAGAAGAAAGACGGAGGACTACGTCTTTGCATAGATTACCGAGGACTAAACCAAGTGACCATTAAGAATAAATACCCCCTACCGAGAATAGAGGATCTGTTTGATCAACTGAAGGGAGCTTCAGTATTCTCGAAGATCGATTTGCGATCTGGGTATCATCAATTGAGGATTGCCGAGAAGGACATTCCAAAGACGGCGTTTCGAACACGATATGGCCATTACGAGTTCACAGTGTTATCCTTCGGGTTAACAAATGCTCCGGCCATGTTCATGAATCTCATAAACAACGTGTTCCGAGAATTGTTAGACCAGTGTGTCGTAGTGTTCATCCACGACATCCTGATCTACTCGAAGAGCGAGGAGGAGCATGCGAAGCACTTATATCAAGTGTTAGAAATCTTGCGAAGGAACCAGCTATACGGCAAGCTGTCGAAATGTGACTTCTGGCTGAAAGAAGTGGCATTTCTCGGACACATAGTATCCGCTGATGGAGTATCAGTGGATCCGGCAAAAGTCTCTGCCGTAACTGAATGGGCAACTCCAAAAAGTCCAACGGAAATAAGGAGTTTCCTTGGATTAGCCGGATATTATAGACGATTTGTGAAGGACTTTTCAAGGATTGCACGTCCTTTGACCCAGCTGCTGAAGAAAGGAGCAAAATACGAGTGGACCGAAGCTTGTGAGATGGCGTTTCCAGAGCTGAAGAAACGACTCACAACCACACCCGTATTAACACTACCATCAGAGCATGGTGACTTCGAAGTGTATAGCGATGCTTCGAAGGAAGGTTTAGGTTGTGTTTTGATGCAAGACTCGAGAGTCGTAGCCTATGCATCACGTCAACTAAAACCTCACGAGGAGAATTATCCGACCCACGACCTGGAGTTGGCAGCGGTCGTTTTCGCTCTAAAGATATGGAGACATTATCTTTATGGGCGGAAGTGTCGAATGTTCACCGACCACAAGAGCTTGAAATATATATATTCACTCAGAAGGAGTTGAATTTGAGACAGCGAAGGTGGTTGGAACTTATAAAAGACTATGATTTAGAGATAGCATACCACGAGGGGAATGCGAATGTGGTAGCCGATGCCCTAAGTCGGAAAACCCAACACGTGACAAACTCGTTGGTAATTCCGCCGGCATTGTACATGGATTTGGCAAGATTGGAGTTAGAACTTGTGCATCCTGGCACAGTGAGAGAAACGGTCAATGCCATGGTCGTAGAAACTCCCATATTGGACGAGATTCGACTCGCTCAACCGGGCGACCCGAAACTCGAGAAGATAAAAGGGTATATTGCCGAAGGAAAGGCAATAGGATTTGCTGTCCACGAGGACGGAAGCATCCGTTTCAAAGGGAGGTGGTGTGTGCCTCTTAAATGTGCCGAATTGAAACAAAGGTTGATGGAGGAAGGGCACAACACGCCATATTCCGTACATCCCGGAGGTGACAAGCTATACAAGGATCTGAAGAAGATCTATTGGTGGCCGGGAATGAAGAAGGAAGTGACAAATTTCGTGGCAAGATGTCTTACCTGCCAAAAGGTTAAGGCAGTGCGACATAAACCCTTAGGATTGATGCAACCACTAGAGATTCCAAGTTGGAAGTGGGATAGCATCTCAATGGACTTTGTCTCGGGATTACCCCGATCACCTAAAGGCATGAACAAGATTTGGGTGATTGTGGATAGGCTAACGAAGACAGCCATATTTATCCCAATGAAAGACACGTGGACTATGGACCAATTGGCCCGAGCCTACATTGATAACGTGGTACGACGACATGGAGTACCACATGATATCATTTCCGATAGAGACAGTAGATTTGTCTCTCATTTCTGGACGGAGTTACAAAAAGCTCTCGGTACTCAAATCAAAATGAGCACCGCATTCCACCCGATGACGGATGGACAAACCGAAAGGACAATCCAAACACTAGAAGACATGCTGAGAGCATGCGTGTTGGAATTCAAAGGAAATTGGGAATCTCATTTACCCTTGATTGAGTTTTCCTATAATAATAGCTACCATGCTAGCATCGGCATGGCACCTTTCGAGGCGTTGTATGGACGAAAGTGCCGAAGCCCATTGAGCTGGGAAGAAAACGATAAGTCCGTGGTAGTGGGACCACAACTTATCGAAGACATGGCTCAACAAATCAAGTGATTCAAGGGAAGATGAAAGCCGCACAAGACCGTCAAAAGAGTTACGCCGACGTGAGACGACGAGACCTAGAATTTCAAGTGGGAGATAGGGTCATGCTAAAGATATCACCCATGAAGGGGGTGATGCGCTTTGGCAAACGAGGGAAGCTAAGTCCTCGATACATAGGACCTTACGAAATTCTAGAACGAGTCGGAACTCTAGCCTACCGATTGGCTTTACCGCCACACTTAGATCGAGTTCATAATGTCTTCCATGTCTCGCAACTAAAGAAGAATGTGCCGGACCCGACACATGTACTTCAACCGGAGATAATTGACATCGATGAGGATTTGACTTACGAGGAAGTCCCAGTGCATATTCTCGATACCAAGGAACGAGTAACGAGGAACAAAACCGTCAAAATGATCAAGGTTCTTTGGTCAAACCACGAAAGTGAGACGGCAACTTGGGAAGTAGAATCCGACATGAGAGAACGATACCCGACATTGTTCCAAACCGATACCGACACAGTTATGGGGACATAACTGCAATCTTAAGGGGGAGAGGATGTGATACCACCTACTTTTCGTGCATTTTTGTAAACTTTTGAACTACGTTATGGCTTGATCCCTTTACCGGGTACGTAGGCAGCTTAGAAGTTTTAATTCTAAGTTCAGTCACAAAACAATAAAACAAACACAAGACCTTAGCACGAGGAAAGCCGAAACACAACTTGGAGGACGAAGTTGATTCTTAAGGAGGGTAGACTGTAATACCCGAGAATTTTCCATCATAAAATAAAACAATAATTAAATAAATAGATAATAGATAAAATAAATATCATAAATAAATAAATAAATCCAGCAAATAAAAGAAGTAAATAAAGATAAGGAAATGAGAAATGAGATTTTTATTTAAAAAGGAATTAAAGGAATTTAATTAAATAAAAGGATGGATTAAAGGTAAATAAATGGTACACCAAAACCCGACACTAATGAACTCGAGTATTCGAGTCCAGAACATCCAATTAGACCCGAGAATAAATTTAGAGAGAAAGTAGAAACCCGAAGATACCCCGGGAATCGGAATTCGGGAGCATAGAGGGATAGAAACCCGAAAGAGAGGCGAAAAAGCACGACGGATCGCACAACCCGCCCGGACCGAAGTCCAGACGAGAGTCGCGCGGTGGCCGCGCGGTGAAGGGGGATTAGCGCGCCACGACCGCGCCACTTCACAGATTCGTTTGTTGCGTGAATCTCTCGCCCGAACGCGGATTTTTCGACTTTCGGTTGAACATCTCTCGACCCAAGACCTTTAGGTCAGATGTTGGACGCCCTAGGGATTGAGAATTCTATAAATAAGCCCCTTGGGAGCCCCAAACAAGTTTAGAAAACCCTACAACCTACTATACGTTCGAAACCCTAAATTCGGAGTCGACGGAAAGCACCAAACGGAGGCTGCAGCTTTGGACGAAAATCCAAGGATCTCCAAACGTTGTGATCGTAGAACCCGACGAACGGAGAGGAGAAACGGTGATCTGGAAGCCACGCCTCCGAACTAGACATCCCCGACGTTCATAGACACTGTAAGTTAACTCTTACAGGGTTTTGGGATGAATTAAAACATTCAAAACTAAAAGATTATCAAGAAACCGTAAATCTGTCAATTCTTACTTTCTATCGGCGCAACAGATTTGTTGAATTTTTCCGAACCTTAAAACGAACTCAAACGGAAAAACTTAAAACACGAAAAATGTTCCTAAGACTTAGATCTAGCTACTGTAAAGGTTTGAGAATTTTTGGATTTGATTTGATATGCGAAAACCCATTGAAACCGAGCTGGTTAAATCTAGATCTTGAAATCTTGGACAGAACTTAGGAATGATCTTGATCACGTTTTTGACATAGGATCTAGGCTGTTTTAGATCTTTGGCCAAACATGAAAGTTGTAGATAAATGTCTTAAGATGATCTCTGTCAAATTTCATTAAATTTGGAGTTGAATTGCTATGGTAGAATTCGAAATCTTTAAACTGTGGTGCATTGAACTCGGACAGATTTGTTCTTATGCGAAAATTGGCGATTTTGACCTACATAGGTATCTCGGATTGACAAAGTTAAAACACGAAAGTTGTAGATCTTGATGTTTCCGAGTCAGATATGAAATTTTGGAATTTTTGGAATTAAATCGGATTTTAGACGAATTTCGGAGTAAACTGTGATTTACCGAAACGAAATCTTGAAATCTTGTTGAAACATGGAATTAACCTTTAGGGTTGAAACGAGTTGAGATGTTATTTCTTAATAAATACAATTGAAGTCAGATTTTAAAAATTAAATCCCCTTACAAACTTGATAAATTAAAATTAGGGGTGAGTGCTCTGCAGGGTGCCCCCTAACGATTCACTTCGTGCCGTAATGGACGATGGTGACCCCGCGCGCTAAACTTGAGATATTGATTGCCTAAACGGCGAAACTTAGAGCCTACACTGTCGTGAATATCCGTATGGGTTTCCCGAGGCTCCGGAGTGGTACTGGGTATGGCTGATACGGTTGCGGCCGCCGGGCTACCGGCTAAACTTGTTGACATCGCGATTTTATCGTGAAACTTTGAAATACCAAATCGGGGATGTAATGGGGATTCTAAACTAAATTAAATTAGATTAAATTATGTTGTTGTCCAATTAAATTATTTAAATGCTTTATTTAAATTATGGCTTTTATGATTAAACCATGTGATATGTGTCATTAAATAGAGCCCTGCGGGAAATTATGCTATTGGATATGGATTAGATGAAATTAAATATTATGTTATTATCATGCTTTGTTAAATTATTTAATTTATGGCTTTAAAACCCTACGATCATGCATGTGTTAGCTTACTCAGTAATTTTGCTGACCAAAACCATTTTTATCCCTTTCCTTACAGAATATGTGGAATGAGCATGTGTGAGCACGATTCAAGCATGGGATTTTGGGGAACACTTATTTTGCTTTTAAATTTCGTACTTGACTATATTATGAACGGGCCTGTTTAACCCGTGTTTTGGCCATGTCGGCCCCTTTTATATTTTCCGCTGCGATATTGTACTGAACTAAATATTTCCGCTGCGCTATGCTATTATTATTTTCGAATTATATTGTATGGGCTATTTTGAATGCTTTAAATGTTTTAAATACTGCAATACCTAGCCTTGCATCTCTTTAGTAAGCTCGGAGAAACCGTGTCTTACTAGGGAGATGTGGCGGTGACATCCCGACCTGGGTAACCAAAAACCGGGGTGTTACAAAACCAAACCACCACTCCAACAAATTTTTTTTATAGAACCTGGTATAGCCCAATTCCCACCAAACCATGCAACCCCTTGATACCACAACGGATAATCAAAGCACATTTACAAAATAAGTGGTCAACCGACTCAATCCCAGCTTCACAACAAGGGCAAGAAGCTTGTGATACCTGGATGCACTGTCTGTTAACTAATTTCTCACGAACTGGAAGAGCATTCTATACCAATTTCCACCCCAACAATTTAACCTTTGTCGGGCATTTTATTTTCCACAAGAATCGCCAGAACCTCCCGTCCTCTTCTGTCCGGTTCCCTGCATTTAATTTTCGGCAAGATTTTGTAGTAAATTTTTCACTTGTTTCCCTTAACCAACAAACTCGGTCTTCCAGGTATCTACATAACGGTTTCCTGTGTAATATCAGCATTAAATCATTTCAAACCCCGACCTCCCAATCAAACAAAGATCTTCGAAGGGAAATGTTCCATTCCCACTGAAACCCACTCCACATTCCAAACTCTACAATCTTCCCCATTTTTTTTTTTTTTTATTAATAACTAGTGTAAAGAGGCGTGGGAACAGGTCCTTCAAAGGCAGGCCAACATCCACCCAAGCATCCATCCAGAATTGAATTAGTAGTCCGTTCCCAACTTGAAATTTGAACCAATGCCCTTGATCTACCATATTTAAACTTTCCCAGACTTTGCAAATGTTTCCCCATAAGGATCTTCCTATCTTGATATCCGGAACTAGAGGCAACTCTTTACTATAATATTTAGCATTGATCATCTCTTTCCATAATGAATCCTCCTATCCAAAGCGCTATTTCCATTTAAGTAGTAGAGCTGAATTTAGTTTTCACAGCTAGCCGTATGCAATTTTCTCACACCGTTCCATTCGTTCCAAAAGAAGTTTCTTTTTCAGTTTCTCCAATTTTTCGGCTATTCTTTTGGGCACTTTGAATATAGATAAGAAACCGGTAAGCTAGTTAGTACAGACTGTATCAATCTTGTTTTAATATTAATGATATCTTGTTTTAATTCCAGCAAAATGGGGAATTTTAAAAGTGATAATATATGTCTTATTGATAGTGCTACAACGCACACGATACTACAAGGCATAAGGTATTTTTTCAATTTAAAAATGGGAGATACAAACATAAGCACAATATGTGGTAGTGCAAATATTATACAAGAAATTGGCACAGCCAACCTTATTTTCCCAGAGGGAACAAAATTAATTGCGAAAAATGCACTCCTATCTCCCAAGTCTTGAAGAAATTTATTAAGTTTTAAAGATATCCGAAAAAATGGATATCATCTTAAGACATCGACTTCAGAGAATGTCGAATATTTATTGATTACAAATACCACTCATGGTAAGAAATATGTATTGGAAAAATTACCAGCTCCGTCTTCTGGGTTGTATTTTTCAAATATAAGTACAACTGAAAATTATCATTTACACCACATGTCTAATATTCCCCAAATAAACTAGATGTTTATTGAAGGCCAGAGGCCCAATGATAAACATTCCAAAATAGACCAAAGGTTTATTGAAGGCCAAAGGCCCATTAATGAATATCATCCCAAAATAGGCCAGAGGTTTATCGGAAGCCATAGGCTTATTGATGAATATATGAGATTGCATGATCGGTAGGCCATCATGGCTCTACGATGATGAGGCGAATCATTACAAATAGTCATCGCCATTCATTAAAGGGACAAAAATTGTTGCAACATAATGATCATATATGTGTTGCTTGCTCCCAAGAAAAATTGATTACAAAACATTCACTAACAAAAGTGGGAACGGAAGCCCTAGTTTTCTTGAAAGAATTCATGATGATATATGTGGACCTATAGATCCACTATATGGACCATTTAAATATTTTATGATGCTAATTGATGCATCAACACGATGGTCAAATGTATCATTGTTATCATCTCGCAACCATGTGTTTGCAAAATTACTTGCTCAAATTATTAAGTTTCGAGCACAGTTCCCTGATTATAAAATAAAAAATATCCGTTTGGATAATGCTGTTGAATATTCATCCCAGATGTTTGATGAATACTGCATGTCAATTGGCATAACAGTTGAGCATCCTGTTGCTCACGTCCATACACATAATGGATTCGCTGAATCGCTTATAAAGCGTTTACAATTAATTTCCAGACCATTATTAATGAGATCTGGATTGCCATTGGCAGCTCGGGGGCATACGATATTACATGCAACAAAATTGGTATGGTTAAAACCGACACATTATCATGAATACTTTCCTATACAATTAACATTTGGCATGAACCCAATATATCCCATCTCAGAATATTTGATTGCACAGTATATGTCCCGATTGCACCACCTCAGCACACAAAGATGGGTCCCCAATGTAGATCGGGAATATATGTCAGGTATGAATCACCATCATTATTCGATACCTTGAACCATTTACTGCAAAATTCAAAGATTGTCATTTTGACGAATCTCATTTTCCGACATTAGGAGGAGATAAAAATCAACCAAAGAACGAAAAGAAATCAATTGGAAAACACCGTTAGATTTCTTTGATCCTCGTACAAATGATTGTGAACTAGAAGTACAAAGAATTGTACATTTGCAGAATATTGCAAATCAATTACCGGACGCATTATGCGACTCTAAAAGAATAACAAAATCTTATACACCGGCAGAAAATGTTCCAATCAAAATTAATATCCCAGAGGGACCAATTACAAGTGCCAAAGATGAATCTACTGCATGTTTGAAACGTGGTAGACCACCGGGTTCCAAAGATAAAAATCCTCGAAAGAAAAGAGGATCACAAATCATTGAAAGTGAAAAAATTAAGGAAAACATTCCAGAGGAAAAAGAAGCTTGAAGAGCAAATGGCTCCAGAGGAGCAGGAACTTGAAAATAATGAAATATAAATCAATTTTGTCACAAGCAAAAATATTTGGAACAGAGATGCAGTTATTATAGATAATGTATTTCATACCACATAGCACTTGACATTATAAATGATGACGAGAATCATGAACCAAAATTGGTTGATGAATGTCGGAAAAGAAAAGATTGGCCAAAATAGAAAGATGCAATCCAATCCGAATTGGATTCCCTGGCTAGACGAAATGTGTTTGGACCATTGTCAAAACACCAGAAAATATAAAGCCAGTTGGATACAGATGGGTTTTCGTAAGAAAAAAAAATGAGAAAAATGAAATTGTTAGATACAAAGCGAGATTAGTTACTCAAGGGTTCTCATAGAGATCGGGATTTGATTATGATGAAACATATTACCCCGTAATGGATGGAATAACATTTAGATATCTTATTAGTTTAGCAGTCCATCAAAATCTTAAAATGAGGTTGATGGATGTTATTACTGCATATATATATAGAAATTTAGATACAAATATCTATATGAAGGTCCCAGAGGGATTAAAAATGTCAGAGACATATGAATCAAATCCTAAACATATGTATTCCATCAAATTATAAAAATCCCTATATGGACTGAAACAGTCCGAGAGAATGTGGTATAATCGACTGAGTGAGTCTTTGGTACAAGCGGGTTATACAAATGATCCAATATCTCGATGTATTTTCATTAAGAAAAAAATGGACCAGAGTTTGTAATCATTGCAGTTTATGTTGATGATCTCAACTTGATTGAAACTCCAGAGGAGCTTCAAAAGGCTGTTGAATACCTGAAAAAGGAGTTTTTTTTTTCCCATCAGGCAGCTTATACTCAGAGAGTTTTAAAGCGATTCTATATGGATAAAGCACATCCATTGAGTACTCCAATGGTCGTAAGGTCACTTGATCCAAAAAATGATCCATTTAGACAACAAGAGGAAGGTGAAGAAATTTTTGAGACAGAGGTCCCATATTTAAGTGCCACGAGTGCTTTAATGTATCTCGCAAACTGCACTAGACCGGATATATCATTTCCAGTAAATTTATTAGCGAGATTCAGTTCATCTCCTATAAAACGACATTAGAATGATACTAAACATATGTTTCGCTATCTCCAATGAACTATTGATCTTGGGTTATTTTACCCAAATAATTCTCGACATGAAATAACGGCTTTGTTGATGCTGGATATTTATCAAATCCACATAAAACCAAAACTCTAACTGGCTATGTGGTTACATGTGGTGGTACTGCAATTTCATGGAGATCAATGAAATAAACTTTGACTGCTACTTCCTCAAATCATGATGAAATTTTAGCAATCCATGAAGCCAGTCGAGAGTGTGTATGGTTGCGATCTTTGATGCACTATATATTGAAAAATTGTGGTATAGCAACTGAAGAAAAAATACCTACAACAATTTTATACGAAGATAATACATCCTGTATAGCACAATTGAAGGGAGGGTATATTAAAGGAGATAAAATGAAACGTATTTTACCAAAATTTTTCTACACTCATTATCTACAGAAAAATGGTGAAATAGATGTGCAACAGATTTGTTCAGCTGATAATCTTGCAGATTTGTTTACCAAGGCACTACTAACAACAACATTCGAGAAGTTGGTGAAAAATATCGGGATGCGCCAACTTAAGAATCTCAACTGATGATTTGATCAGAGGGAGAAATAATTATAAACAATCATATACTATTTTTCCTAACTTGGATTTTTTCCCATAGGGTTTTTTCCAAGTAAGGTTTTAAAGAGGCATATTTGTTGTATAAAAGGTATCCAAGAGGGAGTGTTATACACCTACTGTGTGTTAGGTGGATGTCTGGCTCTGGTCACGTGCTAACTACCACCTTTCTTTAGTTTTAATAAGTCACGGTTGCCTATACAAAGGGTATGTGAATTGTAATTTGTGATCAGATAGAAAGAAACTTTCTTCCTCCAACTCTTGGTTCTGCATCGTTTTTCACACACATCTGCATCACTCGTTCATTTTCAATTTCTCTGTTCTTACAATAATTCTTAATAGTATAATATCCATTCTTATACATGTACTCATACCACTATATAATTAACTTTATACAACAACTATCAAATTGTGAATTTCAATAGATTATTAACACAATTTTCAAACTATTCACCTCTAAGCTCTAAATTCAACAATCAAAACTCAAATATAAAAATTCTTGTAGTATATATAAATGATTTTTCTTTGAGTGATTACTTAGACGAATTTTAATAATATTGTTAACACATAAAAAATGTGTTAATAAGGCCCACATACATATATAGGTCTAATTTGCATAAAGGCCCAATTACCAGGTTTGAACGGAGAAAGATAACCCAAGACCAGCTTATGTACCCCGAGGGAGTGTCATCCCGAGCAAGCCATCTATCCGAATAAAGGTGCAATCCGGAAAAAGCAAGACCCGAACACATTAACTCCCCGAGTACCACGAGTCACATGAAACGATTACGAAGCGTTACGAGGTGGCGTCACCCCGAGCAAAAGAGCGTTCCTCATCCTCGCGGAAGCCTTATCCTCACCAGATCAAGAATAAAGGCGGGAAACACCTAGTTTAAATTTTTATCCTCATCACTTCACCCAATGTAATACCCGAGAAATCAACATCGGTTATTAAATCCGAAAATTAATTGGATTTAACTATCGCAATCGAAAAAATCCCGAGAGAGCGGAGTTAAACATTTTCGGTCGAGAGCAACTCGAAGAGAGTTATCGGATTATCCAACAATCATGGATAATTCATATTATGATTTTTAAGAAATTTAAAAATCATATTATTATAAAAAAAAAAGGGCGAGGAGGCCGCAGCCTGGGGTGGCGCGGTGGCCGCGCGGTGGCGCGCCACCAGCGCGCCACCACCCCAGTAGCAGCGTTTCAAAACGCTGCTACGCGTTTCAAGCTTGTTATTGCATTAAGTTCGATCTTGATGCTTTGAATCTATTCCAAACCCTTTTCCAGATGTTGGTGGATGTATTGAGACACCATTGGATGAATCTAGAAGCTTCTAGAGCCTCCACTTAGTTGAGATGAGGGTGGTTCATGCATGAGATTAGTGTTGGGGGATGGATAAGTTTGTGGGATGATTTAGTAGTAATGGGGGCTCCATAATCCGAGGTATGACTGCATTCACACTCCCTTCACTCCCTAGATGCATTAACACCTCTTTTAGAAGTCCTAAGTATCCTATTCTTATCCCAAATCAGTCCCCAAAACCCCCCCCCCCCCCCCCCCCC
This sequence comes from Hygrophila difformis, assembly GCA_030278955.1. Taxonomy (NCBI): domain Eukaryota; kingdom Viridiplantae; phylum Streptophyta; class Magnoliopsida; order Lamiales; family Acanthaceae; genus Hygrophila; species Hygrophila difformis. Next base: position 37,844,096 of record JAOANR010000008.1, on the reverse strand, counting down.
ATACACACTAATCCGAAAATCAGATTTCCCTTGGAGAGTTGAGAGAACTTTGAGAGTGTTCTTCCTTGTAGCAGTGGTGTGGGCGAGATTTAGGCTCCCAATCCCTTCATCTACAAGTTGGTAAGGGTTCTAATCTAGTTCTTGGTCTTTAAAACTCGAATCCATCCTTCTTATTAGAGATCTTCTTCTATAACCCTCAATATAGGATTCATTCGGTAGATCTTGGAAGTGAGAGGCTGTTCCGGACAATTTTGGAAGTTCAACCAAAGAGGATTTCGACACTACACTCTTGAGAAGTAAGTTAGTGTTGTGCATCTCGATTTTTAGAGCTTTTGGTTGAGTATTCATTGAGTTGTAGTTCGATTTTCATCCTATGCCAAAAACTGTCTTTTAGGGTTTCTTCCGAGTAGATTTTATTGTTGTGCTTTTCTCGCCTAGATCCTGTCGTTTTTGGAAGAACTTGTCTAAATGAAAAATGTTCCTAACACTTTAAAGATGATCTCTGTAAATTTTCAAAATTTTTGGACACGATTTAGACGTCGAAAAAACGTCTGGTATTTTCTGCAGTGCATGATGACAGATTTCATTTCCTAGCATGTTCAGTTTTGTAGTCCGTATTACTCCTAGCTACGATCGTTTTTGATGGTTAGTTTCTTCATGAAAATTGTTCATCTATGTGTCTAGTTTAATCCTGTGAAATTTCATAATTTTTGGATCAACCTTCTAATTGTTATGGATTTTTAAGTAAACTGTGGTCGGATAAACAGTGATCTCTGCACCCTTTGAAAATGAGTTTCTGAAATGATTTTTTTTTGGGCAACTTAGAGTCCGAATTTGCTAAGGCCTATTTCTGAGAAAAACGTTTATTTTGATGTCTCCTAGTAGCTGTAAAATTTTCAGAATTTTCTACAAAGTTTTACTACATTTCCTAGTACGAGTTTGAAAACTGCTACGGTGTGTTCTTTACCGGTAAACTTGGTTTCGTACGTTTTGATGGTTATTGAGTCGATTGCTACTCTTTTGTGAATCTTATGTAATCTGGAAATGTAGACATGGGTTATAATGATTAAAATGTGCATTTTGAAACTTTGTGAGTTTTGATCGAGTTAGATGCCCAATTTTGGAGGGTAAGTGCACTTGGCGTGGGCTCGTTGGGCCGCCCCCTCTTTTTGGTGGCCAAAACGGCGCCAAGGAAATATTATGTTGCGTGATTGTATGAGTCTATACTCCTAGGTGTATCCGTAGGGGTTACCTAGGGCTCCGGAGTGTGTCTGTATAGGGTCCGCTACTCTCACATTGTGGATACGGTCGGCTTGTGGACATAAGTGCCCAAGCGGGTAATTGATCCCAAACGGCTAAGGCCCAGGATCGTTGATACCGGCAGCTTGTGGACATAAGCGCCCAAGCGGGTAATTTTTGGATGTCCTCGATCAAAATGAGCATTGGTATTGGTGTGATTTGGTAAAAAATGGAAAATTGCCGCAAAGTATTTTTCTCGTTTTTTTTTTTAAAAACTTCATCTTGTCATTACTCTTCTAAAACTTTAAATTTTGTTATGCTATACATTAACTTACTCAGTACCGTTTGTACTGATAAAAATTGTTGTTTCTCTTTTTCGCAGAGTAAGTGATGGCACGTTGGGATGGGATTCTCAAAAATAAAGACTTGTCGCATTTTACCGTTGTTTAGAATTTCTGCACTGGACTTTGGACTTTGGTTTTGGCCGTCTGTTTGGCCCACGTTTTTATTTGTTTTTAGCTTCTGCACTGATTATTACTGTGATGCATGAGATACTCTGATTTTAATTCGGGCATGATTGAATAGTTTTTAAATTGTTTAAAAATTAGATACAACTTAGCCTCAACATTTTTCTAGATGAGCTCGACTTGTTTCGGGTCTTGTTTAGAAAAGTGTGGCGGTAATGCCCTGGCCTGGGAAATCAAATCCGGGGTGTTACAAAGTGGTATCAGAGCCCGAAAATTTTAAAGCTATTATTTTTCGGCCCACTATAGAGGCCCAAATTATTCAATATTATTTTTAAGCATTTTGAGTAGTATTTCCATGGAAAAAGGGAATTTTATTTTTGAAACCCATGGAAAAGTATATCTTGCAAATTCGACAAGTCTTAAAAAAACTTAGTACTATTTTTGGGGGGAAACATGTGCATTAACAAAGTTATTTTATGTGTGGCATATCCCTTAATGTAAAAATTTGCATGTTAGATGGCCGACCCAAGATTACAGGATTCCATCATGCGCTTGTTACGCTCTATGTCCGATATCACGCATGAACTTCGCCATATTACTAGGGATGCCGCAAACGATAGGAATAGGATTGTGGCAATAGAAGAGAGGATGGAGGCTATGACTATTAGGAGTACCCAGATGGCTGCTCGCCACGATGCTCTTGCAGCTGAGTTCGAGGATTGCCGACACCACGTGCACATGTTGCAGGGACGCATATTTGCATTGGAGGAGGTCATTGTTGGGCTGCAAAACCAGCTTAACCCCGAGCCAGAGATGGAAGAGGAGGAGGAGTTTGATCCGGATGAGTTCATCAACGTTGAAGAAGAGGACCCCGAGGAGGTTGTGGAGAACCCTCCACTGCCTCTTGATACCGACGAGGAGGTAGAGGCCGATCGTAGGATGCTCGGCTACTCCCCGGATTACTTGCTTTAGGAGTTGTATGTGGTTTCCGAGATGGACTTCGTTACTTGCTTTTGTTAGTTTTCTGATTCCGTACATTGCGTATTAGTATATTCACATCTTGTTGCCGTAACGTTATCACATTTTACGTAGTGATAACTTAGTAAGTATATCATGATGTAACCCTCGCTGTTAAAGCATTTTATCTATGGAATTTCGTATATAGTGTTCTTCCTTCTTGCCATTTCAGTTCTCTTTTCGCACCTAGAGTTTTGGAGATAGGATTCTGACCATAATCTAACTCGACTATTAACTTTCATCTAACCGCGAATCTAACCTCTGCATGCTTGGTCATCAGAATGCCGCCAAGAGGGAGACCCCGAGTTGAGATTCCAGTGAATGAGAACGCTAATGCTCCAGCTGGTGCGAACCCGCCGAATCCTGGAGTTCAAGCTAACCCTATTCCCAACACACTTGATGAGCGATTGAGGACAGTTGAACAAGTCCTCATTGCTCTAGGAAACGCGGAAGTTAACCGAGCACAGGCAGCCAGCAGCTCGAATAAATTATTTGGCGATGGTAAACCCTTACCAGCCACCCCATTATGAGGGACAGGAGGATCCCGCAAAGTTGGAAGACTGGCTAAGGACTTTTGACAAGCTGCTTACTGCCGTCAGGTGTCCCGCAAATGAGAAAGTTGGAGTGGCTGTGTACTACTTGAGTGGAGAAGCTGACGAGTGGTGGCAAAACCACCAAGAAGGACTTGCCGATGGTGAACACGCCTATTTCTGGGAAGAGTTTAAGGAGATGATGAGGGAAAGGTTCTATCCCCTCAGTACAAAAACTGCTAAGTATGAGGAATTCATAAATCTCCGACAAGGCACCCAGACAGTTCAAGAATACTATGCGAAGTTTAAAGAGCTCGTCCGATTCGCTCCAAGGCTGGTACCAACCGATGCTGATAAGGCCCAGAAATTTGAGATGGGGCTGAATCTCAGCATCAGAGAGATCTTGGTTGGTGGACAGCACACAACTCTACAGGCTGTTTACGATCGTGCAGTGGCAATTGCACGAGTACAACAGCTGAAGCGCAAGGATCATGGAGAGACGAGCAAGGGCCTAAACAACTTTGATAAGAAGAACCGGAACAATAACACTGGAAATCACTTCAGAAGGGGAAATGACCAAGGGAGAAATGATGGTCATAGGAAGCCAGATAACAGAGAGTTCAACCGAGGAGGCCAAGGAGGTTGGAGGCCGGATAACCAGGGCGCCTTCATACCCAGATGCCGGGAATGCAACATTCCGCACTTGGTGCGTGAATGCCCAAGACCGGGGCATTGTTACCGGTGTGGCCGAGAAGGCCACATGAAAAAGGAATGCCGGACGAGGGAGGACCGCATCGAAAAGAGGTTGGATCTGATAAATCGTCCTCAGGGAAACAGGCCAGCTGGGCCAAACCAGCAGGACAACCAAGGACAGAGATTCCCGCAGGCACAGAGGCCACCTCAGAATCTAAACCAGCATGGGAATCAAGGAAGGCCAGTAGGACGCCTGAACGTGATAAATCAAGCTGGCTTAGCTGCTCAAGGCGATGTGATCGAAGGTACGTTTACTGCTTTAAGCGTACCTGTCAAGGTCTTATTTGACTCAGGAGCGAGTTGCTCTTTGATTTCCGCAAGAATTATATCTGCGTTAGATCTACCAGCGCCGAATAACATTAACTTAGGAATCCAATCACCATCGGGTAATGTAGTATCGTGTTCCAAACGATATGACGGGATCCCGATAGTAATCAAGAACACTGAATTCTTTGCGAATCTCATAGAATTTGACCTTAAGGATTTCGACATCATTTTGGGAATGGACTGGTTGACGAGGTACAAGGCTATCATCGAGTGCCAGAAGCAGAAGATCTCGTTGGCGAAGAGTCGCGGAAAGAAGGTCATTTACTATATGCAGCCTCAGAGGAAGGGTGCCAAGATAGTAAATGCAATAAAGTTCTGCAATCTCATGCAGAAGGGATACCAACTGTACGCGTGCTACGTGCATAATCTGGAAGGCGAGGAGAACAAGATCGACAGTATCCCCGTCGTGAACGAATACCCAGATGTCTTCCCGGAAGATATCCCAGGAATGCCTCCTGAGCGAGAAGTGGAGTTCACGATCGATCTCGTACCCGAAATCGAACCGGTGTCAAAGGCACCATATCGCATGGCGCCTGCTGAGATGAAGGAGCTGAAAGAACAACTCGAAGAGTTGTTATCAAAGGGATATATTCGGCCGAGCACATCACCATGGGGAGCTCCAGTCCTGTTCGTGAAAAAGAAGGACGGCGGACTCCGATTGTGCATCGACTACCGAGGTCTTAATCAAGTGACGATTAAGAACCAGTACCCGCTACCTAGGATTGAAGACCTCTTCGATCAACTGAAAGGAGCGTCGGTATTTTCAAAAGTTGATCTAAGGTCGGGATACCACCAATTGCGTATCGCCGAGAATGATATACCCAAGACAGCATTCCGAACAAGATATGGACACTACGAATTCACCGTAATGTCTTTCGGTCTGACTAATGCTCCCGCAGTATTCATGAACCTCATGAATAGCGTTTTCCGAGAGTTACTAGACTCATGTGTAGTCGTATTCATCGACGACATCCTAGTTTACTCGAGGAATGAGGAAGAGCATAGTAGTCATTTGCACCAAGTACTCGGACTTTTGAGGAAGAATCAACTCTACGTGAAGCTGTCAAAGTGCGAGTTTTGGAAGAATGAAGTCGCTTTTCTAGGTCATATAGTATCGGCTAAAGGAGTATCAGTCGACCCGGCGAAGATATCGGCAGTGTCTGATTGGCCGGCACCAACAAACCAGACTGAGGTAAGAAGTTTCCTAGGACTAGCCGGATACTACCGAAGATTCGTGAAAGACTTTTCTAAAATTGCGAGACCGATGACCCAATTGCTGAAGAAAGGGTTGAAGTTTGATTGGTCAGCTGAGTGTGAACAGTCGTTCCGTGAGCTTAAGGGAAGGCTCACATCAGCACCGGTTTTAGCATTGCCATAAGAGGCTGAAGATTTTGAGGTGTATAGCGACGCCTCAAAGGAAGGTCTCGGTTGCGTGCTAATGCAAAACCAAAGGGTGATTGCTTATGCATCAAGGCAACTCAAGACACACGAAGTGAACTACCCGACACATGATCTGGAACTAGCAGCGGTAGTGTTCGCTCTTAAGATCTGGCGACACTACCTATATGGACGAACTTGTCGGATGTTTACAGATCACAAAAGCCTCAAGTATATATTTACTCAGAAAGAGTTAAATATGAGGCTGAGGAGATGGCTCGAGCTGATCAAGGATTACGATCTGGATATAGCCTACCATGAAGGCAAGGCGAACGTCGTAGCGGATGCGTTGAGTCGCAAGACGAGGCACACGGCGAACACACTCATTCTACCTTCGGAACTGTATATGGACCTAGCTAAGTTAGACACTGAACTAGTCCATTATGGAACCGTGGTGGAGACAGTGAACGCCATAACATTTGAATCTACCGTATTTGACGAGATTCGAGAAGCCCAGCCGGATGACGAGAATCTCCAGAGGATCAAAGGAAAGATAGGTGAGGGAAAGGCGGTAGGATTCACGATCCATGAAGACGGAAGTATCCGTTTCAAAGGAAGATGGTGCGTTCCTCATAAATGCGAGGAATTGAAGAGAAAACTCATGGAAGAAGGCCACAGTACACCTTATTCAGTCCACCCTGGTGGGGATAAGTTGTACAAAGACTTAAAGAAAATCTATTGGTGACCGCGGATGAAGAAGGATGTTGCCGACTTTGTGGCCAAGTGTATAACCTGCCAGAAGGTGAAGGCAGTGAGACAAAAAACCGTTAGGGTTGGTAAAACCATTGGAGATCCCAAGCTGGAAATGGGACAGCATCTCCATGGATTTTGTTTCGGGGTTGCCAAGATCTCCCCGAGGAATGAATAAGATTTGGGTAATAGTTGACCGGTTAACAAAGACCGCCATTTTCATACCAATGAAGGAAAATTGGTCGATGGATCAACTAGCTAAGGCATACATCGAGAACGTGGTCCGAAGGCACGGAGTACCGCATGATATTATCTCGGACCGAGATAGTAGGTTCGTCTCCAACTTCTGGACTAAACTACAAGAAGCCTTAGGAACCCAAATCAAGATGAGCACAGCTTTTCATCCGATGACGGACGGTCAGACTGAGCGCACGATTCAGACGCTTGAAGACATGCTAAGAGCGTGTGTACTCGAATTCAAGGGAAGCTGGGAAGACCACTTGCCGTTGGTTGAATTTTCGTACAACAACAGTTATCACGCTAGCATAGGCATGGCACCGTTCGAAGCGCTTTACGGACGGAAGTGTCGTAGTCCGTTGTGCTGGACGAAAGAAGACAATTCGATAGTTGTTGGACCGCAACTCATTGAGGATATGAACATCAAGATCAAGGTGGTTCAACAGAAAATGAAAGCCGCACGAGATAGGCAGAAGAGCTACGCCGACACTAGGCGGCAAGAGTTGGAATTTCAGGTGGGAGACAAGGTCATGCTGAAAGTATCGCCCATGAAGGGGGTGATGCGATTCGGTAAACGAGGAAAGTTGAGTCCTCGCTATATCGGTCCGTATGAGATTTTGGATCGTGTAGGTACCTTGGCTTATCGCTTGGCACTTCCACCAGAGTTGTCGCGAGTGCACAACGTATTTCACGTTTCTCAATTAAAGAAATATGTGCATGATCCAACTCATGTGTTGCAACCCGATGTGATCGAGCTGGATGACGACCTGACATACGAGGAGTATCCGATCGAGATACTTGATGTCAAGGAAAGGGTCACAAGGAACAAGACTGTGAGGATGGTGAAGATCCTATAGTCAAAGCATGGCACTGAGGAAGCAACCTGGGAATTGGAAGCGGATATGAAGCAAAGATATCCCAACCTTTTCCGAAGCGACTCAGGAGCAGTTATGGGGACATAACTGCAGTCCTAAGGGGGAGAGGATGTGACACCCCACATAAGAGTCGTCGCATGCGAGGTAAGAATTTTAAATTGCGAGCCTCAATAATTTCTTTGTGCCGATTATTATCTTTCCGAAGTGCGACCCAACTTCGAGGACGAAGTTGATTTCTAAGGAGGGTAGACTGTAATACCCGAGAAATCAACATCGGTTATTAAATCCGAAAATTAATTGGATTTAACTATCGCAACCGAAAAAATCCTGAGAGAGCGGAGTTAAACATTTTCGGTCGAGAGCAACTCGAAGAGAGTTATCGGATTATCCAACAATCATGGATAATTCATATTATGATTTTTAAGAAATTTAAAAATCATATTATTTATAAAAAAAAAAGGGCGAGGAGGCCGCAGCCTGGGGTGGCGCGGTGGCCGCGCGGTGGCGCGCCACTAGCGCGCCACCAGCGCGCCACCACCCCAGTAGCAGCGTTTCAAAACGCTGCTACGCGTTTCAAGCTTGTTATTGCATTAAGTTCGATCTTGATGCTTTGAATCTATTCCAAACCCTTTTCCAGATGTTGGTGGATGTATTGAGACACCATTGGATGAATCTAGAAGCTTCTAGAGCCTCCACTTAGTTGAGATGAGGGTGGTTCATGCATGAGATTAGTGTTGGGGGATGGATAAGTTTGTGGGATGATTTAGTAGTAATGGGGGCTCCATAATCCGAGGTATGACTGCATTCACACTCCCTTCACTCCCTAGATGCATTAACACCTCTTTTAGAAGTCCTAAGTATCCTATTCTTATCCCAAATCAGTCCCCAAACCCCCCCCCCCCCCCCATACACACTAATCCGAAAATCAGATTTCCCTTGGAGAGTTGAGAGAACTTTGAGAGTGTTCTTCCTTGTAGCAGTGGTGTGGGCGAGATTTAGGCTCCCAATCCCTTCATCTACAAGTTGGTAAGGGTTCTAATCTAGTTCTTGGTCTTTAAAACTCGAATCCATCCTTCTTATTAGAGATCTTCTTCTATAACCCTCAATATAGGATTCATTCGGTAGATCTTGGAAGTGAGAGGCTGTTCCGGACAATTTTGGAAGTTCAACCAAAGAGGATTTCGACACTACACTCTTGAGAAGTAAGTTAGTGTTGTGCATCTCAATTTTTAGAGCTTTTGGTTGAGTATTCATTGAGTTGTAGTTCGATTTTCATCCTATGCCAAAAACTGTCTTTTAGGGTTTCTTCCGAGTAGATTTTATTGTTGTGCTTTTCTCGTCTAGATCCTGTCGTTTTTGGAAGAACTTGTCTAAATGAAAAATGTTCCTAACACTTTAAAGATGATCTCTGTAAATTTTCAAAATTTTTGGACATGATTTAGATGTTGAAAAAACGTCTGGTATTTTCTGCAGTGCATGATGACAGATTTCATTTCCTAGCATGTTCAGTTTTGTAGTCCATATTACTCCTAGCTACGATCGTTTTTGATGGTTAATTTCTTCATGAAAATTGTTCATCTATGTGTCTAGTTTAATCCTGTGAAATTGCAGAATTTTTGGATCAACCTTCGAATTGTTATGGATTTTTAAGTAAACTGTGGTCGGATGAACAGTGATCTCTGCACCCTTTGAAAATGAGTTTCTGAAATGATTTTTTTTTGGGCAACATAGAGTCCGAATTTGCTAAGGCCTATTTCTGAGAAAAACATTTATTTTGATGTCTCCTAGTATCTGTAAAATTTTCAGAATTTTCTACAAAGTTTTACTACATTTCCTAGTACGAGTTTGAAAACTGCTACGGTGTGTTCTTTACCGGTAAACTTGGTTTCGTACGTTTTGATGGTTATTGAGTCGATTGCTACTCTTTTGTGAATCTTATGTAATCTGGAAATGTAGACATGGGTTATAATGATTAAAATGTGCATTTTAAAACTTTGTGAGTTTTGATCGAGTTAGATGCCCAATTTTGGAGGGTAAGTGCACTTGGCGTGGGCTCGTTGGGCCGCCCCCTCTTTTTGGTGGCCAAAACGGCGCCAAGGAAATATTATGTTGCGTGATTGTATGAGTCTATACTCCTAGGTGTATCCGTAGGGGTTACCTAGGGCTCCGGAGTGTGTCTGTATAGGGTCCGCTACTCTCACATTGTGGATACCGTCGGCTTGTGGACATAAGTGCCCAAGCGGGTAATTGATCCCAAACGGCTAAGGCCCAGGATCGTTGATACCGGCAGCTTGTGGACATAAGCGCCCAAGCGGGTAATTTTTGGATGTCCTCGATCAAAATGAGCATTGGTATTGGTGTGATTTGGTAAAAAATGGAAAATTGCCGCAAAGTATTTTTCTCGTTTTTTTTAAAAAAAACTTCATCTTGTCATTACTCTTCTAAAACTTTAAATTTTGTTATGCTATACATTAACTTACTCAGTACCGTTTGTACTGATAAAAATTGTTGTTTCTATTTTTCGCAGAGTAAGTGATGGCACGTTGGGATGGGATTCTCAAAAATAAAGACTTGTCGCATTTTACCGTTGTTTAGAATTTCTGCACTGGACTTTGGACTTTGGTTTTGGCCGTCTGTTTGGCCCACGTTTTTATTTGTTTTTAGCTTCCGCACTGATTATTACTGTGATGCATGAGATACTCTAATTTTAATTCGGGCATGATTGAATAGTTTTTAAATTGTTTAAAAATTTGATACAACTTAGCCTCAACATTTTTCTAGATGAGCTCGACTTGGTTCGGGTCTTGTTTAGAAAAGTGCGGCGGTAATGCCCTGGCCTAGGAAATCAAATCCGGGGTGTTACACCCAACCGGTGCCTCTTCACGAACAATCACCAATAATTGTATAAACTATTATTATCCCTGCCCCATGGGCGAGAATGTGAAAATGTGAATAAAAAATAAATAAATTTAACAAATAAAATTATTCAATTATTCATTTTATTATATTGATTTCATTCTTCAAGCTCCTTAAACTATTTTAAGCATTACATGAATACATGTATACATTGTATAGAAACCGAGCAATATACAATATGCCACTACCGATAATTTATATATGAGTACAATTTAATGCCTTGAAAAAATATTACACTACAAACAATAGTCTAAAAGGAGAGAAAAATAAAAAATAAAAGATAAAAGACTTTCTACTCACGGCTCTAATATAATACATAGGCAAATGAATTACTTGAAATCACATTGCACACGGTAATTGATATTGATATTAATTCACCTTAAAGCCTTAAGAAATTAGAAATTTCATAAAGATATAGATATTTTCAAATTAAATTAGAAAAATATAAGAAAATACTATTGTGAATCAATCCATTGATAAATTAAAATTTAGAAATAATTATGCAAAAAACGTTATTGAATGTACCATTATCACAAATTTCATAATGATATGATTTTGTGGATGGATGACCATAGTTTGATCAACTTATTGTCGTATTTCTTATCCATTAATGAATATAATATGAATCTATACGTTATTTATTAATTTTTTATCATATTAAATATAATTTCAATTAATAAAGTAATTTGTTAAGAATAATAACAAATACTATTGAATTATATTTAAATAATAAACACAATATCAACCCATAAAGTTTTTGCGACATATTTGGTAGTATTTTTTTTTTATCTATATCAATTAATGAAATTAAATTATATAATGTGGATTTCCACTCAAATTTGGTTCTCCTAATGCTTTTATATACTTCATTTTTTGATAGTAAAATATGATTGATCTTTGTCACTATGTATTATCCAACTTTGATTCATGTGTATACAACATCTATAGAAGAGAAAACATAGTCAAGTGAGATCTTGTTGGATTCGTCTCATTTTGTAGTTTTAAAAATATCAAACTTTTAGAATTTTTACTTATACTCATTTTGAGTTATTAAGTGTAAAAAATGTATTGGATTGCGTGCAGAAAGTGAGTAAAGAGGAAATATGTAGTTTACTGTTCATGAAGGGATTTTTGTGAGAGAGAAATGATAGGTTACTGCTCGTACGGGTAGGTTACTGTTCATAAGGGATATTATTTTTATATATTATATAGATACTAGAAATCAAGATGTAATTTGTGTTCCTCAACCATTCCAAATTTTATACAATGTCTTTATTTTTCTAGTATTTTACTTTCATTTGTCGCTTTCGTTAATGCTTTCTTTACTGCTTTCCTGCATTTACTTTCCTTTATTTTTCTCGATGCTCTAGTTCCTAGCATTCCTTGGGACTGTCCTCATCCCGCCTTCCGTCTTGAAGGTTGCGTCTAGAGGATTAAGCATTACTCCGAAACGGCAGTAACAGATTGACGACCACAGTGGGAGACCAAACTCCCCCTAACGATCAAAGACCTCCATTGTATACCTTACGTAACCGTGAGGTCCGTAAAAAGGCTACAAGAAGCCAGTACAAACGTTTGAAACGGCTCGAGGAGATATTAAACAGTATGGCTGGTGTAGGAGATCAAACCCTTTGTGCAAACACGACAGGGGCAGAGAATGCGCCACTTGTTCATCCCGAAGGACAAAGGGTGACAACCTCTGGGTTATCGAACATTCCACGTTCCAACACTCTCCTTAGATGAGGCTCTGTTCAAAAGGCAAACCACGATAGTAGACGCTATTGTCGCAATACGACTGGAGGCAGCGTTGAAAGTAGCAATGGGGACCTCGAGTTTCATGGGAAATAACGTTACTACTCCGGCATCACCCGTAATAATGCCCAACCATGGGCAATATTATTACCAAGAGCGAAACTGTCCCTGCTTCTAGTGGGAGCGTGGGGTATGCACATGACATGGCAAGGTTCTCCTCAGAATTAGCCCTTCACCATGGCTGCACCACCGCTATCCTTGGGGCTACCAAAGGCTTACGTGGCTACTTTAGCCACACAGCCTAACCCATGGATGGATAACATGGCAAAAATCGCTAATCCTGTGCCGGAAAACCCTCAGATTCTCGTACGGGGGATGACCAAGTGGGTGGAACCGGATTGAATGCTCCCCAGAACCATGGAAAAAAATGTCCAAGTCAGGCTGCTCGAGTTTAGGGCACCAGGGGGGTTTCATGATGCTAACCGAGTAAATATAACTCGGGGGGCAACGCCAACAATATCGCCAATCTTTGGATGAAATTTCCCTCGGGAAAACAATGGCGGGCATGATGGACTTCAAAATCCACCTTATCGCCAGCATAATTAGGAGGTCTGAGGACCAAACCCAGTTCCCCCAAAGAACCTTCGTACTCCGCCACCGTTGATACTAGGCCAACCAGCACCACAATGGGTGCATATGTGAGAAGAACACCTAGCAACCATGTTGCGTAGGTTAGGGTTGAACGTCCCCGAGACTAATCGGCTTGTTTATCAAAGGCCAATATCCACCCCAAGTGTACGAGGACAATCCTCTACCACATGATGCACGGATACCCGAGTTCTCCACATTCTCGGGAGAAGATGAGGCGTACATTATGGAACAAATCGGCCACTTTATTATCCAATTAGGGGGATCTATTGGTCCCTTTCATGATTTATTGGTCTGCCCTTTCTCATGATGTAGTTGTTCCCTTTCTCATTAATGAAGACTGCCTTCACATGATTTATTGGTCTGTCCGCAGGCAAATTTGGGCCATGTCAGCAGTTAGAGGAAGCCTTTCATACTCAGTTCTATAATCCCAGCAACCATTACGTTGATTGAGATTCTAGAAACCAAACAGAAGGATAATAAACCAACAACTAAGTTCATTGAATGGTTACGACAACAGAAACAGAAATGTGAAACCGCTATTTATGAAAAGGAAATAACAAACATAGTGCTTAAAAACATGAAACTTCCATTGAAGAAGAAGTTAATTGTAATACCCCAGATTTTTATCAACGTCCAAAGGAATAAAATTTATTCTGATCAATGTCGAAATATCTCCGAGAAGAAAATAATTTATCACAATAAATTATTGCTCGGAAATGAAACGCCGATAGATTCAAAATTCAAAATGGAATAAAAGAGGGAAAGGAAGCCCGAAGACATTCCATGAATTGAGTCAAAATAATTGGAATTAAATTCAAGAAGAAAAATAATCCTAATTCCAAAAACCCGTGAAGTCGGAAGAAATTTAATTACACAAGTTATTGCACGGGAGTCAAAAGACGATGAATTGGAAGCCGACGAACCCGAGACCGACGGACTTAAGATTTCAAACATGAAATTCATTTGAGTCGAGATAAATTTAAGATAAGAATTTATGATTCGAGAATGACCTGAAAAATCGAGCCCGAAAACGTAGGAGGACAGAAGTCCGAAAGAGAGGAGAAAAGGCCCGATGGGATCGCACGGCCCAGTCCGGACGCACGGCCCAGACCAGGCCGCGCGCCCTCCGGGCGGTTTTTGGCTAGAAACCGCGCCAACCCCGTGCCACCAAGACAGCAGCTGCGGCATGACGCGTTTTGGCGATTTTCTTACCATATTTTCGTGTCCCGACTTTGGAAAATCAATCCCGGTTGATGGAAGGTGTATATGGTCGGTTTTGGAGGTCATATGGCTGATCATTTTCGATTTTTGACATGTTTCCTCAACCATGGTAGTAGCCTCAGCCCGGACTATTTTTAAAACTAGTATTATTATTTTTAAACTATTACGAGTATTATTTTTAAACTAGTATTATATTTAAAAATCCATTATTTTTAAACTAACATTTTTTAGCCCAAATTTTTTTTTCTAAGCCCTAACTTTAGCCCAAATTTATTATTTTAAATCCCAAACCTTTTGAGTCCAAAATTTATTTTTCCTAGCCCAAATCTTTAGCCCAATATTTAATTACTATATTGGCCCAATTATTTTGGCCCAATAACCTTGTTTTTACTTAAAGCCCAAATAATTTATTTCCTTCGGCCCAATATAGTGGCCCAAACCTTTTATCCTTATTTTAATCTATCCACGGAATAAATTTATTTTTAAAACCCATGGATAATTAAATGCATGCATTAAATTTTTATTGGGGGGATTACATATGCATATGCATACATAAATATCTGTACTAACCTCTTATGTGAATCACATGTGATACCTAAACTCCCCACTCCAGTGTTCGACATGACCTTGAGACTTGACTTAGAAGCGTTAACTTGAGACTAACTTTGCCTTAGTCCTAGATCTTGATCACTTAGAAACTCATCTTCGCGTGCTTAATAACAGAAAATGGCACCTAGGGGAAAGTCGAGGAAGGTAAGTCCAAACGGCACTGCCGCTAACTTCCCAAACGCACCTAACAACAATGAGATTCCTCCGAACATAGGAGATCGAGCGCCTCATCTTTCCAACAACATGGATGAACGTTTAAGGATGGTAGAGGAAGTACTCGTAGTATTAGGAAACGCCGAGGTGCATAGGGCACAAGCGGCAATACCTCCGCCAGTAGCTCGAAATAACTATCTAGATTTAGTAAATCCTTATCAACCGCCACACTATGATGGGGAGGAAGATCCCGCCAAACTAGAGGAGTGGATCCGTACGTTCGATAAACTCTTAAAGATACATGTAGCGACTTACTACTTAGGAGGTGAAGCCGATGAGTGGTGGCAAAACCTCCAGAGGAAATTAGTGGAAGATGAGAAAGCCTACACTTGGGAAGAGTTTAAGGAAGCTCTGAGGGAGAGGTTCTACCCATTAAGCACCAAAGCGATGAAGTTCGAGGAATTCATTAACCTAAGGCAAGGCGCACAGACAGTGCAAGAGTACTACACCAAATTCAAGGAGCTAGTACGATTTGCTACGAGGCTAGTACCAACTGACTCCGACAAGGCTCAGAAATTTGAGATGGGGTTAAACCTGGCCATTAGGGAAGTAATCACGGGGGTACACTACTCTGACCCACAAGCTGTTTATGATCGTGCGGTAATGGTTGCACAAGTTCAGGGACTGAAGCGGAAGGCGATAGATGAATCTAGGAAAGGTCCCCAAGCACAAGACAAGAGAGGTAAGGACCGCGGAGCTGATAAAGACTCGGATAGGAACAACCTTTGCAAAGGCCCAAATGGACCAGCCCTAGGCGACGATGGAGGCAATAATAGAAGAATTTTCACCCGTAAAGGCTACGTGCCCCGATGCCTAAGCTGTAACCAACCTCATCTGGTGAGGGGATGCCCTCAACCCGACACATGCTTCCGATATGGTCGACGTGGACATCGGATGAAAGAATGTCGAACCCAGATTAAGAATATAACCAAAAGAGATGATCTGGTCGCTGGACCTAACTAGCCACAAATAACCAAGGGGGACTCATGGGACGTTAAAAGTGGTAAAAGAAGCGGACATACATGTGCTAGGCGACGATACTCGAAACTTCGTGGGAATAATGTGCAGGCAGTTATGGGGACATAACTGTAATCTTATAGGGGAGAGGATGTAATACCCCGTAATAATGCATAAGCGTTTATTTTTGAAACCCGAATATTTTGTATCCCGAATAAACAAATTCAAAATTGTTTTGAACTACGTCATGGCTTGATCCCTTCACAGGGTACGTAGGCAACTCGGAAATTTCAATTCTGGGTTCAGTCAAACAATAATCAAACAACAAACAATCAACAATCGAACAATAATTCAATAACACAATATCGCAAAATAATAAAATAAACAAAAGGACCCTAACTCTTAGCGCGAGAAAAGCCGAAACACAACTTCGAGGACGAAGTTGATTCTTAAGGGGGGTAGACTGTAATACCCCAGATTTTTATCAACGTCCAAAGGAATAAAATTTATTCCGATCAATGTCGAAATATCTCCGAGAAGAAGAAAATAATTTATCACAATAAATTATTGCTCGGAAATGAAACGCCGATAGATTCAAAATTCAAAATGGAATAAAAGAGGGAAAGGAAGCCCGAAGACATTCCATGAATTGAGTCAAAATAATTGGAATTAAATTCAAGAAGGAAAATAATTCTAATTCCAAAAACCCGTGAAGTCGGAAGAAATTTAATTACACAAGCTATTGCACGGGAGTCAAAAGACGATGAATTGGAAGCCGACGAACCCGAGACCGACGGACTTAAGATTTCAAACATGAAATTCATTTGAGTCGAGATAAATTTAAGATAAAATTTATGATCCGAGAATGACCCGAAAAATCGAGCCTGAAAACGTAGGAGGACAGAAGTCCGAAAGAGAGGAGAAAAGGCCCGATGAGATCGCACGGCCCAGTCCGGACGCACGGCCCAGACCAGGCCGCGCGCCCTCCGGGCGGTTTTTGGCTAGAAACCGCGCCAACCCTGCGCCACCAAGACAGCAGCTGCGGCATGACGCGTTTTGGCGATTTTCTTACCATATTTTCGTGTCCCGACTTTGGAAACTCAATCCCGGTTGATGGAAGGTGTATATGGTCGGTTTTGGAGGTCATATGGCTGATCATTTTCGAGACTCTAACCCTAGGAACCCCAGAAACACTCTCCAACTCTCTATGTTCTTCCAACACCCGAAAACCACCAACTTCGAACTTTCCGATCACTTTCCGGCTACGAAAATCAACGGAGGAGGCGTAGAACACAAGGTCTCTAGTACTCCAGACTTGGGTAAGTCATTTATAGATTTTCATTTAAGTTTTCGAACCCGAAAACTCGATCTAACATTGGATTTATTCTTCCGAGTTGAAATCGTGGCCAAAGTTGGAAGCTTGGCGTTGAGGAGATCCGTTCGTAGTGGATTTGGATGAGCCAAGCGACCCGAGGATGACCAAACACCTTACCACTGTAAGTTAATGCTTACTTGGTTTTGGGTGACTTAAAATGCAACCAAACATAGGGATTTAATAACTCTAAAATCTGTCAACACGAAAAACCCCCGGCGCAGCGATTTTGTGCGAATTTTTCGATCCCTTAAAACTGCTCAAACGGAAAAACTCAAACCATGAAAAACGTTCCTAAGACATAGATCTAGTTCGTGTAAAATTTTCATAATTTTTCATTGCCTTTTGCTATCCGAAAACGGCCGATAACCAACCTGCCTTGAGATTCGAACTTGAAACTGTGACAGATTTGAAATCGAACCAAAACCCCTATTTCGAGAGTTCAAACCGAAAAGCTCAAAACTAGACTTTTAATCCTAACACATTAATCTGGTTGTGTAAAAATTTCAGACATTTTCGTCGATGTTTGCTATTTCAAATCGCATCAAATATAAACTGCCTTGATAAGACTTTTTCGAAATCTGACGGTGAACATATCCAAACTTGATGAGCATGTTTCTATATTTTCTAGTCCGATTTGATCTTTGCAATCTAAATGAAAGTTGTAGGTAATCATGTCTAGTATGTGCATATAACATTTCAGAATTTTTGGAGTCCATTTGATATGTTAAAAAGTCGAAACTTTGAACTGTGTCAAACCTGAGTCCGGACAGAATTTGCTTGCGTAATAAACTCGATTTTTGACATGTTTCCTCAACTTATTTTGAAAAAGTTAAAACACGAAAGTTGTTCGTTAGGGTGTTTTTGATATTCTGTGAAAATATCAGAATTTTTGGACTTGAAATGAATTTTTGAATTAAAAGGGCGTAAACTGTGACGTCAAATGATTTTAAATCGAAGAGATTGTGAAATATCGAAACAAACGGTCGAGACCTTGAAATACGATATATCTATACTTTTGAAAAATCCCGTTACACCAAATTAAAACATATGAGATACTTGGCTATGTAGGGGGTGAGTGCTCGATAGAGTGCCCCTCTAGCTTTTCGCATCGTGCCTAGACGGACGAGTGTGACCTATGTAGGGGGTGAGTGCTCGATGGAGTGCCCCTCTAGCTTTTCGCTTCGTGCCAAAACGGCCGAGGGTAAATGTTATGAGAAATTGTGCCAAAACGGCCAATGAAAACTAGCCTACACTCTCGTGTGTACCCGTATGGGTTACACGAGGCTCCGGAGTGTTATTGGGTATGGCGGATACGGCTGCGGCCGCCGGACTACCGGCTAAACGAAACTTACTAAATTGGTTGCGGCCGCCGGATGACCGGCTACACAAGATTCTTACGAAACGGCTGCGGCCGCCGGATCACCGGCTATACAAAATATTGAGAAATGGTTACGTAACGAGAAAATAAAAGATTTAATGTTTTTAAGTATTTATTTATTTATGCCCGTCTTTAAATTATGCATTTAAAATTATGTCCTTAAATTTTCATATCTTATTAAATTGCTATTATGGATTAAATGCATGCTCAAGTACACAATTAAATTATAAATTTTAAACTGATAGATGAGTTGTTTGTATGCATGCCTCGGAGTAAAAATTTAATTATTTAATTAAACCTCTTTATACGTGTGTTAAATTATGATCTTGTGGAAATTCTTGTCTTTTCAAATATGTAATTAAATTATTATTAGACGAATAAAATTTAAATCACGTCTTGTATGCACATGTTTTTCTTAAATCTAATTAAAGATTTTGAAACCCCTTGATCACAGTAGGTGTTAACTTACTCAGCACGTTTTGCTGACCAAACCATATTTTCTTTCCTTTTTCTTTCAGAGTATGAGGATTATGCATCATCATATGCATACATGGGAACATTCGGGAAAAACTCTATTTTTAAATTCCTGCATTTAATTACAACTCGCATGAACGGGCCTGTTTAACCCGTGTTTTGGCCATGTCGGCCCTATACTTAAATTCCGCTGCATTATACATATGTAAATATTACTTTCTGCTGCAACTTTGATATTATGATTTTTAAAGTATATTATAATGGGCTGTTTGAATATTTTAAATTCTGAAAAACCATAGCCTTGCATCTCTTTAGCAAGCTCGGAGAAACCGTGTCTTGCTAGGGAGGTATGGCGGTGACATCCCGGCCTGGGTTATCAAATCCGGGGTGTTACATTAATTCCCGTGGAGATTGATTACCTGGCAACCTTATCCTCTAAACCGACGAGGGTCGATTCTCTACTTAAAGAGATCCAGGAGTCAAAAGGTAGAGGGGAAAGAAAGAAAAGGTCATATCAAGTTGCTACCATTCATGTGGATAGCGACAGTGAACTGGAAGAAGCTTGCAGTTAAGAGGCCAAATTAGCATATCAGATGACCGCTGAACTTGTCCGGGGCAAACCCTTTCTTTGCACCGAGTTGAAACCAAAGGCCGCAAGGCCTATGAAGAACGAGTATGCCAAACCTATGGCAGAAGAGGACTTTTGCTTCGATGTATCAAAGACGAAAAAGATTTTTGATGCACTATATGAGAAACATCAGATCTGACTTCCCCTAGGCCAGAAATTGGCCAGGGAAGAAGAGATCAGCAGACGGACGTACTGTAAGTGGCACAACACTTTCTCGCACAATATGAAGGATTGCATCCAGTTCCGGAGAACCATTCAGAATGCAATCCAGTCTAGAAAGTTGAAAGCGATAACCATGGGGATTGATTCACAACCTTTCCCCAAGGCAACCATGGCAGTAGCCTCAGCCAAGTTCCCAAAAGGTAATGGCTCGAAGCCAGATCGTCGGAACGATCAACCGTATGACCCAGATGATGATCCGCCATGGCGACCGAGGAGTTCGTTTCATCGCATCGGAGATGGATTCGGACAACTCAGAGGACATGGAGGCGGAGGACAAAAGGGGGGCCGACACAGTGGCCGATGAAACCCTTACAAATATAAACGTCCCCTAAGGCCAGAATTAGAGGTCATCCAAAGACCTGTGGCTCAGACTTGGGTACAACCGGATGGTACTTACCAAGTCGAAGTCAAAAACGGGGTAGCCGTGTAGGAAGTCCCTACTCGAAAAGCTAATCTGTGCCCGTAAAAAACATGGACTCGGAATCAGCCTTTGCCAAAACCTACGTTAGATCATTGGTTTCCAGGGAAAGCTAAATTCCAGATCCGAAGAATCAAGAGAATGTATGCGGAAAGGCATGGCCTGGATAAGAATACTCGAAGCAAAGTCTAGAAATTCCAAGGGCCAATGCCCATGCAAACTGATTATCTGTACGGAAAGGGCAAAGAGAAAATGCCCGAAGATGCTCCTGAGACATCATCTCCTAAGTCCTCCATTCCATTGGTGATTGTCCAGACCAAAACTAGCCCCGCGATACTGTTAAAAGACAAGACATGGGAAGAAACCGAGCGAGTAGAGGGTGAAACATGGGAAACATTCGACGGATTTGAATGCTACTATTGTGGAAAAGTCAACACCTACGCACTGTTGGAGATGGATGAGGAATTGAAAGAAGAACTCCTCATATTAGATGACCAGATGGAAGAAGTCGGCTTTCCGGACAAAGATGAAGTGTCCAAAGACGAACAATCTGCCAAAGAAGGTCAAAGCTTGAAGCCCATCTTAGGGCCTCAAAGCTATGCAAAGGTGGCCAGTAATTAGTCTACTGCCAGTTGCTCGGGGCAAGAGTGATGCCCCGAGACAGCCAAAATTCATCACAATGCCCATCAAAGATCCACCTAGTGGCTCGGGGGGCACGAGTGCCAGCAGCAGTCAACCCATTAAAGGGCAGACCACTGCACGCAAGACGACCGAATCAATGAAGCCATCTACGGACAAGCCTAAACAGCCTGTGAATGCAGCAACATATGGGAAATCTGTAAGCCCCCGTGATCCCAAGGAAGGGGTGGCATCCACACCCGCGCATTGATTCCATAGTTGTAATGGCCCCACATTCAGTCAGAAGTATCATGTGTACAATTATTTTAAACGCAATTAATGCGTTTCATAAAAAAATTGTGACAGCAATTAATGTTAACGCAAGTGTTTTATTGTCTTCATTCAGGATAAGTCATTATGTCCAAAATACAAAGATGGCCATACATCAGGCCACGTATCTATACTAACATGAAGACTCGTGCTAGAACAAAGGAATATAAATACTATGATGGCACATTAATAATGTAATTGACTAAGGACAAAACAATGTCCAGAGCGAACCATAATCGGAGCATTCTTGGTAATTGGTGTTGAGATATGGATTTTCTTCGCTTAATTCATCAAGATCATCAATAAGGTCATACCATTCGTTTGTTAGGCGGGTTTCGTGCCAATCTTTACTATGGTATTGATGCCATTTCGTATACCTTATCTTGACACGATGAATGAGGGCCAAGGATACGAATCGAAGAGCTTGCTCGATAGTGGTCTTACCACCTTGAGAGAACTCCAGACGTTCGTAAATCATGGTCCGGAAGCGGTAAAAATCACGACCAGTTGGCCCTATAGGGTATGGCGTTATCAGAAAGGATCTTAATTTGGCAGACCAAGTGCGGACGTTGAACTGATAATCATAATGCCCATAATTATCATCCATCATTCTTTCGGAAATGAAGGGTTAAGAGATAGTGAACAAGTCATCTTAAAAGGCCCTTCAATAGGCCTGAATGTTAGATCTAATAAAATATTGTATTCATAACTACTGTGAATATGACAAGAAAAACATCCGAAAAATGCGATGATTATTCAATAAAAGTAACAAATCGATGGCAGCCACATGTCACAAAAATACTTGTTCAAACAAGAAAACTGTCTACGAATCAAGGTGGAGGAATTACATCCACATGACCTAGTTCCCCACAATTCTCAGTCCACTTCCTAAACATCTTCTGGGTTTGCGTTTCGATACCTTCTTGATGAAGGCGCAGTCTTTTAGAAAAGGTAAGGATCTGACCATCCAAATTACTGATGACTGCATTTTGTTGAGCGATGGTGCCTTGGTATCGGACAGATCCTGTTCCACGGCTAAAAGTTGATCCATAACGACATCGCGTTGCGGTTGGGCACGGTTGATAACGTCATCAATCCAAGCTCACTCTGTCCAAATGTTTGTCCTTTCCTTAGACAATGCCTCCCTCGTCGCGCTGACCTGTTCCAGTTCAGTCCTGTATCGCTCGAGGTGAAACCGGGACGAACCTTCAGAATCCATGACGAGCATCTCTGCAATAAGAGCTGCTCGGGTATGATTCTGGTTATAGAACTTGTCAAGAAGCTTGGCACCCCGTGTCAGATATGTCATATTGGGATCATCATCCTTCGCCTTTTTGCGCAATGCCAGAAAAATCGAGATCGCGCGATTGAGATCTGCGAGGGACATGGCTTCCGAGGGCAATGCAAAAAACGCTCTGAGGAATTCTCTCTCATCATCCATGTGAGGGACAAAGATAGTGGCCTGCATACACACCATGGTCACTGTGGCAAATGCTATGCATAGAAAGAATGTAAAAGTGCAAGATATACCTATGAAAGTGTCCTTTGGGACTCCTCACTTGCGGCATGAGTACTTCTCGAACGAGAAGAAGAGGGGGCCAAATCCACCAAAGGCCTGGAAACTTGCACCGGCACGCCAGGTGTCTCGGTGACATCCTGATCACCATGGCCAACGTTCTCTACCACTTGGGTGTTATTAGGGCCCACTTCCTGCATTAAAAAAAATTAGTGTTGGACGGAGTTTCAAATAAAGAAGTCAAAGAAAACTTGTGGAAAAAAGATGCTCACCCGTCCTCGAGATGTATCTTTCGGGACTAAAGTATTCACGTCCCGAGATGAAAACTCGACATTCAGAGCCACGTTTTCATTACCCACTGGTCCTTTATCCACAGGATTTACGGCAGGATTGGACTACAGGATGCAGAAAGTTAGGGCCATTACATAACTAATTTCCTTAGCCAACAAGGACAGGAATGATTTACAGCAGTCATAAGATCTTCCTCCATTGCGGAACATGATGAACCTTTACCCAAATCGACCTCCTATTGGCCAATAAGGGTCTGGAAAACAAAATGGGTTGCGTAAGGAAAGATACATCACGAATCATGAGATATCACAAGCTAAGTTACTTGTGGACTCGGCACAGGGACAGTTTCTAGAATAACCGGCCTAGGCACAAAAACGTCCTCCTCAGAATCCGAGGACATAGCTTGGAACACATCAATACCTCGGGAAGGTTTAAGAGTCGGGGCCACCTATGCCAAAGAAGATGGCAGATGAGGTAGTTGTTAAACATGTCAAGATAAGTACCATCTGCCGTAGACCGATACTTGTTGAAGACAATATCCGGATTCGGAGAAGAAAGAAGAAGAACGGAAAGAAGAACAAATATGAAGATAGTGATGCCTATGGATGAAGTTGAACCAAACTTACCAAGGGACTTGAACTAAATCAAGACAAGTGGTCTCCTTCGATTGCATCATCCATTAATTCCATTGAAACTAGCTTCCCGATTCAATGGTGTGAGGTTCCAAAGGAAGATCTCACAAGAAGTTTGAGAGCACTTTGAAAGGAGCTCCCAAGGTGACTTTGTATTCAAGAAAGATGATTTTCATTCAAATGCAAAGTAATTACAACTAGGGTGGGAGGGACTATATATAGGCCCACCAACATTACAAAGGTTTAAACAATCCAATAAAGAAAATAAACAAGATTAGGAAAGTAAACAGCCCTAATGGGCCTAACCAAACTAACTAAGAAAATAAACAAAGTTAATGGGCTTAATTAATCCCATAAAGGATAGAGCCCAACAAGCTAATAAGCTAAATTACGGAAATGAGAAAAATGGGGAAATAGTCTCGCGACATTATTTTGACGAAACGGAGGAACGCCGCGAGAGCACAAAGCGAGGCAAGCCGAAAACCCAAGAGAAAGCCCAAAATCATTGTGGGATGAATTCAGTATAGCGAGGGCGGAGTTCAGTATAGTGCGAGCGAAGTTCAGTACATCGCGAGAAAAGGTTCGGACAAAGCGAGAGAAGTCCTGGACAATGCGAGCGAAGTTCCGGACAAAGTGAGCGAAGTCCTGGACAAAGCGAGCAAAGTCCTGGACAAAGCGTGAGAAGTCTTGGACAAGGATAGTGCGAGGCTGCTCCTCAAAATTTTGGCTAAGTCTGGAATTTTTGGTCTCTGAATCCGTTTTCTTCCTCCTTATGCTGATTTGCTTCCTTGTGCATCCGGAGATCTTCCCTTAGCTCAGAACTTAACTCGAACTTGCCGGGGCCATGGGGATGGTTCCCGGGTTTTCTTCCGGTTGGAATTCAAGCAGCAGCTTCAGTCCCGCTCTGCTTCCCTTTGTCTTCTCCAGCTCCCTTTCATCAGCTTCTTCACAGAAATACTTGGAGATTGCATCTGTGAATTTCTTGACTCGCTGCTTGGACACGGGTCCTTCCGGGAATGTGGGAATCATCAGTCCAGTGGTTCTTCCGGCTACGCCATCCCCACCCCCTTGGGGAGGTTGATCCATCAACCGATCAGATTCCAGCTCCTCGTCCCGTTCATAAAGAGAAAGATCTGCAATGTTAAAGGTTGGATTAATATTGTATGTATCAGGTAGCTCAATCCGATAAGCATTATCATTAATCTTCTCCAAAACTTTGTAAGGTCCTGTCCCGCGAGGTGCCAACTTCCCATGCCTTTGTGCGGGAAATCTTTCCTTACGCATATGTACCCAAACCCAATCTCCAGGCTTCAAGGTCAGCTTCTTGCGACCTCTGTTGGCATATCTAGCACAGTGTTCGGTTGCTTTCAGTAGGCTGTCTCTCACATCCTTGTGTAAGGCCTTGATCGCGTCCGCCCTATCCCTGCCATTAGTGTTAAAATGCTCACTACAAGGTAGTGGCAACAAATCAAGTGGGGTTAGGGGGTTGAAGCCATACACAATTTCAAAGGGAGACATGTGGGTGGCACGATGAATGTGGCGATTATAAGCAAATTCAATATGGGGTAAACATTCATCCCAACTCTTTGAACTTGAGGCAGTGATAATTCTTAAAAGATTACCTAATACCCGATTTATCGCCTCTATCTGACCATCTGTTTGAGGATGGTAAGAAGTTGAAAACAGGAGTTGAGTGCCAATTTCTCTCCACAAGCCTTTCCAGAAATAGCTCACAAACTTAGCATCCCGATCAGAAACTATGGTCTTTGGTATTCCATGAAGACGTACCACTTCCTTGAAGAATAGCTTGGCAATGTGTCTAGCATCATTGGTCTTCGCACATGGAATGAAATGTGCCATCTTGGAGAATCGGTCCACTACCACAAAGATAGAATCTTTGGCTCTTGGAGTCCGTGGTAGCCCAAGTACAAAATCCATTGATATGTCGATCCAAGGTCCTTTTGGCACAGGTAGTGCTTGATATAAGCCATGTGGCTTCACTGTGGACTTTGCCTTTAGACAGACGAGGCATTTAGCAATGTAGTCGATCACTTGCTTCTTCATACCCGGCCAGTAGAATCGCTCAGAAAGCACTCCCAATGTTGCATCTTTGCCAAAGTGTCCCATGAGGTCACCTGCATGTGCCTCTTGAATCAGGAATTCTCTAATGGATCCTTTTGGTATGCACAACCTGTTCTCGAAATAAAGGAATCCATTCAGTTGTGAAAACTTCTCGAAGCTCCTCTGCTCAGTTTTCTTATAGACTTCTCCAAAATCATCATCAGTAGCATACTGGTCTTTAACATGCTCAAACCCAATCAGCTTGGTGGTTGCAAATGAAACCAATGTCAGTCTCCTTGAAAGTGCATCAGCAACCACATTGTCTTTGCCTTTCTTGTACCGAATCACATATGGAAATGACTCGATAAAAGTGCTCCATCTAGCATGTCTCTTACTCAACTGCCCTTGCATCTTGATGTGCTTCAAGGTCTCATGATCGGTGTGAATGATGAACTCTCTGCCTCTCAAGTAATGCTGCCATGTTCTTAGAGCTTGCACAATAGCATATAATTCCTTGTCATAAGTGGAGTAGTTCAGTTGTGCTCCACTGAACTTCTTGCTATAGTATGCTATTGGACGACCTTCCTGTAATAGAACAGCGCCCATACCAGTTCCTGAAGCATCACTTTGAATCTCGAATGGTAGCTCAAAGTCTGGTAATGCTAAGACAGGGGCATGAGTGAGCTTGTCGTTGAGTTCATCAAATGCCTTTTGTTGTGTTGCTCCCCACTTAAATGGATTTTCTCTCTTAATCAATGAAGTAATTGGGGCTGCTTTAACACTAAACTGTGGAACGAACCTTCTGAAGAAACCACTCAATCCGAGAAAGCTACGAACCTCATGCACATTGGTTGGCGGCTTCCATTCTGAAATGGTTTTTATCTTTGATTCGTCCACCTTTAACCCATCTTTACCAACTACGAATCCAAGGAATGTGACCTCTGGTACACAGAAAATACACTTCTCGAAGTTGGCATATAGCTGTACCTTCTTTAGTTGGTTCAAAACCTGTTGAACATGGGAAACATGATCATCATTAGTACAACTATAAATAAGAATGTCATCAAAATAGACTACTACGAATTTTCCAATAAACTGTCTAAGTGTTTCATTCATTAAGCGCATAAAAGTGGAAGGTGCATTGGTAAGCCCAAATGGCATGACGAACCACTCATATAGACCGAATTTGGTCTTGAAAGCAGTCTTCCACTCATCCCCGGGTTGCATCCGGATCTGATGGTAGCCACTTTTCAAGTCGAGCTTTGTGAATATGTTTGCACCACCCAACTCATCTAACATGCCATCTAGCCTCGGTATAGGATGGCGGTATTTCACAGTAATGGCATTGACTGCACGACAGTCCACACACATCCGCCATTCGCCATTCTTCTTAGGAACCAGGAGGACTGGAACTGCACATGGTGAGAGGCTCTCTCGAACCCAGCCTTTATCTAACAAGGCTTGTACTTGTCTTTGAACCTCCTTTGTCTCCTCAGGGTTCATTCTGTAGGCGGGTCTGTTAGGTATTGAGGCTCCTGGCATGAAGTCAATTCGATGCTCAACTCCTCTTAGTGGTGGTAAACCAGCAGGTATATCTTCGGGAAACACATCTTTGTTCCTATCAAGCATCCTGGAAAATTCCATAGGCAAATCAGATGTAGCATATAAAGTTCTATTAACAGAATCATAAGGTTTAATTAAAGCAAGGACACAGTGACCTGAAAACTCGGGTTCTAGAGCAGCTTGCTTGAACTCAGACTTGGTCAATATCAGACATTGATCCAAGTTGCATGAATCTTCACTTGATTGTCCTTCTTTGGCTTTTCCTTTAGACTTGGCCTTGAAAAGTGCCTCTTCCTTAGTAGTGTTTTCCCTTAACTTCTCTTGGTCTGTTCTTACAGCCCTTACTGGTAATGGCTTAAACAAGTAATCCTTCTATCCATGCTTGAAGTATAGCACATTCGACTTCCCTCTATAGGTAGCGTCCTTATCAAATAGCCAAGGTCTTCCTAGCAGCACGTGACAAGCATTCATTGGAACTACATCGCATAGAACCTTTTCAGAATAGGTGCCCTTGGTGATGGGAACCCAAGCTTGTTGTGTCACTTTGGTCTTTCCATTGTTGTTCATCCAATGCAATAGGTAAGGCTTGGAATGCTCTTCAACTTGTAACTGCAATCTGCGAACAGTATACAAACTAACCACATTAGTGCAGCTACCATTATCAACAATAACAGTGGCATTATTGCCTAAAATAGTGCATCGACAATGAAAAAGATTCTCCCTTTGTTCATTAGGAGTCTGTTCTGGTTCCTTGTCAACATTCAATACTCTCATGGCCACTAACAGGTTGACATCCTCTTCTTCATTGTTGTCAATTTCAGGATTGGTTGGCTCATCGATATGATACTCTTGGGGATCACTGTCCTCAAAATCAATCTCTCCTTCTGGATCATAAAGTCTAAACACGCCTGGTTCAATCTCAATGACAGGCCTTTCTTCTTCTCCAGTGTTGAGCATGGCCACTCTCTTTTGTGTATGGCACTCATTGGCATAGTGACCTTTCTTTCCACACTTCCAACAAGTGACTTCCTTCTTGTCCTTTGGTTGGTTCTGCTCACGAGCTGGTGGTCTGTTTCTGTCATTCTGATTATAAGCCCTGAAATTCTGACCCAGTTCAAATCCTTTTGGCTTGTAGCCTTTGTCATCACGACCCTGTGGCTGCGGTGGCTTATCTCTTTCAGAGGGTCGGATTAACCATGGTTTGTTGGGGTTGTAGCTGCCAGATGCAGACACCCTGTGACTTCTCCTCTTTAGCTGAGCCTCAAACATGCTAGCTTTTCTTACCAAGTTGGTGATGTTGATGTATCCTCGCATGTCCATTTCCTCAAAGATCTCGGGCCTCAATCCTTTGGCAAATCTTGTCAAAGTAATCAGTGGATCCTCATTGAATTGAGCCCGCATCATAAGCATCTCCATCTCTCGGTAGTACTCCTCAACCGTCCTGGATTCTTGCTTTAAGCTGATCACTTTCATATACATATCAGGTTTGTAGGTATGAGGGACGAACCTTCGTTCCATGATCTGTAATAAGTATTCCCAGTTGGTGACTTGTGGACGCCCTGCAGCATGGTTGTCCATAGCAAATTTCCGCCACCATAACTGTGCATAATCCCTGAATTCTGTCACTGCTAGCTGAACTTTCTTCACATCAGAATAGTTGTGGCAGTTGTAGATCATCTCCACTGAGTGCTTCCAATCTAGAAACTCATTCGGATCGCCGGTTCCTTTGAAGGAAGGAATGGTAAACTTGATGCATTTCAGATTATCATCAACTCGTGGGTCTTCATCATCATCCTGATCAAACTCCAATCTATGCCTAGCAGCATTTGCAGCAGGTGGAGGTGGTGGAGGTAATCCCAGGTGAGGTGGTTCCACCGGTGGAGGCATGGCTAGAGGATCCTCGGTTCTGAATCCCGGTTGCCCCGTCGGAGTTGTCCTTGGTGCCGGAGGAGGTGGTGGCCTAGGCCCACTGATCCCTGAATGTCTGTTGAAGGTGTTGTAGTGCAGTTCCTGTTCAGCTATGGCTTCCTCAGCGGTAGCCATATCAGTCTGGGAAACTCCGCTAGTACCTCCTGGTATGATTCGGGGAGCAGTTGGGGTCACTGATGGCGCTGGAGTGTAGTGTTCTGAGAGGAGGGTGTAGGAAAGAAAGCCTCTTCCAATCGCCTTTCGACTCGGTTCATCACCTCGTTCTGGAACCGTACCCGACCTGCAATGTCATCAACAATCTCATCAACACGGGTATTCACTTCCTCAACACGTTTAGTTACAACTGCTATATTAGTGGAATTGAAATCTAATTTCTTATCCATGGCTCTTAACATCTCCATGATAGCATTGCTGCTTCCTTCCATGTCTTCTGCCATCTCAAAGACAAAGTAGCTATAGATATAAAGAGTTAGAAAAGTAGTGCAGAAATATGTAGAGTGTCTCTCAGGTATAACTCACTGTGCTTCAACCTCAAGGTCACTTACCCTTGGTTCCAACACCAAAATCAGTACAAGCTTGCTCAACAGTAGTAATTTCAGATGCAAGGAGTGGAAGTGATGTACGCACAAATCACGAATGCAAGGTGAGATGTTCGACTCAATCAAAGAAGGCAATGACTTGTGTGTGATATGCAATGCAAAATGATATAGGTTTGCAAAACTGAATAGTGCAAGATGCGATCAAATAAATCAATCCTCACCTTTGATCAAGTTCGAAAGAAGGGAAAAATCCTCACCAAAATATGAAGAGAGAGCTCACCAAATATTCCACTCAAAAGGTAATAGTCTCGTTACTCAAGTGACTTCAAGGGCTTGGTTTCACAAAGGTGTCAGTCTAATATCCACTTTATTGTAAAATACTCAAGTGGCTTCAAGGGCTAGGTTTCACAATTGTGCCAGTCCAATATTCACCTTATTGTAACTCACTCGGATATTGTATGGTATGTTTGGGAATAGTGTATGAGGTGTATATGGGAAGTATGGTGATGGAGGTACCCCAAATCAAGGGAAAAATAATTTTTTTTTTTTTTTTTTACTCAAATCTGGATTGGCAGCAGAATTTCAATTCACGCTGTGTCCAGAAATGAGGCGTTTCTGCCCACCAAATGATAACAAAGCGTGGGAGGGGATTAATAGATGTAAATCTTATCGAAATAGGAAACTTTGGGCGCAAGAATGACTGTTATACGCGCCTTCACGCGCTCTCACGCGCTTGGTTTATGGTCCCCGCTCAGTTTTGGACACTTCCCACCAAAATGGCCATTACACCCTCAATTCTTATCCAAACGGATTGATTCAAAAGCCAAATGAAAGCTAACTCAAAGACCTTTCTGTTCATATAAGAATCTCCAGAAATTATGAAGATCTTCAAATTCAAATGAAGGCTCAAACACAGGTCACTTGCGGACTCACTGTGGCAGTATTTTTATTTTCGACTTTTCGGTACCCAAATGAACTCCGATCGACCCCAAACCAATTCCAAATGAAAGATAACACCCAAAAATGGTTGAAAACACTCACCACAATATAGCAGGTCAGATTTAGAAAGGTCTCCCCCAACCAAGAAGTTTCAGATTGACAAAATCGAAAGCAAACAAGGCACTAGTTCAACCAATCTTGCAAACCATGACCAAAATGCAATGGGTAATGATGCAAATCCACACAATGAGGGTCAAATAAGTGAAAACCAACTCAATAATAAGAAAATATGAAGATCAAAGAGCAAAAGTGCTAGAAATATGAGTTTTGGCTCAAGAACACTCAAAAACTTCAAATAATCATATCTCACTCATTTCTTGGCCAAATTTGACAATCCACATATGCAAATCGATGGGCTCGACTCAAGGAATTCAAATATGTAACCTGATCGTGAAAATTTCAACGTTTCAGGCATGAAACCCAATGCTACAGTAACTCCGAAAATGTATTTTTAGTATTTTTTTTTCGAATAAGGATGGATGAAAATGAATTCTATTGAATCAAACAAGTTTGGCTCTGATACCAAATAATATTTTATGCCGTAAACCGATACTTGTTGAAGACAATATCCGAATTCGGAGAAGAAAGAAGAAGAACGGAAAGAAGAACAAATATGAAGATAGTGAAGCCTATGGATGAAGTTGAACCAAACTTACCAAGGGACTTGAACTAAATCAAGACAAGTGGTCTCCTTCGATTGCATCATCCATTAATTCCATTGAAACTAGCTTCCCGATTCAATGGTGTGAGGTTCCAAAGGAAGATCTCACAAGAAGTTTGAGAGCACTTTGAAAGGAGCTCCCAAGGTGACTTTGTATTCAAGAAAGATGATTTTCATTCAAATGCAAAGTAATTACAACTAGGGTTGGAGGGACTATATATAGGCCCACCAACATTACAAAGGTTTAAACAACCCAATAAAGAAAATAAACAAGATTAGGAAAGTAAACAACCCTAATGGGCCTAACCAAACTAACTAAGAAAATAAACAAAGTTAATGGGCTTAATTAATCCCATAAAGGATAGAGCCCAACAAGCTAATAAGCTAAATTACGGAAATGAGAAAAATGGGGAAATAGTCTCGCGACATTATTTTGACGAAACGGAGGAACGCCGCGAGAGCACAAAGCGAGGCAAGCCGAAAACCCAAGAGAAAGCCCAAAATCATTGTGGGATGAATTCAGTATAGCGAGGGCGGAGTTCAGTATAGTGCGAGCGAAGTTCAGTACATCGCGAGAAAAGGTTCGGACAAAGCGAGAGAAGTCCTGGACAATGCGAGCGAAGTTCCGGACAAAGTGAGCGAAGTCCTGGACAAAGCGAGCAAAGTCCTGGACAAAGCGTGAGAAGTCTTGGACAAGGATAGTGCGAGGCTGCTCCTCAAAATTTTGGCTAAGTCTGGAATTTTTGGTCTCTGAATCCGTTTTCTTCCTCCTTATGCTGATTTGCTTCCTTGTGCATCCGGAGGTCTTCCCTTAGCTCAGAACTTAACTCGAACTTGCCGGGGCCATGGGGATGGTTCCCGGGCTTTCTTCCGGTTGGAATTCAAGCAGCAGCTTCAGTCCCGCTCTGTTTCCCTTTGTCTTCTCCAGCTCCCTTTCATCAGCTTCTTCACAGAAATACTTGGAGATTGCATCTGTGAATTTCTTGACTCGCTGCTTGGACACGGGTCCTTCTGGGAATGTGGGAATCATCATTCCGGTGGTTCTTCCGGCTACGCCACCATCAAAAGTTTTAACATTATCAATGGACTAGACAAATGCCTCTCCTGACTTGGGAGGGGCCGTCAGCTGTCGGTTCATCCTAAAGAAACCGGAAAAGGGGCATTTACGGTAAGAAGACTAGGCAAGCCAAATTCTAAATGGTATATACCATATGATGTTGTGATCGACTCAAAGTCAGAGCCTCAGCTGGCTCTGGGTTATCCCCAGAAGACGAAGGTTGCTGAGGCCGTACGGGATAAGATGGGGTCACTACAGGCCTTTGTACTTCTATTTGCGCCAGTAAGTCAAAATATGAACATTCTTTCTTCTTCTTCTTAATCAAAGAAATTGCTTGTTCTTCTCCTTTGTCATCTAGAAAATATCACGAATGGCATAATTAAGAATAAGGACACTTACAAGAGATAATCGAAACAGGAAAATGAAACCAACCTGAAATGGTCTGGACGCGGGTGACATTCCTTCGGGGAGAGGTAATGGCCTTAGAGCCAGATCTGCCCTTCTTTTTCTGACCATCATCTCCTTGAACGAGATGAGACCCACTCGCACCTTGCAATGGTTCCTGAACAGCCAACTGCGCCGCTCTCCTGAGTCTCGATTCGGTTTCATTCATGCGATACATATCATTGAGGATCTCTGAGGTTAGTCGGAAAGATGCCTAAATTGAAGGGTACCATTCCTCAAGATCTGAAGAACGATGGACTCCAAGCAAAACGGCATTAACCGGTTATTCCTCAAGTATGTTTGGACCCGCAAATGGAACAACATGACTTCAGAACGGAAAGCTGGCTGTTTAAAATCCCTCGGAAGTCCTTGGGTAAGATGACTCGGATAGATCATTCGTGGAATACCTTGTGCACAGCCTAGTTGACGGGACAGGAAGTGCGGGCAATAGACTTGCGTTCTTATCACCGATTTCTTATCATTCTTCATGGGAAGGATGAGACGGGGCTTGACAATTTATTCCCAAGAGAGGGTGAGATCATTAACTTCTATGGGAACATCAAAGGGGCACTAAATGCTCGGGTCGCCCCAGAAGGGATAGGAAGCTAAGTGATCGTGTATGTGATATGCAAAGAAATTACGTGTCGATCGCTCATTCTTAGCTATCCCCTATACCAGGTCCATTAGCTGCTTCTTTGACTTGGTGTTCTAAAAATCGGCCTCGCTTAAGGCCATAGAATTGGGCTCAACTGCCGGGACAATACCCCAGAAACAATAGGAGAAATACAATTGGAACCAGGCTTCAAGGAACCAAAATGGCCCGACAAGCCGAGACACGGCATTTGGCTTGTTAGCCCTTGCAGCCCTTGCAAAACCTACTCAGACTAAAATACAGCTAGCCTTGGAAAAAGGCTCCGATGTTCAACTTGTCACCCCTCTATAACCTATAAGCCATTGGAAAAAAAAAAAAAGTAACATTTACTGCTTTGCTTTGGGATGAAATCACAAAACGATTCGGCCAATACAGCAGAAAGGCAGTGTGTTCCTTATCAGAAGGAGAAAAACCCCGTCCTACATTTACCATAATAAAATTGGTCCATGAGGGATCATGCATCTCCGCCCTATATGAGGGACATTCCAAGGTTCAATATTGGCCTCATCTCCAACCGCCGGGAGACAGGCCAACATCGCTACATCTAATAGGATCAGACTCATGAAACCTTGCTTAAACATAAAGCAGTTTACCATGGGATTCCAAAAAGTCGCGATAGCTGGAATAAAAACGAGAACAGGGATGAAGGTTAGCGTACCCCGACAAACGAATGGCTCTGTATATACCCTGTCGCTCCATTGGTCCTCGCGGTGAAGCAGCATCCGCTCGATCCATTTGGGCCACACTTGGGCATTAATAGGCGTTATCTGATTGGCCTCGCCATCTGGTCCCTACGTTCCGCGCCTTGGCCAATAATCGCTTCTTTTCTGGTATTAGTGTATGTTCTCACAAGTTCATCCTCATCCGCCTCAACAAAGGTGCGGTAGAAAGGTCTCAGGACCTGGATGGCGTCTCGAGCGGCCAAAATCGAAACTTCTGGAGGGTCAGTGAGAGGAATAACGTCCGCCGACCTGCCAGGACGAACTAACTGGGTGAAAAAATCATCACTTTCATTAAGAAAAGGCTCCATTACTGCTCACTGTGTTTACGCAAGCTAGGGTTTCGAGAAAGAAATTTGGGGCTACGAGTATCGAAGAAGAACAAACGGGAAGGGATTTATTGAAAATGTATCGAGGTTAGTTTTCACAAAATCTGTTTAAATTTTCTCCTTCGGCGCCCGTTACATAGGACACGATCGAGAGGAGGAGTTGAAAAGACGATAACCGATTGAAGAGGTTACCCGGTGGGAACTACTTTTTCAACACAAAAGGGCTTTAAATCGGCCCGTATTGATTGAAAACGGGAGCAATTTGTTAACACATAAAAAATGTGTTAATAAGGCCCACATACATATCTACGCCCAATTTGCATAAGAGCCCAGTTACCAGGTTTGAACAGAGAAAGACAACCCAAGACCAGCATATAGACCCCGAAGGAGTGTCATCCCGAGCAAGCCATCTATCCGAATAAAGGCGCAATCCGGAGAAAGCAAGACCCGAGCACATTAACTGCCCGAGTACAACAAGATGCAGGAAATGATTCTGAAGCGTTACGTGGCGACGTCACCCC
Source organism: Hygrophila difformis (assembly GCA_030278955.1). Taxonomy (NCBI): domain Eukaryota; kingdom Viridiplantae; phylum Streptophyta; class Magnoliopsida; order Lamiales; family Acanthaceae; genus Hygrophila; species Hygrophila difformis. The sequence continues at coordinate 37,808,849 of JAOANR010000008.1, read as the reverse complement.
GAGCAAAAGAGCGTTCATCATACTTGCGGAAGCCTTCTCCGCACCAGATCAAGAATAAATGCGGGGAAGACCTAGTTTAAATTTTCATCCTTATCTCATCCCTCAACCGGTGTTTCTTCACGAACAGACACCAATCATTGTATAAATACTAGAAATCACGATGTAATATGGGTTCCTCAACCACTCCAAATTTTATACAATGTCTTTACTTTTCTAGTATTTTACTTTCATTTATCGCTTTCTTTAATGCTTTCTTTACTCTTTCCTGCATTTACTTTCCTTTATTTTTCACGATGCGCTAGTTTCTAGCATTCCTTGGGACTGTCCTCGTCTCGCCTCTCATCTTGAAGGCTCCGTCTAAATGATTAAGTGTTACTCCGAGACGGCAGTAACAATATATATGTATTGAATTTTTTTAATCTATTTTGCATGTATTATTTAATAATCCCAAAATAAAATAACATGTTTAAACATTCATAATTTTTTAAAAATTTAAATGTATATATTTAATAGTATATTTATATTTTTAAAACTCGCGGGCTGCTTGCTTAGTTTTGTTATTATTATTATTATTTTGTTTCAAATAATCTCGCAAAATGTATTATTATTATTTTTTTATTTACACATTTGGACCATTATAATTTATTATATCTCTATGTTATTTGATTTGAACAAGAATTTATATCATATCTAAGTGGTTTAGAACTTAGTAGGAATAAAATATCATACCTTTGTTTATTATGTCATTGACACCCACAAAATTACAATATAAATAAAATTAAATATGCACAAATCCTTACCAAATTACGTACGTACGACATTATTAGGGTTTATTTTTATCTTTTAAATTAATTTTAAAAAATAATGTTATTTATCATGATATATTTGAGCCATACAGGTTGGACACTTGGAGGATTTTTTTAGCAATATGAATCTTGTTTGATGTATCTGTCTGGTTGAGTCTCTGACTCTCATTGTGTAATAGTCATTTTGTTTGGTGCACAAACATTCAAGATATGATGATATGAGCCTACATAGAAATTGGGGACCCTTTGGCCATGTTTTAAATTTTCATTTAGAATGTTCAGTTCATAGGATTCTTGTCTATTACTACTTTTTAAGTGATGGTCCCAGATTACTGAAATCTTGTATTATATTCGTCGTCGAGTGGTGATCTAGACTACGCGATAACGAGTGATGTGTGCACAGAGTGTTCAGCGGAAAGTAAAAACACAAGAATTTGGTGACTCAGTTCGATACAACGGATCCACGTCTGGGGGATTCCAATCCAGGTGACTTATACTAATACTCAAGAAATCCTAGACCTAGAAGACTCAAAAACAACCAATTCAAACTCTAATGCAACACTTCCCTGTTTGCAGACAGACTGCAGTGGCGACTCCCCCACAACTCAGTCTCCGGACGATCCTGTCCAATTTGAACTCTCTGGTTGTTCAGGCTTCAAGAACCATGGCATCTCGGCATAGAAGTCCTCCTGAATTCATCTCCTTCAACCTTTGAGCGCTTCCACAAAAGCATCTTCAATCGGGTGTTGTAGAGAAGATTTTTCCCACAAGAACACTTGTTGAATCACTGTAATTCAGACCTTATGTGTACAGAATGATCTTCAAAATGCAGTATGAACACTAGGAATTTTCTAACTCTCTCAAAGAATAGAACAATCAAGTCTTGGAGAGAATAACCGACTCAAGTGTGTGTAAAAATGTGTAAAAGTGTGAAATACAACTTGATAATGATTCTACAAATTACAGGGAACCTAATCGCAAGTATATAGAATCAGAGATACAGATTAGATACGCCTAGGTCGGTTAAAACACGCGCACAGGTCAAGTAACTATTGCACATGTCTGTCAGTAACTGTTTTCGTAGTTCTGGCGTAGTTTCAACAACGATGGAACTACATCATCTGCACAGGAGCAAGTTAGTAATAACAACAATTTCCCCCACCCTTGTGGAGATGATAATTCCATCACCAAATGGCGTTGAAACTATCTAAGTCCAAAGAGTATAAGAGATCATATCATAGCAAAACAATATGATTCACAAATAGGATGTTAAAGAATAGTCAAAACGAATCAGAAACAACATCCATCAAGCATTCAGATCATAATCATAGTGCAGATAATATCATCAGAGCAAATAAAAGCTAAGTAGTTCAGCAGTCATCAGAATTACCTAACAACTATTACAGACCAATAATAGTTCAAGTTCAAAAGTAATGCAGTTCAGAAATCATCCAGTCAAATCAGTTCAAAAACCAAAACAATCATTAAAAACAAATCATCCACAAATTTGTCCAGCAATAACCATTCCAAAAATAACCAAAGTTTAGAAATATTGTTACCCAGTTGTCATGACTACCACAAAACATTAGTCAGATTTCAACAAATTTTAGCATCAACACCAAATCTCCCCCATGATGGATTATCATTCTTCATCGTCAAGAGCAATGTCCTCATCCTCATCCTGCAAATCCGCTGCATCAAAAGAGAAAGGAAGCATATGAAGGATTTTTAAATTCTCCCTTTTTATAGCCATTGCTTCCTGGCTCCAGGTGGTTAATTTCTCGTTCTGATGAAGTATCCTTTGCTTCAGCTGGTGTATAAGTGCAGGTCCAGTCAAAGGAGGGCCATTCTTAAGATCATTTTGCATATCCATCAAGTTCGGAGGTGGTTTGTACTCCTTCAGAGCAACCATATGTTTATCTTTGATTTTCACACCAATGGATAGGAGAAATTCGGTGATGAGTGCCGGATAGGGTAGGTTGGGTGTCTTCTTGATTCTCCTAGAGGTATATCCTAGCATTTGCTTGAGAAGAAAATAGCCAAAATTGATTAAACCCATATGTTTTGTGGTACAAAATTGATAAATTTTGCTTGAGGTATAATTCCATATGCACAGGACCACCTGCAGGAAAGGCAGTTACTAACACAGAGAACAAGTTTACCCATTGTAGTGCTGACTTGAGACTGATTCATCGTCGGAAGGACGTTTGCACTAAAAAATTGATAAAGACAGTAATACTTCATAGCGAGTTGTACGACACTGAATTTGTTGCGCCCAAAACTCTTGCTTTCTCATTGGAAATAGCCAGTGCAGTAGCCAGGGTGTCCTCCGGCATTAGATCCAAACAGTCACTCATGTCGTCGTTTGGGGGTAGCTTCAATAACTTGAGAATCACAGCATGGGTCAGTTCATGAAATTTTCCTCGTATGTAAAGCTTACTGAACCATGGAGAATTTGGATTGAGGATCTCAGGAAGTAGATTCGCATAGAACTCGCGAACATGAGTAGGTGAGAACTGTGTGAGACCCTTAGCCCAAAATAGTAAGTGCCTTTCCTGCAGATGGTCCGTGAAACCCAGAACATCGTAGTGGTTGTGCTTGAAAATCTCTTCGGGCTTGAACTCTTTGCCTTTGAGCACTTCCTTGGAAAATGCCCTCATCTCTTGAACAATTTCATCAACAAGTGAAGGGTAATTGGTGATTTCAGGGTTAGGGTTAGGAGAATTTTGAGTTTCTGGTTCAGAGTGGTGATCTAGACTACGCAATAGAGTGGTGTGTGCACAGAGTGTTCAGCGGAAAGTAAAAACACAAGAATTTGGTGACCCAGTTTGATCCAACAGATCTACGTATGGGGATTCCAATCCTGGTGACTTATACTAATACTCAAGAAATCCTAGACCTAGAAAACTAAAAAACAACCAATTCAAACTCTAATGCAACACTTCCCTGTTTGCAGACAGACTGCAGTCGCGACTCCCCCACAACTCAGTCTCCGGACGATCCTGTCCAATTTGAACTCTCTGATTGTTCAGGCTTCAAGAACCATGGCATCTCGACATAGAAGTCCTCCTGAATTCATCTCCTTCAACCTTTGAGCGCTTCCACAAAAGCCTCTTCAATTGGGTGTTGTAGAGAAGATTTTTCCAACAAGAACACTTGTTGAATTACTGTAATTCAGACCTTATGTGTATAGAATGATCTTCAAAATGCAGTATGAACACACGGAATTTTCTAACTCTCTCAAAGAATAGAACGATAAAGTCTTGGAGAGAATAACCGACTCAAGTGTGTGTAAAAATATGTAAAAGTGTGAAATACAACTCAATAATGATTCTACAAATTACAGGGAACCTAATCGCAAGTATATAGACTCAGAGATACAGATTAATATGCCTAGGTCGGTTAAAACACGCGCACAGGTCAAGTAACTGTCGCACATGTCTGTCAGTAACTGCTTTCGTAGTTCTGGCGTAGTTTCAACAACCATGGAACTACATCATCTGCACATGAGCAAGTTAGTAGTAACAACATTAAGTATTAGGATCCATGATTATAATTCAAGTTTTCAAGTGGTAGAATAAAATTAATCCCATAAACTATATGATTATTTAATGAATCAAAGCTATTTGATTGGGCTGCAGGTGAAACGGGGCTTCTTACAACGTTGGGCTTTACTACCTATTTGTTTTGGGCTTCTTAGACATAGGGACCCTCCACAAACATATATAAGGGTCAAAGACCCCTTCCCAAACATGTTACAAATAGGGACCCCATTTATGTTTGTGTATTAGTTAAAATTAATCCAAATCAATTTAACTAATCTAATCAGTGTGGGAAAATACTTAAATACCCTTACGTGGAAAATACAAATACACCCCTCAAAACTAAAAAAGCCCTCCCCCAACGTTCAATCGCGATCTCTCCATTTTTCCCGCGACTGTGGTAATTGTTACACCATTTATGTGGTAAGATGAACATATTATTGTGGTAAAGCTGGAATCCTACATGTGGTAATTATTACATCAATTATGTGGCAAGCTGAATATATTATTGTGGTAAAGCTGGAATCCTACATGTGGTAATTGTTACACCATTAAGGTTTAGGGTTTTTAAGATTGTCAGTTTATGGTTTTTTAAGGGTTTAGGGTGTAGGGTTTTTAAATTGTAAGATTAAGAGCTTTTATATGGTAAGAGGGACATGTTATTGTGGTAAATTTGGCATCGTACATGTGGTAAGGTTTTTATCCCCGTTGTGGTAACATTTTCAAGACGAACGTGGTAAATCATATACACTACCCCGTTGTAGGGTTTATGATTTTTAAGCTTGTAATGTTTAGGGTTTCTAAGATTGTAGGGTTTATGGTTTTTAAGATTGTATGGTTTAGGGTTTTTAAGATTGTAAGGTTTAGGGTTATAAAGAATTGTGTGGTAAGTAGTACAATAAAGTTGTGGTAACCTTATCCAATATTTATGGTATGCCATGTAGTATAGATGTGGCAAAACAATATAAGCGAGCGTGGTAAATTTATCCGTACGAGGGTTTAGGGTTCAAAATCGAAGTCATATTATATCTAAATGAGTTATGTATTGTCATATTATCTCAATTCATCAAAACTATGACCAAAAGTACGAAGACCATGAATCCAAATGAATGTATATACTTGAAAGAAGCATATAGGTTCACATCTCACATTACCTTCATTAAGAAAATCATCTAAGTACACATAATAAAGTTCCAAATGTGTAATTAAGTATGAATATCTGCATCCAACCGTATCTTACAATCGTAATGTCGAGTACTACCATTATAAGTACTCCTTGGTACTTATAGTGAACTTCAATTCGAACTCGTTCTTATTTTCGAATACTGTTACACTAAATTCTTCGGTTGAGATTCAACTTTCGTAGTTTTTATGTTTTTCTTTCCAAGCTTTATTCTCTCGTGGTAAGCTGTTGTTTGAGTTGTTGCGCGTGGTTTTATTAATACCACTATATCGTAATGTAAAAGTGTATATGCTGAAACGCGGTAACCAAACTTCAACAATGTGGTAACTGCGCACAAGTAATGATGGTAAAGATTTCCCCGACTGTGGTAACGCATTAAAGATGGGTTTGGTAAACATTTAATGGAAAGATTGTGGGGGTGGATGACAGTCATTTGGACGGTTCCCTGGTAGCGTCCACTAGCCGTCCTGAATTATACTTCGATGTGGTATGTTTTATATGGTAAAAAATGATAGCCTGACGTGGTAAATGGGTAGCCATATACGTGGTAAAGAATTATATCTCAACGTGTAGTCGTATATGCTAAAAAATTATGCTCCAATGTGGTAAATATGTAGTAACTTACATGGTAAAGAATTATACTTGAACATGGTAAATGAGTAGCCATATATATGGTAAAGAATATGCTACAATGTGGTAAATACTTATTCATATACTTCTATATGGTAAAGATTTATACTCCAATGTGGTAAATGTATAGTAATTTACATGGTAAAGAATTGTACTTAGTAAATGTTTAGCCATTTATGGTAAAGCATTCTAATATAATTTGGTAGAGACGATATTGGGACGGTCGACCGTACGGTTTGTATACCGTCCTGTCCCACGGCATAAATCAGTGAGTTGCGGACATTTACGGGACGGTCCGTCCGAGTTGCTCCCAGGACCGTCTCATTCCCACTGTGGGTATTTTGGTTTATGTTCCTCCCTTCCAATATATAGAGATTAGCACATGAAAATTAGGCCATTTACCATATTTTTACTTAAAGTTTACCATACACAAAATTGGGTTTTACCATATCCACCAATATAATTTACCATGATCTACAAATATGGTCTACCACGAATACCGTTCTAAGCTATTCATGGTAAACCATATACTGGTTACCACAACCTATTAATGGGGTTTACCACGTTCAATTGAGCTTGTTACCACGCATACCATTCTAAGCTTACCACGCATAAGCCGGATTCTTACCACGGTAACTACTGATCTTCCTTACATCCCTGGTAAATATAGTGACCTCAGGACGGTTATAAGATAGTATTTTCGACCGTGGCTTGACCGTTTCTAGGAAAAGTATGCAGTCTAATTACCGTCCTTTTGGCCATCCTCACTCAATTTCTTGAAAAACATGGATTTTACCATATTTCAGTGATTGATATTACCACGTTATGCAATGGCATTTTACCACTATTAACAATAACACTTTACCATTTTTTAAACAATTATTACTAACATATAACATAACAAAAATCATCCAAACAAAATCAACTTACAAAAACACCCAAATACACTAACAAAACCCACAATTTAACTTCTAAATACATTATCCCTCGCCAACCTCTTTGCTTTGCAAACAACATCCACAATCACAACTTTAAAAAATACACAATATGCAAAATACAATAAATCCAACTTAACGAGATACCAAGTTGTTCACATGAGTGGCTTCTATAGCCTCTCTTTGTTCGTATCGACCACCAGACCCCCACATCTTCCACAAAAAACGAATCAGAAACAACATCCATCAAGCATTCAGATCATAATCATAGTGCAGATAATATCATCAGAGCAAATAAAAGCTAAGTAGTTCAGCAGATCAGAATTACCTAACAACTATTACAGACCAATAATAGTTCAAGTTCAAAAGTAATCCAGTTCAGAAATCATCCAGTCAGATCAGTTCAAAAACCAAAACAATCATCAAAAACAAATCATCCACAAATTTGTCCAGCAATAACCATTTCAAAAATAACCAAAGTATAGAAATATTGTTACCCAGTTGTCGTGACTACCACAAAACATTTGTCAGATTTCAGCAAATTTTAGCATCAACACCAAATCTTCCCCATGATGGATTATCATTCTTCATCATCAAGAGCAATGTCCTCATCCTCATCCTGCAAAGCAGCTGCATCAAAAGAGAAATGAAGCATATGAAGGATTCTGATATTCTCCCTTTTTATAGCCATTGCTTCCTGGCTCCAGGTGGTTAACTTCTCGTTCTGACGAAGTATCCTTTGCTTCAGCTGGTGTACAAATGCAGGTCCAGTCAAAGGAGGGCCATTCTTAAGATCATTATGCATATCCATCAAGTTCGGAGGTGGTTTGTACTCCTTCAGAGCAACCATATGTTTATCTTTGATTTTCACACCAATGGATAGGAGAAATTCAGTGATGAATGCAGAATTGTATAGTAATTTACATGATAAAGAATTGTACTTAGTAAATGTTTAGCCATTTATGGTAAAGCATTTTAACATAATTTGGTAGAGACGATATTGGGACGGTCGACCGGACGGTTTATATATCGTCCTGTCCCACGGCATAAATCAGTGAGTTGCGGACGTTTACGGGACGGTCCGTCCGAGTTGCTCCCAGGACCGTCCCATTCCCACTGCGGGTATTTTGGTTTATGTTCCTACCCTTCCAATATATAGAGATTAGCACATGAAAATTAGGTCATTTACCATATTTTTACTTAAGGTTTACCATACACAAAATTGTGTTTTACCATATCCACCAATATAATTTACCATGATCTACAAATATGGTCTACCACGAATACCGTTCTAAGATATTCATGGTAATCCATATACTGGTTACCACAACCTATTAATGGTGTTTACCACGTTCAATTGAGCTTGTTACCACGCATACCATTCTAAGCTTACCACGCACAAGCCGGATTCTTACCACGGTAACTACTGATCTTCCTTACATCCCTGGTAATATAGTGACCTCAGGATGGTTGTAAGATAGTATTTTCAACCGTGGATTGACCGTTTCTAGGAAAAGTATGCAGTCTAATTACCGTCCTTTTGGCCATCCTCACTCAATTTCTTGAAAAACATGGATTTTACCATATTTCAGTGATTGATATTACCACGTTATGCAATGGCATTTTACCACTATTAACAATAACACTTTACCATATTTTTAAACAATTATTTCTAATATATAACATAACAAAAATCACCCAAACAAAATCAACTTACAAAAACACCCAAATACACTAACAAAACGCACAATTCAACTTCTAAATACATTATCCCTCGCCAACCTCTTTGCTTTGCAAACAACATTCGCAATCACAACTTTAAAAAATACACAATATGCAAAATACAAGAAATCCAACTTAACGAGATACCAAGTTGTTCACATGAGTGGCTTCTATAGCCTCTCTTTGTCGTATCGACCACCAGACCCCCACATCTTCCACAATATCCATAGATACTTTGCAAAGCAGCGGGGAGCTTGCATTTTCTTCTCATTCGAAACAACTATACATAAATACATTAAACAATCATCCAACATTTGTCCTAGACAACATATAACCTACATCTCACATATTTTTTCAAACATTTCTCATTAAACCATTGTCAAACATTTGTTTACACCACTCAAGCTCTTGCATTCTACAACCAAATTATGTAAGACACTTATATTGATCAATTAACACGACAATGCATTTCAATTTTGCCTCTTTTAAACCAACATAACCTTTGTATCATTTCATCGAACACATTATGTGCGAATTACATTCACAAACCTAATGCAAACATTCAAAAACACTTTCCCAGTCAATTTTATAACCAACACCGAATCAAACAATTCACACAAACTTCACCCCAACTTCTAAACTTCCAAATCACAAAAAAAGGAAAAAAAAAACATTTTACCTAGCTCATTTTTCAAGCATCATTCACAATAAAAATACAAACACTAAAAAATAAACACCATACCCGCAACTGATTGCTCCGGCTCTTCGGATTGATCAGTCGCCCTCCTAGGTACCATTGTTGGTTCAAAATCTAGGGTTTACAGTTTAAAACCCCTTAATTCTAACATTTCTCCCTTGCTCGGTGTTGCTCCCTTCTCCCTTCGTTTGGTTGGGCTTTGTCTCTTTCTGCTTCTCCCGTTCTTCTCCCTTTCTTTTCCAGCAGCGAGTTGCTTCAAAATGTGGGAGTATTTTCGATTCCTTCAATCTCTTCCCACTTGCATTCTATCACCTCTCTTACAATTCGCGAGCTGCTCTCTCCTCTCTTCTTCCTTCCTTCATGCATTTTAGAATTAATCTTGTGTTTACAGTTTATTGGGATTAGGGTGAAATGGGTGGGGTGGTATATTGGAGTCAAAGTTGGTATGGGGGCTCAATGTGTAAATTTTTATCAAGGGGTCTTTTATAATTCCAAGCAAAATGTAAGGGGTCCTTGACCCTAATTTTCCCGTTTGTTTTCACCCAAAAAATGTATTTTATTGTCTAAATCGAACCAGGCATTGTGTTTTTTGGAGTATATTGATCGCCTGACGGTTCATTTTTTTTTTTTGGTGAATCAGCCTGAAAAGGCTAGCTAAAAGAAAAAGAAAAATGCAAATCTAAACAAAACTAAACACGCAAACAAAACTAAACATGCAAATTGACAACTCCATTAGCATCTCTCTCGACAAGGGCCATGGCGCCATCCGGTGGGAACGCCCAAGTGGTGTAAAAATCTTCCGAATTTGCTCCTAAAGAGGCCATCCAATCTGCAACCTTGTTACCTTCTCTAAAAATATGTCGAAGCTCGCAACCTTCCATGCCATGAAGAAGACCACGCACTTCTTTTATCACAGGCCAAAGTGAGTGTTGCGGCCGATCTTCACCCATCACCATACGGACAACCTCAAGCGAATCAACATAACAAGCGGCAAGTGCCACCCCAAGTTGAGCCGCGAGCAGAAGGCCAAATTGAAGGGCCAGCAGCTCCACCTCCATGATCGGTCTCTTCCCCAGGTGTCCTGCACAGCCACCAATCCAAGAGCCAAGATGCGTCCGCACGACAGCCCCGAATCCAGTCTGCAAGTTTTCCTTAGAACACCCATCTGTATGCAAAACATAGCCCACCCTCTCCTCCTCAATCCAGCGGACCAGGCGAGGTTGTCGTATCTCATGCCTGGTCGTCTCTCGTCTTTGAATCCAGCCCTGTAATGCGGCCGCCTTAGCTAGCACCTTGTCCCTCCGTAAACATTGACCTCTGAATAATCTATTATTTCGCTCACACCAAACAGTCCATAAAGTTGCCAGAAAACGAGACCCCCATGTACGCCAAGCCCATTCAAGCCAATGTCTACTATCATCCGGATGAAGTGTGACAAGCATATTGCTGAATTGCATCCCCGACCTCTCCCAAACTAGAGCCGCCCATGAGCAGAAGAAAAGAGAATGCTTCCAGTCATCAACATGATCTCCACAAATGGAACAAAGAGGAGATGAAGCCAACCCACGGTGGTGACGCAAGGAGTTGCAAGGCAATGCTCCATGGCCGAGTATCCACAATAGAACACCAATTTTTTCGGGTATATTAAGTTTCCAAATCCAACGCCATCCCTTATCTTGCGAGTTCGTCTGGCACAACCAATTATATCCCGAGTGAACACTATATGTTCCCTTCGAATCCCCTCTCCAATGCATGATATCCGCGGTATGGGGATTCAAAAAGGGAGCAGGAGCTGCTTCGATAGTAGCTTTGAGATCTTGTGGTAGCCAAGAGTATAAACTCCCCAATTGCCATCGACCATTAACAATAACATCCTTGATGCGAAGATTTAAATCTTGAGTAGCGACAAAAGGCACACTATTCGTCAAACATTTACCTTCCCACCATGGGACATACCAAAGAGAGCTCTCTCCATTCCCCACCCTCACTCCATAAGCCTTCCGGAATGTGTCAGCCACCTTCACAATAGCCCTCCAAACTTTTGTGCCGCTGTGGTGAGCGCTCGGGAAGAGACCAATCCCCACCCCATATTTAGTCCTTAAAACCTCCACCCATAATTTCCTCGAGTCTAGAAGGAAGTGCCAAAGCTGCTTGATAATGGCCAAAATTGTCCATTATTTCCAATCCATTCCGTGTCTGAGACGGACATTTTGATCGTGATTCCATCTTATTTCAATAAGAAAGCAGTTGAATTTAACAGATTAATGCGAGTTTGTAAAAACATCGAGCCGGTAACAAAAAGACACAAAATATGCAATTTTAATTGTATTTGTGTTAGAAAAATCCAAAAACATGAAAAAAAGGAAAAAGAAAAAGAAAAAGGAATGAAAAGATGGGCAAAAGAATAAAAGAGCCCACAAAAATCCAAAAAGATGGGAAAAAGATTGAAAATCCCACAACTGAAATTTGGTTAAGTGTTGAAGCATAATTCGAATTGTGAGCAATTCGAATTAATTCGAATTGCACAACAATTCGAATTGCTAAAGAGAGCAAAGAATTGGTTAAGTGTTGGAAGGGATGCAGAAGCCTAATTCGAATTGTTCAAGTTCGAATTAATTCGAATTAGGGAATGAAGAGAGAAGAAGCCTAATTCGAATTGTTCAAGTTCGAATTAATTCGAATTAGGGAATGAAGAGAGAAGAAGCCCAAAGGCAAGACGAAGATGCAATTCGAATTGTCCAATTCGAATTAATTCGAATTGGCACAAACAATTCGAATTGCCAACAAAGTGCAAGGAAGCCAAGCAGAAACCCTCATCCAATTCGAGAAATACCAATTCGAATTATCACAACAATTCGAATTGACTACTGAAGGCTACAATCCCAGCTCAAGGAAGAGATCTCACAATTCGAATTCGAATTAATTCGAATTGGTCGAGATAATTCGAACTTCACTCAACAATTCATTCAAATGAAGCTGTGGAGCATGGACACAACACTGGTGGGCCTAGGGTTTTGAAGATTGTCTATAAAAGCAGACCTTCCACAACAGAATCAAGAGATCAAGAATTTTAACCAAAAGCAGCTTGGGACAAAAAGAACAGCAGGAGGTTCCACACCCCTTAAGGGTTAGGTAGGTAGTTTAGATTAGTTTAGTTTATTTTTCTTGCAAGTATTTTAATCTTTACATGCTTTAATCTTAGTTTAGTGTAGAAGCAGTTTGTGTAACCCTTAGAGTAGCCATTTACCATATGTCTACATGCCTTCTAGTTAGAATAAACCCTACCTTCAAGCTAATGATGGTTTTGAGTTCTTATTTTGCTTTCAAGTGTCAATACAAGGAAAATTTCCAGAAATGGTTTTATCCATTTGTTTTGGCACTCTTTAATGCTTTCCCGAGAAATAAATGCTTAATGTGTTTGTTTGTTTCAACTAGGTTACATTTATTATGTCCTAGCTGACATTCAAACTTAATAAATGCATGTTTGTTGGGTTGTTGGCTTGATTTAGTACCTTAGAGCTTCAAATAAGTGTTCTTAGGTTTTAGATGTTTTTAATGTCTGTGTTTAGTTGTATTTTAATTTTATTCTTCCTTCCTTAATCTTATTACGTGCTTCCTTAGATAACTTGAGTGTTCTTAGTTTACTCATGTAGTTCTTAGATAACTAGATGTTTTAGGCTCTTTGATCTCTGATTTCTTGTTTGTAGAAATAGGGTTTGAATCTGGCCAATACCCACTAGACATGTATTTGTTTATTTCTTGAAAATCTCACTAGGGTGGCTGTGAAATGACACTGATGTGAGATGAGGGATTTAGTAAATCTAAACCCATCATTACAGTGCAGTGTTCACCTAACCCATACTTGTGAGAACAAAAAATTGTTGTTGTCTGAAAATATGTGATTCGAATTGAGGCAATTCGAATTAATTCGAATTGCTAAGGGAAATTCGAATTGCATATCCAAACTATTCTCTTCATGTGGTTTTCAACCAATTCGAATTATGTCATTCGAGTTAATTCGAACTGCTCAACAATTCGAATTGGGTTAAAAACCACATTGTATCCATTGCCACCCATTCATGCCTTAGTTTATTTCCATCCTTTACCAATTCGAATTGTTGCAATTCGAATTAATTCGAATTGCTGTATAATTCGAACTCACCCTCCCTTTGAGGTAAATGCCTTAGTCAATTTGAGCAAGAAAGGGACTTCGCCAATTCGAATTGTCCAATTCAAATTAATTCGAATTGGCCAATAATTCGAATTGGATGATGCTCCAATTTCTAGCAATGATCAATTGAGTAAGTAATACTTCATCCTTCATGCATTCTCAATTCGAATTACCCCAATAATTCGAATTGAACTATCCCTTCTATTTTGGAAACTCCAAAAATATTTTCTTTCATGATTTGTGTAAGTTGCATGGGCGTATTGGGCCTAGGCCCAATTCATCTGATTTCTATCCATTACACATCTCAACCCATTAGTGTCCAATTATTGTGTGCTTAACACCCACACAATACCAAAAATATTTTCTTACTTTCTGTTTTCTCTTTCATTGTGTGTATGAACGGATAATGAGAAACACCACAGATTAATGTTGGTGAAAGGTCCCTTCACAGGGATATCGACTAACCCGTTTTCTGTGTGTCAATCATTATCTGTTATTTTGCATGATCTGGTTAGTGGTTGGTGGAAGCTTCGGCGAGCGTTCTCTTCACTAAGAGTTTCGATTAGTCACTCAGCCAATTCCTAATCAGATACAGTTTTAATTTTCTTTATCTTAATTTCTCAACCTGAATTCAAGTTGCAATAGTATCAACTGATGTCGACCAACATCAGTTGAGAAATATTACAGCAAGAATTATGTGGGTTATTTTTCCACTCACAGACAAAAGAAAACTAAATGACGGCGGTCACCGTTGTTTGGGATTCTTTCTGTCTACAATCATTCATCTTGGATAATTGGGAACCGGACAGCAGATGTTTGCAGTCCGGAAAACCCCAACTATCTCTGGCACTCTTTTAGCCGATTTCTCCTCATCTCAGGCTAATTCACTTTTGTGTATCGCATTCTGTCTAACCCCACCATATATTTTGGGGCATTTTATTTTCCTTTTCATATACTTGTATGCATGATACTATTATGTAGATGTTCTGGTCTTATTATTATTATTTTGGGGATCCTTCCCCTTGGACACAGAAGTCCTGCTCTAAATCAGATGTTGCATAATAGATTTCCAACAAAAATTCCTTTATAAAATCCGGATCTGAGTAAGGGATAAATTCGACAGTTATGACTAACTCATACTCCACTGGGGATTGATTTTGAGAGCTTAGAAGCAGAATCAGCGATTAGGTCTCACATAGACTGAAAGGATCTGTGTTTTAATTGAGAGTCTAGTACCAGTCTAGGGAATGATTTTCAAATATCCATTTGCTTCTCAAAATTGCTGTGTGTTGGAAATCTGATATTAGATATCGCATCAAGTCAATATCCACTTGGGTATAGATGAGATGTGATAAATAATACTAGAGGAACAACATAAAGGCTTTGGTGAATTTATAAGGTAAGGTCGAGTATTCCTTCGACTACTATCTTCTTCTGCCAAAGTTTAGAATTGAGTCTTGAGTGAGTACATCCGGAATAGGTTCATTTATGGATCTGTTTCATTTAGTTTGTATCTCATAACTACCCAGATGTTGTAAGCCCTGTGGCTTATTGATATCTTGGGGGTTCTTGATCTGCATCTGGTCACCAAGACCAGGGGCTCTTTTATACTAACGGAAAGAGACGTTTTTAACAATTCCGAGTGATAGATTTAAATGTTTTCTTTACAGCTTTCTTTACTGCTTTCCTTTAAATGCTTTCATAGAGGTCACTCGGAAGAATTAAGGGCTGTCCATCTGTTAAAAGGTTTGAGAGTTATGGAAAGGTTTGGGGCTTGATTTGAAACTTTGGGTGTGACATGGGGGATTGATAGCAGTACTTGGCATGTCAACTAATGATTTGACAGGTGTTGCTCGTCCACCGTAAATAATTAACATACTTTTGCAAGGCATTGCAAGGGGAGTTAAGAGTTTATGGTATCTTAGAAATTGCTATCTTAAGAGCATGTAAACTCTTACTGTAAGTACCTGTCTGTGAAAGGGAACATGGTATAGAGAGCATGAGAGTTAGCTAACTGGAGGATTATCCCAAACTAAGATCTGTGTATTAAAAATGGAAGTTTAATTGTGTTTCATCTGAACCTTGTCCAATCTTTATTATTTCCTCCCTGTCCCTTCTGTCATATTTAAATCTGCTTTCTAGATAGTGTAGCATAATTTTATATTGCTTTCGTAGTATAGATTTAATTGCTTTCTTCGATCTAGTTCATCATGCTTTGTAGAATAATCTTTACTGCTTTCATGATCTGATTTAAAATTATGTCAAGTAGCTGTTAGAAAACCCTTACAAAACTTGAAACGAGTAACCGAGTGGAAAATCTTAGTAAACGACGTGGGTCCTGCTTCCATCTCACATCCTCCAGTGAACGATCCGGTACTTACTATAAATTACTGCAATTTTTGACCCGTGCGCTTTCGGGAGCACAGTTTCGTGACACGAGTAAATAAAAACAACATTTTGGGTAAATACTCTTACAGTGGGAAGATGTTCAAGAATTTCACGGCAGGTATCTCTTTGACATGAAATTTAGAGAAGCATCATGGTGCAGATATCAGGGACTTTCAGGGTGACAGACTGAAGGTCCATCCCTGTTGCACCATGATATTTGTCAAAAGTTTCATGGCTGAGAGGACCACAGCGCCGTTTGAACCCCACAGGAGTAATAAAAAGGGAAATCTTAATATATTCTTAAACCCCTTCTCCCAATCATAACTCTTTTCATTTTAATAAATCCGAACTTGGAAATTGTATTTAGACGGTTCTTCAACCCCCCAGCAGCAAAATGAAACTTGGCTTGGGTGCAAAAGTTTCATGGCCGTCACCGGAGACTCTTGAGGGACCATTTGAAATCACAGTTTCCTCCTTAAGCAATAAACCAGTAAAAGGAATTTTCAGAAAATTACTCGTGTCGGCGAAGCTCGTCAAAAGTTTCATGGCGCCGTTGCCGGGGAGGATGCAGCGCCGTTTACTAGGAGAATTACATTCCTGATTTACTCATAGATAGTTCTTGTATATGTTCTTGAACTGTTACTAACCTGGGGGTTGTACAGGTACTGTCAAAAGTTTGATACCAACTGCTTATGCAACGGAGAAGGAGCACATTACCGGAGCTACCGTTCGATCTAGAAATAGAAAGGACCGCTCGCCAACTGAGGGCAGAAGCTAGAAGACGGAAGGAGCAGAAGCGTCGGAGCCGCAGTTCACCTGAAACATCAAGCAGCGATCTATCAGATATGGCAGAAAACCAAAACATTCCCCCGATCTTACCCATAGACCAACCACCACATAACCCTGGTAATGGAGCTGACAGAGGAGTGGTAGAGCATCCTAATCGTGCCAACGAAGAGGAGAATCTACCAAATCCTAATCAGCAACAATACCAGCAATTCCACCAACAACCACCACCACCCGTAAATCAATTTCACCAAAACCAAAACATACCAAACCAACAATACCAAAACCAAGCTTTTAATCCAGATCAATTTCAGAACAACCCACAAGATCCACATAACTTCCAGCAATTTCCAAATTATCACCAACAGTACCAGAACCAAGCTGAACAAGGAAATCAACAGCAGCAGCAAGCAGCAGCAGACTTTATGCAACCAATTGTAGAGCCCTATCTGGATGGACCTGGGAGAGCACATTTTCCTGCACGCAATTTCGAGCTCAAACCGGCACTCATTAATTTGGTGCAAAACAATCAGTTCTGCGGCGCAAATCATGAGGACCCTCATGATCATCTCCAGACCTTCCTGGAGCTCTGCGACACGATCAAAAATCAGGGAGTCTCTCCTGATGCTATAAGGCTAATGTTGTTTCCATTTTCTTTGTATAGTGGTGCCAGGGACTGGTATAAGTCATTGCCTATCAATCTGCGGAGCACTTGGGCAGACTTGGTGAGGAGCTTTTTGCTGAAGTATTTTCCAGAATCAAAGATTGAGGAAGGAAGAGCTAAGATTGGAGATTTTAAAATGAAGCCAGACGAATCATTATATGATGCGAAGGAGAGATTCTTGGGCCTCATCAGGCGATGCCCCCAACATGGGTACGCACCATGGGAGCAATTGAGGAAATTCTACGGAGGACTCACCCATCCATGGAGAACAATGTTAGACGCCGCTGGCGGACGACATTTACTCCACTTGCCTATGGACCAAGCTTGGGAGAAGATTGAGACAATGTCTGTCAACAGATCCATCCAAAACACAGACGATAGGAAGGAGAATCCTCCTAGAAAAGTCTTTGTTGTAAGTGAAGGGAAAACAGATTTTGAAAAATTGCAAGAACAGGTAGCTGCGATACAGCTGAGTCAGGATAAAGGGAAGGGAACGGACGCTTCTCAGGCGGGAACCTCATCAGACCAAGTTCAAACACAGCAATCGGGAGTTGTCTGTGGACTGTGTCAGGGACCTCATCCAACTGACACATGCCAACAGATAGCTACCGAAAGCTGTAATTATGCCGGGAACTACCAAAATCGCCATCCCAACCTCTCTTATTCCAACAACAATGCACTTAACGCGCATTTGTTGCAGCCAAACCAGCCCAACCAGTTCCAAAACCCACAGCAAAACTTCAGACCTCAGAACCAAGGATTCGTCCAGCAAAGAGTGCAGAACTTCCAAAATCAGAATCAGAATTTCCAACCTCAAATCCAACAAAGGCCTAATCAGAACCAAGGCCAGAATTTCCAGAATTTCCAGCCCCAACCTGATCAGAATCAGCAATATAACCAAAGGCCACCATCTCGTTTGGAGAACCTGATGACTGAATTTATAGCCAACCAGAAGGATATAAATCAGCAACTGCAGTCATCAATCAAGAATGTGGAGACGCAAGTCACCCAATTGGCCAAGGAACTACAAAACAGGGGGAAAGGAACACTTCCAAGCAGTACTGAAGCTAACCTGCAGTGTAAAGCAATCACATTGCGGGGAGGCAAGACTCTGAAAGGAATTGTTGGACATGGAAAAGAGACGGCCGAGGAGGAAAAGGATCTAGTGGAGGGTGAAAAAGGAAGTGAAAGGATCGAAGGAGGAGATGGTATTGGACTGGACAAGGACAAACCAGAAACAGCTATTCCGCAGGCTGAAGCTGCAAAGGGAGCTGAAAAGGGTAGGGTTGAAGGTAAAATTTCCTTCTCTTTACCACCAAAAACAAATAATAATAAGTACATGCCAAGGGTGCCATACCCGGCACGTCTTAAAAATAAGGAGCAAGATGAAAAATTTAAAAAGTTTTTAGAAAGACTGAAAGCTGTCGAGATCACTATTCCATTGGTCGAAATGATTTCAGAAATGCCCGTCTATGCTAAATTTCTTAAAGAAATGATTTCAGGGAGGAGAAAAGCTGAGCAGGAGGAAGTAGTGATTTTGAACAGTAGCTGCAGTGCCATTATCCAAAGAATGCTACCGGAGAAGAAGGAAGATCCAGGATGCATTACATTGCCGATCCACATCGGGAAAACTAATGTTGGAAAAGGATTGTGCGATCTGGGATCGAGCATCAACGTCATGCCACTTGCCATGGTGAAACGTCTTCACTTGGGGACAATTGAACCGGTTACAATGAAGTTACAGCTGGCAGACCGATCAATTACCCATCCAATCGGAATCCTGAAGGACGTAATTGTCAAGACGGGAGGGACCCTCTTCCCCGTCGACTTCATTATTTTGGATATAGAGGAGGACTACGAGATGCCACTGATCTTAGGCCGCCCCTTTCTCTCAACCGGCGGTGCACTTATAGACGCTCGATCAAATCAAATCAAGCTCCGAGTCGGAGAAGAAGAATTGGATTTCAACATGGAAAAGCTGCAGAAGTTCCCGTCTGAGGGATCTTGTTCCATTTTTGATGTAATAGATAGTAGGAGTGAGGATGAGAGCATAGACTCTGTGACTGATGAGCCGAGCAAAGTTTCAAAACAGGTACTGAAGCCTGAAGGTGCAGAGCAACCAAGGAGCTGCAACGCTGTCCACTTCGAGGATCCTATCTCTGGGGACCTTGAAGAATTCGATGGAGTTGAGTTCATCCCGGAGGAAGAGGAAAGCACTGCTGAGGAGGAAATGGATCCTGTACTGACACAGGATCCTGAAGGTAAATCTGATCTCTCTCTCCCACCCATTTCTCGCAAATTACTGCCTTCCGTTGAATGCCCACCAGAGCTTGAACTTAAAATACTTCCGGATCATCTTAAGTACGTTTTTCTCGCTGAACATAAAAGATAACCGGTGATTGTGTCAGCCAAGCTGACACAAGAACAAGAAAAAGCTCTGGTAGACATTCTAAAGAAATATGTACATGCAATCGGATGGACCATTTCTGATATAAAAGGAATAAGCCCCTCTGTTTGCATGCACAGAATTTTAATGGAAGAGGAGTATAAGCCCTCAAGGCAACCACAAAGGCGTCTGAACCCCCATATGCAGGAAGTGGTAAGGAAAGAAGTTATCAAGCTCTTAGATGCTGGTATCATCTATCCTATCTCTGATAGCAAATGGGTTAGCCCAGTGCAGGTCGTACCGAAACGTGGGGGGATCTGTGTAACAACTAATGAGCAAGGAGAAGAAGTGGCGACGCGTCCAGTGACCGGTTGGAGAGTTTGCATCGACTACCGGAAGCTCAATACCGCTACCAGGAAGGACCATTTCCCCTTGCCATTCATTGATCAGATGCTGGAGAGGTTGGCCGGAAGGGAGTACTACTGCTTTTTGGATGGGTACTCTGGCTATAATCAGATTGTAATAGCTAGTGAGGATCATGACAAGACCACGTTCACATGTCCTTACGGAACTTTTGCATACAGGCGCATGCCTTTTGGACTTTGTAATGCGCCTGCCACATTTCAAAGATGCATGATGTCAATTTTCTCAGAATTTATCGAAAAATGCATTGAAGTTTTCATGGACGACTTCTCTGTGTATGGAGATACTTTTGATGAATGCTTGACTAATCTTGCACAAATTTTGAAAAGATGTGAGGACACCAACCTAGTTTTGAACTGGGAGAAGTGCCATTTCATGGTCACCGAAGGAATAGTGTTGGGTCACCGCATCTCGCGCGCAGGTATCGAAGTCGACAGAGCTAAGGTTTCCATCATCTCAAACCTCCCATTGCCTAATTCAATAAAAGCAGTTAGGAGTTTCTTAGGGCATGCCGGTTTCTACCGGAGATTCATAAAAGACTTTTCTAAAATTGCCAAGCCGCTCACTAACTTGCTTTGTAAAGAGAACCCTTTTGTAATAAATGAAGCGTGTGTTCAAGCCTTTGACACGCTCAAAGAAATGTTGATTTCTGCTCCAATAGTACAACCACCCGATTGGTCAATGCCTTTCGAGGTAATGTGTGATGCAAGTGATCTCGCCGTGGGTGCAGCTCTAGGGCAACATAAGGAAGGGAAGCATTGCGTAATTCATTACGCAAGTCATGCCCTGAATGAGGCCCAAATTAACTACACCACTATGGAGAAGGAGATGTATGCTGTGGTTTTTGCGTTTGACAAATTCAGACAATACCTCATTGGTACGAAAACCACAGTATACACAGATCACTCTGCACTAAGATACTTGTTTAGCAAACAAGACGCCAAACCTCGATTAATCAGGTGGGTACTTTTGTTGCAAGAATTTAACATCATAATAAAAGATAGAAAAGGCAGAGACAATGGTGCTGCTGACCATTTGTCTCGACTAGAAATTGATAAAAATGAGCTAGCCGTAAATGAGAATTTTCCGGACGAGCAATTGTTCGCCTTGCATCTTCATGATCAAGCTTGCCCGTGGTTTTCCGATATTGCTAACTTTTTAGCATGCGGAATAACCCCACCATTTCAAAGCAGGGGCCACAAAGCGAGGTTCAACCGAGATGTAGTTAACTACTTCTGGGAAGACCCTTACCTCTTCAAGCATTGTGCAGATTCGATTATTAGACGATGTGTAACTGAGCACGAGGCTTATCAAATCGCTAAGAAATGCCATGAATCAGAATATGGAGGTCACCATGGCCCCACTCGAACAGCTCATAAGGTACTCGAGTGCGGTTTTTATTGGCCTACCATTTACGAGGATTGCAAAGCGTTTGTTAAAGCTTGCGACAGATGCCAAAGACTAGGGAATATCTCCAAGAGGGATGAGATGCCTCAACAAGGAATTCTCACTCTCGAGATTTTCGATGTATGGGGTATTGACTTCATGGGACCATTTCCGACATCTGATGGGAACCATTACATCTTGGTAGCTGTCGATTACGTTTCCAAGTGGGTTGAGGTTGTTGCACTGCCAACCAATGATGGCAACCAGGTCGTCAAATTTTTGAAAAATAACATTTTCAATAGATTTGGTGTACCCAGGGTGATCATATCAGATGGAGGAACCCATTTTGTTAATAAAGCATTTGCAAATCTTATGAGCAAAAATGGGATTCTCCACAAGATCGGCACGCCTTATCATCCCCAAACCAGTGGTCAGGTCGAGGTCTCTAACCGCGATATCAAACATATACTCGAGGCCACTGTGGGGACAACTCGCAAAGATTGGTCACGTAAGCTCAATGATGCTTTATGGGCATACCGCACTGCATTCAAGACTCCCATTGGGATGTCTCCTTACAGACTCATCTTCGGAAAAGCCTGTCATTTGCCCGTAGAACTAGAGCATAAGGCTTACTGGGCCGTACGAATGCTCAATTTTGACCCCCGAGTTGCTCAGAGTAAGCGCAAGTTGGACCTCAATGAAATTGAGGAAACACGTGCGCAAGCTTATGAAAGCTCGAGGATTTATAAAGAGCGGACCCAGAAGTTACATGATCGTCGTATTAAATCTAAACACTTCTATGTTGGCCAGAATGTCTTGTTATTTAATTCTAGGTTGAAGCTATTCCCTGGAAAGCTTAAATCCAGATGGGAAGGGTCATACGAAGTGATGCACGTGTTTGAAAGTGGAGCTGTCAGGATCCGAACTGACAAGGGAGAGCTGGTGGTGAATGGACACAGACTGAAGGAGTATCTTGGGCAGTTCGACCCCGAAAAAGAAGCTCAGACGACAACAGAACCGGCTTATGTTCAATAAATATTATACATATATATTTTCTTACTTATTTATTACTTTCTTCATTTATTTTATTGGGACAAAGTATCCAAAAATCAAGTGAACATTTAGATTACTAAGACTCTAAATGTGAGGATGTTGATATTTGGAGAAAACCTAATACCTTGTCATAATTATTTTGCAGGAATTCGAGGAACCAACAAAAAGAAAGATAAAGCTTCCAAAAACCAGGTTCCCGGTTGGGGTAACATTATATTTAATGGAGGTTGATTTTGGAATTTAGAGAAATCTAAAATCCAGAATACATTCATAAAATAAAATTGTTAACCCAACCTAATTTATGCAAGCAATATGTTTTAGATTCTCATTCGGTGTAGATATATTTCGCTTTTGAGTTCATATAATTTTTGGAAAACCTAAAAATTTTCCTAAGTCTTGAATGTGGTACACTTCTCATTTCAAGAAAATTCGAATTAATTCGAATTGCTTAGAACATACCACATAAGACATTTGGCCTTGGAATTTTTCACTCTCGGATTTGTTAATTCGAGTTATTCTAGCAATTCGAATTAATTCGAATTGCCATGAAAATTCGAATTGGCAACCAAGGCAAACAAATTTTCGGATTTATTTAGGCCAAGTAGTGCAATTCGAATTATAAGGCAATTCGAATTAATTCGAATTGCCTAACTAATTCGAATTAGCAGGCACAAGGCATTTTCCTTAGCAAGTGAGCAATTCGAGTTATTCTAGCAATTCGAATTAATTCGAATTGCCTGAATAATTCGAATTAGCTCATTTCAGCCTTGTGCAAATTTTGCCCACATTCTCAAGTTCGAATTGTGAGTCAATTCGAATTAATTCGAATTGATCTCAATAAGTCGAACTTGCTGAGGTTTCTCTGTTTTTCAAGCCAATTCGAATTAATTCGAATTGGCCTGAATAACTCGCATCTCTCACAGATAGCATCAATTCGAATTAATTCGAATTGATGCAATAATTCGAACTCCCCTTCCAACTCCTTTTTATACCCTTCTTTCCCTCTCATTTCCCTCACTTTCACTTTCCACACTTCCAAAATCCACCGTTCCCTATCTCGCGAAACCCTTATTCCTCGCGAAACCAGTCGCTCTTCTCAAGCTTTCCTCCGGCCAAATCACTCGGAAATGGCTTCGTCGTCATCCAACCCTAGTGGGAGCAGGGGGTAAGTGTTTCTTTTCTGTTTTCGCACTCGGTTTCGCAGTTTACAGTTTTGTCTTTTCATCTCCCGTGCGAAATCAAAGTTGGGGAGGGGAATGCTTTTGTTTCTCATAACGGGAAGAGTGGGAAAGTGGCCAGAGTGCGTTGAGTTTGTTCAGAAACGGGGTAGAAATCGACTAAGCAGAACCTAGGTCTCTAGGCTTTGTGTTCTTAACTGCCATTTAAGGGTTCGAAGTCTTCTGTGGTAAAGGAGATGTTCTTATTTTGAAAATGAGGGTCTCACAACCCTTAAAAATTCGATTTTTGTTCATGTTGCAGTAATTGTTGTCCCATTTGTGTTTATGTGTATATCTGTGCTTTCTGCTTTGTGATTTTGGTAACTTGTGAATGGGGTTAACACGGTGGTCATGCTTTGTTCGGTCATTGTGCTGTTTTTCAATAGATAATTGGTGATGATGACTGAAAATGCACATTGATAATATCTGCAAAATTCATGTTTTTAAGGCATGAGTTTTGTTGGTGACATTAATACATTACAGTAGTATAGATGGATCAACTGTTCTCGTTTCTGTTAATGTTTGCATGTATAATATTATATAAATATTTTGGTAATAAATGCTTTTGTCGGGTACATGTTGCCCATACGATGCAAACTCAGCTCTGGAAGTTGATTTTTGCACATCCGGGACACATGGTACAGACGAAGCCATGCCAAAATTTTTCCAACAATTTTGGCATGGCATTTATGTATAAAAAGACAAAATGATAGATTGTTCTTTACCTTAAAGTGCTTGATCTTTGTCAGCTTGGGACAAGTGGGGAATATTTGTAAGGAATTTTTGTTTTATTCCCTAAAAACCCACTTTCCAAAACAAAATCCAAATGGGGGACCACTTACACCCCCAATTTCATTAAATAAACAAGTCAACACCTTTTCGTAAAAATCCAAAAGTCACCTTTTGTATGTATGCATGTCTAATTTTTATCTTTATTTCTTATCTTTGGTCACGGTCCATTATACATACTAGTAATTGCATAATTTATCCTTGCATTCGATTGTCATCATTAACCTCTTATCTTCCCTGCCTCACATGATTTAAATCACTTCTTAAGTGATAAAAATCAAATCCCTTCGTAGGCTCAATAACCTACGAAATTCTCTCTTTTTGGTCCTTTGACCACCCAAAAACATCTTAGACTACTTATAGTCTAAGAAAAATTTCTAAGGATCCAAGATCCTTATTTCTCTATTGCTTTCCTTATTTTGGTTGTAATAAGAGTGGATTTGATAATCTGACCCCTTGGACTTTCATAGTGTACCTCAAGTGAGACAGGTGCTAGAAAGTGAACTATACTTTGAAGTGGCTGAAGGTATTAGGCTGAGGGTCTCAGACCTAATCATCTCTCCATGTCTTTTCAGAGACATCATTCCCCTAGCCCAGAACGAAGATCACGAGGAAGAAACCCAACTACTGGATCTGCCAGTGGAGCTCCTAGGAGAAATCCTCTCCCGCATCGGAGAGGATTGCATTAAGAAGGTGTGGAGAGTCAGAGGAGTGTGCACCAAGCTCAGGGATGCAGCTGATCTTCCCATTGTCTACAGAAGGTGTGAACTGGAAACCACCATCGTCAAGATGTGGGAGCAGAGGTTGGAACCGCAAAAAGAGGCATTCATGGCCAAA
Source organism: Hygrophila difformis (assembly GCA_030278955.1). NCBI lineage: Eukaryota > Viridiplantae > Streptophyta > Magnoliopsida > Lamiales > Acanthaceae > Hygrophila > Hygrophila difformis. The sequence continues at coordinate 37,783,234 of JAOANR010000008.1, read as the reverse complement.
TGCGAAGAAGCTGGCAACTATAACCTGAAACTCATCCCAGCCCTGCAGGCATTCGGAGCAGGAAACGAGACCCTGGCTTGTGAGCTGCTAAAGGAAGGGATTGAGGACAACCACAAGGCCTCAATCTTTGTCCGGGGATACATGCTGCTCAGTAAGCTGGACAATGAACAGGTCCAGCAGGGAGTGTCAATGATCGACAAGATCATAACCAGCAGGTTCGTCATGCAATACGTTGGGACCAACGTCTTCGCATGGTTGGCTGATAGCCTGGAGACACCCGACTTGTTTGGAGACCAAGGACCAAGGGTCTACTGCACCAGGGTGATGGAGGAAGATGAGGACGACATGGTAGATTTCTGCGTACCCTGCAGCTTAACGAACTATGTTCATTGGACCAGAATCTTCTTCCAAGGATAGAGGGGAAAGATGCTGAAGAAGGACTGAATCTGTAAAGATTCACTTTTGACTGGACTAACTGGAACCTTATTTTGGTAACTTTTTCACTGATCTTTGACGTTAACCTATCCAAGTGTACAGCTTTGTCTGTATTGATGTTTGGTTGTGATTAAGGTCGTGTACTGTACAACGAACCTTGAATTTGTTTGTTTTAATGGTTGTACGACATATTTTGGAAGTCGTACAATTACTGCTTTCCACAAGAGAATTTCGTCTTGAATTCTCCATTATTTGAAAAAGATGTGTGACAGTCCAAGATGAATAAGTGACTGTCACGCCAAAAATAAGCTGTGACATGCTTGCATGTTCACAGTGTCTCTTTTTACTGCTTTCAATTAAACAAACCGGCATAAAACAAGCATAAATCTGTCACCTAAATTCACATGCTGAATTTAGGCTGATGACGAAATCTTCAGACTATTACATTGGGATAAAACAATTAAAAATATGCATGACATAAATTCTCGAAGTTTTGAGCTATAAAAATCCAATGATATGATCACTTGAAAGACTAACAAACTTTCATGTTGAGAATTTGATTGAATAAGTTGTAAGAATTTTTCAAAGGTTAAGTTTGAGAATAAATGTATGACATGATCAAACCGTCCCTTGTGAGATCTGAGCCGAGTCATTTTTTACTCAATACTTCTTTGATTGTGTGAATCAATTCGATTAAAGGGCACTAGAACTTGCAATTGGGACCGATTCAAGACCATGCCATAATTCCCGAAATCGAGCATATGATCGAGGCACTTAGAAACCCCAAAATTTTGGCTTTCGTTTGAATTCCAAACCCAAAAACATTTTCCCTTTAGGATTAACCAATCTGAGCCTTTAAACCTAATTTTTCTTTGAAGCCACTATATTACTCCTAGCCTTACAAAAAGACCAAGAAAATCAAACCCAAGGGTACATGAGCCATCCCATCAAGGCATTGTAATCTTTAATCATCAACTATGTATCAATCGGTATGCTGTAAACCGATTCAAAAAAAAAAAAAAAGGGGTAGAGAAGAAGTTGAGATCTATTCAACAAAAATAAATTGCAAATGACAAAGCAAATTAGACAAAGTCTAATGTCATGCAATGGAAAAAGAAAAACAAAAGAAGGATAGAAATGATGATCATAGATTCTACAAAATGCCAGGTTGTGATGGAATGGTGTCATGTCACTTTTAACCCAATAATCCCTTTTCCTACCAAATGTTACAACCGTATGCCCCGTTACAACCTTGAATAAGACCTTGGGATCTCGATTTGAGGAAATGAGCCGGTGGCGAGTTGGTCCAATTGCAAGCTTATGGGGGAATTTAATTGAATTCGATCTGGAGCGTTAATGATAAAAGCCAATCTTGAGAGTGAGCGAACTTTCCGATTCTACTATATGTGAGGCTCTGCTTTGATTGATTAATGATTCATGTCATGCTTGAATTCAAGAATTAAGCCAATGCAATTTTCTAAACACATATTCAAGAAGAATTAACAATAATGATTGATTTGTGTGTTCACTCAAGTGAGAAGTATCATTCCATTAAACACTGCAACCAAGAGAGTTTAATACTTGTAATTTTGATTGTCTTATCCCAATATAAAAAGAATGAAATTTCTGAGGCCACGCAAATGGATTGAATATGCAGAGTCCAAGCTCCTAGGAGCACTGACTCTGACTGCTCGGGGACAATCAGTATTAAATGTGAGGATGTTGATAATGGCCAAAATTGTCCATTATTTCCAATCCATTTCCGTGTCTGAGACGGACATTTTGATCGTGATTCCATCTTATTTCAATAAGAAAGCAGTTGAATTTAACAGATTAATGCGAGTTTGTAAAAACATCGAGCCGGTAACAAAAAGACACAAAATATGCAATTTTAATTGTATTTGTGTTAGAAAAATCCAAAAACATGAAAAAAAAGGAAAAAGAAAAAGAAAAAGGAATGAAAAGATGGGCAAAAGAATAAAAGAGCCCACAAAAATCCAAAAAGATGGGAAAAAGATTGAAAATCCCACAACTGAAATTTGGTTAAGTGTTGAAGCATAATTCGAATTGTGAGCAATTCGAATTAATTCGAATTGCACAACAATTCGAATTGCTAAAGAGAGCAAAGAATTGGTTAAGTGTTGGAAGGGATGCAGAAGCCTAATTCGAATTGTTCAAGTTCGAATTAATTCGAATTAGGGAATGAAGAGAGAAGAAGCCTAATTCGAATTGTTCAAGTTCGAATTAATTCGAATTAGGGAATGAAGAGAGAAGAAGCCCAAAGGCAAGACGAAGATGCAATTCGAATTGTCCAATTCGAATTAATTCGAATTGCCAACAAAGTGCAAGGAAACCAAGCAGAAACCCTCATCCAATTCGAGAAATACCAATTCGAATTATCACAACAATTCGAATTGACTATTGAAGGCTACAATCCCAGCTCAAGGAAGAGATCTCACAATTTGAATTAATTCGAATTGGTCGAGATAATTCGAACTTCACTCAACAATTCATTCAAATGAAGCTGTGGAGCATGGACACAACACTGGTGGGCCTAGGGTTTTGAAGATTGTCTATAAAAGCAGACCTTCCACAACAGAATCAAGAGATCAAGAATTTTAACCAAAAGCAGCTTGGGACAAAAAGAACAGCAGGAGGTTCCACACCCCTTAAGGGTTAGGTAGGTAGTTTAGATTAGGTTAGTTTATTTTTCTTGCAAGTATTTTAATCTTTACATGCTTTAATCTTAGTTTAGTGTAGAAGCAGTTTGTGTAACCCTTAGAGTAGCCATTTTCCATATGTCTACATGCCTTCTAGTTAGAATAAACCCTACCTTCAAGCTAATGATGGTTTTGGGTTCTTATTTTGCTTTCAAGTGTCAATACAAGGAAAATTTCCAGAAATGGTTTTATCCATTTGTTTTGGCACTCTTTAATGCTTTCCCGAGAAATAAATGCTTAATGTGTTTGTTTGTTTCAACTAGGTTACATTTATTATGTCCTAGCTGACATTCAAACTTAATAAATGCATGTTTGTTGGGTTTTTGGCTTGATTTAGTACCTTAGAGCTTCAAATAAGTGTTCTTAGGTTTTAGATGTTTTTAATGTCTGTGTTTAGTTGTATTTTAATTTTATTCTTCCTGCCTTAATCTTATTACGTGCTTCCTTAGATAACTTGAGTGTTCTTAGTTTACTCATGTAGTTCTTAGATAACTAGATGTTTTAGGCTCTTTGATCTCTGATTTCTTGTTTGTAGAAATAGGGTTTGAATCTGGACAATACCCACTAGACATGTATTTGTTTATTTCTTGAAAATCTCACTAGGGTGGCTGTGAAATGACACTGATGTGAGATGAGGGATTTAGTAAATCTAAACCCATCATTACAGTGCAGTGTTCACCTAACCCATACTTGTGAGAACAAAAAATTGTTGTTGTCTGAAAATATGTGATTCGAATTGAGGCAATTCGAATTAATTCGAATTGCTAAGGGAAATTCGAATTGCATATCCAAACTATTCTCTTCATGTGGTTTTCAACCAATTCGAATTATGTCATTCGAGTTAATTCGAACTGCTCAACAATTCGAATTGGGTTAAAAACCACATTGTATCCATTGCCACCCATTCATGCCTTAGTTTATTTTCCATCCTTTACCAATTCGAATTGTTGCAATTCGAATTAATTCGAATTGCTGTATAATTCGAACTCACCCTCCCTTTGAGGTAAATGCCTTAGTCAATTTGAGCAAGAAAGGGACTTCGCCAATTCGAATTGTCCAATTCGAATTAATTCGAATTGGCCAATAATTCGAATTGGATGATGCTCCAATTTCTAGCAATGATCAATTGAGTAAGTAATACTTCATCCTTCATGCATTCTCAATTCGAATTACCCCAATAATTCGAATTGAACTATCCCTTCTATTTTGGAAACTCCAAAAATATTTTCTTTCATGATTTGTGTAAGTTGCATGGGCGTATTGGGCCTAGGCCCAATTCATCTGATTTCTATCCATTACACATCTCAACCCATTAGTGTCCAATTATTGTGTGCTTAACACCCACACAATACCAAAAATATTTTCTTACTTTCTGTTTTCTCTTTCATTGTGTGTATGAACGGATAATGAGAAACACCACAGATTAATGTTGGTGAAAGGTCCCTTCACAGGGATATCGACTAACCCGTTTTCTGTGTGTCAATCATTATCTGTTATTTTGCATGATCTGGTTAGTGGTTGGTGGAAGCTTCGGCGAGCGTTCTCTTCACTAAGAGTTTCGATTAGTCACTCAGCCAATTCCTAATCAGATACAGTTTTAATTTTCTTTATCTTAATTTCTCAACCTGAATTCAAGTTGCAATAGTATCAACTGATGTCGACCAACATCAGTTGAGAAATATTACAGCAAGAATTATGTGGGTTATTTTTCCACTCAAAGACAAAAGAAAACTAAATGACGGCGGTCACCGTTGTTTGGGATTCTTTCTGTCTACAATCATTCATCTTGGATAATTGGGAACCGGACAGCAGATGTTTGCAGTCCGGAAAACCCCAACTATCTCTGGCACTCTTTTAGCCGATTTCTCCTCATCTCAGGCTAATTCACTTTTGTGTATCGCATTCTGTCTAACCCCACCATATATTTTGGGGCATTTTATTTTCCTTTTCATATACTTGTATGCATGATACTATTATGTAGATGTTCTGGTCTTATTATTATTATTTTGGGGATCCTTCCCCTTGGACACAGAAGTCCTGCTCTAAATCAGATGTTGCATAATAGATTTCCAACAAAAATTCCTTTATAAAATCCGGATCTGAGTAAGGGATAAATTCGACAGTTATGACTAACTCATACTCCACTGGGGATTAATTTTGAGAGCTTAGAAGCAGAATCAGCGATTAGGTCTCACATAGACTGAAAGGATCTGTGTTTTAATTGAGAGTCTAGTACCAGTCTAGGGAATGATTTTCAAATATCCATTTGCTTCTCAAAATTGCTGTGTGTTGGAAATCTGATATTAGATATCGCATCAAGTCAATATCCACTTGGGTGTAGATGAGATGTGATAAATAATACTAGAGGAACAACATAAAGGCCTTGGTGAATTTATAAGGTAAGGTCGAGTATTCCTTCGACTACTATCTTCTTCTGCCAAAGTCTAGAATTGAGTCTTGAGTGAGTACATCCGGAATAGGTTCATTTATGGATCTGTTTCATTTAGTTTGTATCTCATAACTACCCAGATGTTGTAAGCCCTGTGGCTTATTGATATCTTGGGGGTTCTTGATCTGCATCTGGTCACCAAGACCAGGGGCTCTTTTATACTAATGGAAAGAGACGTTTTTAACAATTCCGAGTGATAGATTTAAATGTTTTCTTTACAGCTTTCTTTACTGCTTTCCTTTAAATGCTTTCATAGAGGTCACTCGGAAGAATTAAGGGCTGTCCATCTGTTAAAAGGTTTGAGAGTTATGGAAAGGTTTGGGGCTTGATTTGAAACTTTGGGTGTGACATGGGGGATTGATAGCAGTACTTGGCATGTCAACTAATGATTTGACAGGTGTTGCTCGTCCACCGTAAATAATTAACATACTTTTGCAAGGCATTGCAAGGGGAGTTAAGAGTTTATGGTATCTTAGAAATTGCTATCTTAAGAGCATGTAAACTCTTACTGTAAGTACCTGTCTGTGAAAGGGAACATGGTATAGAGAGCATGAGAGTTAGCTAACTGGAGGATTATCCCAAACTAAGATCTGTGTATTAAAAATGGAAGTTTAATTGTGTTTCATCTGAACCTTGTCCAATCTTTATTATTTCCTCCCTGTCCCTTCTGTCATATTTAAATCTGCTTTCTAGATAGTGTAGCATAATTTTATATTGCTTTCGTAGTATAGATTTAATTGCTTTCTTCGATCTAGTTCATCATGCTTTGTAGAATAATCTTTACTGCTTTCATGATCTGATTTAAAATTATGTCAAGTAGCTGTTAGAAAACCCTTACAAAACTTGAAACGAGTAACCGAGTGGAAAATCTTAGTAAACGACGTGGGCCCTGCTTCCATCGCACATCCTCCAGTGAACGATCCGGTACTTACTATAAATTACTGCAATTTTTGACCCGTGCGCTTTCGGGAGCACAGTTTCGTGACACGAGTAAATAAAAACAACATTTTGGGTAAATACTCTTACAGTGGGAAGATGTTCAAGAATTTCACGGCAGGTATCTCTTTGACGTGAAATTTAGAGAAGCATCATGGTGCAGATATCAGGGACTTTCAGGGTGACAGACTGAAGGTCCATCCCTGTTGCACCATGATATTTTTCAAAAGTTTCATGGCTGAGAGGACCACAGCGCCGTTTGAACCCCACAGGAGTAATAAAAAGGGAAATCTTAATATATTCTTAAACCCCTTCTCCCAATCATAACTCTTTTCATTTTAATAAATCCGAACTTGGAAATTGTATTTAGACGGTTCTTCAACCCCCCAGCAGCAAAATGAAACTTGGCTTGGGTGCAAAAGTTTCATGGCCGTCACCGGGGACTCTTGAGGGACCATTTGAAATCACAGTTTCCTCCTTAAGCAATAAACCAGTAAAAGGAATTTTCAGAAAATTACTCGTGTCGGCGAAGCTCGTCAAAAGTTTCACTGCTTTCCAAGGAGCGCTAAGTTCATCTCGCGACTTCGCTTAATCCCCAAACCACCATGCTTCCGGGGGAGAGTTACAATGTCCCAGTTTATAAGATGAAGACCTCGCCCTTCGGCACCTTTCCAAATCCAACGTCGGACTATCTGATCAATCTTCTTGTACACCCCCATGGGAAGCATATGCACTTGCATAACATAAATTGGTATTGCATTCAAAACTGCACGGGCGAGCGTAATGCGACCGGCTTTGTTAAGTAAAAAAGCCGACCAAGTGCTGAGTCTAGATTCAATACGCCAAACCAACCAATCAAAATGAGCTATCTTGAAGCGACCATGAATGATTGGGAATCCCAGATATGTACCCAAATCATTAGAGACCATAACGCCAAGCAAATTTGTCAATAAGTCACGTTCTTCAGGAGTGGCATTAGGGGAACAAAACGCTGAAGATTTCGCTGGATTCATGTAAAGGCCTGACCGAGAACTAAACCTTTCCAAGACAGTCGCCATACTATGGATACTTCCTGCATCAAGCTCGGAACAAAAAATCAAGTCGTCGGCGAACATGAGATGCCAAATACCCACAACATCAGTCCTCAACCGTAATGGCTTCCAAAGCCCCAATTCCGTGGCTTGCAAGATGGTTTTAGATAGCTTCTCCATCACAATAACAAATAGATAAGGTGAGAGAGGATCACCTTGGCGAATACCACGCCCAGCTTTAACGTGCCCGATTGGAGAACCGTTCCATAGGATAGAAAAACTGGATGATGTCACACACTCCATTATGAGCTCTCTGCACCCCACAGGCAGAGCCAGTTCCATTAAACAAGAATCCAGAAATTGCCAACTGACCATGTCAAAGGCTTTAGTAAGGTCAATTTTTATAACCGCCGCTTTATGCATTGAGCGAGCCCGCTACATACTAGCAACAATTTCCTGGAGTAATATTCCATTATCTGGCGTCCCGCGTCCTGGCAGAAAGGCTGACTGATAAGGGCCAATGGTGTCGCAAAGGATAGGCCTCAGACGGCGAACCAAAATTTTAGTGATCAACTTAAAAGTGACATTACAAAGCGTTAATGGCCGGAATTGCGTGATTGACCTGGGAACATCAACTTTAGGAAGAAGGCATAACAAAGCATGCGCAAGGGAATCAGGTAGGGATCGTGAATCCACCACGTCCAAGACAAATTGAATAATTCGATCACGAAGCAAGTCCTAATACTCTCTATAGAATCCGGCAGGGAACCCGTCCGGACCAGGCGAGGAGAATGGCCTCATGGAAAATAATGCAGCCTCGATCTCTGTGGGAGAAACTGCACGAGCTAACTCTTGCTTGTGTGAGTCCGTAATTGGCAGCAAGCTGGGGAGGTCATCACCAGCAGCCTGAGTCTCTGAAGCAGCAAACATAGAAGTGAAGTAGTCGATCACATGCAATTTCAACTCGTCTTGATTTTCCACCCAAGTATTGCCATCCAATTCTAACCCGTAAATCTTATTTCTCTTACGCCGGAACTTAGTCTTGGCGTGAAAATACTTCGTGTTCCGATCACCCACGTGCACCCAAGAATCCCTCGCCTTTTGATACCACAATAGTTCCTCTTGCATAAGAATGTCCGATAATTCCCCCCGAACTTCATCATATTTGCGCCAAAGCCAGGCGGAATCTACATGCACAAGCCGTTTCTCAATGCCTGCCAGTCGATTTTTAAGCTTCCTTTTCTTCTCTCGAATATGACCAAACACCTCTTTATTAAAGACCATGGATTTCTCACGAATAGCCTGGAGCGAAGCAAAAATATTCTCGTTGCCTGCTTGCATGCTCTCAAGAACGACATTCTTATATTGGCTATGTTCCTTCCACATGCACTCCCACCGAAAAGGTCTAGGAGCTCTTTCGATATTAGGGACGCCACATGACAGCCTAAGCGGGCAGTGATCGGAGCCCAGCCGTGGAAGATGTGTAATACGCCCATCATCGAATAAAGTTTCCCATTCAATCATGGCCATACCATGGTCAAGTCGCTTGCTTATCCGACGACCAGCTCCCGCCATCCTAGTCCAAGTGAACTCGGGACCAATAGCATTAATATCAATCAAGTGACATTGATGAAAGAGTTCCCGAAGTTCAGCCGCTCGATCCACCAAATAATTACCACCATTCACCTCTTCTTCGCAAGCTATTTCATTCCAGTCCCCAAGAACAACCCAAGGAGTAGTGACCAGCTCAGCGACATCCTTAAGAGTCCCCCAATCCAGCTTACGTCGTTGGTAGTTAGAATTGGCATACAGTGCAGTAAAGGCCCAGCAACACGACCCCTTCAACAACTCAACAGTGATCATGCGACTGTGTATGTGCTTAATTGCGACAGTATAAGGACTGGAAATGGTTTTTAAAATCCAAATACCACCACCCATGCCCATGGCCTCCTAAATATGAACCTCCATATAGCCAAGATGAATGAAGAAAGCGCGCAGTCTATGAAACTGTCCGCGTGGCTCAAACATGCACAAAATATCCGGCTTGTAGTCACGAATCATGTCACGCATCCACCTTTGAGCCGTCCGGCTCATCAAACCGCAAATGTTCCAAGCAATAATTGAAAAATCTTTAAAATCCATAATAATGATAAAGATACAGAAAACGTACCCATCCTCACTGGGATCCGCCATATTGAGAACCACCATCATCCGCGTCAGCCCAATTTTCACTACCTCTCGATTCCATTTCATCTCCCTCATGAAAAAAGTCATCCGACAAATTTTGTAGCAGCATGAATTTGTTGGCAGCATCATCTGGCCTGCCCAAGCGTCGTGACGACTCCCCCATCTCCTGCCCTTTGCGACCATGCTCCAACCGCTGCCGTTTAACCTCATGTAAGGTGGCTTGATCGCGGTTGATAGTGCTAATATATGGCACCACCGCCAATTCATCACCTTGAGCAGCCTCCGTCGTCTCAATAGTATCAATAACCACCTCTTTGCCCCTGGCCCCCGGAACGTCCTTCATTTCCTCAGGTGTCTTGGTCACTGCCTTATCCTCCTTAGGCAGCACAGCGACCGGCTCCTCAATTTTAAGAGACCGCTGCGGTCGAGGCCGACGGCCACCTTTCCGAACCACCTTGAGCCATTCACCGAAAGCAGACTCCTGTCCATGTTCGTCAACTTCATGCATACCATAATCCCCTTGTGCATCATTACAAGGCGGGTGGTCCACATCTTTATCCTGGGTGGCAGCATCAGTATCCTTCTCTCCCGTCGCATCAGACACATTAGGACAATCCCGATCGAAGTGACCATATCTGCCACATTTAGAACATAGCAGATGCAACCCTTCATACGAAATCGGGATCCACTCATCATTAACTAATAACTTTCCAGTCACAGGTTTGGTGAGATCAAGAGCAACACAAACCCTTGCAAACCGTCCCTTCGTTGTATCGCGCATGCTATTGTCAAACTTAACAACATCCCCTATTCCAGAAGCAATCGCCCATAAAATATCCTCGCGAAATCTATGCATTGAAAGCCCGTTCATCCTTGCCCACACCAGGGTTTTGTCAACCTGAGTCGTACTGGGATTGAAACTTCTAGTCCAAGGCATAATCGCTAGATAATGATCGAATATCATCCAAGGACCTCCATTCACCACAGTTTCGCGGTCCGATAAAAGATCAAACCGAACCACATAACATCCGTAGCCAACATCTATGAGTGTCATCGTCCCTTCAATCTTCCACATACGTTTGAGCCTTTCATGCAACGTCATATAGCCGACGTACGTACCCAACAGCTTAATAACAAGTGTGTCCTCCCACTCTTTGGCCGCTTCCACTTCGACAGATTCTGCAATAGTAAACTTCGGGATAGATTGATTCGGTCCAACGAAAGACTTGGTGATTAATCCCTCTGCTATAAGATCTCGGCGAACTCGGACAGGGTTAGAATGTTCCTGCGCACCCCTCAGAATATCAGCAAAGGACATAGGGGCGTCCCCCGGATCAACAGGTTGCGGCGCCTCCCCGCCTGGCGGCAGACCAGCGGTGGAAGTCGGAGGTATGGAAACCCTAGGAGAAGAAACCCTAGGCAGCGGCATGTCTTCCTAATTCGCCTGACGGTTCATTTTGAACTCAAATTTAAATAATAATAAAAAAAGAAACATATTCTACATAAAAATATGAAATATTTTCTCAGGGCCTAAAACAAGATAAGAGTCAGCCTTGCCTAAAAGATTATGGCATGGACAGATCATCACTGGGCTGATGAGGAATATTATCGTCACTTGAATACTGATAGCCCAAACAGCTTGGCATTGTTGGAGCCTTGGAGGGGAAACAAACTACTATGCTCCAGAAAATTTTGTGATTGGTGTCATAAAACGTTATGCACGTTATGTTAAAAGAAACTACTATATAGTAGTTACAACACAAAGATATTGAGCAAATTATGTTGGAATTGATGATAGTGGTGTCACCAGACAAATTGAGTGTTTGCACTAAGCTAAATTAAATCAAATATAAAAAAAATTATATCTTAAAATACAGTAATAATTTTATCGATTTAAGTGGTGTCATGTGCCATTACTACCTTATCAATAGTCCACCCCTACCTAGATTTGTAATACCCACCAAAGAATGAAATTCAGATGGATCTTTTTGGGCATGTTCACCCTTTAAGTGACAAGATTGATTAATTTAATCACAAACGATGAAATTAAATTAGTGTTGATATGGGGGACAAGCATTTTATAACCAAACATCAACCTAATACTATAATGCAAGAAAACTTCGTACGTAAATGAGATGCTATATATCACAAAGGGCAGAACATCACAAAGTCACAGACCTACTACATGTGTCCCAACACAGCTTAACTACAAATGTTATTACCATAGTAATACACAACCTTCAGAAAAGCTAAAAGCTGCAATAACAACAACCAGCTGAGCTTAATTATTACACATACAAAGACATATACACCAATGCTAGCTATGCATGCTCCCCATAATTAACTACTAGATGGACCAATCATACGAGGCTTTCGATTTCGACTTGGGCGACGGTTCCAGGAAATGGACATACTTACAATTAGGGCAAGAGGGCGACGACCGACTCAATATGACGAGAAGATGACAATTTGCACATGCTAATGCAACCATATTGTTGTCACCCATTGGTGCCATTGGCGACGAAGAAGAAGAGGAGGAAATATATTCCTTATAGTGTCCTCTGCTGACGACGCCGCCGCTGCTGCTGCCGGTCGACATGTTGAGTTCCAAGTCGAGCTTCTGTTCTTGGGGCTTGCTCCAACTCTTACTCGATGTCTTCTTGTTCACATAGTACATTTTTCCTGACTACACAACAAATAAGAAAATCTTATGTTCTTGTCGTTGTAGTATCTAGACTTTTTTTTTTCTTCTTTTTTTGCCCAATATGTATAAATAATAAGTTTTGAACATATATTGACGAGCAAAAATAATTTTTGTTAAGGGTGCTACTTGCTAGTTTTTAAAATCACAATTGACATCCGACCGGTAAAACAAAGCTAACGAATTTAGTACTTATTGTATTGGATTTATTATGTAAAGCAAGGTTATGATCTTTAAATGTAGAGCCGCCAAGGTTATGATTTTATTGTATTGGGTTTTGCGAAGAGAAAAAAATTCATTATAATTATGACGGAATTTTTTTCATTACAAATAGCAATAATTCTGTTCTGTTGCAATTTTGCGACAAAAAATTTTATCACAAAAAATTAAAATTATTTTATATAATATAATTTAAATCATTTTTGTTTTATTATATTCAATTTCATTCATTCTATTTTAATTTCCATTCATTTTAATTTAATATATTTTATTGTTTATTTTTTTTAAAAAAAGGTTATGTTAATTATTTGGTCACGGAAGAAGGTTGAGGTGGAAGGTTAAAGGTGAGGTTAGGCTGTGCGAGTTTGATCCCTTCCACCAACAAATCTTTTGTTATTTCTGTGTACGTATTTCGCTATGGAAATTTTCTATTCCAGATTCCGTTACAACTATAACAACTAGTACTAAAATTGGCTATGTGACAGAATTTACTACAAAAAATTTCTGTAGCAAAATGACTAAATGAGGTTTTTCTTTTTCCTTTTATTTTTTTTTTTTAATTTTTTTATTTTTTTTTCTCCTGTTGTTTTGGCAGTGCTAGTACATAGGCCATGCGGGTGTACTGTTGTTTAAATTATCCTACCTTTGTTTTTAATAACTACTCCATTTATGCATTTCACGATAATAACTCAAAAATAAAAATTATAAAAATTTTATATTCTAAAACTACGCTATTAGACGAATTCAATAAGATATTATTTGACTATATTTTATCTTGTATAACTATATAAAAAAAATTAATCAAAGTTACTCAATGAATAGTAAATACTATACAAATGGTGCAATTATATCAAAATTAAGGAAGTATAATTTGATCACTTTATGTAATTATTCCATTCATATTTAACTGAGCCATTCGTACGTAGTATCTATTCATTTAGTAACTTTAATCAATTTTTTTTAACATAGTTACATAATGAAAAACGTAGTCAAGTAAAATCATGTTAGATTCGTCTAATCACGTAGTTTTATAATATTAATTTTTTATAATTTTTTACTGTTATAATATTAGTAAAATCATGTTAAAATATTTATTGGATTGTGTAAATGCAGAAATTGTGTAATTATTTAAAAAGTTAAATATATTGTAAACTTGGATTTCAACATTAATGTTAATATATTATTTATTGAGAGCCCCCTATCTCAGTGAAATTGCTACATTAGTCACGGCATGCTTGCCGATACATATTTTTAATGATTAATAACTTCAATTAGGAGCAAATAAAAGGTATAAAAAGTTGATATTCTAAAACTACAAGAATAGACGAATCCAACAAGATCTTACTTGACTATATTTTTTATTACATAACTATGATTAGAATTTGAATCAAAAGTAAACCTTGAATAGTGCCAAATGGTGCTTTGTAACATTTATAATGAGACGGAGGTAGTATAAAATTGTTACTAGTCAATTCATTACCAATTTATTTTAATTGAACCGTACTATTCATACTTATAGAAGTTACTCAACTTATGGCTAATTTCTTTTGGATAAATATTGACACTCATGTGTCGTTAAATGTGTGTGGGAGCTCAAGTCACATAAATTTGGGTTGAAATTTTTATCTATTTTTAAATTATTTAACATCCCAAAATTGGTAAAGAAAATTGAAGTGTTATGGAATTCCTAGAATTTTTTGGTGAATAACTGGATATCTCAAGCCACATGAACCCAATACTAATTTATCAATAATCTAATACTAATTTATCAATAATCTGTCATGCAATGAAAGACACATTTTCCTAAACAGTTTATTTATTTATTTATATATATAATATTAAATGTGCGTAGTTAAATATAGTTATAAAAGAATTATTAAAATATGAACAAGGTGAGATTGAAGCGTGGTGGTGGATGGAAGTAGGAGTTAGTGCATACAGTAGGAATTAATGAATGTGTAACAATATGCCGCACCTTCCCTAGTTTCAAATTTAATGTCCATAACTTCTACTGCCATACGTACTGGCCCAGCATCTTCATTTTCTATGTGGATAATTTCTACTATATATATAGAAGTATAATTTATTATATTAACACATGCTTCCAAATAGCAAATGCAGTTGGCCTGAGTGGTATGGGGCTCTGGCAGCTTAAGCAAAGGTCTCGGGTTCGAGCCTTTGTGTGCCAAAAAAAAAACACATGCTTCCAAATATCTATAAATATACTATAGTCTATTAACATAGATATTAAGCAGAGTTAGGTGACGTTTTTAATTTTATTTATAAAGAACAAAAATTTAAGGAACAATTGAAGTTTATTTATCTATATATATATTAAAGCATTAGTGAACAACCCATCCTACATTTAATGTGGTGTCTCCATTTCAAATTTCTAATTTTTATAAATTTTTGTATTTTTAAATGTATTAATTTTAGATTTCGCATTTATTTATTTATTCATTATTATATATTTTTAATTTTTGGAATATATGGAATATCCAATTTATATGGAACTCCCACAATATTCAATTTTAAAAAGATTTAAAAGATTTGAAATTTGAAATTTTGCATATTTTATTTTATCTATATTATTTTGCATTTTTATTTACTAATTTTATATTTTCAAATTTATGTATTTATTCATTATAGATGTTGGCTTATCGTGTATAAAATCTATTATTTATTTTTAAATTCTCACTCTATCATCCTATTGTGTCACATATATTCACTTTTAAAAAGTTTTGAAAGATAAATTTGAATTTTTGCATATTTTATTTTAACTATTTTAGATTTTATTATTTTGATTTTTTTTATATCTATTTTAGATTTTATTATTTTGCATTTTTATTTCAGGTTTTATTGCTGCATTTATTATTTATTTATAAATTTTAATTTTTACACCATATGATTATTATGACGATGTTCTGCACTAGCAACTAAAAATTATATTGCGTTGATGTTTCAATATGGTGATCATATTGGAATGTCGGTAATTTTGTATAGGTTTGGTCTCACTTTTTGTTATATTTTCCTGAATGTGGTAAATGTTGTAATCAAAATGTACATTGCACATCATATTTATTTATTCATGTTAAAAATATATTAATGTATATATGACAATCCCAATTTTTAATTTTTAAAAGATATTTAATTTCCAATTTATATGGAGTTCCAATAATTTTTAGTTTTTAAAAAAATAAATTGAAATTTCAAATTTATATGGCATTTCCAGTGTATATATGGAATTTATATTAAAAGATACATTAATGAATATGTGGAAAATATTTGTATATATTAATTAATATATATAGCCATGTGTTCACAAAAATATGTCACTTCACCTAAAGTAATATACAATTATATAGTTGCTAATCGTTAAAAATTACTCACTCCATTTTCTAAAAATTGCAACGGACCCACAGTGCACGCAGTCCAATGCACATTTCAAACCATTTCTAACTCAAGTTCGGTACAATTAAAAATTCTGAAAGTTCGATATTTAAAAACTATACTACGAGACGAATCTAACAAGATCCTACTTGACTATATTTTAATTTGTATAACTATGATAAAACTTTAAGTTAAAGTGTGTGGATTTCCCCTAAATCTTGGGAGCAAAACAGTTTTCTGATGGGGGTCTGTGTGATTTATACATGTCATTTAATTATGTAGCTTTCGAGAGGTTAGCAGGCTAGGGGTGTGTTTTCGTTGCTTCTTGTTTTTATTGAACTTTGATGTTGGTGGAGGCTCTTTTGTAGCATATGGATTATAAGTGTATCTGGACCAATTTGAGGTTATGAATACAATTCCAATTTCTCAAAAAAAAAAAAGTTAAAGTGTGTGGATGAATAGTAGCCCAAACTCAAACGTTGCAACTATAAGAAAACGGAGGGAGTATGTTTTATAATTATATCATTCTATTTGTATATAAATATATACTAAATAATGGCTCCTCAAAAAACAATACTTCCCCTGTTCCTAAATAAGTGCTATGGACGCACATTTCACGTAATCCAATATACATTTTTAATCCGTAATAACTCAAATTTCATACAAGTAAAAATTATGAAAATTTGATATTCTAAATCTATGCGATTAGACTAATCCAACAAGATCCTACTTGACTATATTTTATCTTATATAATTGTATTAAAAAGTCAAGTCAATGGACAGTAACAAAAGTCAAAACGTGCATTTAAAAAGGAACGGATGTAGTATATCCTAAATAATACTCCCTCCGTCCCACCCATCTTGTCTTGTTTGACTTTTTTACACTGTTCATTGTTTAACTTTGACTCAATATTATTGCAAGTATATACTTGAAAAAAATAATCGAGTTGGGTCTTGTTAGAATCGTATCATCATGTAGTTTTAGAATATGTATTTTACATAATTTTTCATTATACATATTTTAAGATATTAACGGTTGAAAACGTGCATTGGATTGTGTGCAAAAGTCAAACAAGACAAGTTAAGTGGGACGGAGGGAGTATAAATCTTATACTATATATTTATTATATAAAAAATAATACAAAACAATTATAATTATTAAGGGAATTGTGAAAATTCATATTCTATGGATAAATTTATTTAGAGTAAATTAATTATTTTCGTAAAGCATATTATAAATAAAAGATCAAATGTATAAAGAGTTATTGGGGTGCGAATAGATCCATCAATAAATAAAGAAGGAAATTTTAATTTTTTAAGAAATACTCCCTCTGTTTTATAATAAGTATAACACTAGAAAATGACACGAGATTTAGGTAAGTTCATAAATTGATTTTGTTGAAAATTAAAATAATTAAATAAATAAAATAAGATAAATTACATTTGGCTTTATTCCTTTTGAGTTTTATCTTAATTAATATCAAAAAATTATTAATTTAAATATAATTAGTAAAGACTATTAGCTTCAAAATATTTTAAATATGGTAACGTAACACTTATTTCCAAAACCCAAAAAGGAAAGTGTAACACTTAAAAAAAGGTAAAAAAATGGAGGAAGCAATTCATTAATCTATATTTTAACAGATTTATAATTGACGAGAAAATAAATATAAATCTAGCTTTGTTAAAAATTGAAATGCTAATTGTTGCAAATTCTATAAGTTTGAAATTGTTGTCTGGAATGCAGGTACTGATTGAAGTTTTAACGTCTGAAACATATAATTTATTTATACTACAAGGGATATATTATAATAAGGAAAAAATGAAGGTGGATCATGCTAAACTATTATCTTTGTTGATTGATAAGCAGAAGAATGTTTATAATAAAATAATGTATATAGTTGATAGTGACGAGGGTTGATAATTTATTAATATTTATTGATAATTTATCTAGAAAATATTATGTTTAATCCTTAATGGAAGATGTGATATTATTTTGCCTGTAGCATCCAGTGGAATAGCACCCCTACTCCTTCCAAGAGGTAGGACAACACATTCTACATTTGATATTCCACTAAATTTTGACCATAATTCTAATGGCAAAAAACTTACCCCAGAAAATTATTTAACATCTCTTCTCATTAAAACAAAGCTCAATATTTGAAATGAAATTCTTGATTGGTAGAATGATTATGAGTCCGTCTGAACTAACCAAATTCCCCATTCGATTTCTGAGGAAAAAATTCATACTCGCTGTTTCTTTTACTATGACTACATGAAAAAAAAAAAAGTCAATGCAAATCTTTAAAGAAGGTTGGATTCTATCTTGAAAAATCAATTCTAGATGATAATTTTATAAACTCTACGGGAGATCATATAGCGGCAATTGTTGAGAGTACTTATACAAAATAAACTGCACTACTTCAAATCCAGACATTGTTACTATATATTAACCACTGCCAATGAGATTGTTAATATGAACAATGATTACATCATGTATGTCTGCAAGTGAAAATGTATATATATATATATATACCAGTTCTAACAATATTTGTCAAGATAATGAAAGTATAAATAGTGGTAATGAATTATTTTCATTGGAATATCTAAACACAATCAATTGTTTGGATTACCGAATCATGAAATATAGTTGAATGAATGTTGCATAGTCATACTTATTAGGAATATAGATCCATAAAATAAATTATGCAATGAAAGTAGGTTGATAGTAATCAAGACACGGAACCATATAATTGAGGTTAAACTAATTTTCGGAAAACCATATAAATTCTTGAATGGTAGAATAATTATGAGCCTATTTGAATATACTCCTATATACTTCATAAAATAATTACACATTTTTCATTACTCAAAATATAATTTATTATTACTTTATATAATATAAGTATATATATTACATAAAATATATAGTTATGCCCGTCGAGTCTCGACGGGTTAATTACTAGTTTATTTATTACTTTTACATGACACAAGCTGCCATACCTATACTATAATGTATCCTAAAATTATATTTTTATTGTGCTGACATATAAGTTATATTTAATCTCTTTTAAAATTATATATTGTAGGTTCAAACAGTAATTTTACTTCAAAAATATGCATATCTATCATAAAATACATATAAAAGGTCTAGAAGGTAAAATCATTTTATCCTAAAATTCAAGGACCGTTGGATTGTAATCTATTGATCTCTATCTAAAAATCCTATCATATTTTTATTGTGCTACCTAACTTAACCTTTTAAGTTATAATTAATATCTCTATTATGAATTATATAAATCCTGTAAATCCTGTAATCTATTGATCTCTATCTAAATCATGTAATCTATTGATTTCTATCTAAAGAGATTAATTATATGTTATGAATTCAAACAGTAATTTAATTTTAAAGATATGCATATTTATTATAAAATACATAACAAATTAAAATCATATACTATTTTCAGTAAAAATATTTATGAGACTAAAATTTAACTTTTTATTGAAAAAAATAATTTTGAAAAACTACATAATATGGAAAAAATAAGTACTCCATCAGTAAGAAAATTTCAATATATTATTTTATGTATATAAAAATTAATATTATGATAATTTATCTTTTATATATTTTTATCAGTCATTAATCTATATATATTAGTTTATTATTAATAATGATATCATATCATATTATATTTCAATATTTATATTAATATATACTATCAACATAATTTTTGCGGGTGATTAAGAGTGAGTTACAAAGTCGAAAGTTTTAATGTATTTAATAATTTTAATTATACATATAATATTTATAATTAGGAGTGGTGGTAATCTTAATGAATTAATTTTTCTATTGATGTTCTCTTTGCATAAAAATTTGAATTTATGCTTTGGTATATATTATGAAAAAAATTTAAAAATTTATTTCTGGTGTCATTTTGAAAAGAAAAAGAAAATAAAAAGTATACTTTATAAATTTTTTACATAAATATAATAAAATAATATCATCTGTTAATTTAAATTAATTGGATCAATATTAGTTTGTATTAAAAAAAAAATTAATACCCGTATACCAAACCCGTAGCCGAACGCGGGAGAAAAATCTAGTAAATTAAGAATTGCAAAAAGCGATAAGGACCGTGGGAATATTATAAATTAGCTCATTAGGTGAAGTTTCAATCTCCAAGGCAACCAATTGAAGTTTTTTATTTTTTATTTTTATTTTTATTTTTATTTTTTTCTTGACAGCCCGGAAAGCTAGGAAAGAAAAGAAGTAACCATTGAAGTTGATATTACATGTAAATAAATATGAAAAAAAAGAATAACTGTAGTCTGTAAAGAAAAGAAAAGGACACTACAAAAAATTAGGGTAATTAATTATGGGATGTCTAATTACACAAAACTAAGAACGTCATACTGTTAATGTAAAGATCAAAACAAAAAATAATAATAATAATAATAATAATATCCAATATATAAAAAAAGAATAAAAATACAATTATTATATTTTGGAAAAAACACACACACACCCAAATTATTTTTTAATAAAAATAGTTCTATTAAGAAAAATACTAGTAGTATACTTGGAAGACCATCAAATTTTTTAACAGCCATGAAGAATTAAAGGGAAAAAAACCCTAAAGAAAGGCATCACGAAGCCGCTCGATCGATGAAGAAATCAAAATGAAAAATTAATTAACATACCACTGAAAAAGTAGTAGTAATAATTAGCAGGATCGCAGGCACATGTATATATGTCGACAAATTAAACAATAATAAAGACCAAATTAAGGTTGTAATAATAATAAATTTACTTGAAGGTCAAGGCATTGCTCCCAGTCAGAAGGCAAAGGATGTTGGAGCTGAAGATCGAGGGTCGGGGATGCTTCCCTCCTCCATTTTTCCTTCATGGGAAGGTTCGCTCGGCTCATCTCGCTCTCGCCACTACTGCCCTTTCCTGCCAGAGAAAGTTCTGTAAATTCCATATCTCAGATTATACTCGATCCAGCCCACAAATTAAATTTCCTTTTGTGCTTTTGCAACCTTAATTAGCAGCCCAATTTATTACACATGCACACCACTCATAATAAATAAGCAAAGACTATATATATGAGATGAGAGCCACAGAAAGCTAGTAGTACTAATATTGTAGTGGTAATAATAATAGTGCAGTTTTGTTGTGGGCATGCAAGGTAATAAGGGAGTAGGGATATACTTAGTATATTTGTATAGTATATAGTATAAAAGAATTGGGTTTACTAATAATGTATAAGATCCTACACTTGAGTTTATTACACCCATGACAACATATATAGAGTTTTGTCACCGTGTCCTAGCTAGCTATGGGATTGGATTGGTTGTTATGGTGTTGGTTTGAGTATTTATTGCAAGGAAATTTAAAACTTCAAGTGTGTGTAGTATGTGGAACATGATTCTGTACACTGCAATAATTTTGTTACCGAATTTGGTCGCTAGATTTTTGTTGTTGCAATTCTTATTTTTTTAAAAGTAGGCAGTATGTTAATTCCAAAAAATGAGAAGTTATTTTAGAAATAAAAATACAAAAATATCCATATCTAATAGTAAGAAAATAGAATAAATTGGAATAATCTATAAAATTGATGTTCCTTTTACTACTTTTAATATATGAAAAGTGATTCTACATAATATTCATGAAAATATGTTTGCGTTGAAAAGAAACTTTTAATGCTATATATTCAAACAAGTATTTGGACTGTTTTTATTTCTAAATTCTACTTTATCCACATTCTTATTCTTCTAATGACTTCTATTTTTTTTTTCAAAAATCAAAACAAACATGTCCTTAATTTTATTAGTGATTAATTTTGTTAGTGATTAATTGTGGGATTCATCCACTGATTTCTGTTTTCGTTAAAATGGAAAATTCATTTAGTGGGAGTGGGATGATAAGACAGAGGAATTGTGTAATATGATTAGAGAGGGGGTAGGCGGGGTATTCTCATCAAACACATTTAAAGAAGGGCAGGCCAAGCATTAAAGGGTGACAAGTAGATCCCACTTTAATGCCTAAATCCAACTGCATTTATTGCCATCGAACACATTGATAAAAACCTCTGAATTTAATGTGCCTACTTGCTTCGCTTCTCAATAATTATTACTCCCTCCGTTTTATTCGTCTTTTTAGAGATTAAAAAGTGTTTCATAATAGTAGTTGTCATTCTCAGGTACTCCATCCGTTCCTAAATAGTTGTCTCTTTCAGCTCAATTTCAATAATCAATGTTTGCATTTTAACCTATAAATTTAAATTTTTACATTTCAACTACATTCATTCTTAATAAATGTCCAACAAATAGCATTTATATAAAGTGAAGGGAAATATAGTAAAAACATAGCATAACTACCTATAACTATCTAAAAATGACAACTATTTTGAAACATTTTTCAATATCTTAAAAGACAACTAAAAAGGAACGGAGGGAGTAGTTATACTATGTTTTTACTATATTGCCCTTCACTTTACATAAATGCTATTTGTTGACATTTATTAATAATGAGTTAGTTTAAGGGTAAAAATATAAATTTAGGAGTTAATTAATGCAAACATTGGTTATTGAAATTGAGCTGAAAAAAACAACTATTTAGGAACAGAGGGAGTAGTAGTTTGACGTGTGTTTTAACTCTATAATAGGGGTGGGCAAATGGATCGGGTTAATTGGGTACCCAATCCGAACCCGAAAAATTAATGGGGTCGGGTCAGTTTCTTTAAGTAAATTCAAAAGTCGGGTACCCGAACCCTACATTAGTAGATCGGGTCGGGGATCGAGTTTTGCAAATGAGCCCGAATTCCCTGATCGAGTACCTGAATAACCCGATCTCTCTCTCTCTCTCTCTCTCTCTTCATATTTTATTTTATTTTTAAAAATATCTATCTTTTCTTCTTCCACAATGCATAACATACGTAGAGAGTATTTGTTTTTTAGCATTCCTAGTTTCATAATTTTATGCAAACTAAAAATATAAAATCTCAATCCCTACTTTTTTCGAAAGATTAATAGTCAATTCTTATTGCCTGTTAGTATTTTGTTAATGAATGATATGATTCTTATTTCTTTGTTTGTAAATTTGAAAGCATGATAATGATAATTGTTGAATTTATTAGAGTCTCTTTAATAATTTTTTCTTTCATTTTAATTTAAAACGGGTTTTTCCTAATTTCTTTTAAAGTGGTTACCCGAAGTGGGTACCGAATCCGATCGGATACCCGACATGTCGGGTAACACCAACGTTGGGTAGTGGTTGGGTAAATCATTTTTCTACCAGAACTCGATTAACCTGAACCCGCCAAACCCGACCCGACTCTCACCCTACTCTATACTATAATTCTTGCATTTGTGTGTATGCTAACTATAAATTTTGCGGCAATAGAATTTGCATTAGTTACTTCTCATCAACTATGGTTTCAAGAAAAATAACTATGGTTGCTTTTTTATATTCATTTCAAATTTCATTTTTTTTTTTCGGGTAAATCAAATTCATTTTTTTAAACGCAAAAAAAAAAATCATTTTTTTAAAAAAGCAAACACGGGGAAAAAACTAAGAAGAAGCAAGGATATGATTTGGTTGAGAAATTGATTCGAGGCAGCAACTAATGTGGACTTCAGAATTCGGGCAATAATTTAAGAAATTTTTCTCTCAACCTATTAATAATTAAAATAAAAATTGTTTTAATGATTCAAAATGCAATATATATAGTACTCCCTCCGTCCCAATTGAAATGTCTTATTTGACTTTTTGATACTGTTTATTGTTCAACTTTGACTCAACATTATATTAAGTGTATATATTTGAAAAAAATAGTCGAGTTCGGTATTGTTAGATTCGTTTAATCGTATAGTTTTGAAATATATATTTTCACAATTTTTAGTTGTATATATTTTGAGAGATTAACTATTAAAAAGTTCATTGAATTGTGTGCAAAAATCAAATATGACATTTTAAGTGGGACTGATGGAGTATATATTTAGGGTACGGTTACGGTGCTGTGGATAAAGCCACAGTACATCAAGGCATAAAATCATAGCCATTGAAAATGATCCAACGGTTGTAGATAATAAGGGTATAATTGTCATAAGATAATAATAATTCATATAATAACAAATCATTTCAGCGACAAGGCAAGAGTATTTCAACGATGAGGTCAATACTATTTTAGCGACAAAGCAAGGTCATTTTAGCGATGAGGACATTATAATTTCAGCGAGAATTTGTAATCTGGAGCCACTATTTTCTCCATTTCAACCCAAAGAAATGGCATGACTTCTTATCCGAAGCCCTATGGGCTATTAGGAATTCCAAGAGTACTGCCACGAGTTTTACTCCTTATCATTTGACTTATGGTCAAGAGGCAGTTCTGCCTGTCGAGATACCAGTCCTGAGTCCACGTATTATCCTCCAAGCATCAGTTCCCGATGTTCAATATCAGGATGAAATGATGCAACAGTTGGAGCAAGCGGACACAATCCTACTAAAGGCGATTGACAATCTTACTCGGGAAGCCCAAAGAAGAGCTCGTTATTATAATAAATTCGTGAAAGAATTAACTTTCAAAGAAGGTAATCTTGTTTGGAGAACAATATTAGCGATGGTTAAAAATTACGAGTTTGGAAAATGGTCCTCCAACTGGGAAGGACTTTTTATTATTAACAAAGTATTTGGCAATGGTGCATACCAACTATGGACAATGATGGAAAGTTAGTAAATCAGAACATCACTGCTAAATATTTAAAGAATTATTATCCTTCTACTTGAGAGAATAATTTAGATCCCGAGTAAACAAAATAGGAAAAAGAAAGATCTACAAAATGGGCCTATCAAAACTACACATTTTGTTGCAGTCGGTTTATTTTGAAAGATCTTGGTGCGGAAGACAACTCCTTTGTCAGAATCCGCATTCGGGGCTTGCTCGGAATCATTAGGACAAAGAACAGGTCTTGATCCCGAGGTTTGAGCTTCGTGTCTTGTCCGCCTCCAAGAAAGGATTCCCTGTAAAAACCAACTGAGCCCCGTTGTTCGGTACAGGGCTGTCCTCTTGGACAGAAGAGCAGTGCTCTCGAGCAGGAGCCATCACCACAAGGGCATGCCAGAGAAATTCTTCTCCAGTCTCCGGCGTCTAGGGGTGGCTCTTTTGATTATAGTGAGGTGTCTCGGTCGCGAAAGGGCGATCCCTTTGTTCAGTAAGACAGCGGATCCGCCCTCGGGAACACTTTTCCAGAACACCGATGCCAAAATGTCAACGCTCCGGTGGTTACAAAAAGTATATTTCCGAGTTTTCCCAATTTTCAGATGAAGAAACACATTCAATGGTAGTAATATCATCGAAACTAGGATTGGGAAAGGGTCACAAGGCCCATAATCTGTAATACGACGTAACTTATAGTTATAAAGGATAACTTTTCAAAGAACAAACACGGGGGCAGCAATGGGATAAACGGAGGTTTTAGAAGAAGACGAGGATCACAAGCAGAAAAGGCCATGTTTTGAGTGAACAAGACATGACCCTTAGTGATATTTATAGTCAGAAAATGGTTGCTATCGCCAAAATTGGAGAAGACATTACAACCATTGATGGCACGTGAGTCCCGCAGCCCGCAGTGAACAGTCACATCGCATCTCTGAATAAAACTGCCTCGAAAAGGCACGTTTTAGCGGTTACCAAGAATGGGTATATATGAATCTGCGTATCCCAAAGAACATCCACTCGTCTCCTGGAATGACTGGTGTCATCATTAACTAACATCCCGAGCAAAGGAGAGTTATGACTTATTCAGCGAATAAGCCCAAAGGCTTGGCCTAGCATTCCATTGAAAAACGGGGGCAATTGATTAACACATAAAAATTGGTTAATACGACCCATATAAATATCCAGGCCCAATTCGTGTCAATTTCAGACACGACCCGAAAACACGAACCCGGCCGACATGAACCCGGTGCTATTTTGGGTTTAGTCGTTTTTTGGTTTCTCTAATTAGGTCGATCCGAAATTCGACCTAAAAATTTTCATGTCTTGTTCGGTTTGGTATTTTAAGTTCATTTCGAGTTTCGGGTCGTGTTCGGGATTAAAGGTTTTGTATTATATCCTTACTCAACACCCGATACGAACACGACCCGAACCTGTGAAACCTGAAACACGATCCGACCAACCTAACCGAAAGACGACACGAACACAACCGAAACCTGAAATTGACACCCCTACCCAAGACCAACCCATTGACCCTGAGGGAGTGTCATCCCGAGCAAGCCATCTATCCGAATAAAGGCCCAATCTGGAGAAAGCAAGACCCGAGCACAATAACTGCCCGAGCACCACGAGCCGCAGGAAACGATTTTGAAGCGTTGTGAGGTGACGTCACCCCGAGCAGAAGGACGTTTCTCACCCTCGTGGAAGCCTTATCCGCGTCTGATCAAGAATAAAGGCGGGGAAGACCTAGTTTGAATTTTAAATCTTATCCTTTCCCCCAACCGGTGCCTCTTCACGAACAGGCACCAAGCATTATATAAATATTATAACTTAAGATATAATCGGGGTTCCTGAACCACTCTAAATTTTATACAATGTCTTTTGATTTACAGTACTTTACTTTTCTTTATCGTTTTATTTATTGTTTTTTTACTGCTTTCCTGTATTTACTTTTTCTTTTAGTTCGCGATGCTCTAGTTACTAGCATTCCTTGGGATTGTCTTCGTCCCGCCTTCCGCCGTGTTAAAGGCTCCATCTATAGAATTAAGCGTTACTCTGAAATGACAGTAACAAGATGATAAGAAAAATAATTTAAAATTTGACGGTAACTTCAATTTTCTCTAAATTATGTATATGCCCCTACTCTACATATAAGTGAAATTAAGAATTTAATAATTATCGAATAAATGCTTGAAAAGAACACAATACCATCCTAAAAATAAATTGAATGGGCAGTCAATTCGTAGAGCCTATTTAAGGCACTGCCAGATTTTAAGTCAGTGAAATGCCGGAGCTGCGCCACTCCTGCCCTTTGGGCCTTGCAATAAATATACTTAGCTACAATTAATGATTTCCGTGAGTTCATGCCCAATAAATATTCTTGCAGTGCTCTCTAGTATCGACGACTCATACATATACATACATACATGAAAATTTTGAGGCAACCATGGTAAGTACTGTTTGAGAATTGAGATTTCACCGGCCTTAGCTTGACGCATATATAGATGTTTGGATATCAACTGTGCACACATACAATCAATATTTATATATCCTGTAAACTACATTAAAGTCATTTGTACCTGTTAACTACAAATATTTTTGGTCCCATAAAATTAAATTCGTTAGGCCCATTGAATTTGGCCCAGTCCATTTTTAGAGACCCGGCCCAGTACAAAAATTTATCCGGATAATAATCCAGTAGGAAAAACGGCACCATAATACAGGACAACAGTGACTTGTCACAGCCAAGCCGCCACGCCTCCTAAGTGCAGGCGGTGTAACCAGAAGTCTTGCATCTCATTAATGCAGGCGGCGACAGGACGGCGCAAGAGAAGACGCGTGCGCCTCCACCTATCCTCTACCAGCCGCCTGTCTCATCGAGCCACCAACGCCTGTCACCAGAATCAATCTCATTAACGCAGGGTGGTACACACTCTCTATAAAAGGATGAAGAGGGCATGGAAGCAAATAATCCACACACACCCTAAGAGGACGCACTTTTCATATTTTTTCATTCCTGCACTTTTTCATTCTGCAAGTTCAATTCCTGTTTTTACATTCCTGCAAACTTTCCATTCCTTTACAACTTTGCTTAAATTCTTGTAATTCTCTTAGTAATCCTTGTAATCCTCTTCAAACATTGTTCAATCAAAATTCTTGGTTAACAAATTGGCACGCCCAGTGGGACACGAGTGGAAACCATATCCGCTTAGAGTGTATGCTACTTAGATCTGGACGAGTAGTAAGAGACTTAACACAAAAATTTGAAGAAATGTCGCTCGATGAAGAAACTCCAGTAAGAACACCATCTGAGAACGCCGATAATGCGGCGACTACTTCCCAACCACCGCAAGGGATAATGCAAGTCCCAACTCTTTCGGAACAGATGCGGCTATCGATGACTGAATCCATGGCCGAGTTCATGCCTCTACTTACCAGGCATCTTATGGACGTGGTGCGGCCTGCTATGGCCGATCAAACTGACAAGATTTGTGGATCCCTGCGCACTTCACAAGAGGGTTCCATCTCAGTGAATGGCACGAATGTGTCACCAAGCATCCCAGGGCCGTATGGCGGCCCACAGAGGACTTGGGGGACAACCTTTGGCCAGCAACCACTCTCTGAGTGCGGAGCGCCTCCCATAATGTATGCTTCATCTGGATATTTAATGGGCGCTGTACCAACCATTCCTGGCATGGCACCACGCCAGGTGACGGCACAACCATTTGGAGTGGCGACGCCTATGCCACCGGCCGCCATCCCTACTTTATGCGCTGGAGGAGGATACATGCAACATCAGGCCGCCAACATGCCTCAGACCGCCACCAATATGCCTCCGGCAGCCAACTTACCTCCGGCCGCCAACATGCCTCAGGCCCCTATACCTCAGGCCGCCAACCCATACCCGGCCGCCAACATGAGTCATCCGGTCGCCAACACAAGTCATCCGGCCGCCAGCATGACTCATCCGGCCGCCAACTTGGCTTCGGCCGCCAACATGGCCCAGGCCCCCATGCCTCAGGCCGCCATGGCTCATCCGACCGCCATGTATCAACAAGCTGCCATGCCTCCTACAGCGCCTGTGGTGTCGCCCGAGTTGTTGGCAGATATGATGCAACAACATTTCGGCATTCAATTAAGGCCGATGGAACGGCCCACCTATAGGAAACCATACCCGGATTGGGTAGACACCATGCAGCCTTACCCTAAAGGCTTCAAAATGCTCGAGTTCACCACGTTCTCGGGAGACGACGGCAAATCAACCGTAGAACACGTGGGCAGGTTTACTGCTCAGTGTGGGGAAGCAGCGGCCAACGATTGGCTGAAGTTAAGATTGTTCAGTTCCTCTTTGACTGGACCCGCATTTGCCTGGTTTGCATCCTTGCGGCCAAATTCAATTCAAAATTGGGCCGATCTCGAGCGGGCATTTCACGACAAATTTTATACACCTCTGTCACAGGTTAGTCTTGCAGATCTCACTAACACCAAACAATTTGCCGATGAGGCGGCAAGCTCTTTTATTAATAGATTACAACGCATTAAAGGTCGATGTACTATAGCAATACCAGATAAAGAAATAGCCAATATAGCCTGGCTAACATGTTACCGAGATTAAAAGAACATTTAATTGTGCAGGATGCAACTGACCTCGCCCAGCTGGCCGAGAGAGCGGCCCGCGTGGAAAAATTCCTGGGAGAACAGGAAGAGAGACGTCCTACACGTCGATTCCACTTTGAGGATGTGAGACTCAATCATGAGGAGGACGAGGCTGTGAAAGTGGCTGTTGCAGAACTAGTGCACACAGCCAAACCGCATACGTGTGCGGCTCTCAAGCCGGCAAAACAAAGAGAGGCTAGGTATAAGCCTTAAGAAGACCTCTTTGACATGGGCAAGGCGGATCAAGTATTCGATGCCCTACTCAAAGACGGTGTGATCAAATTGCCTGAAGGGCAAAAATTACCAGCGACCGAGGAAATTCGGGGCCGGGCATTTTGTAAGTGGCATAACTCATTTACTCACAGCATTACTAAATGCAGGAGTTTTAGAACTGCCATACAGAACAAAATAAAAGAGGATCGTTTGAAAATTGCAGGTATGAAGGTGGATTTAGATCCATTTCCTCAGCTTCCAATTGGTGTTTCTGGACTCATCCCAAATCCAGAAGATGGCGGCTCCAGTAGCCGGACTGATAAAGGAAAAGAACACGTTGAAATCAATGAAGAGGATGTGGACTTATTATCTGATGAGTCTGATCATGAAAGAAAAGAGTTGTGCAGTAAACAACCAAGGTTTAAGAGCATGTCAAAAGAGGACTTCAAGAAGGTCCTGGAAGCTGAAGAAAGAGAGCGCCACAAGAAGAAGAACCCTCCTTTGAGGGTGGAGATCCCTAAGCAGGCGGTAGAAATCCATGAAAATGGAAGACACCAGCCTGTTACTCGTGATTATAGGCATGGTGTACATGTGGTTCCAACCTTGATGAGGCGACCAGAACATCCAGTTGAGGCTGATAGTTTGATGAGGAACCGGGCACATAGTAAAGCTGCTCAAAAGAAGCCGCCACCCATGACTAGAAGTCAATTTAGGGGGGCTCAGAGACGATATGCCGAGGAAATGCGGCAATGGGAAGCTCAGATCCACAAGTTGGAGTCTTCCAGGCCTCGAAAGCCCATACAGCCGACTTACTTCAGAGGAGAAACCTCCGAACAGCGGATGCCTAACTCGTCCATAACACCCCATCAAAGAAAGATGCATGAGGCCTCAAGAAGGTCACTACAGCCGTCATCACCCAGGAGGCCAACACGGGAGAGGCTGCAGCCGCCATCACCCTCCACCAGGAGGCCGATGAAGGAGAGGTTGCAACCGCCATCATCTTCTACTACCAGGAGGCCAGTACGAGAGAGACTGCAATGGACGGAAAGAAGACCTCAGCCACCATCGCCTCAACCTAAGGCAACACAAATGGAGTCTCCTCAAGTTAACATTCAACCATCGGTGTCTAAAGACAAAGGTAAAGCTGTTGTTGCCGAGTCTGATGATAAAGGGAGTAAGGTTAAATCTGTAGGACAGAAGTTCATCGAGAAGCTAGACAAAATGGACATGACTCCTTCGAACATGGCTATGGCTAGTGTGCTAATGAAATACATGGCATATTTGGCGGCCCATGAAGCCGGTGAATTTGGAAGTGAACCACATAGTTTTGAAGGATTCACGGCTTATTGCAAGACTGTAGAAACCCAGAAGAAGTCACAGATACAAGTTGAAACGAAATCAACTAGTGAAGCACTTCAAGCGACCAATAAGGCACCACAAGTGAATTTTGGCGTTATTACACCTACAGAAGTGGAGGTTGCTATGGAGGCCAATCTCGATGAACCTAAAGTTAGGATTGGTGCCCTAGGCATCATGACTGATGAATGTGGCACGATCGATGATATGAATATTGACGAAGGGTATGAAGATGATGTGTGGGGTAATGTGAACCTCAATATTGATGAGGAGTATCATGTTGAATTAGACGGCATGGATCTTGAAGATGAGGTTTACTGGAAAAAATTGGACAAAGAGCTTAAAGAAGCAGACGGGAAAGAAGAAGGGCCGAATGACCCCTCCGTGCCTATGCGGGTCATTGGATTGGCGGTTGAGGAAGAGATAAGCGATGCCGAATCCGAGATATGGGATGAGGAAGAACCATCGTTCGCAAGGCTTATTGAAGAAATGGATGAAATGATAGCCGAATTGTCCCATCCAACCAGAGATGCACCTCCTATACAAGGACTTGGCGGCCAACATGATGCTTCAAATTCGGCTGTGGCACAGTTTGCCAAACCTGAGGTTGCTCAGACAAGGCAACTGAAGCCCTTGTATGTCAAGGCTCACATCAATGGGCGTCCTGTAAGCAGGGTATTTGTTGATAATGGGGCAGCAGCCAATGTGATGCCGATGTCAACTCTAAGGAAGATTGGGAAGAGTGAAAAAGATCTGATCCCCACAAGGGTTAGAATGTGCAGCTTCGTAGGGGAAGCAACCCAACCTGCCGGATTCATAACGGCGGACGTCACTATTGGATCCAAGACCATCAAGGTCGCCTTCTTTGTGGTGAAATCAAAGACGTGTTACTCGGCACTGCTTGGGCGCGACTGGATTCACATGGCGCAGTGTGTGCCATCCACCCTCCACCAGCAGTTGTTAATTTGGGATGGTGACCGGATAGAATTGGTGGAGGCGGATCCTCAACCCTTTGCAGGACCGGATGCCAACAATGATGAGGCGATCTTCTACCTCGAAGACATCCAACCTGCATCAGCTTTAATTGGTATGGACATAGATCTGGAATCCATTGACTTCACAACAAGCGGCTTCAAGTTACATCCTGCAGATAGCCGACATGAAGCATCAAGCTCTTCATGATAAGCAGCTATGACATTTATAAAGACTTGTTGCAGCGGCTCGCCAACACTGAAATAATGATGGGTGCCGAAATCAAGTCCAAAAACCCAGCTGACATTCGGCCATCTGAGTGGCCATCTCCTGTGAAGCGGACGTTGCCTAGTCCGGAAGCCAAGGAACCACTTATAGACATCAACCTCGGGACGGATGTAGAGCCAAAGCTGACCAAGATAAGTGCATCATTGTCTAAGGATGAGCGACACCAGCTAGTGGAGTTGATTCATAAGTATAAAGATTGCTTTGCGTGGCAGTACACAGACATGCCAGGACTATCAAGGGAGCTAGTGGAACACAAGTTGCCAACTCATCCAGAATTCAGACCTCATAACCAGCCGCCAAGACGGTTCGATCCAGACACCATCCCAAAAATAAAGGCCGAGATTGAGAAGCTTCTTAAAGCAGGTTACATTAGAACCTGTCGTTATGTAGAATGGCTTGCAAATATGGTACCTGTTGTAAAGAAGAATGGTAAATTGAGAGTCTGTATAGACTTTAGGAACTTAAACTTGGCAACGCCCAAGGATGAATATGTAATGCCTATGGCCGATATGCTTGTTGATGCGGCCGCCGGCAACAAGTTTTTATCTTTAATGGATGGTTATTCTGGATACAACCAAATCTTCATTTCTGAAAATGATGTACATAAAACAGCTTTTCGTTGCCCAGGGCCAGTCGGCATTTTTGAATGGG
The DNA here is from genome assembly GCA_030278955.1 of Hygrophila difformis. Classification (NCBI taxonomy): domain Eukaryota; kingdom Viridiplantae; phylum Streptophyta; class Magnoliopsida; order Lamiales; family Acanthaceae; genus Hygrophila; species Hygrophila difformis. Next base: position 37,750,313 of record JAOANR010000008.1, on the reverse strand, counting down.
TAGTCATGCCCTTTGGATTAAAAAACGCAGGGGCAACATACCAAAGGGCCATGAACATGATTTTTCATGATTTAATCGGTCACACACTTGAAGTATATATTGATGACATAGTGGTAAAATCATGTGAATTTGGCCAACACTTGGCTCACCTTGAAGGCACCTTCATCCGAATGAGGCAGCATGGATTGAAAATTAATCCAGCTAAGTGTGCCTTTGGAGTGGCAGCAGGGAACTTCTTAGGTTTCCTGGTGCATGAGAGGGGCATTGAGGTAGACCAGAACAAAGCTAAGGCCATCCTGGAAGCTCGTGCACCAACCAATCTCAAAGAACTGCAGTCATTGATGGGCAAAATCAATTTCTTAAGGAGATTCATTGCCAATGCTTCAGGCAAGATGAAAGCGTTCACCACCTTACTTAAAGGAAGAAAGAACGAGAAGTTCGTATGGACGACTGAGCATCAAGCAGCCTTCGAAGAAATAAAAAGAGCATTGGTCAATCCTCCAGTATTAGTGCCGCCAAGACCTGGAATACCTTTTAAACTATATGTATCGGCCGCCGAGGAGTCTATCGGGTGCTTGCTTGCACAAGACGATGAAGGCGGCAAGGAGAGGGCTATCTATTACCTTAGTAAGACTCTGCAAGGGCCAGAGGTAAGATATACTGCATTAGAAAAGTTGTGCTACGCCCTAGTATACTCCTGCAACAAGTTAGAACACTACATGCTGCCAAGAACAGTTCATGTAGTGGCTCCCTTCGACTTGGTGAAGACCCTTTTGCACAAACCAGCATTAAAGGGTAGACAAGCTAAGTGGGCTATGAAGATCAGTGCTTTTACCCTTGTACATGTTCCTCAAAAGGCAGTCAAGGGACAAGCTTTAGCTGACTTCTTAGCTCAACACCCTTCGTTGGTTCTGTCAGAAGATCCCAAAGAAGCGTCCTTTATGGGATTCGAACCTTGGGAGCTAACCTTTGATGGGTCTTGTGCAAGCAGCGGCTCGGGGGCCGGCATTACAATCACTAGTCCTCTTGGGGAACATTGGAAGCTCGCTCGGGAATTAAAGCCCGGCACCACCAACAATCAAGCGGAATACGAAGCTTTGATATTTGGCCTCGTAACTGCATTGCTGAAGGGTGCAAAATCAATTACAATTTTTGGAGACTCCCAAGTCATCCTGAAGCAGTTAACAGGAGAATATGAATGCAAGAGTCCCAGATTGATTAAGTGCTATGAGACAGCACTAGAGCTATTGGGCAAGTTTTCGGACGCTACCATCACACATGTGCCTAGAAGCCAAAATCAAGAGGCCAACGAGGCTGCCCAACTTGCTTCAGGCTGGCAGTCTTGTCGCCCTAGGGGGCACCACACATTGCCGCCATCACAAGTGAACCTGAGGACCAACAAAAGTGTGGTGATTGGAGGACCGAGATCATACAGTACCTCGAGAACCCGTCATCTGGGGGAGATAGCTCGCTAAAGGTAAAAGCTCTGCGGTACGTGCTGGTCAATGGTGAACTATTCCGAAGGGCGGTTGATGGATTGTTGCTCAAGTGTATAGGCCCCGAGAACGCTAAGTTGGTAATGGGAGAAGTCCATGAGGGGATATGCGGCTCTCATCGGGCAGGGCCGAGCATGAGGTGGAGCATCCACCGTCATGGATACTTCTGGCCAACCATAATGGACGACTGTATCACGTATGCTCGCGGTTGTGAGGCTTGCCAAAAGCACGGCCCAATTCAAAGGGTACCGGCGGAAGAATTACACACAGTCATTAAGCCTTGGCCATTCCGTGGCTGGGGGATGGACATTATTGGGAAGATTCATCCGCCATCATCTAAGAATCATTCATTTATACTTGTGGCCACTGATTACTTTACTAAATGGGTGGAAGCATGGCCAATGAAGAAAATCGATCAAGGCGATGTAATTAAATTTGTGACTGAGTTGATACATCGGTTTGGAATCCCTCAAACAATCACTGCCGATCAAGGTACAATGTTCACTGGTGAAAAGTTTATAGCTTTTGCCAAACAGTTTGGGATCCGCATCTATCATTCTACTCCATACTATCCCCAAGCAAATGGTCAGGCTGAAGCCACCAATAAGATCTTAATAAGTATGATCAAAAAGGCGGTAGGCGAAAAACCTAGAAAATGGCATGAGACCTTATTAGAGGTTCTATGGGCTTACAGAAACTCTAAATCTACAGCTACAGGGTTTACGCCGTACTACTTGACATATGGTCATGACGCTGTTTTGCCTTTGGAAATAACAGTTCCTTCTCTAAGGGTGGCTCAGCAGCATCACTTAGAATTATCTAAGTATGAAGAAGCCATGTTACAAGAGTTAGAGACAGCTGATGGTGACAAGCTTATGGCTTTAGAAAGCATCCGTCGTCAAAAAGCTAGAATGGCAAAGCATTATGATAAAAAGGTCCGAAGCAAGACCTTCAGCGAAGGGGATCTAGTGTGGAAAGTAATCTTACCTTTGGGAGTGCACACTAACGAGGCAGGGAAGTGGTCTCCTAATTGGGAAGGACCATTCATTGTAACTTAAAGACTACTCAAGGTGCATACAAGTTAATGGACATCGATGGTCAAGAACACAAACTGAGTATAAATGCAAAATATCTCAAAATGTTCTATCCATCAGTCTGGGAGTCGGAATAAGCAGCATAAGTGCATCATGAGTGGCCAATCACATAGTTGGCCAAAGAAGTAGCAAAAACGGCAAACATGAGTACTGAAGTGCTCATCACAAGGTCGATGAGCTGACCCAAAATAGAGTACTGAATAAAGATCACAAAAGCAGTGGTAGCTACTCGGGGGAGATTGCGTCTCATCACCTAGTAAACGACGACGCATGGCGGCCCACTGATCACGCGCACGCCCAAAAGTGTCGGTGAGGCGACGAAGCGCTGCAGCAGAAACTCGAGCACGAGCTGATAGAAGAGGTCGACGGGCTCTCGATAACTCAACTGATAAATCACGATCATCTGCAGCTAAGCGATCATGATCAGCGCGCAAAGCGGTAACTCGATCAGATAACTTGAGCAGCTCAGCCTCAAGTATAACAAGCTCAACGGTAGCTCCGTCTGCGATGCAGCTCTGCTCTCTGATAATACGCTCCGCCTCCGCAATAACTTCTTTCTGCTTCTCTATCTTGCGCTTCGCCTGGGCAACAGTACTCTTTAGCTGTGACTGCCTACTCTCCTCACTCCTAAGAACCATAGAAGCCTGATCGTGCTGGGGATGTATAACCTCTTACTGGGAACGAACCTCGCGGTGCCGTGCCTCGAGATCATCAATAAGTGTCAAGTCCTGAGCAGACTGATCTGCTGTACTGCTATAGAGAGGATAAGCAAGGGACAAGTCAGAAATGAACTCCGAGAAATCCGAGAAGCCGGCGTCCTCAATGAAGGCAGGGACTGAGCTAACATCATCAAGAAGCTCATAGAGTCCAGAGACCATCTCGGCTGATAGTGGACCGGTCTGGGTGGAAAAAGACGATCAAACGCCTCATATGATGAGGCTATGGCAGCGCCAGTGCCCGAGTCTGGAAGAGAGGCCACGAGGCCTGCAGGAGGGTCCTTAGGTGCCTGGGGGCAAACTATGTTAGAATACTACAAAAGTTTTATTACGACAAGAGATGAAAGGATGTATACCTGAAGAGGTGGCGCAGTCAAATCAGCTGAGAGAGCTGAAATGTCAGTCACAGAGCGGTCTGTCTGAGTAGGCGGTACAGTCAAATCGACTGAAGCATCAGCAGTGGAGTGATCTGCCTGATCCGTAGGAGTCTAGAGGAAGACAACACTTAGAACGTATCTTGAAAGATAAGAGCAAGAAAAAACAACTAAAGGGATACCTGAGAGATCGCCAAAGGATCAGCAGTGCTAATCATGGAAGCGCAATCTGCAGCCTGAGTGGTAAGAGAAGAGCCTATCTGGTCTCCAAGGGCCTAGAGGATAGATGTCTTCAGAATCATTTTGCATAATAGTGAGAGGCAAAAGAAAATGAGGATGTAACTAAAAGTGTACCTGAGAAGTCAACTCGGGAGTAACGGGGCCAACCGTGGAAACATGGTTGCCAGCACGAAAAGAGGATGGATCCTAAGCAGAAAGGAGAGATGTTGATGCTTAGCCAATACAAGAATTGAACAAAGAATCCAAAGTGGTGAAATGTACCTGATCAATGGAAGTAGGGTGAGTAGCATCCGTCACCACGGCTTTAGTCTGGTGCATAGGATCATCCCCATGGAGGATGATATAGTGAGCACGAACCAACTCCTCATCATATGGATCCCTCCTAGCAATGACACTGCTCATATGCTGATCAACGATAGTCGTCGCCTCGTGAAGGTCCGTATCGTCCCCGGTAACACTATCCTCAGCGTGATCCGCCACCATAACATCACCATCATCATCTACAAGATCCTCATCACCATCACCTGAACCCGACTCCTCCTCACTAGAACTGGAAGTCCCATCCTCATCAGAATGAGCAGTGTAATCCTCATCAGTGGACTCCTCAGAGCTCGCAGACTCCTCCTCATGCTGGCCATCTGGGGCATCACCCTCATCATCCTCACTATCATGGTCATCAGCTGAAAAAAAGAGAATATTAAAAGACCAGGAAAACAATAAAAAGACATGTTAACAAAGGAGACGTACCTCTTCGGCGTTTGCGAGATGAGGAGGCTGCAACAGATTTTGACTTCGGGGTGCGACTAGAAACAAGAGTAGCTGCCGACCGAACAGCGGCACTATGAACGCTAGGCTGCTTCGAAGAGGCCGAGCTACGCCGCACATCCCCAAAACGAGCTGTAATCTGCGCATAGGATGGCCAGATGGAGGTGATGTATGGCGTCCACCATGCCATAAAATCAGCAGCAAGCGTCCCTGTCGGAGTGAATGGAAGATAGCTGGATAACGTCAGACGGGACGAGAAATCAACCACTGCCTGGATGTCAGCGACCGTCATCCTCTTACTCCTAATAGATACCGGCCACTTCACACAGCAAGGAAGTCCGAGATGACAACCGAACTGACGAGCAAGCAAATGAGGGCAATATGGCTCAGCTACGATCGGATTATACTGATCCTTCCTCTTTAGCCCACTCAGAAGCATATGAGGCTTCATACTAACGTTCCAGGTGGACTCTCCATGTAGACCACGTGGCTGATCAGGCTTGCACACAAGCTGGGACAGCAACCATCCTATAGAGGCATACACGTATAAGTCCTGATAAGAGGGCCTGTGGTGAAGAAAAAATCGAATAATATCTAGACTGTCCCGCTGCAAGAGACCATCCCTGCCAATATTCACCGAAGCAGCAGCTAGTATCAGGCCTAACGGGTCACCATCAGCAACATCCTGCGGACCAGGACGAGGCACACCAGTAAAAAGCCAAGGAAAGTATAGCTGAATCCAGAGCTGCAGAAACCATAACGGCCCACAGGCCGAATTAGTGGGATCTCGCCCACTAGCCAGCATACCAGAAATCTTGGCCATACCACTGAATAGGGTGCCAAGAAAATAAGAACCAGTGGCCGGAGAAGGATCATTCATAATAGCCCGTACAAGAGGAAGAGCGGAACGCAAGACGGTCCGAGCCCTCGAACAGATAATAAACCGGCTAAACCATAGCAATAGAAAGGCCACGTGCTCATCCAAGGTGCAGGGAGAGCTCTCGGATGTCATATTGTTATCAATGAATGCCGCGTACTGCTTAGTCTCTTTGCCCGGAGGGCAAATAGAATCGCCAAGAGCTCGATCATCAGAAGCCGACTGTGTCAACTCTGAACCATCCACTCGGAGTCCTGTGATCATGACCACATCAAGAAGCGTGGGACCCACGAAACCACAAGGAAACTGAAAGGCTTTAACACTAGAGTTCCAGAAGCCCAAGATGTAATAGATGAGACGATGATCTATCACTACAAGCCCCAGTTATGCTAGTCAGCTGTGCGTCCTCCCCTCTGCATCCGGCGAACCCATGAGACATATTTTTCCAAAATACTCTGATCCTCATTCTCTTCGGTTGGGGGAGCCTTAGCCTTTTTAGATCTAGGAGCAGCGGTGCCAGACTGATGAGACCGGATAGACCTCGTCTGCGAAACAAAGGCTCAAGTAAATGCAGGCTGAGTGATCGGACATGTGCAAGAGAGAAACTCCCGGGTCTCATCTGCATGCGCATTCGTGCGATGAAACGGACGTAAAAAAGGCTCGGACTCCCGGCGGTCAAAATCATAAGCCTCATCATCAGACTCCGGAATGAGTAGTCCCTCAGCAATCTGCATTATTATGATACACATATCAAGCAAAGGCGAGGTAGGATGAATTAACATATCACCAAGTAAGTTGAGCAAACCTGAGTAGAGGACCCGACAGCCTGAACGGATGAGGATGGCGGCTGAAACCCGGCATGAGTGGCGGCCTGGGTACCCAGAATGGCGGCCTGAGGAGTCCTCGCGACAATGTCCTATTGCAAATTTGAACAAATCGGTCAAAAAAGAAGCTCACAAGTAGAAGAGTGAACATACAAGCAGGCAAAGAGATGGAACAAAGAGATGGAACGAACCTGAAAGGCCATAGCACCAGACGACAAGGCAGCAAAGCCTGGCAAGGGGATGGCCTGTCCCTGTGAAGGTAGTGGCTGGCGGCCTATGGCATCCCCAGCAGATGAAGATGGCGGCCCAACGCTGGTGACCGAAGAAGGAGCTGGCGGCCTCAAGCTGGCGGCCGGAGAAAACTTGGACTTGGCGGCCGGTTCAAGGTGGCGGCTGGGCTGATGGGTGGCGGCCCGGTGTGAGTGGCGGCCGACGTGTCTTCTTTTGCTAAGTCCTATATTTTCAGAACAGATATAGAATGCTAAAAATTATGTGATATGACAGGGGTTTTCTAAAACCTATATCATAAATTCGAGACAGAGTGTTCTCGTCAAAACAAAAAGATCACTTGGATCAAAGTATACAAGGAGACACAGATCAAGAGGCTTATTTGGTTACACAAAGTCCATACAAATACAGATAGGACTGACAAGATGAAATATGTTATCCAACACACATGCAAATTAGGATACTGAATGCAGATCAAGATCAGAAACAACCACAGCATGTAATTCCAAGTTCGTCTAATACATGTAATTCCAAATTAGCCTAACATCCACAGAATGATGCATAGATTCATGTACAACAACTGATGAGAAACAAGACAGCCATCATAACATTCAAAGTCTCGATGCAATTCAAGGGATCAAATGAAAGGAAACGCCATGCCCAACATACAATTCAAGATTCATGTAAAATCTACAGAGGCATACGCTTCGACTCCCCAGTCTCTAGTCATAGCATGTTCACAAGTCTCAGCCAACAGAACTATAAACAAGAACAAGAACAGGGAACTAACCTGATCCATGGACACGAGTGGCGGCCCGGAGAAGCTGCTGGCGGCGCAAGAATGGGCGGCGGCCGGATGGCTGGCGGCCGAGGCTGTGTTGGCGGCTGAGTGGCTGGCGGCCGGGCTAGGGTGGCGGCCCGTGTAGGAGCTGGCGGCTGGACCAGGTGGCGGCAAGCGAGGCTGGCGGCGCTTGCGACCTAGGGTTGGCGGCGCTCGCAAGGTGTGGCGGCGACGAAGGGCTGGCGGCGCAAGGTGTTGGCGGCTGGGCGAGATGAGGCGCTCGAAGACCAGACTGGCGGCGATCCCTGGCGGCCCGGACCAAGCTGGCGGCGCGCGACTCCGGTTGGCGACACCTGGTGACTAGGATGGCGGCACTCGAGGTCAGCTGGCGGCAGGATGGGTGATGTTGGCGGCTGGTGATGCTGGCGGCAGGATCCTGGCGGTGGGCGCTGAAGCTTGGCGGCCCGTGGAGCTGGTGGCGGCGCTCGAGAACCCTGGGCTGGCGGCGTCTTCAAGGCTGCGGCAGGAGTTGGCGGCGCTGCAAGGGCTGGCAACAAAAGGGTTGCTGGCGGCCGGGAGAGCTCAAGCTGGCGGCGGATTCCTCAACCTGGCGACAGAAGGGCTGGCGGCTGGCGCTGGAGCTGGCGGCGGGCGATGGAAGCCTGGCGGCGGCCTCGATGCTGGATGGTTGGCGGCGCTCGGGCGTGGCTGCTTGGCGGCAAGAGGCGCAGCTGGCGGCGTTCTAAGGCTTCTGGCGGAGCTCGTTTGATGGCCCATGCTAGAGACGCTGGATCGGAGACGGCGGTCCACGGTGGCTGGAATACTCCAAGAAGGAAGCCAAGTGAGAAGAAGAAAAAAGAGGAAAAGAAGAAAAATTTCAAAGAAATGGCCAAAAGTTTCAACTTAATGAGAATAGGTGGCTTTTATAGAAGCCATGAAATTAGGGTTTTTAAACGGGCCTATTGGGCCAGAACGCGCATATCGGTCTTTTAATACTAATCAGACAAATTGCGCGAGGGGGGCATCTGTTAACTACAAATATTTTTGGTCCCATAAAATTAAATTCGTTAGGCCCATTGAATTTGGCCCAGTCCATTTTTAGAGACCCGGCCCAGTGCAAAAATTTATCCGGATAATAATCCAGTAGGAAAAACGGCACCATAATACAGGACAACAGTGACTTGTCACAGCCAAGCCGCCATGCCTCCTAGGATGTATGTGTAACGAGCCTCCTAGGTGCAGGTCACGCCTCCTAAGTGCAGGCGGTGTAATCAGAAGTCTTGCATCTCATTAATGCAGGCGGCGACAGGACGGCGCAAGAGAAGACGCGTGCGCCTCCACCTATCCTCTACCAGCCGCCTGTCTCATCGAGCCACCAACGCCTGTCACCAGAATCAATCTCATTAACGCATAGTGGTACACACTCTCTATAAAAAGGATGAAGAGGGCATGGAAGCAAATAATCCACACACACCCTAAGAGGACGCACTTTTCATATTTTTTCATTCCTGCACTTTTTCATTCTGCAAGTTCAATTCCTGTTTTTACATTCCTGCAAACTTTCCATTCCTTTACAGCTTTGCTTAAATTCTTGTAATTCTCTTAGTAATCCTTGTAATCCTCTTCAAACATTGTTCAATCAAAATTCTTGGTTAACAGTACCATAGATTTTTAGTAGTATTTACTATTGAATTACGCTAGGAAAAAGTTAATGGATAAAATAAAAAAACAGAAGAAAAAACTACATTAAGTTTGAATTGGATGCATGATTAGATTCATTGAGTTGTAAAATAGGGAAAAAAAGAACTTTGAACATGGGTTCCGACTTGGGCCCCTAAAATCTAAAGAATATAGACATATTACCGGAAGTACCATTCCCGGGTTTGCTTCAAGTGCATCCGCCCTTGCAGACATAACGGTGGAGTCTTAAGTTTAATTTGTACGTATAATGAGTAAAAGAATATACTCTGTTTCAAATTAATAGTATGTCCTTTTTTTTTTTCTTGAGATATTTCAAAATAATTGTAACATTTCCAACAATGTACAAGGTTCAGTAAATACTACCCGTCTCAATATATTTGTTACGTTTGACTTTTGGATACTATTCACTATTTAACTTTGACTCGAATTTTGATCATAGTTATACAAAGAAAAATATAGTCAAGTGAGATCTTGTTAGATTCGTCTAATCTTGTAGTTTTAGAATATCAACTTTTTTATAATTTTTCATTGTACACAATTTAAGTTATTTTTTGTGGATAAACGGTGACGTGAAGAGCAATTTAAGTTATTAACCGTTAAGAATGTATATCGGCATGCGTGTCGGAGGGGAATGTCACAATTATTGTGAGACGGAGGAAGTATAGTGGAAGGAATGTGAAATAAGAATTCTAGGGGATGGAGAAACAAAATTATCCAAGCTAGGCAAATAATGTGAAGGGGATTCTTTTTGAGAGTAATTGTATCTTTATTCCATAGCCAGAAACTGGCATTTCCATATCAATACAGCATCCTTCCCAAACATCATATAATGCATCACTACAAAAAGAAAAGCCTACAACACCATACAGGACTAGAATTCAGGAATAAGAAACCGAAGAGAAAAACTTGTGGTAATGATGCTGCATCTTTTTGTCATCCGATTCAGGGGCCTTCAACCAGCCTACCCTATGCATCTCGAATAGCGATAGGACTATAATCATCATACCAGTGCATTCCTCAACCTGCATCAGATTGGCCTCTGTTATACAGATCCCTCATGGCATCACCTTTCAAAACCAAGCTTCAATTTTTTCACCTTGTGGTCAGCAACATCGTTGCATTCTCACATCTTGTGTTGCACCGTGATCGCCCCACCAAATCTCAGAACATACATTATTGGTGCCATCAATTTTGAGAACCTCCATGGGACGCTATCCGGATCCTTAAGCCAGCTAACAACGTTTTTGGAATCGCACTCAATCACTATTTTCGGTAATGGAAATCCTTGGTCTCGTAAGATAGCTCTACAAACTCTATTGATCGCCATCACCTCCGCCTCGGTTGAGTCCGTCCACCCAATATGATCCGATAAAATAAAGCACACTTCCCCATTTTCATTTCGTATAACTCCTCCAACTCCAGCTGGTCCTGGGTTCCCGATAGAGGACCCATCCGTATTCACTTTCCACCATCCCTTCTCCGGACGTTCCCAAATCAAGCCTTGTCTCACTCCCTTGTTTTTCCAAATTCCCACCTGTGCAAAACAGTCTGGAAAATTTGTCTCCATCTGTGCCAGTGTAATTTCGTCCCTCTTGTCTCCGCCTGCCACCACGATGCAACTCTCCACCTAATTTCCTCGGTTACCAGATTTTTATTGAAGGATTTATCCCTAAACACGGCGACATTTCTCCACCTCCACACCGACCACAACACAGCCATCCCAGTCAATAACCACACTTCTTTCTTGCCCACCGTCGGATAGAATCTGATCCACCATTTTATCAAATCACTGGCTTTCCCAGGTATCCCCCAACTAACCCCAAACCAAGCCACACTCTTATACCATAAATCAGCAACTTCATCACACCTACACCATAAATGATCAATGGCTTCAGAATCCTTACCGCAACAAGGACATTGAATGTTGTTTCCTGGAATGCATCCTCTCCTGGCTAAAGTCTCCCGGACCGGCAGAGCGCCATGAATCACTTTCCATGCCAACATCTTAACCTTTGTCGGACATTTTATTTTCCATAATGAAGTCCACAAGTCTCTCTCCGCCACAGTTGCTGCCTCTACATTTCGATTCCAACAAGATATTGTAGAGAATCTGCCGCTCCATTCTCTTATCCATTTAATTGTGTCGTCCGAATATCTATTCAGCTTTTGTCTTCCAAGAAGTGATAACAGCTCTGCCCACACCCCTAGTAACCAATCGAACAGCGGCCTTCTTAAAGTAATATCCCATTCCCACTCATATCCACACCACTTACCTGTCTCTCCAACATAGCCCATTTTATTCACTGCCAAAGCATAGATCCTTGGAAACCTATCTTTCAATACCATCCCTTCCTCCACCCACTTATCTAGCCAAAACCTAGTGCGATATCCATTTCCAATCTATATTATAAAGCTGTTCCTCAGTCCCTCCAACCCTTGTTTTTCCCATGCAAATTTTTCCCCGCACCGAGCGTCCTACCTTTGATTCAGGAATTAGTGGCGCTCCCCTACCGTAATACTTTGCGTTTATCACCTCCTTCCATAGTGTATTCTCGACCCCAAATCGCCGCCTCCACTTCAACATCAAGGCTGCATTAAAATCCTGAACATGCCGATTGCTTAGTCCTCCATCCTCTTTGTGTTTACAAATTACCTCCCAGCTTACTGTGTGCATTTTCCTATTCCCATCCCATTCGTTCAAAAAAAAAAAAAACGTCTTTTAAGCAACTCGAGTCGATCTGCCACAGCTTTCGGCACCTTGAAAATAGACAAAAAGTATGTAGGTAGGTTCCCGATTACTGACTTCACCAAGCAGGCCCTCCCAGCTTGTGACAAGAGACGTCCCTTCCATCCTGCAAGTTTCCTTTCTACCTTATCCAACACCAGTTTCCATATGTGTATTCCGTTGCTTCTCCCCTATTGGGATGCCCAAATAATTCATAGGCCACTCCCCGACCTCACAGCCTAAAACCATTGCCGCCTCTCTTTCAAGTTCTTGTGTACAATGTGAAGGGGATTGATTCACTACTAATCTTCTCAAAATCTATCTACATATTTATAATAAAATAATCAATATATTACAATTATACCTCCAAATTACTCAATCCGAAAGTACCATGTGTACAGGTTGACAACTCTAATGGTCACCCAATATTTTTCTTCACGAGAAATCCGATGGTGATGAATTTTGTGTAAAAATATTAGAGCTTTTGATTTTAATTTACAAAGTTATATATTTACCTGCTCGTAAATTTGTTGAGGCATGTTTTACACTTATCTTATAGTTATAAACCTATTCATGGAAGCTAATCTATTTATTCAATATAATTAACATAATGAATTAATATTTAAAAACATAGGAACTTTCGTTTTTTTTTTTTGGTAAATATTAATACCCATGTGTCGGCAAAGGTGTGTGGGATTCCAAACCACACAAAATAACAAAGGGGAATAAAAGGGAGGGATAGAGAATCGTGTGAGAATTGAACCCCCAACCATAAGGTTGGAACGCTTCAAGAAAAAAAAAAAATTCCTACAACTTTTTCCGAGTACAAGTACTCCTTTCTATACGATTTGCGAGTACCCCTACTCTGAAACTAGTACACGGGTTCTAGATGCTCGGAAAAATTGTCCGAGTAAAATATTGAGCAAATCAAAGTAGGAGTAAAATTCCGAGTATAAGTACTCGCCCAAGGCAGGTTGTGATCCGGTTCAATTCATTCGAAAATCCGAGTGGATCCATGCTCGGAAACTACCAGTTTGGGCTGGTTTATATTTTTTAGATTTCCGAGTAGGACTACATGGCCTTTTACTCAGGACCAAATCTGAGTAAAAATACCCCAATACTTGCTCGGAAATTTGCTTCGTTGACCCGCTAATACCCAAAATTTCCGAGTACCTGTACTCCCAAATTTTCATGGAAAATATTGATGACTTCACTTCTCACAGCCATCTGCAAATTCAACAAGCCAAAACAATTTTCGACAACATAAAACCCCTATTCAATATCAATGAGAACTACTAATCTAAAAGTAACCAACAATATCAACCACCAACAACAATATCATAACATTGCTTTTCATAAAAACATCAAACATCTATATAAATCACTTAACAAGAAATCCAAATACGTACCATATGCCGTAGATCGAAACTTGTTTAGTGACAATATCCGGATTAGTGTTGTCTGAATTTTAGGGTTTGGTAAAATGATGGTTAGGAGGATAGGGGTATGAAGGTTGATGAAGAACAAGAACACACACACAAAAGAAGATGAGACTAAATTGTAAAATAAAAGATAATGAAACTTATGAATAAAGGGGACCCGAACTTGCCAAGGGAAGTGAGTCAAGCTCAAGACAAATGGCTTCCTTCAAGTGCATCATTCATTGACAATCCATCGAGCAAGTTTCCAACTTGATGGCGTGAGGGAAATGAACATAAGTTCAAGACAAACACGGATGGGGGAGAACACTTTTGAAAGAGTGCTCTCGGTTGTGAACTTTGAAAATATGAGAATTGATTTCAATATTAAGCGAAGTTGTTTACAAATGAAGGGGGAGGTCATATATATAGGCCAAGCCCCTTGGGAAACAAGAGAAATGAAAAATACATTAAAAAATGGCCTAATTCGGTTAGGGGGAATCAATTCGGTCTATGGTGTAAACCGAATTGGTATGGCCTAGATCGAATTGGTAACAAACCTATCTATTACAAAAGAGAGAGGGGTGCCAATTCGGTTTAGACCGAATTGGTCATAAGACCGAATTGGACACTTACAAACATCACAAGTAATAATAATAATAACAGTCAGAGGGCAATTCGGTTTAGACCGAATTGGCCAATAGACCGAATTGGGAGTCTTGGAAAATAATTGCTGACTGATGCGATATAGACAATTCGGTCTAGGAAGCAATTCGGTCTAGACCGAATTGGGGTATACCGAATTGAGAGCGTGGGTAATTTTTCTAAGGTATGGGGAGGCAATTCGGTTTAGGCCAATTCGGTCTAGACCGAATTGGCTATTTCGAATTGGCTAGACCGAATTGGTCTCAATGCCTTAGCCAAATTTCACACGTTCTTATTTTCCTATACTATTACAAAATATGTCCGACGTCCAGTGGTGGTTCCGGCTGCTTTCCGGCCACTTTTCCGACGAACTCCGTTTTGGGCCTGTTCATGCTTGTTGGGCTTTTCCTTGTGCATCCTAAGGCCTTCTTCCATCTTTATTTAAATCCGATGTGAGGAACCATATTAATGGATTCCGAGCTTGTCCGGTCTTGATCTATCCGGATTATTATTTTCAGTTTTTGGGATTCCTGGGGTTCCAGATTATCTGCTTCCTGCAAGAAAAATTTATACAGTGCATCAGAAAATTTCTTGGCCTTTTGTTTGGACACTGGCCCTTCAGGGATTATTGGAATAACTAATCCATTGGTTCTGGCGACTACGCCATCCCCACCCCCTTGGGAAGGTTGAGACATCAACCGATCAGAATCCAACTCATCATCACTTTCGAAAAGAGATAAATCAACAACATTGAAAGTCGGATTAATATTAAAGTCATCAGGAAGTTCAATCCGATAGGCATTGTCATTGATTTTCTCTAGGACTTTGTAGGGTCCTATCCCACGAGATGCAAGTTTGCCATGTGTTTGTGCAGGAAAACATTCTTTTCTCATGTGCACCCAGACCCAGTCTCCTAGTTTCAGCAACAACCTTTTTCTGCCCCTGTTGGCAAATTTGGCATATGTTTCTGATGCCTTCAACAAGCTGTTCCGAACCTTCTCGTGCAGATCCTTGATTGCCTTAGCCCTATCCCTGCCATTGAAGTTAAGACGCTCACTACTAGGTAGTGGCAGAAAATCGAGAGGGGCCATCGGGTTAAATCCATAAACGACCTCAAAGGGTGACATGTGTGTGGCACGATGAATGTGACGATTATAAGCAAATTCAATGTAAGGTAAACATTCATCCCAACTTTTGGAGCTCGAAGAAGTAATTATGCGCAGGAGGTTACCCAACACACGATTTACCGCTTCTGTCTGTCTGTCCGTCTGAGGATGGTAAGACGTTGAGAACAAAAGTTGTGTACCCTTCTCACGCCAAAAGCCTTTCCAGAAGTAGCTTACGAACTTGGCATTGCGGTCAGACACGATTGACTTTGGTACTCCATGAAGACGTACCACTTCTCTGAAGAATAGATTCGAGATATGCCTGGCGTCATTGGTCTTCGTACATGGTATGAAATGTGCCATCTTGGAGAATCGATCAACTACCACAAAGATTGAGTCTTTGCCTCTTGCAGCCCGTGGTAGTCCAAGCACGAAGTCCATTGATATGTCCAGCCAGGGTCCTTCTGGCACATGTGATGCTTGATATAAGCCGTGGGGTTTAACAGTTGACTTGGCCTTCAGACAGACCAAGCACTTAGCAATGAAGCGAACAACCTGGGCTTGCATCTTTGGCCAGTAGAACTTTTCAATGAGAATCCCCAGAGTTGCATCTTTCCCAAAGTGTCCCATGAGACCACCTCCATGAGCCTCTTGAATTAGTAATTCTCTGACAGATCCCTTTGGGATGCATAATCTGTTTCCGTAGTACAGAAACCCGTTTAGTTGGGAAAACTACTTGAATCCATTCTGCTTCGTCCTCTCGTACAACACTCTGAAATCTTCGTCAGTGGAGTACTGACTCTTGATATGCTCAAATCCAAACAGATGAGTAGTTGCAAATGTGGCCAATGTTCTTCTTTTGGAGAGTGCATCTGCAACCACATTGTCTTTCCCTTTCTTGTACTTAATCACGTAAGGGAAGGATTCAATAAATGTGCTCCACCGAGCATGTCTTTTGCTCAATTGTCCTTGAACCCTTAGGTGCTTAAGTGTCTCATGATCAGTGTTGATCACGAATTCCCTTCCTCTCAGATAGTGTTGCCATGTCCTCAAAGATTGAACAAAAGCATATAGTTCCTTGTCGTACGTGGAATAATTCAGCACTGAACTTCTCACTGTAGTATGCTATTGGTCTCCCTTCTTGAAGCAACACTGCTTCCATGCCTGTACCTGACGCATCACTTTCGATTTCGAATGGTATGTCGAAATTTGGTAATGCTAGGACAGGTGCATGAGTGAGCTTATCCTTAAGGTCGTCAAATGCTTTCTGTTGTGCTGGTCCCCATTTTAACGGAATGTCTTTCCTGAGCAGTGCAGTGATTGGGGCCGCAATGACACTAAACTGTGGGGCGAATCTTCTAAAGAAACCACTTAAACCCAGAAAACTGCGTACTTCATGCACAGTGGTTGGCGGTTTCCAGTCAGTTATAGCTTTGATCTTTGATTCGTCCACTTTCAGTCCATCCTTTCCAACGACAAACCCCAGAAATGTCACCTCCGGCACACAGAAGCTAACTTCTCGAAGTTGGCGTACAAGCGGACTTCTCTCAGTCGATCGAGTACCTGTTGCACATGGTCCACATGATCGATTAGAGTACAGCTATAAACAAGAATGTCATTAAAATAAACTACTACAAATTTTCCTATAAATTGTCTAAGAGTCTCGTTCATCAAACGCATAAATGTAGAGGGGGCATTCGTAAGGCCGAATGTCATAACAAGCCACTCATATAGACCAAACTTCGTCTTGAAGGCGGTCTTCCATTCATCCCCTGGTTGCATTCTGATTTGATGATATCCGCTCTTTAAATCGATCTTGGTAAAAAGACTAGCGCCACCGAGTTCATCTAGCATGTCGTCCAGTCGGGGAATTGGATGACGATATTTGACCGTAATAGCATTGATTGCTGATGATGGCCAGAAATGCCCATCATTTTCAATCCATTTCCGTGTCTGAAACGGGCATTTGATCGCATTCCGGTCTTATATTAAATAAGAAAGCAGTCGAATTGGACTGATTTATGCA
This sequence comes from Hygrophila difformis, assembly GCA_030278955.1. NCBI lineage: Eukaryota > Viridiplantae > Streptophyta > Magnoliopsida > Lamiales > Acanthaceae > Hygrophila > Hygrophila difformis. Next base: position 37,733,297 of record JAOANR010000008.1, on the reverse strand, counting down.
TATCTGTAAAAATATTGAGCTGGTATGAAAAATGCATAAATATGTAATTTTGTTACACAATTATGTTGGAAAAATCCAAAAACATGAGAAAAAGAAAAGAAAAGAAAAAGGAGACAAAAAGATGGGAAAAGAAATGAAGACCCACAAAAAAATTTGACATCTTTCAGGAAATTACGACGCTACACTCAACTACGACCCTAAGCGTGTTCAGCGTCGTAGTTGAGTATAGCGACGAAGGTAGAAAATAAGGCAAGAATCTGGAGAAGAGCTACGACGTCAAGCATAGCGTCGTAGACCAAGTGTAGCGACGTAGATGGAGTACAGCGTCGTAGGCTGTCCACTTAGAGACAAAGAAGTGTATTCGAAGTGGAAGACTACGACGTTACACCTATAGCGTCGTAGCAAGGGACAGCGACGAAGTCAAGCTCAGCGTCGTAACCTGGCCAGAATTCAAATTTCAGGGCCTGGGGGCCCATGCGCCTAGGGTTTCCCACCTATTTAAGGACAAGCTGACTCCTAGGATCATAATCATCATACAGAATACAGAAACTTGGAGACAACTTGGTGTTCTTGAGTGTAGTTAGTTAGTTTAGTTAGGGTTTATTTTTCTGTATTATTTATCTTTCATGCATTTTTCCTAGTTTTTAGCTACTGTTAGTTTAGATTAGTGAGTGCTTAGCATTTTTAGACTTAGATAGCCACTGTTTTCATTATCTACAGCTTTGTAAACTTTTATTAAGGCTTGAAATACCCAAATAATGGGTATTGTCAAACCATTTTCTTATATATGGGAAGATAATCACATAAAGAGTCCCAAATCATGAAATAGACTTGGTCTATGGATTTCTTGCTTTATTTCGGTTTCATGACCATTTGGTCATTTATTTTTCTGTTTACTTGAGGATGCAACATTTTCTCTTTTCTTTATGGATCCTCACGCATGATATGTTGGTTGGAAACCCTCACTTGGGTTGGTGGTTCATATTTGCATAGTTTCACACTTATTTCTCCTTTATCTTTATGCATTTTAGTGTACTGTTCATCCTTGTTTTACTATATATATACATTTTGAACCATGGATCTGAAAAATAGGGTTTGCAATCGCATAGATTGCATTATCCAAAACAACACTTATGTCCTGAAGGGACTACGATGCTGACCGCCCTACGACGCTACCCACGGTAGCGACGTAGATAAAGGTTCTGCATCGTAGTTACATCGTGCTTAAGAAAAACTTGTTCTACGACGCTAGGCCCTACGACGTAGACCATGTTCAACGTCGTAATCTTTGTCTAGAGTCGTAGAACCCCAAAATACTTATTTTCTTACAGAAATCCACTTACGACGCTACACCCACGACGATATCTTAGGATAGTGTCGTAATTTAGTGTATAGCGTCGTACCCCCTTATTTTGTCAAAACTTCTAACAACATACCTTACGACGCTGTCCTTACGACGATATTCCAAGATAGCGTCGTAGCATCTCTCTAGCGTCGTAATTGGCATTTTTGCCAAACTTCTCATTTCTCCATTTTTCTCACTTAATTAATTGGACCTTTATATCAATATTTTGAGGTTGAAATCCAATCATTTCAACCTATGATTAATTTGATACAAAGAACTTTGTTCAATACTCCATTAAAAGAATTCTTTATAAAAATTAAACTCTTATGATCTAAGCATATAATCCGGACTGTAATTAATTATGGAATGAGTGGTTATTTGGACATAATGAGTAAATATGGATCAATTTTCATATCCTTGCATGAGAAACCAATGTCTCTCATACAAGATGACTCAAAAATATTTTCTTCTATTTATTTTGTCTTTGTCTGTATTGTGTGAAATGAATAGTGAAAAATATCATAGAATAATGTTGCGAACGGTCCCTTCACCGGGAAATGAAGTAGCCCGTAGTCTGTGTATTAATTACTATTTGTTATTTTGCATGGTTTGGGTAGTGACTGACGAGGTCAGGCGAACGGTCCTCTCTACAGGAAATGAAGTAGCCACTCAGTCAGTATCTGTCCAAATACAGTTTTATTTTCTTATTTTATTTTCAAACCCAAAGCTCAAGTTGTGCTAACGCTAGTTGACATAGGTCAATGTCATCTGGTAATTAAGACAGTAAGAGAGCATGTAGGTTTTCAGCCCAATTCACAAACAGTGAGTGGTCCGAATGACAGCGACCACTGTCATTCTGATCAGTTTACTGTCTAAAATCATCCCACCTGGAATAGTCAGGACCTGGATAGCAGATGTTTGCAGTCCAGATTATCCTGATTATTTTTGTCATCTTTTTAGCCAAATAAATTCTTCTCATCTCCGGCTATTTCATCTCTGTGTCTCACATTCTGTCAAAACCCGTCTTATATTTTGGGTTAATTTTATTTTGCACTTCTCATATAAATTTATGCATGATACTATTATTTAAATACTGTGGTCATAATTATTTTGGGATCCTTCCCTTGGACAGAGAAGTCTTGATTTTTGATCAGATGTCACATAATAAATTTCCAACAAAAATTCATTTATAAAATCCGGATCTAAGTAAGGGATAACTTCCACAGTTATGACTAATTCATATTCTACCGGGGGTTAATTTTGGGAAATTAGAAGCAGAGTCAGCGATTAGGTCTCATCTAGACTGAAAGGGTCTGTGTTCTTATTGAGAGTCTAGTACCGGTTTAGGGAATGATTTTCACATCGATTATTTTCCGAAATTGCTATGTGTTGGGAATTTAGTCTTAACTGTCACACCGAGATGGGATCCACTTGGATTCAAATACAGTGTGATAGGTAATTCTAGAGGAACAATGCGTAGGCCTTGGTTATTTTCTAAGATAGGGTTGAGTTCCTTTCAAACTGCTATCCTCTTCTGCCAAAGCCTATTTTTGAGTCCTGAGTGAGTGCATCCGGAACGAACTAATCTATTAGTTTGTTTCATTAGTTTGTATCTCATAACCACCCGAAAGGAAGTGAACACTGCGAGCGGTTCACCGAGATTCGGGAATTCTTGATCCACGTCCGGTCATCCTGACTGGGGGCTTTCTTTTACTACCAGTACAGGAGCTTTTGAAACTTCTGAGCGATATGATTTTAAATGCTTTCTTTACTGCTTTCTTTAATCGCTTTCTTTTAATCGCTTTCGTAGAGGTCACTCGGATGTGTCACTAGATCTTTTAACTGCTACTAGGACTGAGAGTTAAGGGATAGTTCAGGGCTTAATTAGAATCTTTGGGTGTGACCGGGGGAATGATGGGAGTACTTGGCATCTCAATAAATGATTTGTCAGGTGTTGCTTGTCCACCACAGATAAATAATGTAACTTTGCAAGGCATGTGAGGGGAGTTATAAGTCTGTGGTATCTTAGATTATGATTTCTTAAGAGCATGTAAATTCTTACCGTAAGTACCTGTCTGTTAAAGGGAACACAGTATAGAAAACATGAGAGTTAGCTAATTGATGGATTATCCCAAACAAAGATCTATGTAATTAAAATGGAAGTTTAATTGTGACTCATCTGAATCTTGTCCAATTTTTATTATTTTCTTCCTGTCCCTTCTGTCTCATTTTAAATTTGCTTTCTTAGAATAATTTTAACCGCTTTCTTAGAATAATTTTATTGCTTTCTTAGATTAAATTTAATTCGCTTTCTAGAATAATTTTATTTGCTTTGCTTTATTTTACTGCTTTCATAGCTTAGTTTAAATTCTGTCAAGTTGTTGATAATCAAACACAAACTTGAATCGAGTAACCCAGTGGAAAATCTTATAAAATTACGTGGGCCCTGCTTCTATCGCACATCCTCCAGTGAACGATCCGGTACTTACTATAAATACTGCAATTTTTGACTCCGTGCGCTTTCGGGGGCACAGTTTCTTAACACGAGTAAATAAAAACGTGACAACCTATAAATATATCCCTAATCCCAACTCCGCCTTCATAAATTGGTTTCATTAATTAAAATTGAAAACCGGGATTCTTATTTTTCAGAAAATACTCATATAGTGGGAACTTGTCAAAAGTTTCATGGCAAGGATCTTCATAGCAAGAAATTGTCAAAAGTTTCATGCCGGGGAGTTTCGTAGCGCCATTTGAAATCAAAGTTTCCCACATGAGTAATAAAAAGTGGAATATATCCTTAAACCCCTTTCCCAAGAATCATAACTCTTTTCATTTAATAAATTTGAACTTGATATATTTTATAAAATACTCATGTTAGTGAAACTTGTCAAAAGTTTCATGGCGCCGTTGCCGAGGAGGATGCAGCGTCGTTCACTAAGGGAATTATACTCCTGATTACTCCTAGATAGTTTAGTTAGCTTGGTATATCTATTTCAGAGTAGAGAAGTATCCCCAAATCAATTAAACATTTAGAGTACTAAGACTTAAATGTGAGGATGTTGATTCGAGGAGAAAACCTAACCGATTTGGGTATTCTTTCTTGCAGGAATCATGGAACCACCAAAAAGAAGGAGCAGAAAAATAAATCAGAGAAACCAGGTTCCCGGTTGGATTAATCCAATGAATTTAAGAAAATAATTCCGGGAATTAAAGCAATTTAAAACCCAGAATAATTTTTGCAAACAAGTGGAATTAATCCAACCTAGTTTATGCAAGTAGAATTTCATTATTTGAGCCCATTCATTATATGAAAAAAGTTGTTTTGGACAAGAATTTCCAAGTCCAAAACAAATAAAACTTAACTGAGGCCCAAATTCACTTTCGCAGCCCAGTCCGCGTAAATTTTGAAAAATTTCAAAAATCCGAGTGTTAGCTAAATCCCGCTTTCACTTACGACGCTATCCATATCTACGACGCTGATCTAGGTCAACGTCGTAGTAAGCATACAGCGTCGTAGTATTCCACCTTGTTATCTTTCAGAAATTACGACGACAAACACACCCTACGACGCTACTTCAGCGTCGTAGTCGAAGTGTAGCGTCGTAGTACACTCATCCTTTTCCATCCTACGGCGCTATCTTGGTGCAGCGTCGTACTAAAGGCATAGCGCCGTAGTGCACCCCTTTGTCTCACCACCGCCTTACGACGCAATCCACAAAGTACGACGCTGAGTTCAACGTCGTATCTTTGGATAGCGTCGTACCTTCTTTCCTTCCTTTTTACCTACGACGCTGAACTTAACCTACGACGTTAGTATAGCGTCGTAGGCCAAGTATAGCGTCGTAAGCCCTTTTCCCCTCTTTTATAAAACCCCGACCCTTCTTCTTCTTCAGTCCCACACTTAGAAATTTTCAAAACTCTCTCGTCTCGAACCTTTCTCTCCCGAACGAACACCAAGTGTTCTTCGCACTTTTTCCGTCCAAACTCAAGCAAAACTCTGCCCAAAATTTTGCGAAACCACGCATAATGGAACCCTCGTCCTCGTCGTCGTCTCCGAAGAAAGCCGAGCCCTGGTAAGGCCTCCATTCACCATTCTCGCACAATGCCATGGCCTCTGTTATGCGATTCTTATGTTCTTCCTCTCCATTTATGTAAATAGGGTTGTTTTGTGTTTATTTTCCACTGTTTAAGGGTCGATTTTAGGGATTGTATGATGTGGGCATTTTGTTTTGTCGATTATGTGAATGTTGGCCGAGCATGATTGGGAGAAAGGAGGGAGTTCTGTTTTTGTTAAATATGGTGGATAGGGAGTACTCGGTTCTAGCTGGGTTTTTGGATTTTGAACTTAGACAGTTGTCCAGGGTGCGGCAGTGGTATTGTCTTCACCATTGTTATGATTCTTATTCCAATTTGAGCGTTGATGTGATAAGGGTTCTCCCATGGTTTTGTTGTAATCTCTATTTGTGAACTTCTTGAATTTTGAAAGTATGGGAAACTGATGAACATAGGGATACTTTTTGAGTGTTAATGTGTTGTCAGTGTTCTTGTCATTGGATTTCTTGCCTGCTAAGCATGATGATCTCTGAAGTGTTGTAGAATTGTATAATGCTGCAGTATTTTCGAATTTAGAGGAATGATTCTGTGATGGTGAAGCATGAGTGATTCTTTAATTCCTTGTTTCACTAAGAGAGAGCATGCTAGTAGTTTAATTCTGTGTTCTTAGGGGAGAACAATTTTGTGGTAATGTTTTACAGTGTCCATACTGTTGTGCATGTCAATATGCATTTATTGTTGTTTTCCTTGTTGGTACCCTGTTTTTGGTGACTGCAAATTTGAGAAAAGTGGCTGTGTGTTCGTTTGTCGCACCCCTGCCAAAAACCCCTTTTTTCTGTAATCACTTTTTCACAAAAAGACAAAAATAGTTGGTGGGAATTTTGGTTGACAAGTGTATTTTGGTTCCCAATGGAACTAAGAGTGTGAGTAAATAGCAGTATTTTTTGTCACCTATAGCTGCTATTCTCTTTTAAAAATCCAAAATGGGACCACACACATCCCACTTTTCATTTAATAAATAAGTCAACCTTTAAAAAACTAAAAATAGTGTTTGCAAACTTTTGGGAATGTTTTAACTGTCCAGCACAGTCCAAGCAGTCCAGAATTAGCAAATCCATTCCGCCACGTCTCCATCGCACATTCCAATTTCGAGCATCCATTCCATTCATCTCATCTCATCCCAATTTCAACAAGTGCCTCGAGCCTGTTTAATAAATTTGAGAAAATCAAGTTTTTGGGCCCAATGGCCCATTAAAGAGATTTTTGGTCCAATGACCATTTTATTTTTTTTTTGGACTAAAAAGCCCAAATCAAAAACATTCTTAGGTCCAATGACCTCAATTTTAATTTTGTTACTCATGCACTGTAATAAAATTCAAGTTTAATCAATTAAATCACATTTCGAGCAAAGCTCAAAATGTGAGGATGTTGATTCCAAAACTTGAACAATTCATGGAAATTTATAAAAACTTGAGTATCTCTAATCTCCTCTACCTTTTTCAGGAATGAATCAGTAGTAAAATCGGGCATCGGGCTGCCTGATTGCACATAAGAGCAAGCAGCACAGCATGCTTCGATTGACCGAACCGAGATCAAGAACATGAGGGAAGCAATCATGTCAGAATACGGGGTCCCGCTAGATCATACCACAGAAGACAAGTTGGAATTTCCACAAGGATGGGACGTGAACATAACCCCAGAGGACAGAACGATTGTGGCTGCGTCGATCGAAAGAGATTATTATCACTTTCTGAAGAAATTTTGGGGGATGATGATAGATCATGCCAAGAATGATGTGCTCACAACTCCAGATGTCCATCACGAGTGGATTCAGTTAAAGTTCAGGGAACATAGAGCCATCTGGAACCGGCATGTAGAAAGAGGGACGACAGACTCAAATCTGGCCGACTTCGATATCATCATTCCAAACCCGATCATTGATCCACAAGTCAGACTGGCCTTCACCAACAAACTGATTGATCTTAGCAGAATTCTAAACAGTGGAACCATAATGATGCACGAGGCCTTTCCATTCAAATGGAACTCTTACTTGTTTGAGAAGAGGGGACCAGTGAAACAGAGGTGGATTGCAGAGCAAGCACGCCTCAGGCACCGAGAGTTAAGCTGCAACCTGCACAAGCACCTCAAAAGTGCAGAGAATTTTGAGCAGGGCCACAATACTTCACTGCTGAACACCATGAGGAGAATGATAACAGGCGCCCGACGGCAGTGGGAGGATTTAACATTTGTCTGGGGGAAAGGAAATACAAGCATCAATGAATCTTATTTGGAAAAAGGAGTGGAACTGCCTGCTGAGGGGGAGCTTGAATCCATCTTCACGCACAGAAAGTACGGGAAATTCGGGACTACGGACGAAGATGAACACCCTCGGCATATCGCTATACTAAGGGAACAGCTGCTCGTAGACATACGGAAGAGCAATTGGAAGCCCAAAAAGAAAGGGGATAGACAGTTCCAGCTAATGTTAGAAGCTGAAGCTGGAGCTTATCTCAAATTTGACGTTGCGCAAGATATGGGCTATCTTGAAGGGATCCGAAAAGATCTGGTGGGGGCTATGATGGATAAATATCGTGAATCCTACCTGGAATTGTTAATGGAGATGGATAAGGAGGCACTACGATACTGTAATGACAGTACAAACAAGAAAAAGGTCCTCCATTACAATTACAATGTTAGGAGCAAGTTTTGCAAGAGGATAAAGGAGGACTGGGAATCGCAGCTTGTGCGAATTACTCAGCAAAGCTTCATTGAAGATTATTTGAAGCGTGCCGAAAAACAGTTGGGTTATGAAGATGAGGCCAACACCGGGAGAGAAGCTGAAGAAGATACCGATGCAGTGATAGACAGCTTCATCTCCACTCCAGAAGAATCTGTCCGGGCCACCCAACCAGCTGTGCAAGCTTCAGCTTTACCACCAAGAGAGCAAACTCCTGCTACCACTAAGCCACCCACCCAGCCCGAGCAAGCATCTACTGCTGCTGTTGCTTCTGAAAGCCAGCCCGAGCCCCAAGTTCAAACGAGAAGGAGGCTAGTTAAATCGGCTGAGAAAGAAAAGACGGCAAGGGCTCCGGAGAAAAAAGTGGTGATCCAAGAACCAGAGCCAACTGCTAAAAAGCCAGCAGCACCGTCAGATCCCAAGGATAGAGGCAAAGCGATAATGCCACCACCACCGCCTAAAAGAAAAGAACTGATTGCTCAAGATGCTGCACTGGCTAGAAAATTGCAGGAAAAAGAGAATGCATTAGCCGGTCTGGTTGAACAAGGAAATGAAACAGGAGGTTCGGGAGTGGAGAAAATAGATGAGCAAGAACGAGCTGAAAGAGAAAGGAAAGCTGCAGAGGATGAGCAGATTAGAAAGAATATTCAGCAAACTAAAGCTGAGGAGGAAAGGAAAAAGAAAGAGGCTAACGACAACGAAATCGCTGAAAAATTGCAAGCGGACCTAGAAAGCAGAAATTCTAGAGAAGCTGAACAAGGGGATGATGAAGAGCTAGTGATTACAGGCGGAAAAGAGGGAACCAGACTGAAAATTAAAGAAGAACAACCTCCTGCATGGACTGGTCCCATTGCTCACGACAGGCAAACCATCTTGGGAGGCATAAGGAATAGAGAGCAAATTGAGGCAAGGATTGATCGAGGAGAGGCGCCTGAACAAATCCGCTATCAGACAGAGGCATCCCGAATCATTGATCCTCTTGTTGGCACGGCCAGGATTGAGGCAGTCATCGCTCCAGAAGGTCCATCTGCAAATCCAATCACATTGTCAGACTTGTTAAAGGAAAAAGCTGTTGAGCAGCAAAAAGCTAAAGAGCCACAAGCTAAAGCGGATAAGCCACCGAGTATGGCTGAGAGGAGGAAGAAGATGTTGGAAGAAGAAAAGGAGGAAATCCCAAGGGAAGAACAAGAGTTCATGGATCGAATGGCACCTATTTTCCAACGTCCTGTCGGACAAGCTGCAAGAAATAGGGAGGATGAGGAGGTATCAACTAGTGTTGATCCTTACTTTCCTGTACTTAATTTTACAAAGCCTGTAATGACTGAGTGCATTGCAATGAAAAATGTAACTAACAGGTTGAGGAGGATCCATTGAATGAAGCAGCTGAGGGAAACATGGAAGTAGAGGAAGCTCAGCAAGATGATCCAGTGGATGAAGTAGTTCCACAAAAGGGAGAGCCAAGCAGACAAGGAGCCCCCAATGAACCCATCCAAGGAGAGCAAGATGAGCCAACTGACTGGCACACTAGTGAAGATGAAGATGAGGCTCAATAGTCAGTTGGATCCATCAAGCCAGCCAGATTTTGGGATGAAACTGAAGTTCGCTCAAGGATGGGGATCCAAAAGAAAGAGAATAGCAAGATGGTGTTAAAGGAGGAAGATGTGATTAGAAAGTTCAACGGGAATGCAGATGCAGTCAAGGCATATGGGAAGCTCTTGGAAACCATCATACCCGACAAGGGGTTTGCACCTGACTCGCTGATGCACCCTACAGTCGATTTTTAGAGAACATGGCATGGATGGGATCAGTTCTTACTACACCATGGAGACCCGGGGTACATGGAGTTGACCAGGGAGTTCTACTGCAACATCGACCTCGCTAGAAGAACAACCTGGGTCAGAGGAAAAATAATAGATATATCTCCTGAGAATCTAAACAGATTCCTCCAAACCCCAGCTATCAAAGTGAAATTCCGGAGGAGGAGATCCTGAATAGGCGTGGCAAGACTAAGATGAAAGCAACATATCAAGCCATCGCCGACTCCTTGACCAAAACTCCAGGCATGGTGGGAACATTCAACACAACCAAGTTAAGGGTGGAGTTTATGCCCACTTTTGAGTTCTTCATGGCTAGGATTAAGCCCAGCTCGCATCCCCAAACCACTTCTGGCACGGGCTGAAGTTGAATATTGGAGAACACATCTTTGAAGTCATGACCACAAGGATTGAGAAGAAGCATGCCCTATGCTACCCGAATCTTATTAGAAGAATTTGCACAGCTCAAGGGGTAGACATGGGAGAATTCGATACAGACGCCTTGGTCATCCTCAACCCTCCAATTCGGGTTCCATCCATGCGAAATAGAGAAAGGATCACATATTTACTCCCTCCATTCCCTGCTGATTCAAACGTGCAATCATCCTTCATATCCGGTGAAGAAGCACCATCAGTACGAAGAAGAGATCCAATGCCGCCCCCTGCTCCAAAAAGAAGAAGAAAGGCCCTTACTGAGGCGGGACCTTCAACACGAGTGGAAGAGCCTCATTACGAACCACCGGCACCAAGTCCAAGTCAAGCTCCTCCGCCGCCTCCGGTTCAAGCTCCGCAGCAGCAATCTCAACCCTCCCAGATCCCTCCTCTAAGCCAGAACATCTCTCAGCATCCTTCCAACTCGAATGTAGTTGAAATTGTGAGCTCAATGAACAAAACAATGACAGAAAGTGTTAAGCAATTGGCTGATGTTATCATCTTGGGAAGGGAAGATGATAGAAAATTCAGAGAAGAGAGAGAGAAGAGAAAAGAGGAAGAAAGAGCCGAACAGAGGAGAAGAGAAGATGAATTCAGACGACTCTTGTTGGAAAGAGAAGACAGACAGCACAGAGAAAGGCTAGAAAGTGAAGAGAGGCAGCAGAAGATGGCGATGGAAAGTGAGGAACGTCAGCAAAAGATGATGGAGACGATGATCCAAGCACTCATCGGACAACTCCCGAAGCCGCCACTTCCACCAAGAGATGATGCTGGGCCTTCGACTCAACCAAAAGAGCCGAAGGAATGAGCCTGATCTAATCCTATTCAATCCCGAGCTTAATTGTAAACATCATATAAGAGAGTTTCTATCAATTGTGCAAGTTCATTCTTATTGCAAGGAAATCTCTTGTAATTGATGTAATTACTGCTTTTAAAAAGGAATTTTGCAGTCCACAAACAATTTTACTCTTGAAAAGATGTCTGACAGTCCAAGATGAATAAGTGACTGTCAGGCCAAAAATATACTGTTGACATACTCCATATGTCAGCAGTGACTCTTTACTGCTTTAAATTAAATAACCAGCAAAAAGTATGCATAAACCTGCTCTAAATTCACATGCTGAATTTAGGCTCGTGATAAAATTTTCAAACTTTTAAATTGGGATAATATGATTAAAAACATGCATGAAATGGATTCCTAAGGTTTTGAGCTATAAAAATTTAATGATGCGATCATCTTTTTGGGTAATAAATCTTCATGTTGAAAATTTCGATTGAATAAATTGTTAGAATTAAGCTTTGATTAAATTTAAGAATATTGTATGACATGAATCAATCCAACCTTGTGAGAATCGAGCCATGAGTCATTTTCACTCATTTATTTTCCTTGATGTGTGAATCAACTTGCGATTGGGACCGATTCAAGACCATGCCATATTCCTGAAATCGAGCATATGATCGAGGCACTTAGAAAACCAAAATTTTGGCCTTCGTTTGAAATCCAAACCCAAAAATATTTTCCCTTTAGGATTAACCACTTTGAGCCTTTAAGCCTAATTTTTCTTTGAAGCCCTCTATATTTTTCCTAGCCTATAAAAAGACCAAAATATTCAACCCAAGTGTGCAAGAATAAATTCCATCAAAGGGCATTGAATTTGTAATCATAAAAAATGTATCAATCGGTAAGCTATAAGCCGATTATATATAAAAAAAAAGAGAAAAAATACATATGTAAATTGCAAATGACAAAGCAATTAGACATAGTCTAATGTCATGCAATAGTAAAGAAAAGCAAAAGAAAGAAGAAACATTGATGATCATAAATTTTAAATAAAATTGCCAAGTTATGATAGAATAAATTCTTGCCATTCCTTAACCCAATAATTTCCCTTTCCTACCAAATTTCACAACCGTATGCCCCATTATAACCCTTAAATAAGACCTCATGATCTCGATTTAAGGAAGTGAGCCGGTGGCGAGTTGGTCTGATTGCAAGCTTATGGGATAATTTAATTAAATTTGATTTTTTAATTGATTTTGAGCGTTCATGATTAAACCCCATTTGAGAGTGAGTGAAATTTTCCGATTCTCTTATATGTGAGGCTCTGTTTCATTAAATATGTTCGTGTCATACCTTAATTCTCATTCTTAGTCTTTGCATCTTTCAAAACATGATATTCATGAAGGGTTGACAATAATGCTTGATTTGTAGGCCCGATGTAGTGAGCAAGTATCATTTCATTAAACACTGCAATCAAGGGAATTTAATACTTGTAGTTTTTGATTGTCTTATCCCAATCCAAAAAGAATGTGATTTATGAAGCCACGAAAATGAATTGAATATGTAGAGTCCGTGTTCTTAGGAACATTGACTCTGACTGCTCGGGGACGATCAATATTAAATGTGAGGATGTTGATGATGGCCAGAAATGCCCATCATTTTCAATCCATTTCCGTGTCTGAAACGGCCATTTGATCGCATTACGGTCTTATATTAAATAAGAAAGCAGTCGAATTGGACTGATTTATGCATATCTGTAAAAATATTGAGCTGGTATGAAAAATGCATAAATATGTAATTTTGTTACACATTTATGTTGGAAAAATCCAAAAACATGAAAAAAAAAGAAAAAAAAAGAAAAAGGAGACAAAAAGATGGGAAAAGAAATGAAGACCCAAAAAAAATTTGACATCTTTCAGGAAATTACGACGCTACACTCAACTACGACCCTAAGCGTGTTCAGCGTCGTAGTTGAGTATAGCGACGAAGGCAGAAAATAAGGCAAGAATCTGGAGAAGAGCTACGACGTCAAGCAAAGCGTCGTAGACTAAGTGTAGCGACGTAGATGGAGTACAGTGTCGTAGGCTGTCCACTTAGAGACAAAGAAGTGTATTCGAAGTGGAAGACTACGCCGTTACACCTAACCTGGCCAGAATTCAAATTTCAGGGCCTGGGGGCCCATGGGCCTAGGGTTTCCCACCTATTTAAGGACAAGCTGACTCCTAGGATCATAATCATCAGACAGAATACAGAAACTTGGAGACAACTTGGTGTTCTTGAGTGTAATTACTTAGTTTAGTTAGGGTTTATTTTTCTGTATTATTTATCTTTCATGCATTTTTCCTAGTTTTTAGCTACTGTTAGTTTAGATTAGTGAGTGCTTAGCATTTTTAGACTTAGATAGCCACTGTTTTCATTATCTACAGCTTTGTAAACTTTCATTAAGGCTTGAAATACCCAAATAATGGGTATTGTCAAACCATTTTCTTATATATGGGAAGATAATCACAAAAAGAGTCCCAAATCATGAAATAGACTTGGTCTATGGATTTCTTGCTTTATTTCGGTTTCATGACCATTTGGTCATTTATTTTTCTGTTTACTTGAGGATGCAACATTTTCTCTTTTCTTTATGGATCCTCACGCATGATATGTTGGTCGGAAACCCTCACTTGGGTTGGTGGTTCATATTTGCATAGTTTCACACTTATTTCTCCTTTATCTTTATGCATTTTAGTGTACTGTTCATCCTTGTTTTACTACATATATGCATTTTGAACCATGGATATGAAAAATAGGATTTGCAATCGCATAGATTGCATTATCCAAAACAACACTTATGTCCTGAAGGGACTACGACGCTGACCGCCCTACGACGCTACCCACGGTAGCGACGTAGATAAAGGTTCTGCGTCGTAGTTACTTCGTGCTTAAGAAAAACTTGTTCTACGACGCTAGACCCTACGACGTAGACCATGTTCAACGTCGTAATCTTTGTCTAGAGTTGTAGAACCCAAAATACTTATTTTCTTATAGAAATCCACTTACGACGCTACACCCACGACGATATCTTTGGATAGCGTCGTAATTTAGTGTATAGCGTCGTACCCCCCTATTTTATCAAAACTTCTAACAACATACCTTACGACGCTGTTCTTACGACGATATTCTAAGATAGCATCGTAGCATCTCTCTAGCGTCGTAATTGGCATTTTTGCCAAACTTCTCATTTCTCCATTTTTCTCACTTAATTAATTGAACCTTTATATCAATATTTTGAGGTTGAAATCCAATAATTTCAACCTATGATTAATTTGATACAAAGAACTTTGTTCAATACTCCATTAAAAGAATTCTCTATAAAAATTAAACTCTTATGATCTAAGCATATAATCCGGAATGTAATTAATTATGGAATGAGTGGTTATTTGGACATAATGAGTAAATATGGATCAATTTCCATATCCTTGCATAAGAAACCAATGTCTCTCATACAAGATGACCCAAAAATATTTTCTTCTATTTATTTTGTCTTTGTCCGCATTGTGTGAAATGAATAGTGAAAAATATCATAGAATAATGTTGGCGAACGGTCCCTTCACCGGGAAATGAAGTAGCCCGTAGTCTGTGTATTAATTACTATTTGTTATTTTGCATGGTTTGGGTAGTGACTGACGAGGTCAGGCGAACGGTCCTCTCACCAGGAAATGAAGTAGCCACTCAGTCAGTATCTGTCCAAATACAGTTTTATTTTCTTATTTTATTTTCAAACCCAAATCTCAAGTTGTGCTAACCTAGTTGACATAGGTTGTAACACCCCGGTTTTTGGTCACCCAGGTCGGGATGTCACCGCCACACCTCCCTAGTAAGACACGACTTCTCCGAGCTTACTAAAGAGATGCAAGGCTAGGTATTGCAGTATTTAAAACATTTAAAGCATTCAAAATAGCCCATACAATATAATTCGAAAATAATAATAGCATAGCGCAGCGGAAATATTTAGTTTAGTACAGTATCGCAGCGGAAAATATAAAAAGGGCCGACATGGCCAAAACACGGGTTAAACAGGCCCGTTCATAATATAGTCTAAGTACGAAATTTTAAAAGCAAAATAACAATTCCCAAAATCCCATGCATGATTCGTGCTCATACAGGCTCATTCCACATATTCTGTAAAGAAAGGAATAAAAATGGTTTTGGTCAGCAAAATTGCTGAGTAAGTTAACACATGCATGATCGTAGGTTTAAAAGCCATAAATTTAATAATTTAACAAAAGCATGATAATAACATAATATTTAATTTCATCTAATCCATATCCAATAGCATAATTTATCTCAGGCTATATTTAATAACACATGTCACATGGTTCAAGATAATAGCCATACTTTAAATAAAGCATTTAAATAATTTAATTTGACAACAATATCATTTAATCTAGTTTAATTTAATTTAGAATCCCCATTACATTCCCGATTTGGTATTTCAAAGTTTCACGATAAAAATCGCGATGTCAACAAGTTTAGCCGGTAGCCCGGCGGCCGCAGCCGTATCAGCCATACCCAGTACCACTCCGGAGCCTCGGGAAACCCATACGGATATTCACGAGAGTGTAGGCTCTAAGTTTCGCCGTTTTGGCAATATCACATTTCAAGTATAGCGCGCGGGGTCACCATCGTCCATTACGGCACGAAGTGAATCGTTAGGGGGCCACCCTGCAGAGCACTCACCCCTAATTTTAATTTATCAAGTTTGTAAGGGGATTTAGTTTTTAAAATCTGCCTTCCATTGTGTTAATTTAGAAACAATATCTCAATTCGTTTCAACCCTAAAGGTTAATTCCATGTTTCAACAAGATTTCAAAATTTCGTTTCGGTAAATCACAGTTTACTCCAAAATTCTTCTAAAATCAGATTTAATTCCAAAAATTCCAAAATTTCATATCTGACTCGGAAACATCAAGATCTACAACTTTCGTGTTTTAACTTTTTCAATCCGAGATACCTAAGTAGGTCAAAATCGCCAATTTTCGCATAACAAGAAATCTGTCCGAGTTTAACATGTCACAGTTTAAAGATTTCAAATTCTAACATATCAATTCAACTCCAAACTTAATGAAATTTGACAGGGATCATCTTAAGACATTTATCTACAACTTTCATGTTTGGCCAAAGATCTAAAACAGCCTAGATCCTATGTCAAAAACGAGATCAAGATCATTCCTAAGTTCTGTCCAAGATTTCAAGATCTAGAATTAAACAGTTCGGTTTCAACGGGTTTTCACATAACAAATCAACTCCAAAAATTCTCAAATTTTTACAGTAGCTGGGTCTAAGTCTTAGGAACGTTTTTCGTGTTTTAAGTTTTTCCGTTTGAGTTCGTTTTAAGGGTGGAAAAATTCACCAAATCTGTTGCATCGGTAGAAAAATAAAAGTGGACAGATTTATGGTTCTTGTTGAATCTTTTAGGTTTCGAATGTTTTAAAATCTCCCAAAACCATGTAAGGTTAACTTACAGTGTCTATGAACGTCGGGAATGTCCAATTCGGAGGCGTGGCTTCCAGATCACCGTTTCTCCTCTCCGTTCGTCGGGTTCTACGATCTAGATTCGATACGGGGGTGTAGAAAGAAAAAGGAGATGATTAGGATTCGTTTTCGAATCGTTTATTGAATAAAGATTGGACTGAGACTTACCACGACTATGGAGATCTGTAGAGAAACTCGTCCAACAGCGTTCGTCTTGGTTTCGTGCCTCCGACGACTCCGGATTTAGGGTTTCGAACGTATAGAATGTTTTAGGGTTTTGTAAACTTGTTCGGGGCTCCCAAGGGGCTTATTTATAGAATTCTTAATTCATAGGGCGTCCACAACCGACCTAGAAGTCTGGAGTCGAGAGATGTTCAACCGAAATTCGAAAAATCCGCGTTCGGGCGAGAGATTCACGCAACAACCAAATCTGTGGGGTGGCGCGGTCGTGGCGCGCTGAAGCTCCTTTACCGCGCGGCCACCGCGCCGACTTCGCCTGGACTTCGGTCCGGGCGGGTCGTGCGATCCGTCGTGCTTTTCCGCCTCTCTTTCGGGTTTCTATCCCTCTATGCTCCCGAATTCTGATTTCCGGGGTATCTTCGGGTTCATACTCTCTCTCTAAATTTTCGCTCGAGTCTAATTGGATGTTTTGGACTCGAATACTCGAGTTCATTAGTGTCGGGTTTGGTGTACCATTTATCCATCCTTTTGTTTAATTAAATTCCTTTAATCCGTTTTTAAGTAAAAATCTCATTTCTCATTTCCTTATCTTTATTTATTTCTTTTATTTGCTGCATTTGTTTATTTATTTATAGTATTTATTTTATTTATTATTTATTTATTTAATTACTGTTTTATTTTATGTTGGAAAATTCTCGGGTATTACAGTCTACCCTCCTTAAGAATCAACTTCGTCCTCGAAGTTGTGTTTCGGCTTTTCTCGTCTCGTGCTAAGGTCTTGTGTTTGTTTTATTATGTTGTGACTGAACTTAGAATTAAAACTTCTAAGCTGCCTACGTACCCGGTAAAGAGATCAAGCCATAACGTAGTTCAAAATTTACAAAAATGCACGAAAAATTAGGGGGTATGACATCCTCTCCCCCTTAAGATTGCAGTTATGTCCCCATAACTGTGTCGGGATCGGTTTGGAACAATGTCGGGTATCGTTCCCTCATATCGATTCTACTTCCCAAGTTGCCGTCTCACTTTCGTGGTTTGACCAAAGAACCTTGATCATTTTGATGGTTTTGTTCCTCGTTACTCGTTCCTTAGTATCGAGAATACGCACTGGGACTTCTTCGTAAGTCAAATCTTCATCGAGCTCAATTATCTCCGGTTGAAGTACATGTGTCGGGTCCGGCACATACTTCTTTAGTTGCGAGACATGGAAGACATTATGAACTCTATCTAAGTGTGGCGGTAAGGCCAATCGGTAGGCTAGAGTTCCGACTCGTTCTAGAATTTCGTAAGGTCCTATGTATCGAGGACTTAACTTCCCTCGTTTGCCAAAGCGCATCACCCCCTTCATGGGTGATATCTTTAGCATGACCTTATCTCCCACTTGAAATTCTAGGTCTCGTCGTCTCACGTCAGCATAACTCTTTTGACGGTCTTGAGCGGCTTTCATCTTCCCTTGAATCACTTTGACTTGTTGAGCCATGTCTTCGATAAGTTGTGGTCCCACTACCACGGACTTATCGTTTTCTTCCCAGCTCAAAGGGCTTCGGCACTTTCGTCCATACAACGCCTCGAAAGGTGCCATGCCGATACTAGCATGGTAACTATTATTATAGGAAAACTCAATCAAGGGTAAATGAGATTCCCAATTTCCTTTGAATTCCAACACACATGCTCTCATCATGTCTTCTAGTGTTTGGATTGTTCTCTCGGTTTGTCCATCCGTCATCGGGTGGAATGCGGTGCTCATTTTGATTTGAGTACCGAGAGCTTTTTGTAACTCCGTCTAGAAATGAGAGACAAATCTACTGTCTCTATCGGAAATGATATCATGTGGTACTCCATGTCGTCGTACCACATTATCAATGTAGGCTCGGGCCAATTGGTCCATAGTCCACGTGTCTTTCATTGGGATAAATATGGCTGTCTTCGTTAGCCTATCCACAATCACCCAAATCTTGTTCATGCCTTTAGGTGATCGGGGTAATCCCGAGACAAAGTCCATTGAGATGCTATCCCACTTCCAACTTGGAATCTCTAGTGGTTGCATCAATCCTAAGGGTTTATGTCGCACTGCCTTAACCTTTTGGCAGGTGAGACATCTCGCCACGAAATTTGCCACTTCCTTCTTCATTCCCGGCCACCAATAGATCTTCTTCAGATCTTTATATAGCTTGTCACCTCCGGGATGTACGGAATATGGCGTGTTGTGCCCTTCCTCCATCAACCTTTGCTTCAACTCGGCACATTTAAAAGGCACACACCATCTACCTTTGAAACGGATGCTTCCACCCTCGTGGACAGCAAATCCTATTGCCTTCCCTTCGGCAATATACCCTTTTATCTTCTCGAGTTTCGGATCGCCCGGTTGAGCGAGTCGAATCTCGTCCAATATTGGAGTTTCTACGACCATGGCACTGACCGTTTCTCTCACTGTGCCAGGATGCACAAGTTCTAACTCCAATCTTGCCAAATCCATGTACAATGCCGCGCGGAATTACCAACGAGTTTGTCACGTGTTGGGTTTTCCGACTTAGGGCATCGGCTACCACATTCGCCTTCCCCTCGTGGTATGCTATCTCTAAATCGTAGTCCTTAATGAGTTCCAACCACCTTCGCTATCTCAAATTCAACTCCTTTTGAGTGAATATATATTTCAAGCTCTTGTGGTCGGTGAACATTCGACACTTACGCCCATAAAGATAATGTCTCCATATCTTTAGAGCGAAAACGACCGCTGCCAACTCCAGGTCATGTGTCGGATAATTTTCCTCGTGAGGTTTCAGTTGGCGTGATGCATAGGCTACGACTCTCGAGTCTTGCATCAAAACACAACCTAAACCTTCCTTCGAAGCATCGCTATATACTTCGAAGTCACCATTCTCTGATGGTAGTGTTAATACGGGTGTTGTGAGTCGTTTCTTCAGCTCTTGAAACGAGGTCTCACATGCTTCGGTCCACTCGTATTTTGCTCCTTTCTTAAGTAGCTGGGTCAAAGGACGTGCAATCCTTGAAAAGTCCTTCACAAATCGTCTATAATATCCGGCTAACCCAAGGAAACTCCTTATTTCCGTTGGACTTTTCGGAGTTGCCCATTCAGTTACGGCAGAGACTTTTGCCGGATCCACTGATACTCCATCAGCGGATACTATGTGTCCGAGAAATGCCACTTCTTTCAGCCAGAAGTCACATTTCGACAGCTTGCCGTATAGCTGATTTCTTCGCAAGATCTCCAACACCTGATGTAAGTGTTTCGCATGCCCCTCCTCGCTCTTCGAGTAGATCAGGATGTCGTCAATGAACACTACGACACACTGGTCTAACAATTCTCGGAACACGTTGTTCATGAGATTCATGAACATGGCCGGAGCATTTGTTAACCCGAAGGATAACACTGTGAACTCGTAATGGCCATATCGTGTTCGAAACGCCGTCTTTGGAATGTCCTTCTCGGCAATCCTCAATTGATGATACCCAGATCGCAAATCGATCTTCGAGAATACTGAAGCTCCCTTCAGTTGATCAAACAGATCTCTATTCTCGGTAGGGGGTATTTATTCTTAATGGTCACTTGGTTTAGTCCTCGGTAATCTATGCAAAGACGTAGTCCTCCGTCTTTCTTCTTGACAAACAAAACCGGTGCTCCCCAAGGGGACGTACTCGGTCTTATGTAGCCTTTTCCCAATAGCTCCTCGAGTTGTTCCTTTAACTCCTTCATTTCCAGTGGTGCCATCCGGTACGGAGCTTTTGAGACAGGCTCTGTCCCCGGAATGAGATCTATGGTGAATTCAAGATCTCTCTCAGGTGGCATGCCCGGAACGTCTTCAGGGAATACGTCCGGGTATTCTCTTACCACTGGTATGCTATCAACCTTGTTCTCTTCCGCCTCAAGGTTGTGCACATAGCACGCATATAGTTCATACCCCTTACGCATCAAGTTACTTAGTTTAAGTGCACTAACGATTTTGTTACTTTTCTTAGGGGGCTGAGAGTAAAAGATAACTCTCTTTCCCCTACTTTTTGACAAGGTGATCTTTTGCTTTTGGCATTCGATCACCGCTTTATACTGGGATAGCCAATCCATCCCCAGTATGATGTCAAAGTCTCTTAAGTTAAATTCTACCAAGTTCGCGAAGAATTCTACGTTCTTTATCACTATAGGAATTCCGTTATATCGTTTAGAGCAAGACACTACTTCTCCAGAAGGCAATTGAATTCCTAAGCTAATTCTCTCGCACTTAGGTAGATCTAACTCAGGCACTATCCTTGATGCAATAATTGAGCAACTAGCTCCGGAATCAAATAGAACTCTAAGGGGTGTATTCAAAACGTGAAATGTACCTGCCATCACTTCTCCTTGCGCAGGCACGTCCGCTTGGTTTACCACATTGAGCCTCCCCACAGGGAGTCCTTGGTTGCCCTGCTGATTCGCATTCGGCTGCTGATTTTGTTGCTGGTTTTGATTCTGTGGGGGCGGAGGTCGTTGGTTCTGGTTCTGGTTTTGCGGCCTATTTTGAGGGGGTCTGTACCCTTGGTTATTGCCGTTTCGCCCGTTTTGGTTTTGAGGCTGTTCTTGCCCCGCGACCAAATCGTCCCTCTTCGTTATGTTCTCGAGCCTAGTTCGACATTCCCGTCGAACGTGACCCATTCGACCGCATCGGTAACAAGCGCCTTGTTGCGGGCATCCCCTTGCCAGATGTGGTCGTCCACATCGCGGGCAAGGCGGTACCGGATCTTCTTGATTGAACCTCCTTCCCGTGTTGTTTTGTTGGGGCCTATTCGACCCTCTGCGCTGCTCGTTCCTTCCAGTGTTGTTCTCGTTTCTTGAGTCTCGGCTTCTCTTGTCCTGAGGACCCCTGCTGGACTCCCCACTCACCCTTCTTTTCAGCTGCTGCACGCGTGCTACTGCTACAGCGCGATCGTATACGGCTTGCAAATCGGGGTAGTGTACCCCCGCGATCACTTCGCGCACAGACAGGTTCAGTCCCATCTCGAACTTCTGTGCCTTCTCTGCATCAGTAGGCACTAGCCTTGGTGCGAACCTCACCAGCTCCTTGAAGCGGGTGTAGTATTCCTGCACCGTTTGGCTTCCTTGCTTCAACGACAGGAATTCTTCGTACATGGCAGCTTTGGTACTCAAGGGATAGAATCGATCCCTGAGTAGTTCCATCATCTCCATCCACGAGTAAGGCTCGTCATCTTCAGTTAGTTTGGATTGCGTTGCTTGCCACCAGTCATCAGCTTCGCCTCCCAAGTAGTATGAAGCGACATGTACCCTCTCTCCTTCCGGACATTTGACCGCTCCCAGCAGCTTGTCAAAAGTCCGGATCCATTCCTCCAGTTTAGCTGGATCCTCCTCACCAGCATAGTGGGGCGGCTGGTAGGGATTCACCATCGCTAGGTAGTTAGGGCGAGCTTGGGGCGGAGGTACCGCCGCAGCTTGACCCTGGTTGACTTGCGCGTTCCCGAGCGCAATCAACACTTCCTCTATCGTCCTAAGACGATCGCCCACATTGTTCGGTGCGGGGGCGTCCCGCGCACCTTGGGGTTGTTCCATCTCAGGTTGAATTGGTTCAGTGACGTTTGGTAGTGTCTCAGTAGGAGTTTCAGTGGTGGTTTGGGGAGCGGTTTGAGTTCTTCCTCTTCCTCTGGGTGCCATTCTGGTACAAATAGGATAGTTTAGGACTGATGGATTAAGCATATAGTCTAAGCAATTTCTATGAATGTATATGTGTGCAGTAATTTAGCACGTGGTGCTTGTTCGGATTAAGAAGCATCGTATGCTTCGGGGTTTTATTTTATTTTGTTTTGTTTGTTTTGAAAAAGAATAAATGGGGCATTTTATTTCCTCAAAAGAAATTTTAGTACAAAAGTAGAAATATTTTCCCAGCAAAATAATATCTAACAATAGAATCTCTAGTGCCTCATGACGTCTCCCGGTGGGGTAGCAAGATCTTCCTCCGGATCTTCCTCCTCCGAACTCGGCGGTAGTAGGTCGTCAAAGATAGTGTTTAAATCTTGCCCGTGGGCATCGATGTATTCCTTTAGTATTAAGTTTTGTGTAGTGAGGGTTTGGACTTGGCGCTCGAGTTGGTTTATGCGGTGATGATCCGCCTCTCTCAAGTTGCCCATGTGATGTAAATTGGCCTCCAATTGAGCCATACGGTACTTCATTTGCTCTAGGGTTTGGTGGGAATCGAGATGAACACTCATCATCCTGACCATCAACTGCATCATGTCTTGACTAGCCATCTAGCGCAAGCAAGAGATCTAGGTTAATATTCGCCAAGATTCTAGGTTCAATTCGCCAAGATTCTAGGTTCAAGTTTCGCCAAGATTCTAAGTTCAAGTTTCCAAGATTCTAAGTTCAAGTTTCCAAGATGCTAAGTTCAAGTTTCGCCAAGATGCTAAGTTCAAGTTTCGCCAAGATTCTAAGTTCATAGCAGAGATGCAACATGCATATGAAAATGATAATTCCCCCCAATAATAATTTAATACATCATATATTTTTCCATGGGTTTTAAAATAAAGAATAAAAATTCTTCCATGGAAATAATACTTTAAAATTTAAAATAATAGTCAAAATATTAATAGTAGTTTAAAAATAATAATGGTTTAAAAATAATAGTTTAAAAATAGCCGGGCTCTGATACCAACTTGTAACACCCCGGTTTTTGGTCACCCAGGTCGGGATGTCACCGCCACACCTCCCTAGTAAGACACGACTTCTCCGAGCTTACTAAAGAGATGCAAGGCTAGGTATTGCAGTATTTAAAACATTTAAAGCATTCAAAATAGCCCATACAATATAATTCGAAAATAATAATAGCATAGCGCAGCGGAAATATTTAGTTTAGTACAGTATCGCAGCGGAAAATATAAAAAGGGCCGACATGGCCAAAACACGGGTTAAACAGGCCCGTTCATAATATAGTCTAAGTACGAAATTTTAAAAGCAAAATAACAATTCCCAAAATCCCATGCATGATTCGTGCTCATACAGGCTCATTCCACATATTCTGTAAAGAAAGGAATAAAAATGGTTTTGGTCAGCAAAATTGCTGAGTAAGTTAACACATGCATGATCGTAGGGTTTAAAAGCCATAAATTTAATAATTTAACAAAAGCATGATAATAACATAATATTTAATTTCATCTAATCCATATCCAATAGCATAATTTATCTCAGGCTATATTTAATAACACATGTCACATGGTTCAAGATAATAGCCATAATTTAAATAAAGCATTTAAATAATTTAATTTGACAACAATATCATTTAATCTAGTTTAATTTAATTTAGAATCCCCATTACATTCCCGATTTGGTATTTCAAAGTTTCACGATAAAAATCGCGATGTCAACAAGTTTAGCCGGTAGCCCGGCGGCCGCAGCCGTATCAGCCATACCCAGTACCACTCCGGAGCCTCGGGAAACCCATACGGATATTCACGAGAGTGTAGGCTCTAAGTTTCGCCGTTTTGGCAATATCACATTTCAAGTATAGCGCGCGGGGTCACCATCGTCCATTACGGCACGAAGTGAATCGTTAGGGGGCACCCTGCAGAGCACTCACCCCTAATTTTAATTTATCAAGTTTGTAAGGGGATTTAGTTTTTAAAATCTGCCTTCCATTGTATTAATTTAGAAACAATATCTCAATTCGTTTCAACCCTAAAGGTTAATTCCATGTTTCAACAAGATTTCAAAATTTCGTTTTGGTAAATCACAGTTTACTCCAAAATTCGTCTAAAATCAGATTTAATTCCAAAAATTCCAAAATTTCATATCTGACTCGGAAACATCAAGATCTACAACTTTCGTGTTTTAACTTTTTCAATCCGAGATACCTAAGTAGGTCAAAATCGCCAATTTTCGCATAACAAGAAATCTGTCCGAGTTTAACATGTCATAGTTTAAAGATTTCAAATTCTAACATATCAATTCAACTCCAAACTTAATGAAATTTGACAGGGATCATCTTAAGACATTTATCTACAACTTTCATGTTTGGCCAAAGATCTAAAACAGCCTAGATCCTATGTCAAAAATGAGATCAAGATCATTCCTAAGTTCTGTCCAAGATTTCAAGATCTAGAATTAAACAGTTCGGTTTCAACGGGTTTTCACATATCAAATCAACTCCAAAAATTCTCAAATTTTTACAGTAGCTGGGTCTAAGTCTTAGGAACGTTTTTCGTGGTTTAAGTTTTTCCGTTTGAGTTCGTTTTAAGGGTCGGAAAAATTCACCAAATCTGTTGCGTCGGTAGAAAAACAAAAGTGGACAGATTTATGGTTCTTGTTGAATCTTTTAGGTTTCGAATGTTTTAAAATCTCCCAAAACCATGTAAGGTTAACTTACAGTGTCTATGAACGTCGGGAATGTCCAATTCGGAGGCGTGGCTTCCAGATCACCGTTTCTCCTCTCCGTTCGTCGGGTTCTACGATCTAGATTCGATACGGGGGTGTAGAAAGAAAAAGGAGATGATTAGGATTCGTTTTCGAATCGTTTATTGAATAAAGATTGGACCGAGACTTACCACGACTATGGAGATCTGTAGAGAAACTCGTCCAACAGCGTTCGTCTTGGTTTCGTGCCTCCGACGACTCCGGATTTAGGGTTTCGAACGTATAGAATGTTTTAGGGTTTTGTAAACTTGTTCGGGGCTCCCAAGGGGCTTATTTATAGAATTCTTAATTCCTAGGGCGTCCACAACCAACCTAGAAGTCTGGAGTCGAGAGATGTTCAACCGAAAGTCGAAAAATCCGCGTTCGGGTGAGAGATTCACGCAACAACCAAATCTGTGGGGTGGCGCGGTCGTGGCGCGCTGAAGCTCCTTTACCGCGCGGCCACCGCGCCGACTTCGCCTGGACTTCGGTCCGGGCGGGTCGTGCGATCCGTCGTGCTTTTCCGCCTCTCTTTCGGGTTTCTATCCCTCTATGCTCCCGAATTCCGATTTCCGGGGTATCTTCGGGTTCATACTCTCTCTCTAAATTTTCGCTCGAGTCTAATTGGATGTTTTGGACTCGAATACTCGAGTTCATTAGTGTCGGGTTTGGTGTACCATTTATCCATCCTTTTGTTTAATTAAATTCCTTTAATCCCTTTTTAAGTAAAAATCTCATTTCTCATTTCCTTATCTTTATTTATTTCTTTTATTTGTTGCATTTTTTTATTTATTTATAGTATTTATTTTATTTATTATTTATTTATTTAATTACTATTTTATTTTATGTTGGAAAATTCTCGGGTATTACAGTCTACCCTCCTTAAGAATCAACTTCGTCCTCGAAGTTGTGTTTCGGCTTTTCTCGTCTCGTGCTAAGGTCTTGTGTTTGTTTTATTATGTTGTGACTGAACTTAGAATTAAAACTTCTAAGCTGCCTACGTACCCGGTAAAGGGCTCAAGCCATAACGTAGTTCAAAATTTACAAAAATGCACGTAAAATTAGGGGGTATGACATAGGTCAATGTCATCTGGTAATTAAGACAGTAATAGAGCATGTAGGTTTTCAGCCCAATTCACAGACAGTGAGTGGTCCGAATGACAGCGACCACTGTCATTCTGATCAGTTTACTGTCTAAAATCATCCCACCTGGAATAGTCAGGACCTGGATAGCAGATGTTTGCAGTCTAGATTATCCTGATTATTTTTGTCATCTTTTTAGCCAAATAAATTCTTCTCATCTCCGGCTATTTCATCTCTGTGTCTCACATTCTGTCTAAACCCGTCTTATTTTGGGTTAATTTTATTTTGCACTTCTCATATAAATTTATGCATGATACTATTATGTAAATACTGTGGTCATAATTATTTTGGGATCCATCCCTTGGACAGAGAAGTCTTGATTTTTGATCAGATGTCTCATAATAAATTTCCAACAAAAATTCATTTACAAAATCCAGATCTAAGTAAGGGATAAATTCCACAGTTATGACTAATTCATATTCTACCGGGGGTTAATTTTGGGAAATTAGAAGCAGAGTCAGCGATTAGGTCTCATCTAGACTGAAAGGGTCTGTGTTCTTATTGAGAGTCTAGTACCTGTTTAGGGAATGATTTTCACATCGATTATTTTCCAAAATTGCTATGTGTTGGGAATTTAGTCTTAACTGTCACACCGAGATGGGATCCACTTGGATTCAAATACAGTGTGATAGGTAATTCTAGAGGAACAATGCGTAGGCCTTGGTTATTTTCTAAGATAGGGTTGAGTTCCTTTCAAACTGCTATTCTCTTCTGCCAAAGCCTATTTTGAGTCCTGAGTGAGTGCATCCGGAAAGAACTAATCTATTAGTTCGTTTCATTAGTTTGTATCTCATAACCACCCGAAAGGAAGTGAACACTGCGAGCGGTTCACCGAGATCGGGGAATTCTTGATCCACGTCCGGTCATCCTGACTGGGGGCTTTCTTTTACTACCAGTACGGAGCTTTTGAAACTTCAGAGCGATAGGATTTTAAATGCTTTCTTTACTGCTTTCTTTAATCGCTTTCTTTTAATCACTTTCATAGAGGTCACTCAAATGTGTCACTAGATCTTCTAACTGCTACTAGGACTGAGAGTTAAAGGATAGTTCAGGGCTTAATTAGAATCTTTGGGTGTGACCGGGGGAATGATGGGAGTACTTGGCATCTCAATAAATGATTTGTCAGGTGTTGCTTGTCCACCACAGATAAATAATGTAACTTTGCAAGGCCTGTGAGGGGAGTTATGAGTCTGTGGTATCTTAGATTATGATTTCTTAAGAGCATGTAAATTCTTACCGCAAGTACCTGTCTGTTAAAGGGAACACAATATATAAAACATGAGAGTTAGCTAATTGATGGATTATCCCAAACAAAGATCTGTGTAATTAAAATGGAAGTTTAATTGTGACTCATCTGAATCTTGTCCAATTTTTATTATTTTCTTCATGTCCCTTCTGTCTCATTTTAAATTTGCTTTCTTAGAATAATTTTAACCGCTTTCTTAGAATAATTTTATTGCTTTCTTAGATTAAATTTAATTCGCTTTCTAGAATATTTTATTTGCTTTGCTTTATTTTACTGCTTTCATAGCTTAGTTTAAATTCTGTCAAGTAGTTGATAATCAAACACAAACTTGAATCGAGTAACTGAGTGGAAAATCTTATAAAACAATGTGGGCCCTGCTTCTATCGCACATCCTCCAGTGAACGATCCGGTACTTACTATAAATACTGCAATTTTTGACTCCGTGCGCTTTCGCGGGCACAGTTTCTTAACACGAGTAAATAAAAACGTGACAACCTATAAATATATCCCTAATCCCAACTCCGCCTTCATAAATCGATTTTCATTAAATAAAATCAAGACCGGGATTAATTATTATATTCTACTTTCTTAAAAAAATACTCGTGTGGGAAATCTGTCAAAAGTTTCAACTGCCCGACAGTCAACACACATACGCCATTCGCCATTCTTCTTCGGAACAAGTAAGACTGGAACAGCACACGGAGACAAACTTTCTCGAACCCAACCTTTTTCGAGCAGTGCTTGTACTTGCCGCTGAATTTCCTTTGTTTCTTTGGGATTCATGCGGTACGCAGGTCTATTGGGGATCGAAGCTCCGGGTACAAAGTCCATACGATGTTCCACACCTCGGAGTGGTGGTAAGCCAGCTGGCACTTCTTCCGGAAAGATATCCTGATTTTTGTCGAGCATTCTGGAAAATTCCAAAGGCAAATCAGGTGCAGTATGGACAGTTCTATTGAGAGATTCATCAGGTTTAATTAATGCAAGAAAACAGTGACCTGAGAAATCAGGTTCTTTTGCTGCTTGCTGAAATGCTGTTTTGGTCAATATCAGACATTGATCCAAGTTTGATGAATCTTCACCTATTTTGGCTTTTCCTCTTTCTTTTGCCTTGTTGTCAGCTTCCGCTTGAGCTACTTTATTTTTCAACTTCTCCTGGTCCAACCTGACAGCTTTCACAGATAAGGGTTTAAACAGATATTCCTTTTGTCCATGTTTAAAATATAAAACATTAGATTTTCCTCGGTAAGTGGCGTCCTTATCATAAAGCCACGGTCTTCCAAGCAAAACGTGACAAGCGTTCATAGGAACGACATCACATAATACTCTTTCCGAGTAGGTGCCCTTCGTGATAGGGACCCATGCCTGTTGGGAGACCTTGGTCTTGCCACTGTTGTTCATCCAGTGTAGTAAGTAGGGACTGGAATGCTCCTCTGTTGGTAGCTGCAATCTGCGCACAGTATACAAACTAACAATATTAGTGCAGCTCCCGTTATCAATAATGACAGTGGCATTATTGCCCTGAATGGTGCAACGACAATGGAAGAGATTTTCCCTTTGTTCGTTGGGTGAGATTTCTGGCTCTCTGTCAGCGTTTAGTACCTGCATGGCTACCAGCAGATTCACATCTTCCTCATTGTCCTCATTGATTTCTGGATTGACTGGTTCATCAATTTGATAGCGCCTTGGATCTTCGTCATAGTCATCCTCGTCCTCAGAATCAACAACTTTGAATACTCCTGGTTCAACCTCGATCACAGGTCTTTCATCCTCGCCTGTATTGAGTATAGCCACTCGTCTTGGATTATTGCATTCATTTGCATAATGGCCTTTCTTGCCGCATTTCCAAAAAGTGATTTCTCTTTTGTCTTTGGCGGGTGGATGTTGATCTCGGCCCGGATTCCGGTTCCGATCTTCCCGGTGGTATTCCCTGAAATTTTTACCCAGTTCAAACCTTTTAGGCCTGTAACCTCCCTCGTCACGAACCGGCGACGGTGTTGGATGGAGAATTTTGGGTTTCTCTGTCCTCTCGGGTGGTCGGATTAACCATGGCTTGTTTGGGTTGTAACCTGTAGAAGTCCGGTGGGTTCTCCTTTTGAGTTGGGCCTCAAACTTTGCGGCTTTTCTCACCAGATCAGTGATATTCACATACCCTCTCATGTCCATTTCTTCGAAGATTTCGGGTCTCAAACCTTTCGCGAATCTGGTCAGGGTGATCAACGGATCTTCATTGAACTGTGCTTGCATCATGAGCATTTCCATTTCGCGGTAGTATTCTTCAACAGTCTTTGATTCCTGCTTCAGACTGATCACCTTCATGTACATATCTGGCTTGTAGGTAGGAGGCACGAATCTTCTCTCCATGAGTTGTAAAAAATATTCCCAGTCGGTGACTTGGGGTTGTCCGGCATTGTGATGATCAATTGTGAACTTTTGCCACCAGAGTTGGACATAATCTTTGAATTCTTGAACTGCCAACTGGATCTTCTTGAAGTCAGAGTAGTTGTGGCAGTTGTAGATCATTTCCATTGTGTTCCTCCAATCGTGGAATTCATTCGGATCACCAGTCCCTCTGAAAGTAGGGATGGTGAATTTGATACACTGCAGATTGTCATCCACGTCATCGTGATCATCACGGTCCCTTACAGGCGCATTCTGGTGCCGATTTTGCATAGGTGGTGGAGGCATGGCCAAGGGATCATTGATGCGTAACCCTTCGACTGCGACAGGAGGACGAGGGATTGGAGCCATGGGAGGTGGTGTTCTTCGAGCACTGGGCCCTTGCCGACGATCAAACGTCCCTATCGTGACTTGTTCCGCTTCCCTTTCGGCTATGGCCTCCTCTGTATCAGCCATGCCAGTTCCTTGGATATGGCTATTGCTCCCAGATGCTCCATTTTGTCCGGAGGCGGAAGGATGATAGAAAGCATCTTCCAGCCTTCGTTCAACCCGTTGCATCAATCGTTGTGCCAAGGCCTCATCTTGTAATTTCATGCGCCCTGCAAATTCATTGCTCAAATTATCAATGCGCTCATTTACGGCAGTAATATTTGAAACATTAGCATCAAGAGTTTGTTTAAGGGTTTCGAAATCAGCCCTTTTAACAGTATTCTCGCTCATTGATCGTAGCATCTCCATGATGTCAGTCAAATTTGGCTCTGTGTTTCCTGCCATGATGCTTAGAAAAATAATATAGATATAAGGTAGGTCAGAAAAATAAGTGCTGAATTATATAGAGTGATCACTCAAATTTGCACCGAATCCTGGTTCTCAACACCACTTCAGTTCGTTGCCTGCTCAGATAGTTCAATCAGATGCAAGAGAAGTACACACAGATATTTCGTACGCACAGCTCAAGAGTCAAATGAACTGTTCGACTCAATCAAGGAACGCACAGATATGTAGGTGTGTACTGCAATCGGATCAAGTTCACAGTTTTAAACAGATATCGCAAGCGAAGAACAGTGATATTTGTCCCAATTTAGAAGTGCAAAAATAAAGCTCAAGAAAAAGCACTCGAGAAATCAAACCCAATTTACTCAAATGACTTCTCGGGCTAGGTTTCACTGAATGCCAGTCACGATATCCACTTTATTGTACAAGTACTTGATAATGGCCAAAATTGTCCATTATTTCCAATCCATTTCCGTGTCTGAGACGGACATTTTGATCGTGATTCCATCTTATCTCAATAAGAAAGCAGTTGAATTTGACAGATTAATGCGAGTTTGTAAAAACATCGAGCCGGTAACAAAAAGACACAAAATATGCAATTTTAATTGTATTTGTGTTAGAAAGATCCAAAAACATGAAAAAAGCAAAAAGAAAAGAAAAAGGAATGAAAAGATGGGCAAAAGAATAAAAAGCCCACAAAAACCAAAAAGATGGGAAAAAGATTGAAAATCTCACAACTGAAATTTGGTTAAGTATTGAAGCATAGTTCGAATTGTGAGCAATTCGAATTAATTCGAATAGCACAACAATTCGAATTGCTAAAAGAGAGCAAAGAATTGGTTAAGTGTTGGAAGGGATGCAGAAGTCTAATTCGAATTGTTCAAGTTCGAATTAATTCGAATTAGGGAATGAAGAGAGAAGAAACCCAAAGGCAAGAAGAAGATGCAATTCGAATTGTCCAAGTTCGAATTAATTCGAATTGGCACAAACAATTCGAATTGCCAACAAGTGCAAGGAAGCCAAGCAGAAACCCTCATCCAATTCGAGAAAATACCAATTCGAATTATCCCAACAATTCGAATTGATAACTGAAGGCCAAAATCCCAGCTCAAGGAAGAGATCTCACAATTCGAATTAATTCGAATTGGTTGAGATAATTCGAACTTCACTCAACAATTCATCCAAATGAAGCTGTGGAGCATGGACACAACACTGGTGGGCCTAGGGTTTTGAAGATTGTCTATAAAAGCAGACCTTCCACAACAGAATAAGAGATCAAGAATTTTAGCCAAAAAGCAGCTTGGGACAAAAAGAACAGCAGGAGGTTCCACACCCCTTAAGGGTTAGGTAGGTAGTTTAGTTTAGTTTAGTTTAGTTTATTTTTCTTGCAAGTAGTGTAACCTTTACATGCTTTGATCTTAGTTTAGTGTAGAAGCAGTTTGTGTAACCCTTAGAGTAGCCATTTTCCATATTTTTACATGCTTTCTAGTTAGAATAAACCCTACCTTCAAGCTAATGATGGTTTTGGGTTCTTTATTTTGCTTTCAAAGTGTCAATACAAGGAAAATTTCCAGAAATGGTTTTGTTCATGTATTATGGCACTCTTTAATGATTTCCCTAGAAATAAATGCTTAGTATGTTTGTTTGTTTCAACTAGGTTACATTTATTATGTCCTAGTTGACATTCAAACTTAATAAATGCATGTTTGGTGGGTTTTTGGCTTGATTTAGTGCCTTAGAGCTTCAAATAAGTGTTCCTAGATTTTAGATGTCTTTAGGTTTGTTAAAATTTATTTCCATGCTTTATTTTTTTCCTGCCTTGTTTTTATTTTATGCTACCTTAGAGAACTTGAGTGTTCTTAGTTTATTCATGCAGTTCTTAGATAACTAGATGTTTTAGGCTCTTTGATCTTTGAATCTTTTGTTTGT
This sequence comes from Hygrophila difformis, assembly GCA_030278955.1. Classification (NCBI taxonomy): domain Eukaryota; kingdom Viridiplantae; phylum Streptophyta; class Magnoliopsida; order Lamiales; family Acanthaceae; genus Hygrophila; species Hygrophila difformis. The sequence goes on along the minus strand of JAOANR010000008.1, from coordinate 37,700,551 downwards.
AGAAATAGGGTTTGAATCTGGCCAATACCCACTGGATATGTATTTGTGTATTTCTTGAAAATCTCACTAGGGTGGCTGTGAAATGACATTGATGTGAGATGAGGGATTTAGTAAATCTAAACCCATCATTACAGTACAGTGTTCACCTAACCCATACTTGTGAGAACAAAAATTGTTGCTGTCTGAAAATATGTAATTCGAATTGAGGCAATTCGAATTATCTCGAATTGCCTAAGAAATTCGAAGTGCATAGCCAAAAACTTCATCCATGTGATTTTCAACCAATTCGAATTATCCAATTCGAATTAATTCGAATTGCTAAACAATTCGAATTGGCTTGAAAACCACATTGTATCCATTGTCATCCCTTCATGCCTTAGTTTATTTTTCACCTCCTACCAATTCGAATTGTCCAATTCGAATTAATTCGAATTGCTGGACAATTCGAATTCACCTTCCCCTTTGAGGTATATGCCTCAGTCAATTTTGAGCAAGGAAAGGACTTCATTAATTCGAGTTGTCCAATTCGAATTAATTCGAATTGCTCAACAATTCGAATTAGATGATATCTCATTCCTTTGCAAGGATTAATTGGGTAAGATTATACTTCATTCTTCATGCATTCTCAATTCGAATTACCCTAATAATTCGAATTGAACTTTTCTTTTATTTTGAAAACTCCAAAAACATTTTCTTTCATGATTTGTGTAAGTTGCATGGGTGTATTGGGCCTAGGCCCATTTCACCTAACTTTATCCATTACACATTTCAACCTATTAGTGTCCATTTATTGTGTGCTTAACACACACACAATACCAAAAATATTTTCTTACTTTTACTTTTTTTCTCTTTCATTGTGTGTATGAACGGATAATGAGAAACGCACAGATTAATGTTGGTGAAAGGTCCCTTCACAGGGATATCGACTAACCCGTCTTCTGTATGTCAATCATTATCTGTTATTTTGCATGATCTGATTAGTGGTTGGTGGAAGCTTCGGCGAGCGTTCTCTTCACTAAGAGTTTCGATTAGTCACTCAGCCAATTCCTAATCAGATACAGTTTTAATTCTCCTTATCTTAATTTCTCAACCTGAATTCAAGTTGCAATAGTATCAACTGATGTCGACCAACATCAGTTGAGAAATATTACAGCAAGAAATATGTGGGTTCTTCTTCCACTCACAGACAAAAGAAAACTAAATGACGGCGGTCACCGTTGTTTGGAATTCTTTCTGTCTAAAATCAGTCATCTGGGAAAATTGGGAACCAGACAGCAGATGTTTGCAGTCCGGAAAACCCCAACTATCTCTGGCACTCTTTTTAGCCAATTTCTTCTCATCTCAGGCTAATCCACCTTTGTGTATCGCATTCTGTCTAACCCCACCATATATTTTGGGGTATTTTATTTTCCTTTTCATATACTTGTATGCATGATACTATTATGTAGATGTTCTGGTCTTATTATTATTTTGGGGATCCTTCCCCTTGGACACAGAAGTCTTGCTCTAAATCAGATGTTGCATAATAAATTTCCAACAAAAATTCCTTTATAAAATCCGGATCTGAGTAAGGGATAAATTCAACAGTTATGACTAATTCATATTCCACTGGGGATTGATTTCGAGAGCTTAGAAGCAGAGTCAGCGATTAGGTCTCATCTAGACTGAAAGGATCTGTGTTTTAATTGAGAGTTTAGTACCTGTCTAGGGAATGATTTTCAAATATTCATTTGCTTCTCAAAATTGCTGTGTGTTGGAAATCTGATATTAGATATCGCATTAAGTCAACATCCACTTGGGTGTAGATGAGATGTGATAAATAATACTAGAGGAACAACATATAGGCCTTGGTGAATTTCTAAGGTAGGGTCGAGTATTCCTTCGACTACTATCTTCTTCTGCCAAAGTCTAAAATTGAGTCTTGAGTGAGTACATCCGGAATAGGTTCATTTATGGATCTGTTTCATTTAGTTTGTATCTCATAACTACCCAGATGTTGTAAGCCCTGTGGCTTATTGATATCTCGGGGGTTCTTGATCTGCATCTGGTCACCAAGACCAGGGGCTCTTTTATACTAACGGAAAGAGACGTTTTTAACAATTCCGAGTGATAGATTTAAATGCTTTCTTTACAGCTTTCTTTACTGCTTTCCTTTAAATGCTTTCATAGAGGTCACTCGGAAGAATTAGGGGCTGTCCATCTGTTAAAAGGTTTGAGAGTTATGGAATGGTTTGGGGCTTGATTTGAAACTTTGGGTGTGACATGGGGAATGATAGCAGTACTTGGCATGTCAACTAATGATTTGACAGGTGTTGCTCGTCCACCGTAAATAATTAACATACTTTTGCAAGGCATTGCAAGGGGAGTTAAGAGTTTATGGTATCTTAGAAATTGTTGTCTTAAGAGCATGTAAATTCTCACCATAAGTACCTGTCTGTTAAAGGGAACATGGTGTAGAAAGCATGAGAGTTAGCTAACTAGAGGATTATCCCAAGCTAAGATCTGTATAACAAAATGGAAGTTTAATTGTGTTTCATCTGAACCTTGTCCAATTTTTATTATTATTTCCTCCCTGTCCCTTCTGTCATATTTAAACTTGCTTTCTAGATAGTGTAGCATAATTTTATATTGCTTTCATAGTATAGATTTAATTGCTTTCCTTGATCTAGTTACCATGCTTTGTAGAATAATTTTTACTGCTTTCATGATCTGGTTTAATTTATGTCAAGTAGTTGTTAGAAAACCTTGCAAAACTTGAAACGAGTAACCGAATGGAAAATCTTAGTAAACGACGTGGGCCCTGCTTCCATCGCACATCCTCCAGTGAACGATCCGGTACTTACTATAAATTACTGCAATTTTTGACCCGTGCGCTTTCGAGAACACAGTTTCTTGACACGAGTAAATAAAAACAGCATTTTGGGAAAATACTCATACAGTGGGAAGATGTTCAAGAATTTCATGGCAGGTATATTCTTGACATGAAATTAAGAGAAGCATCATGGTGCAGATACCAAGGACTTTCAGGGTGACAGACTGAAGGTCCATCCCGGTTGCACCGTGATATTTGTCAGAAGTATCATGGCTGGAAGGACCACAGCGCCGTTTGAACCCTACATGAGTAATAAAAAGGGAAATCGTAATATATCCTTAAACCCCTTCCCTACATCATAACTCTTTTCATTTAATAAATCCACACCTGGAAATTGTATTTAGACGGTTCTTCACCCCCCCAGTAGCAAAATGAAACTCGTCAAAAGTTTCATGGCGCCGTTGCCGGGGACTCTCGAGGCACCATTTGAAATCACAGTTTCCTCCTTAAGCAATAAACCAGTAAAGGGATTTTCAGAAAATTACTCGTGTTCGTGAAACTCGTCAAAAGTTTCATGGCGCCGTTGCCGGGGACTCTCGAGGCACCATTTGAAATCACAGTTTCCTCCTTAAGCAATAAACCAGTAAAGGGATTTTCAGAAAATTACTCGTGTTCGTGAAACTCGTCAAAAGTTTCATGGCGCCGTTGCCGGGGAGGATGCAGCGCCGTTTACTAGGAGAATTACATTCCTGATTTACTCATAGATAGTTCTTGTATATATTCTTGAACCGTTACTAACCTGGGGGTTGTACAGGTACTGTCAAAAGCTTGATACCAACTGCTTATGCAACGGAGAAGGAGTACATTACCGGAGCTACCGTTCGATCTAGAAATAGAAAGGACCGCTCGCCAACTGAGGGCAGAAGCCAGAAGACGGAAAGAGCAGGAGCGTCGGACCCGCACTTCACCTGAAACATCGAGCAGCGATCTATCAGATATGGCAGAAAACCAAATCATTCCCCCGATCTTACCCATAGACCAACCACCAAATAACCCTGGTAATGGAGCTGACGGAGGAGTGGTAGAGCATCCTAATCGTGCCAACGAAGAGGAGAATCTACCAAATCCTAATCAGCAACAATACCAGCAATTCCACCAACAACCACCACCACCCGTAAACCAATTTCACCAAAACCAAAACATACCAAACCAACAATACCAAAATCAAGCTTTCAATCCAGATCAGTTTCAGAACAACCCATAAGATCCACATAACTTCCAGCAGTTTCCAAATTATCACCAACAATACCAAAACCAAGCTGAACAAGGAAATCAACAACAGCAGCAAGCAGCAGCAGACTTCATGCAACCAATTGTAGAGCCCTATCTGGATGGACCTGGGAGAGCACATTTTCCTGCACGCAATTTCGAGCTCAAACCGGCACTCATTAACTTGGTGCAAAATAATCAGTTCTGCGGTGCAAATCATGAGGACCCTCATGATCATCTCCAGACCTTCCTGGAACTCTGCGACACGATCAAAAATCAGGGAGTCTCTCCTGATGCTATAAGGCTAATGTTGTTTCCATTTTCTTTATACAGTGGTGCCAGGGACTGGTATAAGTCATTGCCTATCAATCTGCGGAGCACTTGGGCAGACTTGGTGAGGAGCTTTTTGCTGAAGTATTTCCCGGAATCAAAGATTGAGGAAGGACGAGCTAAGATTGGAGATTTTAAAATGAAGCCAGACGAGTCATTATATGATGCGAAGGAAAGATTCTTGGGCCTCATCAGGCGATGCCCCCAACATGGGTACGCACCATGGGAGCAATTGAGGAAATTCTACGGAGGACTCACCCACCCATGGAGAACAATGTTAGACGCCGCTGGCGGACGACATTTACTCCACTTGCCTATGGATCAAGCTTGGGAGAAGATTGAGACAATGTCTGTCAACAGATCCATCCTAAACACAGACAACAGGAAGGAGGATCCTCCCAGAAAAGTCTTTGCTGTAAGTGAAGGGAAAACAGATTTTGAAAAATTGCAGGAACAGGTAGCTGCGATACAGCTGAGTCAGGATAAGGGAAAGGGAACGGATGCTTCCCAGGCAGGAACCTCATCAGACCAAGTTCAAACACAACAATCGGGAATTGTCTGTGGACTATGTCAAGGGCCACACCCAACCGAAACATGCCCACAGATAGCTACCGAAAGCTGTAATTATGTCGGGAACTACCAAAATCGCCATCCCAACCTTTCTTATTCCAACAACAATGCACTTAACGCGCATTTGTTGCAGCCAAACCAGCCCAACCAGTTCCAAAACCCACAGCAAAACTTCAGACCTCAGAACCAAGGATTCGACCAGCAAAGAGTGCAGAATTTTCAAAATCCAAATCAGAATTTCCAACCTCAAATCCAACAGAGGCCTAATCAGAACCAATGCCAGAATTTCCAGAACTTCCAATCCCAACCTGATCAAAATCAGCAATATAACCAAAGGCCACCATCTCGTTTGGAGAACCTGATGACTGAGTTTATAGCCAACCAGAAGGATATAAATCAACAACTGCAGTCATCAATCAAGAATGTGGAGACGCAAGTCACCCAGTTGGCCAAGGAACTACAGAACAGGGGGAAAGGAACACTTCCAAGCAGTACTGAAGCTAACCCGCAGTGTAAAGCAATCACATTGCGGGGAGGCAAGACCCTAAAAGGAATTGCTGGGCATGGAAAAGAGATGGCCGAGGAGGAAAAGGATCTAGTGGAGGGTGAAAAAGAAAGTGAAAGGATCGAAGGAGGAGATGGTATTGGACTGGTCAAGGACAAATCAGAAACAGTTATTCCGCAGGCTGAAGCTGCAAAGGGAGCTGAAAAGGGTAGGGTTGAAGGTACAACTTCCTTCTCTTTACCACCAAAAACAAACAATAATAAGTACATGCCAAGGGTACCATACCCGGCACGTCTAAAAAATAAGGAACAAGATGAAAAATTTAAAAAGTTTTTAGAAAGACTGAAAGCTGTCGAGATCACTATTCCATTGGTCGAAATGATTTCAGAAATGCCCGTCTATGCTAAATTTCTTAAAGAAATGATTTCAGGGAGGAGAAAAGTTGAGCAGGAGGAAGTAGTGATTTTGAACAGCAGCTGCAGTGTCATTATCCAAAGAGTGCTACCAGAGAAGAAGGAAGATCCAGGATGTATTACACTGCCAATCCACATTGGGAAAACTAATGTTGGAAAAGGATTGTGCGATCTGGGATCGAGCATCAACGTAATGCCACTTGCCATGGTGAAACGTCTTCACTTGGGAACAATTGAACCGGTTACAATGAAGTTACAGCTGGCAGACCGATCAATTACCCATCCAATCGGAATTCTGAAGGACGTAATTGTCAAGACGGGAGGGACCCTCTTCCCCGTCGACTCCATTATTTTGGACATAGAGGAGGACTACGAGATGCCACTGATCTTAGGCCGCCCCTTTCTCTCAACCGGTGGTGCACTTATAGACGCTCGATAAAATCAAATCAAGCTCCGAGTCGGAGAAGAAGAATTGGATTTCGAAATGGGAAAGCTGCAGAAGTTCCCGTCTAAGGGAGCTTGTTCCATATTTGATGTAATAGATAGTAGGAGTGAGGATGAGAGCATAGACTCTGTGACTGATGAGCCAAGCAAAGTTTCAAAACAGGTACTGAAGCCTGAAGGTGTGGATCCTGTACTGACGCAGGATCCTGAAGGTAAATTTGATCTCTCTCTCCCATCCAATTCTCGCAAATTACTGCCTTCCGTTGAATGCCCACCAGAGCTTGAACTTAAAATACTTCCGGATCATCTTAAGTACGTCTTTCTCGCTGAACATAAAAGATTACCGGTGATTGTGTCAGCCAAGCTGACACAAGAACAAGAAAAAGCTCTGGTAGACATTCTAAAGAAATATGTACATGCAATCGGATGGACCATTTCTGATATAAAAGGAATAAGCCCCTCTGTTTGCATGCACAGAATTTTAATGGAAGAGGAGTATAAGCCCTCAAGGCAACCACAAAGGCGTCTGAACCCCCATATGCAGGAAGTGGTAAGGAAAGAAGTTATCAAGCTCTTAGATGCTGGTATCATCTATCCTATCTCTGATAGCAAATGGGTTAGCCCAGTGCAGGTCGTACCAAAACGTGGGGGGATCTGTGTAACGACTAATGAGCAAGGAGAAGAAGTGGCGACGCGTCCAGTGACCGGTTGGAGAGTTTGCATCGACTACCGGAAGCTCAATACCGCTACCAGGAAGGACCATTTCCCCTTGCCATTCATTGATCAGATGCTGGAGAGGTTGGCCGGAAGGGAGTACTACTGCTTTTTGGATGGATACTCTGGCTATAATCAGATTGTAATAGCTAGCGAGGATCACGACAAGACCACATTCACATGCCCCTACGGAACTTTTGCATACAGGCGCATGCCTTTTGGACTTTGTAATGCGCCTGCCACTTTTCAACGATGCATGATGTCAATTTTCTCAGAATTTATCGAAAAATGCATTGAAGTTTTCATGGATGACTTCTCTGTGTATGGAGATACTTTTGATGAATGCTTGACTAATCTTGCACAAATTTTGAAAAGATGCGAGGACACTAACCTAGTTTTGAACTGGGAGAAGTGCCATTTCATGGTCACCGAAGGAATAGTGTTGGGTCACCGCATCTCGCGCGCAGGCATCGATGTCGACAGAGCTAAGGTCTCAGTCATCTCAAACCTACCATTGCCTAATTCAATAAAAGCAGTTAGGAGTTTCTTAGGGCATGCCGGTTTCTACCGGAGATTCATAAAAGACTTTTCTAAAATTGCCAAGCCGCTCACTAACTTGCTTTGTAAAGAAAACCCTTTTTTAATAAATGAAGCGTGTGTTCAAGCCTTTGACACGCTCAAAGAAATGTTGATTTCTGCCCCAATAGTACAACCACCCGATTGGTCAATGCCTTTCGAGGTAATGTGTGATGCAAGTGATCTCGCCGTGGGTGCAGTTCTTGGGCAACATAAGGAAGGGAAGCATTGTGTAATTCATTACGCAAGTCATGCCCTGAATGAGGCCCAAATTAACTACACCACCACGGAGAAGGAGATGTATGCTGTGGTTTTTGCGTTTGATAAATTCAGACAATATCTCATTGGTACGAAAACCACAGTGTACACAGATCACTCTGCACTGAGATACTTGTTTAGCAAACAAGACGCCAAACCTCGATTAATCAGGTGGGTACTTTTGCTGCAAGAATTCAACATTATAATAAAAGATAGAAAAGGCAGAGACAATGGTGCAGCTGACCATTTGTCTCGACTAGAAAATGATAAAAATGAGCTAGCCGTAAATGAGAATTTTCCGGACGAGCAACTGTTTGCCTTGCATCTTCATGATCAAGCTTGTCCGTGGTTTTCCGATATTGCTAACTTTTTAGCATGCGGAATAACCCCACCATTTCAAAGCAGAGGCCACAAAGCGAGGTTCAACCGAGATGTAGTTAACTACTTCTGGGAAGACCCTTACCTCTTCAAGCATTGTGCAGATTCGATTATTAGACGATGTGTAACTGAGCACGAGGCTTATCAAATCGCTAAGAAATTCCATGAATCAGAATATGGAGGTCACCATGGTCCCACTCGAACAGCTCATAAGGTACTCGAGTGCGGTTTTTATTGGCCTACCATTTACGAGGATTGCAAAGCGTTTGTTAAAGCTTGCGACAGATGCCAAAGATTAGGGAATATCTCCAAGAGGGATGAGATGCCCCAACAAGGAATTCTCACTCTCGAGATTTTCGATGTATGGGGTATTGACTTCATGGGACCATTTCCGACATCTGATGGGAACCATACATCTTGGTAGCTGTCGATTACGTTTCCAAGTGGGTTGAGGCTGTTGCACTGCCAACCAATGATGGCAACCAGGTCGTCAAATTTTTGAAAAATAACATTTTCAACAGATTTGGTGTACCCAGGGTGATCATATCAGATGGAGGAACCCATTTTGTTAATAAAGCATTTGCAAATCTTATGAGCAAAAATGGGATCCTCCACAAGATCGGCACGCCTTACCATCCCCAAACCAGTGGTCAAGTCGAGGTCTCTAACCGCGAAATCAAACACATACTCGAGGCCACTGTGGGGACAACTCGCAAAGATTGGTCACGTAAGCTCAATGATGCTTTATGGGCATACCGCACTGCATTCAAGACTCCCATTGGGATGTCTCCATACAGACTCATCTTCGGAAAGGCCTGTCATTTGCCCGTAGAACTAGAGCATAAGGCTTACTGGGCCGTACGAATGCTCAATTTTGACTCCCGAGTTGCCCAGAGTAAGCGCAAGTTGGACCTCAATGAAATTGAGGAAATACGTGCGCAAGCTTATGAAAGCTCGAGGATTTATAAAGAGCGGACCCAGAAGTTACACGATCGTCGTATTAAATCTAAACACTTCTATGTTGGCCAGAATGTCTTGTTATTTAATTCTAGGTTGAAGCTATTCCCCGGAAAGCTTAAATCCAGATGGGAAGGGCCATACGAAGTGATGCACGTGTTTGAAAGTGGAGCTGTCAGGATCCGAACTGATAAAGGAGAGCTGGTGGTGAATGGACACAGACTGAAGGAGTATCTTGGGCAGTTCGACCCCGAAAAAGAAGCTCAGATGACAACAGAACCGGCTTATGTTCAATAAATATTATACATATATTCACTTACTTATTTATTACTTTCTTCACTTATTTTTATTGGGACAAAGTATCCAAAAATCAATTGAACATTTAGAGTACTAAGACTCTAAATGTGAGGATGTTGATATTTGGAGAAAACCTAATACCTTTTCATAATTGTTTTGCAGGAATTCAAGGAACCAACAAAAAGAAAGATAAAGCTTCCAAAACCAGCTTCCCGGTTGGGTTAACATTATATTTAATGAAGATTAATTCTGGAATTTAGAGAAATCTAAAATCCAGAATAGATTCATAAAATAAAACTGTTACCCCAACCTAAATTATGCAAACAATATGTTTTAAATTCTAAGTCTGTGTAGATATGTTTGCTCTTGAGTTCATCTTGATGAACATAAATTTTAGAAAACCCAATTTTTTTCCTAAGTCTTGAATGTGGTTTATTTTTCATTTCAAGAAAATTCGAATTAATTCGAATTGCTTGGAACATACCACATAAGACATTTTGCCTTGGAAATTTTTCACATTCGGATTAGTTAATTCGAATTATGCAAGCAATTCGAATTAATTCGAATTGCCATGCAAATTCGGATTGGCACCCAAGGCAGAATTTTCGGATATTTTAATAGGCCAAGTGTTGCAATTCGAGTTATAGGGCGATTCGAATTAATTCGAATTGCCTGACTAATTCGAATTGGCATACAAAAGGCATTTCCTTAGGCAAGTGAGCAATTCGAATTGTGTGGAAGTTCGAATTAATTCGAATTACACCAATAATTCGAATTAGCTCACACAAGCATTCCCCTGAGAAGTCACCAGGTTCGAATTATGAGTCAATTCGAATTAATTCGAATTGATTCACAATCCGAACTTGTGTGTAATTTTGCCATTCAAGCCAATTCGAATTAATTCGAATTGGCCTGAATAATTCGCATCCCACACAGCATACACCAATTCGAATTAATTCGAATTGGTGTGGATAATTCGAACCCCCCTTCTTTTTCAAACTCGTTAAATACCCTTGTTTCCCCCACTTCCATCACTTTCACTTTTCACACTCCCAAAAATCCCCCGTTCTCTCTCTCGCAAACCTTTCTTCCTCGCGAGACCAGTCACTCTTTTCAAGCTTTCCTCCGGCCAAATCACTCGGAAATGGCTTCTTCTTCGTCTAATCCAAGTGGGAGCAGGGGGTAAGTGTTTCTTTTCCATCTTCACACTCGGTTTTCGCAGTTTTTAGTTTAGTCTCTTCGTATTCCTTGCGAAATCGGGGTTGGGGAGGGAATGTGTTTCGTTTTTCATGATGGGGATGGTCGGAATATGCCCGGAATGTGTTAGGTTGTTCGGGAATAAGGATAGAACCACTAGGGCAGAACCTAGATTTTTTAGGGCTTTTTGTGAAACTGCCATTAATGGGGTTCGAATGTTTCTGTGAAGGGAAATTCTTTTATCTTGAAAATGAGGGTCTCAAAACCCTTAAAAATTTGATTTTTTGTTCATATTGCAGTATTATTGTTCCATTCGTGTCTATGTGTGTATCTGTGTTATCTGCTTTGTGAATTTGGTAACTTGTGAGTAGGGTTAACACTGTGGTCGTGCTTTCTTTAGCCACTGTGTTGTTTTTCAGTAGATAATTGTTGATGATGACTGGAAATGCATATTGATAATATCTGCAAAATTTATGTTTTTAAAGCATGAGTTTTGTCGGTAACATTAGTACATTACAGTAGTGTAGATGGACCAATTTTGCCTGTTTGTTTTGATGTTTGCATGTATATTGTTATATGAGTATTTTAGTATGAATGTTTTTGTCGAGTACATGTTGCCCACACATGGCAAACTCAACCCCAAGGGTTGACGTTTGCACATACGGAAACATGGTATTACAGACAAGACCATGCCAAAATTTTTCCAACACTTTTGGCATGGCATTTATGTATAAAAAGACAAATTTTCAAAATATTCTTTGTTTAAGTGTTGATCTCTGTCAACTTGGAACAAGTGGGAAATACTTGTAAGGAATGTTTTGTTTTATTCCTTAAAAACCCACTTTCCAAAACAAAATCCAAATGGGGGACCACTCACACCCCCAATTTCATTAAATAAACAAGTCAACACTTTTCTATAAAAATCCAAAAATCACCTTTTGTATGTATGCATGTCTACTTTTATTTTTATTTCTTAATTTTTGGTCATGGTCCATTGTACATACTAGTAATTGCGTAATCTATCACTTGCATTCGATTTTCATCATTGATCTTTCATCTCCCCTATCTCACATGATTTCAATCACTTTTTAAGTGATAAAAAAAATCAAATCCCTTCGTAGGCTCAATAACCTACGAAATTTTCTCTTTTCGGTCCTTTGACCACCCAAAAACATCTTGGACTATTTATAGTCTAAGAAAAATTTCTAAGGATCCAAGATCCTTATCTCTCTTGCTTTCCTTATTTTTTGCTGAAATAAGAGTAGATTTGATAATCTGACCCCTTGGACTTTCATAGTGTACCTCAAGTGAGACAGGTGTTAGAAAGTGAACTGTACTTTGAAGTGGCTGAAGGTATGAGGCTGAGGGTCTCAGACCTAATCATCTCTCCATGTCTTTTCAGAGACATCATTCCCCTAGCCCAGAACGAAGATCACGAGGAAGAAACCCAACTACTGGATCTGCCAGTGGAGCTCCTAGGAGAAATCCTCTCCCGCATCGGAGAGGATTGCATCAAGAAAGTGTGGAGGGTCAGAGAAGTGTGCACCAAGCTCAGGGATGCAGCTGATCTTCCCATTGTCTACAGAAGGTGTGAACTAGAGACCACCATCGTCAAGATGTGGGAACAGAGGATGGAACTGCAAAAGCAAGCACTCATGGCCAAATGCGAAGAAGCTGGCAACTACAACTTGAAACTCATTCCATCCCTGCAGGCATTCGGAGCAGGAAACGAGACTCTGGCGTGTGAGCTACTAAAGGAAGGGATTGAGGACAACCACAAGGCCTCAATCTTCGTCAGGGGATACATGCTGCTTAGCAAGCTGGACAATGAACAAGTCCAGCAGGGGGTGTCAATGATCAACAAGATCATAACCAACAGGTTCGTCATGCAATACGTTGGGACTAACGTCTTCGCATGGCTGGCTGATAGCCTGGAGACACCCGACCTGTTCGGAAATCAAGGGCCAAGAGTCTACTGCACCAGGGTGATGGAGGAAGATGAAGAAGACATAGGAGAAGACTTCTGTGTACCCTGTAGCTTGACGAACTATGTCCACTGGACCAGAATTTTCTTCCAAGGATAGAGGGGAACGATGCTGAAGAAGGATGGAATCTGTAAAGATTCACTTTTGACTGGACTGACTGGAACCGTATTTTGGTAATCTTTTCGACTGATCTTTGACGCTAACCTATCCAAGTGTACAGCGTTGTCTGTATTGATGTTTGGCTGTGATTAAGGTCGTGTACTGTATAACGAACCTTGAATTTGTGTGTTTTGATGGTAGTGCGACGTATCTTGGTAGTCGTACATTTACTGCTTTCCACAAGAGAATTTCGTCTTGAGTTCTCCATTATTCGAAAAAGATGTGTGGCAGTCCAAGATGAATAAGTGACTGTCACGCCAAAAACAAAGCTGTGACATGCTTGCATGTTCACAGTGTCTTTTTACTGCTTTCAATTAAACAAACCGGCATAAAATGAGCATAAATCTGTCACCTAAATTCACATGTTGAATTTAGGCTGATGACGAAATCTTCAGACTATTACATTGGGATAAAACAATTAAAAATATGCATGACATAAATTCTTGAAGTTTTGAGCTATAAAAATCCAATGATATGATCACTTGAAAGACTAACAAACTTTCATGTTGAGAATTTGATTGAATAAGTTGTAAGAATTTTTCAAAGGTTAAGTTTGAGAATAAATGTATGACATGATCAAACCGTCCCTTGTGAGATCTGAGCCGAATCATTTTTACTCAATACTTCTTTGATTGTGTGAATCAATTCGATTAAAGGGCACTAGAACTTGCAATTGGGACCGATTCAAGACCATGCCATATTCCCGAAATCGAGCATATGATCGAGGCACTTAGAAAACCCAAAATTTTGGCTTTCATTTGAATTCCAAATCCAAAAACATTTTCCCTTTAGGATTAACCAACTTGAGCCTTTAAGCCTAATTTTTTCTTTGAAACCACTATATTATTCCCAACCTTACAAAAAGACCAAGAAAATCAAACCCAAGTGTACATGAGCCATCCCATCAAGGCATTGTAATCTTTGATCATCAAATATGTATTAATCGGTGTGCTATAAACCGATTCAAAAATTAAAAAAAAAAAAAGAGAGAGAGAAGAAAAAGTTGAGATCCATTCAACAAGAATAAATTGCAAATGACAAAGTAAATTAGACAAAGTCTAATGTCATGCAAAAGAAAAACAGAAAAACAGAAAGATAGAAATAATGATGATCATAGATTCTGCAACATGCCAAGTTATGGTGGAATGGTGTCATGTCACTTTTTAGCCCAATAATTCCCTTTTCCTACCAACTGTTACATCCGTATGCCCCGTTATAACCTTGAATAAGACCTCGGGATCTCGATTTGAAGAAATGAGTAGGTGGCGAGTTGGTCCAATTGCAAGCTTATGGGAGAATTTAATTGAATTTGATTTTGAGCGATTGATGATAAAAGCCAATCTTGAGAGTGAGTGAACTTTCCGATTCTACTATATGTGAGGCTCTGCTTTGATTGATTAATGATTCATGTCATGCCTAAATTCAAGAATTAAGCCAATGTGATTTTCTAAACACATATTCAAGAAGAATTAACAATAATGATTGATTTGTATGTTCACTAAAGTGGGAAGTATCATTCCATTTGTAATACCCGAGAATTTTCCAACATAAAATAAAACAGTAATTAAATAAATAAATAATAAATAAAATAAATACTATAAATAAATAAACAAATGCAGCAAATAAAAGAAATAAATAAAGATAAGGAAATGAGAAATGAGATTTTTACTTAAAAAGGGATTAAAGGAATTTAATTAAAAAAAAGGATGGATAAATGGTACACCAAACCCGACACTAATGAACTCGAGTATTCGAGTCCAAAACATCCAATTAGACTCGAGCGAAAATTTAGAGAGAGAGTATGAACCCGAAGATACCCCGGAAATCGGAATTCGGGAGCATAGAGGGATAGAAACCCGAAAGAGAGGCGGAAAAGCACGACGGATCGCACGACCCGCCCGGACCGAAGTCCAGGCGAAGTCGGCGCGGTGGCCGCGCGGTAAAGGAGGTTCAGCGCGCCACGACCGCGCCACTTCACAGATTTGCTTGTTGCGTGAATCTCTCGCCCGAACGCGGATTTTTCGACTTTCGGTTGAACATCTCTCGACTCCAGACTTCTAGGTCGGTTGTGGACGCCCTAGGAATTAAGAATTCTATAAATAAGCCCCTTGGGAGCCCCGAACAAGTTTACAAAACCCTAAAACATTCTATACGTTCGAAACCCTAAATCCGGAGTCGTCGGAGGCACGAAACCAAGACGAACGCTGTTGGACGAGTTTCTCTACAGATCTCCATAGTCGTGGTAAGTCTCGGTCCAATCTTTATTCAATAAACGATTCGAAAACGAATCCTAATCATCTCCTTTTTCTTTCGACACCCCCGTATCGAATCTAGATCGTAGAACCCGACGAACGGAGAGGAGAAACGGTGATCTGGAAGCCACGCCTCTGAATTGGACATTCCCGACGTTCATAGACACTGTAAGTTAACCTTACATGGTTTTGGGAGATTTTAAAACATTCGAAACCTAAAAGATTCAACAAGAACCATAAATCTGTCCACTTTTGTTTTTCTACCGACGCAACAGATTTGGTGAATTTTTCCGACCCTTAAAACGAACTCAAACGGAAAAACTTAAAAGACGAAAAACGTTCCTAAGACTTAGACCTAGCCACTGTAAAAATTTGAGAATTTTTGGAGTTGATTTGATATGCGAAAACCCGTTGAAACCGAACTGTTTGATTCTAGATCTCGAAATCTTGGACAGAACTTAGGAATGATCTTGATCTCATTTTTGACATAGGATCTAGGCTGTTTTAGATCTTTGGCCAAGCATGAAAGTTGTAGATAAATGTCTTAAGATGATCCCTGTCAAATTTCATTAAGTTTGGAGTTGAATTGATATGTTAGAATTTGAAATCTTTAAACTGTGACATGTTAAACTCGGACAGATTTCTTGTTATGCGAAAATTGGCGATTTTGACCTACTTAGGTATCTCGGATTGAAAAAGTTAAAACACGAAAGTTGTAGATCTTGATGTTTCAGAGTCAGATATGAAATTTTGGAATTTTTGGAATTAAATCTGATTTTAGACGAATTTTGGAGTAAACTGTGATTTACCGAAACGAAATTTTGAAATCTTGTTGAAACATGGAATTAACCTTTAGGGTTGAAACGAATTGAGATATTGTTTCTAAATTAATACAATGGAAGGCAGATTTTAAAAACTAAATCCCCTTACAAACTTGATAAATTAAAATTAGGGGTGAGTGCTCTGCAGGGTGCCCCCTAACGATTCACTTCGTGCCGTAATGGACGATGGTGACCCCGCGCGCTATACTTGAAATGTGATATTGCCAAAACGGCGAAATATAGAGCCTACACTCTCGTGAATATCCGTATGGGTTTCCCGAGGCTCCGGAGTGGTACTGGGTATGGCTGATACGGCTGCGGCCGCCGGGCTACCGGCTAAACTTGTTGACATCGCGATTTTTATCGTGAAACTTTGAAATACCAAATCGGGAATGTAATGGGGATTCTAAATTAAATTAAACTAGATTAAATGATATTGTTGTCAAATTAAATTATTTAAATGCTTTATTTAAGTTATGGCTATTATCTTGAACCATGTGACATGTGTTATTAAATAGAGCCTGAGATAAATTATGCTATTGGATATGGATTAGATGAAACTAAATATTATGTTATTACCATGCTTTTGTTAAATTATCAAATTTATGGCTTTTAAACCCTACGATCATGCATGTGTTAACTTACTCAGCAAACTTTGCTGACCAAAACCATTTTTATTCCTTTCTTTACAGAATATGTGGAATGAGCCTGTATGAGCACGAATCATGCATGGGATTTTGGGAATTGTTATTTTGCTTCTAAAATTTCGTACTTAGACTATATTATGAACGGTCCTGTTTAACCCGTGTTTTGGCCATGTCGGCCCTTTTTATATTTTCCGCTGCGATACTGTACTAAACTAAATATTTCCGCTGCGCTATGCTATTATTATTTTCGAATTATATTGTATGGGCTATTTTGAATGCTTTAAATGTTTTAAATACCGCAATACCTAGCCTTGCATCTCTTTAGTAAGCTCGGAGAAACCGTGTCTTACTAGGGAGATGTGGCGGTGACATCCCGACCTGGGTGACCAAAAACCGGGGTGTTACAAGTTGGTATCAAAGCCCGGCTATTTTTAAACTATTATTTTTAAACCATTATTATTTTTAAACTACTATTAATATTTTGACTATTATTTTAAATTTTAAAGTATTATTTCCATGAAAGAATTTTTATTCTTTATTTTAAAACCCATGGAAAAATATATGATGTATTAAATTATTATTGGGGGGAATTATCATTTGCATATGCATGTTGCATCTCTGCTATGAACTTAGAATCTTGGCGAAACTTGAACTTAGCATCTTGGCGAAACTTGAACTTAGCATCTTGGAAACTTGAACTTAGAATCTTGGAAACTTGAACTTAGAATCTTGGCGAAACTTGAACCTAGAATCTTGGCGAATTGAACCTAGAATCTTGGCGAATATTAACCTAGATCTCTTGCTTGCGCTAGATGGCTAGTCAAGACATGATGCAGTTGATGGTCAGGATGATGAGCGTTCATCTCGATTCCCACCAAACCCTAGAGCAAATGAAGTACCGTATGGCTCAATTGGAGGCCAATTTACATCACATGGGCAACTTGAGAGAGGCGGATCATCACCGCATAAACCAACTCGAGCGCCAAGTCCAAACCCTCACTACACAAAACTTAATACTAAAGGAATACATCGATGCCCACGGGCAAGATTTAAACACTATCTTTGACGACCTACTACCGCCGAGTTCGGAGGAGGAAGATCCGGAGGAAGATCTTGCTACCCCACCGGGAGACGTCATGAGGCACTAGAGATTCTATTGTTAGATATTATTTTGCTGGGAAAATATTTCTACTTTTGTATTAAAATTTCTTTTGAGGGAATAAAATGCCCCATTTATTCTTTTTCAAAACAAACAAAACAAAATAAAATAAAACCCCGAAGCATACGATGCTTCTTAATCCGAACAAAGCACCACGTGCTAAATTACTGCACACATATACATTCATAGAAATTGCTTAGACTATATGCTAAAATTCATCAGTCCTAAACTATCCTATTTGTACCAGAATGGCACCCAGAGGAAGAGGAAGGACTCAAACCGCTCCCCAAACCACCACTGAACCTCCTACTGAGACACTACCAAACGTCACTGAACCAATTCAACCTGAGATGGAACAACCCCAAGGTGCGCGGGACGCCCCCGCACCGAACAATGTGGGCGATCGTCTTAGGACGATAGAGGAAGTGTTGATTGCGCTCGGGAACGCGCAAGTCAACCAGGGTCAAGCTGCGGCGGTACCTCCGCCCCAGGCTCGCCCTAACTACCTGGCGATGGTGAATCCCTACCAGCCGCCCCACTATGCTGGTGAGGAGGATCCAGCTAAACAGGAGGAATGGATCCGGACTTTTGACAAGCTGCTGGGAGCGGTCAAATGTCCGGAAGGAGAGAGGGTACATGTCGCTTCATACTACTTGGGAGGCGAAGCTGATGACTGGTGGCAAGCAACGTAAGCCAAACTAACTGAAGATGACGAGCCTTACTCGTGGATGGAGATGATGGAACTACTCAGGGATCGATTCTATCCCTTGAGTACCAAAGCTGCCATGTACGAAGAATTCCTGTCGTTGAAGCAAGGAAGCCAAACGGTGCAGGAATACTACACCCGCTTCAAGGAGCTGGTGAGGTTTGCACCAAGGCTAGTGCCTACTGACGCGGAGAAGGCACAGAAGTTCGAGATAGGACTGAACCTGTCTGTGCGCGAAGTGATCGCGGGGGTACACTACCCCGATTTGCAAGCCGTATACGATCGCGCTGTAGCAGTAGCACGCGTGCAGCAGCTGAAAAGAAGGGTGAGTGGGGAGTCCAGCAGGGGTCCTCAGGACAAGAGAAGCCGAGACTCAAGAAACGAGAACAACACTGGAAGGAACGAGCAGCGCAGAGGGTCGAATAGGCCCCAACAAAACAACACAGGAAGGAGGTTCAATCAAGAAGATCCGGTACCGCCTTGCCCGCGGTGTGGACGACCACATCTGGCAAGGGGATGCCCGCAACAAGGCGCTTGTTACCGATGCGGTCGAATGGGTCACGTTCGACGGGAATGTCGAACTAGGCTCGAGAACATAACGAAGAGGGACGATTTGGTTGCGGGGCAAGAACAGCCTCAAAACCAAAACGGTCGAAACGGGAATAACCAAGGGTACAGACCCCCTCAAAATAGGCCGCAAAACCAGAACCAGAACCAACGACCTCCGCCCCCACAGAATCAAAACCAGCAACAAAATCAGCAGCCGAATGCGAATCAGCAAGGCAATCAGGGACGCCCTATGGGGAGGCTGAACGTGGTGAACCAAGCGGACGTGCCTGCGCAAGGAGAAGTGATGGCAGGTACATTTCACGTTTTGAATACACCCCTTAGAATTTTATTTGATTCCGGAGCTAGTTGCTCAATTATTGCATCAAGGATAGTGCCTGAGTTAGATCTACCTAAGTGCGAGAGAATTAGCTTAGGAATTCAATTGCCTTCTGGAGAAGTAGTGTCTTGCTCTAAACGATATAACGGAATTCCTATAGTGATACAGAACGTAGAATTCTTCGCGAACTTGGTAGAATGTAACTTAAGAGACTTTGACATCATACTGGGGATGGATTAGCTATCCCAGTATAAAGCGGTGATCGAATGCCAAAAGCAAAAGATCACCTTGTCAAAAAGTAGGGGAAAGAGAGTTATCTTTTACTCTCAGCCCCCTAAGAAAAGTAACAAAATCGTTAGTGCACTTAAACTAAGTAACTTGATGCGTAAGGGGTATGAACTATATGCGTGCTATGTGCACAACCTTGAGGCGGAAGAGAACAAGGTTGATAGCATACCAGTGGTAAGAGAATACCCGGACGTGTTCCCTGAAGACGTTCCGGGCATGCCACCTGAGAGAGATCTTGAATTCACCATAGATCTCATTCCGGGGACAGAGCCTGTCTCAAAAGCTCCGTACCGGATGGCACCACTGGAAATGAAGGAGTTAAAGGAACAACTCGAGGAGCTATTGGGAAAAGGCTACATAAGACCGAGTACGTCCCCTTGGGGAGCACCGGTTTTGTTTGTCAAGAAGAAAGACGGAGGACTACGTCTTTGCATAGATTACCGAGGACTAAACCAAGTGACCATTAAGAATAAATACCCCCTACCGAGAATAGAGGATCTGTTTGATCAACTGAAGGGAGCTTCAGTATTCTCGAAGATCGATTTGCGATCTGGGTATCATCAATTGAGGATTGCCGAGAAGGACATTCCAAAGACGGCGTTTCGAACACGATATGGCCATTACGAGTTCACAGTGTTATCCTTCGGGTTAACAAATGCTCCGGCCATGTTCATGAATCTCATGAACAACGTGTTCCGAGAATTGTTAGACCAGTGTGTCGTAGTGTTCATTGACGACATCCTGATCTACTCGAAGAGCGAGGAGGAGCATGCGAAACACTTACATCAGGTGTTGGAGATCTTGCGAAGAAATCAGCTATACGGCAAGCTGTCGAAATGTGACTTTTGGCTGAAAGAAGTGGCATTTCTCGGACACATAGTATCCGCTGATGGAGTATCAGTGGATCCGGCAAAAGTCTCTGCCGTAACTGAATGGGCAACCCCGAAAAGTCCAACGGAAATAAGGAGTTTCCTTGGATTAGCCGGATATTATAGACGATTTGTAAAGGACTTTTCAAGGATTGCACGTCCTTTGACCCAGCTACTTAAGAAAGGAGCAAAATACGAGTGGACCGAAGCATGTGAGACATCGTTTCAAGAGCTGAAGAAACGACTCACAACCACACCCGTATTAACACTACCATCAGAGAATGGTGACTTCGAAGTATATAGCGATGCTTCGAAGGAAGGTTTAGGTTGTGTTTTGATGCAAGACTCGAGAGTCGTAGCCTATGCATCACGCCAATTGAAACCTCACGAGGAAAATTATCCGACACATGACCTGGAGTTGGCAGCGGTCGTTTTCGCTCTAAAGATATGGAGACATTATCTTTATGGGCGGAAGTGTCGAATGTTCACCGACCACAAAAGCTTGAAGTATATATTCACTCAGAAGGAGTTGAATTTGAGACAGCGAAGGTGGTTGGAACTCATTAAGGACTACGATTTAGAGATAGCATACCACGAGGGGAAGGCGAATGTGGTAGCCGATGCCCTAAGTCGGAAAACCCAACACGTGACAAACTCGTTGGTAATTCCGCCGGCATTGTACATGGATTTGGCAAGATTGGAGTTAGAACTTGTGCATCCTGGCACAGTGAGAGAAACGGTCAATGCCATGGTCGTAGAAACTCCAATATTAGACGAGATTCGACTCGCTCAACCGGGCGATCCGAAACTCGAGAAGATAAAAGGGTATATTGCCGAAGGAAAGGCAATAGGATTTGCTGTCCACGAGGATGGAAGCATCCGTTTTAAAGGTAGATGGTGTGTGCCTCTTAAATGTGCCGAGTTGAAGCGAAGGTTGATGGAGGAAGGGCACAACACGCCATATTCCGTACATCCCGGAGGTGACAAGCTATACAAAGATCTGAAGAAGATCTATTGGTGGCCGGGAATGAAGAAGGAAGTGGCAAATTTCGTGGCGAGATGTCTCACCTGCCAAAAGGTTAAGGCAGTGCGACATAAACCCTTAGGATTGATGCAACCACTAGAGATTCCAAGTTGGAAGTGGGATAGCATCTCAATGGACTTTGTCTCGGGATTACCCCGATCACCTAAAGGCATGAACAAGATTTGGGTGATTGTGGATAGGCTAACGAAGACAGCCATATTTATCCCAATGAAAGACACGTGGACTATGGACCAATTGGCCCGAGCCTACATTGATAACGTGGTACGACGACATGGAGTACCACACGATATCATTTCCGATAGAGACAGTAGATTTGTCTCTCATTTCTGGACGGAGTTACAAAAAGCTCTCGGTACTCAAATCAAAATGAGCACCGCATTCCACCCGATGACGGATGGACAAACCGAAAGGACAATCCAAACACTAGAGGACATGCTGAGAGCATGCGTGTTGGAATTCAAAGGAAATTGGGAATCTCATTTACCCTTGATTGAGTTTTCCTATAATAATAGTTACCATGCGAGTATTGGCATGGCACCTTTCGAGGCATTGTATGGACGAAAGTGCCGAAGCCCTTTGAGCTGGGAAGAAAACGATAAGTCCGTGGTAGTGGGACCACAACTTATCGAAGACATGGCTCAACAAGTCAAAGTGATTCAAGGGAAGATGAAAGCCGCTCAAGACCGTCAAAAGAGTTATGCCGACGTGAGACGACGAGACCTAGAATTTCAAGTGGGAGATAAGGTCATGCTAAAGATATCACCCATGAAGGGGGTGATGCGCTTTGGCAAACGAGGGAAGTTAAGTCCTCGATACATAGGACCTTACGAAATTCTAGAACGAG
Organism: Hygrophila difformis; assembly: GCA_030278955.1. Lineage (NCBI taxonomy): Eukaryota > Viridiplantae > Streptophyta > Magnoliopsida > Lamiales > Acanthaceae > Hygrophila > Hygrophila difformis. The sequence goes on along the minus strand of JAOANR010000008.1, from coordinate 37,678,170 downwards.
TCGGAACTCTAGCCTACCGATTGGCTTTACCGCCACACTTAGATAGAGTTCATAATGTCTTCCATGTCTCGCAACTAAAGAAGTATGTGCCGGACCCGACACATGTACTTCAACCGGAGATAATTGAGCTCGATGAAGATTTGACTTACGAAGAAGTCCCAGTGCGTATTCTCGATACTAAGGAACGAGTAACGAGGAACAAAACCATCAAAATGATCAAGGTTCTTTGGTCAAACCACGAAAGTGAGACGGCAACTTGGGAAGTAGAATCCGATATGAGGGAACGATACCCGACATTGTTCCAAACCGATCCCGACACAGTTATGGGGACATAACTGCAATCTTAAGGGGGAGAGGATGTCATACCCCCTAGTTTTCGTGCATTTTTGTAAATTTTGAACTACGTTACGGCTTGATCCCTTTACCGGGTACGTAGGCAGCTTAGAAGTTTTAATTCTAAGTTCAGTCACAACATAATAAAACAAACACAAGACCTTAGCACGAGACGAGAAAAGCCGAAGCACAACTTCGAGGACGAAGTTGATTCTTAAGGAGGGTAGACTGTAATACCCGAGAATTTTCCAACATAAAATAAAACAGTAATTAAATAAATAAATAAGAAATAAAATAAATACTATAAATAAATAAACAAATGCAGCAAATAAAAGAAATAAATAAAGATAAGGAAATGAGAAATGAGATTTTTACTTAAAAAGGGATTAAAGGAATTTAATTAAACAAAAGGATGGATAAATGGTACACCAAACCCGACACTAATGAACTCGAGTATTCGAGTCCAAAACATCCAATTAGACTCGAGCGAAAATTTAGAGAGAGAGTATGAACCCGAAGATACCCCGGAAATCGGAATTCGGGAGCATAGAGGGATAGAAACCCGAAAGAGAGGCGGAAAAGCACGACGGATCGCACGACCCGCCCGGACCGAAGTCCAGGCGAAGTCGGCGCGGTGGCCGCGCGGTAAAGGAGGTTCAGCGCGCCACGACCGCGCCACTTCACAGATTTGCTTGTTGCGTGAATCTCTCGCCCGAACGCGGATTTTTCGACTTTCAGTTGAACATCTCTCGACTCCAGACTTCTAGGTCGGTTGTGGACGCCCTAGGAATTAAGAATTCTATAAATAAGCCCCTTGGGAGCCCCGAACAAGTTTACAAAACCCTAAAACATTCTATACGTTCGAAACCCTAAATCCGGAGTCGTCGGAGGCACGAAACCAAGACGAACGCTGTTGGACGAGTTTCTCTACAGATCTCCATAGTCGTGGTAAGTCTCGGTCCAATCTTTATTCAATAAACGATTCGAAAACGAATCCTAATCATCTCCTTTTTCTTTCGACACCCCCGTATCGAATCTAGATCGTAGAACCCGACGAACGGAGAGGAGAAACGGTGATCTGGAAGCCACGCCTCCGAATTGGACATTCCCGACGTTCATAGACACTGTAAGTTAACCTTACATGGTTTTGGGAGATTTTAAAACATTCGAAACCTAAAAGATTCAACAAGAACCATAAATCTGTCCACTTTTGTTTTTCTACCGACGCAACAGATTTGGTGAATTTTTCCGACCCTTAAAACGAACTCAAACGGAAAAACTTAAAACACGAAAAACGTTCCTAAGACTTAGACCTAGCCACTGTAAAAATTTGAGAATTTTTGGAGTTGATTTGTTATGCGAAAACCCGTTGAAACCGAACTGTTTGATTCTAGATCTCGAAATCTTGGACAGAACTTAGGAATGATCTTGATCTCGTTTTTGACATAGGATCTAGGCTGTTTTAGATCTTTGGCCAAGCATGAAAGTTGTAGATAAATGTATTAAGATGATCCCTGTCAAATTTCATTAAGTTTGGAGTTGAATTGATATGTTAGAATTTGAAATCTTTAAACTGTGACATGTTAAACTCGGACAGATTTCTTGTTATGCGAAAATTGGCGATTTTGACCTACTTAGGTATCTCGGATTGAAAAAGTTAAAACACGAAAGTTGTAGATCTTGATGTTTCCGAGTCAGATTTGAAATTTTGGAATTTTTGGAATTAAATCTGATTTTAGACGAATTTTGGAGTAAACTGTGATTTACCGAAACGAAATTTTGAAATCTTGTTGAAACATGGAATTAACCTTTAGGGTTGAAACGAATTGAGATATTGTTTCTAAATTAATACAATGGAAGGCAGATTTTAAAAAATAAATCCCCTTACAAACTTGATAAATTAAAATTAGGGGTGAGTGCTCTGCAGGGTGCCCCCTAACGATTCACTTCGTGCCGTAATGGACGATGGTGACCCCGCGCGCTATACTTGAAATGTGATATTGCCAAAACGGCGAAATATAGAGCCTACACTCTCGTGAATATCCGTATGGGTTTCCCGAGGCTCCGGAGTGGTACTGGGTATGGCTGATACGGCTGCGGCCGCCGGGCTACCGGCTAAACTTGTTGACATCGCGATTTTTATCGTGAAACTTTGAAATACCAAATCGGGAATGTAATGGGGATTCTAAATTAAATTAAACTAGATTAAATGATATTGTTGTCAAATTAAATTATTTAAATGCTTTATTTAAGTTATGGCTATTATCTTGAACCATGTGACATGTGTTATTAAATAGAGCCTGAGATAAATTATGCTATTGGATATGGATTAGATGAAACTAAATATTATGTTATTACCATGCTTTTGTTAAATTATCAAATTTATGGCTTTTAAACCCTACGATCATGCATGTGTTAACTTACTCAGCAAACTTTGCTGACCAAAACCATTTTTATTCCTTTCTTTACAGAATATGTGGAATGAGCCTGTATGAGCACGAATCATGCATGGGATTTTGGGAATTGTTATTTTGCTTTTAAAATTTCGTACTTAGACTATATTATGAACGGGCCTGTTTAACCCGTGTTTTGGCCATGTCGGCCCTTTTTATATTTTTCGCTGCGATACTGTACTAAACTAAATATTTCCGCTGCGCTATGCTATTATTATTTTCGAATTATATTGTATGGGCTATTTTGAATGCTTTAAATGTTTTAAATACCGCAATACCTAGCCTTGCATCTCTTTAGTAAGCTCGGAGAAACCGTGTCTTACTAGGGAGATGTGGCGGTGACATCCCGACCTGGGTGACCAAAAACCGGGGTGTTACACCATTGAACACTGCAACCAAGAGAGTTTAATACTTGTAATTTTGATTGTCTTATCCCAATATAAGAAGAACGAAATTTCTGAGGCCACACAAATGGATTGAATATGCAGAGTCCAAGCTCCTAGGAGCACTGACTCTGACTGCTCGGGGACGATCAGTATTAAATGTGAGGATGTTGATAATGGCCAAAATTGTCCATTATTTCCAATCCATTTCCGTGTCTGAGACGGACATTTTGATCGTGATTCCATCTTATCTCAATAAAAAAGCAGTTGAATTTGACAGATTAATGCGAGTTTGTAAAAACATCGAGCCGGTAACAAAAAGACACAAAATATGCAATTTTAATTGTATTTGTGTTAGAAAGATCCAAAAACATGAAAAAAGGAAAAAGAAAAGAAAAAGGAATGAAAAGATGGGCAAAAGAATAAAAAGCCCACAAAAACCAAAAAGATGGGAAAAAGATTGAAAATCCCACAACTGAAATTTGGTTAAGTATTGAAGCATAGTTCGAATTGTGAGCAATTCGAATTAATTCGAATAGCACAACAATTCGAATTGCTAAAGAGAGCAAAGAATTGGTTAAGTGTTGGAAGGGATGCAGAAGTCTAATTCGAATTGTTCAAGTTCGAATTAATTCGAATTAGGGAATGAAGAGAGAAGAAACCCAAAGGCAAGAAGAAGATGCAATTCGAATTGTCCAAGTTCGAATTAATTCGAATTGGCACAAACAATTCGAATTGCCAACAAGTGCAAGGAAGCCAAGCAGAAACCCTCATCCAATTCGAGAAAATACCAATTCGAATTATCCCAACAATTCGAATTGATAACTGAAGGCCAAAATCCCAGCTCAAGGAAGAGATCTCACAATTCGAATTAATTCAAATTGGTTGAGATAATTCGAACTTCACTCAACAATTCATCCAAATGAAGCTGTGGAGCATGGACACAACACTGGTGGGCCTAGGGTTTTGAAGATTGTCTATAAAAGCAGACCTTCCACAACAGAATAAGAGATCAAGAATTTTAGCCAAAAAGCAGCTTGGGACAAAAAGAACAGCAGGAGGTTCCACACCCCTTAAGGGTTAGGTAGGTAGTTTAGTTTAGTTTAGTTTAGTTTATTTTTCTTGCAAGTAGTGTAACCTTTACATGCTTTGATCTTAGTTTAGTGTAGAAGCAGTTTGTGTAACCCTTAGAGTAGCCATTTTCCATATTTTTACATGCTTTCTAGTTAGAATAAACCCTACCTTCAAGCTAATGATGGTTTTGGGTTCTTTATTTTGCTTTCAAAGTGTCAATACAAGGAAAATTTCCAGAAATGGTTTTGTTCATGTATTATGGCACTCTTTAATGCTTTCCCTAGAAATAAATGCTTAGTATGTTTGTTTGTTTCAACTAGGTTACATTTATTATGTCCTAGTTGACATTCAAACTTAATAAATGCATGTTTGGTGGGTTTTTGGCTTGATTTAGTGCCTTAGAGCTTCAAATAAGTGTTCCTAGATTTTAGATGTCTTTAGGTTTGTTAAAATTTATTTCCATGCTTTATTTTTTTCCTGCCTTGTTTTTATTTTATGCTACCTTAGAGAACTTGAGTGTTCTTAGTTTATTCATGCAGTTCTTAGATAACTAGATGTTTTAGGCTCTTTGATCTTTGAATCTTTTGTTTGTAGAAATATGGTTTGAATCTGGCCAATACCCACTGGATATGTATTTGTGTATTTCTTGAAAATCTCACTAGGGTGGCTGTGAAATGACATTGATGTGAGATGAGGGATTTAGTAAATCTAAACCCATCATTATAGTACAGTGTTCACCTAACCCATACTTGTGAGAACAAAAATTGTTGCTGTCTGAAAATATGTAATTCGAATTGAGGCAATTCGAATTATCTCGAATTGCCTAAGAAATTCGAAGTGCATAGCCAAAAACTTCATCCATGTGATTTTCAACCAATTCGAATTATCCAATTCGAATTAATTCGAATTGCTAAACAATTCGAATTGGCTTGAAAACCACATTGTATCCATTGTCATCCCTTCATGCCTTAGTTTATCTTTCACCTCCTACCAATTCGAATTAATTCGAATTGCTGGACAATTCGAATTCACCTTCCCCTTTGAGGTATATGCCTTAGTCAATTTTGAGCAAGGAAAGGACTTCATCAATTCGAGTTGTCCAATTCGAATTAATTCGAATTGCTCAACAATTCGAATTAGATGATATCTCATTCCTTTGCAAGGATTAATTGGGTAAGATTATACTTCATTCTTCATGCATTCTCAATTCGAATTACCCTAATAATTCGAATTGAACTTTTCTTTTATTTTGAAAACTCCAAAAACATTTTCTTTCATGATTTGTGTAAGTTGCATGGGTGTATTGGGCCTAGGCCCATTTCACCTAACTTTATCCATTACACATTTCAACCTATTAGTGTCCATTTATTGTGTGCTTAACACACACACAATACCAAAAATATTTTCTTACTTTTACTTTTTTTCTCTTTCATTGTGTGTATGAACGGATAATGAGTAACGCACAGATTAATGTTGGTGAAAGGTCCCTTCACAGGGATATCGACTAACCCGTCTTCTGTATGTCAATCATTATCTGTTATTTTGCATGATCTGATTAGTGGTTGGTGGAAGCTTCGGCGAGCGTTCTCTTCATTAAGAGTTTCGATTAGTCACTCAGCCAATTCCTAATCAGATACAGTTTTAATTCTCCTTATCTTAATTTCTCAACCTGAATTCAAGTTGCAATAGTATCAACTGATGTCGACCAACATCAGTTGAGAAATATTACAGCAAGAAATATGTGGGTTCTTCTTCCACTCACAGACAAAAGAAAACTAAATGACGGCGGTCACCGTTGTTTGGAATTCTTTCTGTCTAAAATCAGTCATCTGGGAAAATTGGGAACCAGACAGCAGATGTTTGCAGTCCGGAAAACCCCAACTATCTCTGACACTCTTTTTAGCCAATTTCTTCTCATCTCAGGCTAATCCACCTTTGTGTATCGCATTCTGTCTAACCCCACCATATATTTTGGGGTATTTTATTTTCCTTTTCATATACTTGTATGCATGATACTATTATATAGATGTTCTGGTCTTATTATTATTTTGGGGATCCTTCCCCTTGGACACAGAAGTCTTGCTCTAAATCAGATGTTGCATAATAAATTTCCAACAAAAATTCCTTTATAAAATCCGGATCTGAGTAAGGGATAAATTCAACAGTTATGACTAATTCATATTCCACTGGGGATTGATTTCGAGAGCTTAGAAGCAGAGTCAGCGATTAGGTCTCATCTAGACTGAAAGGATCTGTGTTTTAATTGAGAGTTTAGTACCTGTCTAGGGAATGATTTTCAAATATTCATTTGCTTCTCAAAATTGCTGTGTGTTGGAAATCTGATATTATATATCGCATTAAGTCAACATCCACTTGGGTGTAGATGAGATGTGATAAATAATACTAGAGGAACAACATATAGGCCTTGGTGAATTTCTAAGGTAGGGTCGAGTATTCCTTCGACTACTATCTTCTTCTGCCAAAGTCTAAAATTGAGTCTTGAGTGAGTACATCCGGAATAGGTTCATTTATGGATCTGTTTCATTTAGTTTGTATCTCATAACTACCCAGATGTTGTAAACCCTGTGGCTTATTGATATCTCGGGGGTTCTTGATCTGCATCTGGTCACTAAGACCAGAGGCTCTTTTATACTAACGGAAAGAGACGTTTTTAACAATTCCGAGTGATAGATTTAAATGCTTTCTTTACAGCTTTCTTTACTGCTTTCCTTTAAATGCTTTCATAGAGGTCACTCGGAAGAATTAGGGGCTGTCCATCTGTTAAAAGGTTTGAGAGTTATGGAATGGTTTGGGGCTTGATTTGAAACTTTGGGTGTGACATGGGGGAATGATAGCAGTACTTGGCATGTCAACTAATGATTTGACAGGTGTTGCTCGTCCACCGTAAATAATTAACATACTTTTGCAAGGCATTGCAAGGGGAGTTAAGAGTTTATGGTATCTTAGAAATTGTTGTCTTAAGAGCATGTAAATTCTCACCATAAGTACCTGTCTGTTAAAGGGAACATGGTGTAGAAAGCATGAGAGTTAGCTAACTAGAGGATTATCCCAAGCTAAGATCTGTATAACAAAATGGAAGTTTAATTGTGTTTCATCTGAACCTTGTCCAATTTTTATTATTATTTCCTCCCTGTCCCTTCTGTCATATTTAAACTTGCTTTCTAGATAGTGTAGCATAATTTTATATTGCTTTCATAGTATAGATTTAATTGCTTTCCTTGATCTAGTTACCATGCTTTGTAGAATAATTTTTACTGCTTTCATGATCTGGTTTAATTTATGTCAAGTAGTTGTTAGAAAACCTTGCAAAACTTGAAACGAGTAACCGAATGGAAAATCTTAGTAAACGACGTGGGCCCTGCTTCCATCGCACATCCTCCAGTGAACGATCCGGTACTTACTATAAATTACTGCAATTTTTGACCCGTGCGCTTTCGGGGGCACAGTTTCTTGACACGAGTAAATAAAAACAGCATTTTGGGAAAATACTCATACAGTGGGAAGATGTTCAAGAATTTCATGGCAGGTATCTTCTTGACATGAAATTAAGAGAAGCATCATGGTGCAGATACCAAGGACTTTCAGGGTGACAGACTGAAGGTCCATCCCGGTTGCACCGTGATATTTGTCAAAAGTTTCATGGCTGGAAGGACCACAGCGCCGTTTGAACCCTACATGAGTAATAAAAAGGGAAATCGTAATATATCCTTAAACCCCTTCCCTACATCATAACTCTTTTCATTTAATAAATCCACACCTGGAAATTGTATTTAGACGGTTCTTCACCTCCCCAGTAGCAAAATGAAACTCGTCAAAAGTTTCATGGCGCCGTTGCCGGGGACTCTCGAGGCACCATTTGAAATCACAGTTTCCTCCTTAAGCAATAAACCAGTAAAGGGATTTTCAGAAAATTACTCGTGTTCGTGAAACTCGTCAAAAGTTTCAGTACTCAAGTGGCTTCTCGGGCTAGGTTTCAAATTGTGCCAGTCCGATATTCACTTTATTGTAAATTCACTCAAAATACTCAAATATGTGAAAAGGAGAAAATAATACTAGAGATGGAATTACACCACAACACTTGAAAAATTTTGGGGGCTCAATTCGGTTTAGAGGAGCCCAATTCGGTCTATGTCGCACCAGGAGACCGAATTGACGTCTTCGAAATTGATGAGTTGATGCGTAATTTCCTTCAGGCAATTCGGTCTAGGGACGATTCGGTTTAGACCGAATTTGATGGAGATCAAATTGGAGTGTTGAACTTTGGCAATTTCCTTCCGTAGGAGGATTGGTGCGGTCTATGCTAGCTAATTCGGCCTAGTCCGAATTGAGGGTAGACCGAATTGCTTTCGAATTGATTGGTCCGCAATTTTTGACTTTCTTCCTCTTTTTTCGGCTGGATATCTTGTACCTCCTTGGGGAATTAAATGCTACAGATTTCTTTACAATATCTTCACATTAAACAAGGAGCCGAATTTGCACATGATTGGACATTTAATGATCAAGGCTACACATGCTAGCCTCTTCTCATGCAAGATCAAACTTACACTATTACATCAATTTTGCCAAGAACAAGATGAATCTTGTCAAGAACAATATGAATACCAAGAACAAAAGTCTCACTCCCACACCCGAATACCCTTCACTGTTTGCTCTTAATAATCTTGTTTAATCCAATGAACTCAAGTAATCATGCAAGCAGACTTATACATGATATTAGGACAACAAGACTAACATCAACAACAAACAAGAGATGGAAAAATGTGGTATGGCCGAGAGTTACAAGGCACTAAATATTTTTATGGTTTTCACAGATTTTTATAAGGATGAGAACATAAATAACACACGGATAATAACAAGAAAATATGGAGAATAACCCTATTGCACCAACAAGTTTTGCTCTGATCCAAATTTCTATATATATATGCCGTAGATCGAAACTTGTTTAGTGACAATATCCGGATTAGTGTTGTCTGAATTTTAGGGTTAGGTAAAATGATGGTTAGGAGGATAGGGGTATGAAGGTAGATGAAGAACAAGAACACACACACAAAAGAAGATGAGACTAAATTGTAAAATAAAAGATAATGAAACTTATGAATAAAGGGGACCCGAACTTGCCAAGGGAAGTGAGTCAAGCTCAAGACAAATGGCTTCCTTCAAGTGCATCATTCATTGACAATCCATCGAGCAAGTTTCCAACTTGATGGCGTGAGGGAAATGAACATAAGTTCAAGAGAAACACGGATGGGGGAGAACACTTTTGAAAGAGTGCTCTCAAGTTGTGAACTTTGAAAATATGAGAATTGATTTCAATATTAAGCAAAGTTGTTTACAAATGAAGGTGGAGGTCATCTATATAGGCCAAGCCCCTCGGGAAACAAGAGAAATGAAAAATACATCAAAAATGGCCTATTCGGTTTAGGGGGAATCAATTCGGTCTATGATGTAAACCGAATTGGTATGGCCTAGATCGAATTGGTAACAAACCTATCTATTACAAAAGAGAGAGGGGTGCCAATTCGGTTTAGACCGAATTGGTCATAAGACCGAATTGGACACTTACAAACATCACAAGTAATAATAATAATAACAGTCAGAGGGCAATTCGGTTTATGTGGTGCAATTCGGTTTAGACCGAATTGGCAAATAGACCGAATTGGGAGTCTTGGAAAATAATTGCTGACTGATGCGATATAGGCAATTCGGTCTAGGAAGCAATTCGGTCTAGACCGAATTGGGGTATCCCGAATTGAGAGCGTGGGTAATTTTTCTAAGGCATGGGGAGGCAATTCGGTTTAGGCCAATTCGGTCTAGACCGAATTGGCTATTTCGAATTTGCTAGACCGAATTGGTCTCAATGCCTTAGCCAAATTTCACACGTTCTTATTTTCCTATACTATTACAAAATATGTCCGACGTCCAGTGGTGGTTCCGGCTGCTTTCCGGCCACTTTTCCGATGAACTCCGTTTTGGGCCTGTTCATGCTTGTTGGGCTTTTCCTTGTGCATCCTAAGGCCTTCTTCCATCTTTATTTAAATCCGATGTGAGGAATCCATATTAATGGATTCCGAGCTTGTCCGGTCTTGAACTATCCGGATCATTATTTTCAGTTTTTGGGATTCCTGGGGTTCCAGATTATCTGCTTCCTGCAAGAAAAATTTATACAGTGCATCAGAAAATTTCTTGGCCTTTTGTTTGGACACTGGCCCTTCGGGGATTATTGGAATAACTAATCCATTGGTTCTGACGACTACGCCACCATAGTTATGTAATTCTGCGATAAAAAACAAACATCTAATATAAATGTAATAAAACAACAAACTATGAAACGATGGCTACATCAATTAAAGTTGCTGTGGTCCCAACAACAGCTGCATCTAGTGCAGATCATCTATAACACTCCGCGAAAATTCGAGTAAAATTTTAAATTCTAAGGGTGTTACACTGATATTGTGAAGTTCATCCTGAATCCCTCCAACATTATATTAACATTGAGATTGTTAATCATATCTTGTCTTTTGTCATTGTTGAGTATTGTAGGATGCTCCCGAAATTATATTAAACTCTGTTTAATCGCTGAATTCCCGATCATTTATCTAAGAGTACCCTTATTGTGCCTATAATTGGTTGTTTTTAGTTGGTTCCGAGTATAGGAAATTTACCAATGAATTCATCGATAATATCATTCTTTATTCCTTTTTCCTTCCCGGGTTATATTAGAGCTTGACAGGGGAAGGGAGCACCACAATGGCATAGTTTTTTCATAAAAGCTTTCAAACTTGACAGGGTTATATTGAAGCTTTATAGGGGAAGGGAGCACCACATCGACGAATTCCTTTTTTTTATATTAAAGTTTGTGAAATGCATTAATCCATCATTCTAGTTTGACAGGTACTCCACCATCCTCGATAAAATCAGTGGGTTCCACTTTTTCTTTGTTTCGTGCCAATTGTCGTTGCACAACGCCACTAATTGTTAGGGTAATTTGCTTGAGTCGAGTATGTCGTCGATCCTCCATGTCATTATTGCCATTAAATCCATATCATTATTGTCACTAACTTGGTTTGTCGGTTGGTTTTGTGGTCTTCCTCTTTGCATTCGAGATGGTAAGTTTATTAGATACTTCGGCAGTTCTTATTCTTAGTTATTCGTCATACTTATTATGACAAAGTATAGAACGTGCTCTAAATATGACTAAAAAATAGCATATTTAAGTACAACTAAAAATAAAGGTCATAGTAGTATATAGTATAGGAATAAAGGCCAAAATGGTCCTTTATCTTTGCTAAAAAACCAAAATAGTCATTTATGTTTCAAAATACCTAAACGGTCCTCTACAAATGCATAAAATGGCCAAAATAGTCCTTTTGTATTATTAAAATGGGCTAGAGGACATCTACACTTTTATATTTAACCCCAAACTTTCAAAACCTTTCATTAAGCCCTAGGAAGATTTGACTTTGTACAAAAAGGTCCTCTTTCAAAATTTTAATAATTTTATTGTCCATATGACTTCGGATCCGCATGAAAGTTGGTATCAGGGCCTAGGTTTTATTGAAGAACATATTAATTATATTATTTCTAATATTTTATTTTTAATGGAGAAGATTTAATTATTAAATGGATTCAATTAATTTGAAACCAACGAGTTATTTCCAAAATTTGGAAATAAAAAATAGAAATTTTCAAAAGAAATTCTTGCACTTGTCCATAGGACAAGATATTACTAATTTCTTTCCTAAAAATGAGAGGAACAGACTGGAAAGAAATTGATCCGGATAGCTCTAAGTTCTCATAGGACTTAAGGGAAATCCAAAAAACGATTCAAGATTATTGTAACACCCCGGTTTTTGGTAACCCAGGTCGGGATGTCACCGCCACATCTCCATAGTAAGACACGGTTTCTCCGAGCTTACTAAAGAGATGCAAGGCTAGGTATTGCAGTGTTTAAAACATTTAAAGCATTCAAAATAGCCCATACAATATAAATCGAAAATAATAATAGCATAGCGCAGCGGAAATATTTAGTTTAGTACAGTATCGCAGCGGAAAATATAAAAAAGGCCGACATGGCCAAAACACGGGTTAAACAGGCCCGTTCATAATATAGTCTAAGTACGAAATTTAAAAGCAAAATAAAAGTTCCCAAAATCCCATGCATGATTCGTGCTCACACATGCTCATTCCACATATTCTGTAAAGAAAGGAATAAAAATGGTTTTGATCAGCAAAATTGCTGAGTAAGTTAACACATGCATGATCGTAGGGTTTAAAAGCCATAACTTAAATAATTTAACAAAAGCATGATAATAACATAATATTTGATTTCATATAATCCATATCATATAGCACAATCTATCTCAGGCTCTATTTAATAACACCTATCACATGGTTCAAGATAATAACCATAATTTAAATAAAGCATTTAATAATTTAATTGGACAACAATATCATTTAATCTAGTTTAATTTAATTTAGAATCCCCATTACATTCCCGATTTGGTATTTCAAGTTTCACGATAGAAATCGCGATGTCAACAAGTTTAGCCGGTAGCCCGGCGGCCGCAGCCGTATCAGCCATACCCAGTACCACTCCGGAGCCTCGGGAAACCCATACGGATATTCACGAGAGTGTAGGCTCTAAGTTTCGCCGTTTTGGCAATATCACATTTCAAGTATAGCGCGCGGGGTCACCATCGTCCATTACGGCACGAAGTGAATCGTTAGGGGGCACCCTGCAGAGCACTCACCCCTAATTTTAATTTATCAAGTTTGCAAGGGGATTTAGTTTTTAAAATCTGCCTTCCAATGTATTAATTTGGAAATAATATCTCAATTCGTTTCAACCCTAAAGGTTAATTCCATGTTTCAACAAGATTTCAAAATTTCGTTTCGGTAAATTGCAGTTTACTCCAAAATTCGTCTAAAATCAGATTTAATTCCAAAAATTCCAAAATTTCATATCTGACTCGGAAACATCAAGATCTACAACTTTCGTGTTTTAACTTTTTCAATCCGAGATACCTAAGTAGGTTAAAATCGCCAATTTCCGCATAACAAGAAATCTGTCCGAGTTCAAAGTGTCACAGTTTACAAATTTCACATTCTACCATATCAATTCAACTCCAAATTTAATGAAATTTGACAGGGATCATCTTGAGACATTTATCTACAACTTTCATGTTCGGCCAAAGATCTAAAACAGCCTAGATCCTATGTCAAAAACGTGATCAAGATCATTCCTAAGTTCTGTCCAAGATTTCAAGATTTAGAATTAAACAGTTCGGTTTCAACGGGTTTTCACATATCAAATCAACTCCAAAAATTCTCAAATTTTTACAGTAGCTAGGTCTACGTCTTAGGAACGTTTTTCGTGTTTTAAGTTTTTCTGTTTGAGTTCGTTTTAAGGGTCGGAAAAATTCACCAAATCTGTTGCGTCGGTAGAAAAACAAAAGTGGACAGATTTGTGGTTCTTGTTGAATCTTTTAGGTTTTGAATGTTTTAAAATCTCCCAAAACCATGTAAGGTTAACTTACAGTGTCTATGAACGTCGGGAATGTCCAATTCGGAGGCGTGGCTTCCAGATCACCGTCTCTCCTCTCCGTTCGTCGGGTTCTACGATCTAGATTCGATACGGGGGTGTAGAAAGAAAAAGGAGATGATTAGGATTCGTTTTCGAATCGTTTATTGAATAGAGATTGGACCGAGACTTACCACGACTATGGAGATCTGTAGAGAACTCGTCCAACAGCGTTCGTCTTGGTTTCGTGCCTCCGACGACTCCGGATTTAGGGTTTCGAACGTATAGAATGCTTTAGGGTTTCGTAAACTTGTTCGGGGCTCCCAAGGGGCTTATTTATAGAATTCTCAATCCCTAGGGCGTCCACGGCCGACCTAAAGGTCTGGAGTCGAGAGATGTTCAACCGAAAGTCGAAAAATCCGCGTTCGGGCGAGAGATTCACGCAACGACCAAATCTGTGGGGTGGCGCGGTCGTGGCGCGCTGAACCCCCTTTACCGCGCGGCCACCGCGCCGACCTCGCCTGGACTTCGGTCCGGACGGGTCGTGCGATCCGTCGTGCGTTTCCGCCTCTCTTTCGGGTTTCTATCCCTCTATGCTTCCGAATTCCGATTTCCGGGGTATATTCGGGTTCTTACTTTCTCCCTAATTTTATTCTTAGTCTAGTTGGATGTTTTGGACTCGAATACTCGAGTTCATTAGTGTCGGCTGTTGGTGTTCCATTTATCCATCCTTTTGTTTAATTAAATTCCTTTAATTCCTTTTTAAGTAAAAGTCTCATTTCTCATTTCCTTATCTTTATTTATTTCTTTTATTTGCTGGATTTGTTTATTTACTTATAGTATTTATTTTATTTATTATTTATTTATTTAATTATTGTTTTATTTTATGTTGGAAAATTCTCGGGTATTACAGTCTACCCTCCTTAAGAATCAACTTCGTCCTCGAAGTTGTGTTTCGGCTTTTCTCGTCTCGTGCTAAGGTCTTGTGTTTGTTTTATTATGTTGTGACTGAACTTAGAATTAAACTTCTAAGCTGCCTACGTACCCGGTAAAGGGATCAAGCCATAACGTAGTTCAAAAGTTTACAAAAATGCACGAAAAATTAGGGGGTATGACATCCTCTCCCCCTTAAGATTGCAGTTATGTCCCCATAACTGTGTCGGTATCGGTTTGGAACAATGTCGGGTATCGTTCTCTCATGACGGATTCTACTTCCCAAGTTGCCGTCTCACTTTCGTGGTTTGACCAAAGAACCTTGATCATTTTGATGGTTTTGTTCCTCGTTACTCGTTCCTTAGTATCGAGAATACGCACTGGGACTTCTTCGTAAGTCAAATCTTCATCGAGCTCAATTATCTCCGGTTGAAGTACATGTGTCGGGTCCGGCACATACTTCTTTAGTTGTGAGACATGGAAGACATTATGAACTCGATCTAAGTGTGGCGGTAAAGCCAATCGGTAGGCTAGAGTTCCGACTCGTTCTAGAATCTCGTAAGGTCCTATGTATCGTGGACTTAACTTCCCTCGTTTGCCAAAGCGCATCACCCCCTTCATGGGTGATATCTTTAGCATGACCCTATCTCCCACTTGAAATTCTAGGTCTCGTCGTCTCACGTCGGCATAACTCTTTTGACGGTCTTGAGCGGCTTTCATCTTCCCTTGGATCACTTTGATTTGTTGAGCCATGTCTTCGATAAGTTGTGGTCCCACTACCACGGACTTATCGTTTTCTTCCCAGCTCAAAGGGCTTCGGCACTTCCGTCCATACAATGCCTCGAAAGGTGCCATGCCAATACTAGCATGGTAACTATTATTATAGGAAAACTCAATCAAGGGTAAATGAGATTCCCAATTTCCTTTGAATTCCAACACGCATGCTCTCAGCATGTCTTCTAGTGTTTGGATTGTTCTCTCGGTTTGTCCATCCGTCATCGGGTGGAATGCGGTGCTCATTTTGATTTGAGTACCGAGAGCTTTCTGTAACTCCATCCAGAAATGAGAGACAAATCTACTGTCTCTATCGGAAATGATATCGTGTGGTACTCCATGTCGCCGTACCACGTTATCAATGTAGGCTCGGGCCAATTGGTCCATAGTCCACGTGTCTTTCATTGGGATAAATATGGCTGTCTTCGTTAGCCTATCCACAATCACCCAAATCTTGTTCATGCCTTTAGGTGATCGGGGTAATCCCGAGACAAAGTCCATTGAGATGCTATACCACTTCCAACTTGGAATCTCTAGTGGTTGCATCAATCCTAAGGGTTTATGTCGCACTGCCTTAACCTTTTGGCAGGTGAGACATCTCGCCACGAAATTTGCCACTTCCTTCTTCATTCCCGGCCACCAATAGATCTTCTTCAGATCTTTGTATAGCTTGTCACCTCCGGGATGTACGGAATATGGCGTGTTGTGCCCTTCCTCCATCAACCTTCGCTTCAATTCGGCACATTTAAGAGGCACACACCACCTCCCTTTGAAACGGATGCTTCCGTCCTCGTGGACAGCAAATCCTATTGCCTTTCCTTCGGCAATATACCCTTTTATCTTCTCGAGTTTCGGGTCGCCCGGTTGAGCGAGTCGAATCTCGTCTAATATTGGAGTTTCTACGACCACGGCATTGACCGTTTCTCTCACTGTGCCAGGATGCACGAGTTCTAACTCCAATCTTGCCAAATCCATGTACAATGCCGGCGGAATTATCAACGAGTTTGTCACGTGTTGGGTTTTCCGACTTAGGGCATCGGCTACCACATTCGCCTTCCCCTCGTGGTATGCTATCTCTAAATCGTAGTCTTTAATGAGTTCCAACCACCTTCGCTGTCTCAAATTCAACTCCTTCTGAGTGAATATATACTTCAAGCTCTTGTGGTCGGTGAACATTCGACACTTCCGCCCATAAAGATAATGTCTCCATATCTTTACAGCGAAAACGACCGCTGCCAACTCCAGGTCATGTGTCGGATAATTTTCCTCGTGAGGTTTTAGTTGGCGTGATGCGTAGGCTACGACTCTCGAGTCTTGCATCAAAACACAACCTAAACCTTCCTTCGAAGCATCGCTATATACTTCGAAGTCACCATTCTCTGATGGTAGTGTTAATACGGGTGTGGTTGTGAGTCGTTTCTTCAGCTCTTGAAACGATGTCTCACATGCTTCGGTCCACTCGTATTTTGCTCCTTTCTTAAGTAGCTGGGTCAAAGGACGTGCAATCCTTGAAAAGTCCTTTACAAATCGTCTGTAATATCCGGCTAATCCAAGGAAACTCCTTATTTCCGTTGGACTTTTCGGAGTTGCCCATTCAGTTACGACAGAAACTTTTGCCGGATCCACTGATACTCCATCAGCGGATACTATGTGTCCGAGAAATGCCACTTCTTTCAGCCAGAAGTCACATTTCGACAGCTTGCCATATAGCTGATTTCTTCGCAAGATTTCCAACACTTGATGTAAGTGCTTCGCATGCTCTTCCTCGCTCTTCGAGTAGATCATGATGTCGTCAATGAACACTACGACACACTGGTCTAACAATTCTCGGAACACGTTGTTCATGAGATTCATGAACATGGCCGGTGCATTTGTTAACCCGAAGGATAACACTGTGAACTCGTAATGGCCATATCGTGTTCGAAACGCCGTCTTTGGAATGTCCTTCTCGGCAATCCTCAATTGATGATACCCAGATCGCAAATCGATCTTCGAGAATACTGAAGCTCCCTTCAGTTGATCAAACAGATCCTCTATTCTCGGTAGGGGGTATTTATTCTTAATGGTCACTTGGTTTAGTCCTCGGTAATCTATGCAAAGGCGTAGTCCTCCGTCTTTCTTCTTGACAAATAAACCGGTGCTCCCCAAGGGGACGTACTCGGTCTTACGTAACCTTTTCCCAATAGCTCCTCGAGTTGTTCTTTTAACTCCTTCATTTCCAGTGGTGCCATCCGGTACGGAGCTTTCGAGACAGGCTCTGTCCCCGGAATGAGATCTATCGTGAATTCGAGATCTCTCTCAGGTGGCATGCCCGGAACGTCTTCATGGAACACGTCCGGATATTCTCTTACCACTGGTATGCTATCAACCTTGTTCTCTTCCGCCTCAAGGTTGTGCACATTGCACGCATATAGTTCATACCCCTTACGCATCAAGTTACTTAGTTTAAGTGCACTAACGATTTTGTTACTTTTCTTAGGGGGCTGAGAGTAAAAGATAACTCTCTTTCCCCTACTTTTTGACAAGGTGATCTTTTGTTTTTTGCATTCGATCACCGCTTTATACTGGGATAGCCAATCCATCCCCAGTATGATGTCAAAGTCTCTTAAGTTAAATTCTACCAAGTTCGCGAAGAATTCTACGTTCTTTATCACTATAGGAATTCCGTTATATCGTTTAGAGCAAGACACTACTTCTCCAGAAGGCAATTGAATTCCTAAGCTAATTCTCTCGCACTTAGGTAGATCTAACTCAGGCACTATCCTTGATGCAATAATTGAGCAACTAGCTCCGGAATCAAATAAAATTCTAAGGGGCGTATTCAAAACGTGAAATGTACCTGCCATCACTTCTCCTTGCGCAGGCACGTCCGCTTGGTTCACCACGTTGAGCCTCCCCACAGGGCGTCCCTGATTGCCCTGCTGATTCCCATTTGGCTGCTGATTTTGCTGTTGGTTTTGATTCTGCGGGGGCGGAGGTCGTTGGTTCTGGTTCTGGTGTTGCGGCCTATTTTGAGGGGGTCGGTACCCTTGGTTATTGCCGTTTTGCCCGTTTTGGTTTTGAGGCTGTTCTTGCCCCGCGACCAAATCGTCCCTCTTCGTTATGTTCTCGAGTCTAGTTCGACATTCCCGTCGAACGTGACCCATTCGACCGCATCGGTAACAAGCGCCTTGTTGCGGGCATCCCCTTGCCAGATGTGGTCGTCCACATCGCGGGCAAGGCGGTACCGGATCTTCTTGATTGAACCTCCTTCCCGTGTTGCTTTGTTGGGGCCTATTCGACCCTCTACGCTGCTCGTTCCTTCCAGTGTTGTTCTCGTTTCTTGAGTCTCGGCTTCTCTTGTCTTGAGGACCCCTGCTGGACTCCCCACTCACCCTTCTTTTCAGCTGCTGCACGCGTGCTACCGCTACAGCGCGATCGTATACGGCTTGCAAATCGGGGTAGTGTACCCCCGCGATTACTTCGCGCACAGACAGGTTCAGTCCCATCTCGAACTTCTGTGCCTTCTCCGCATCAGTAGGCACTAGCCTTGGTGCGAACCTCACCAGCTCCTTGAAGCGGGTGTAGTATTCCTGCACCGTTTGGCTTCCTTGCTTCAGTGACAGGAATTCCTCGTACATGGCAGCTTTGGTACTCAAGGGATAGAATCGATCCCTGAGTAGTTCCATCATCTCCATCCACGAGTAAGGCTCGTCATCTTCAGTCAGTTTGGCTTGCGTTGCTTGCCACCAGTCATCAGCTTCGCCTCCCAAGTAGTATGAAGCGACATGTACCCTCTCTCCTTCCGGACATTTGACCGCTCCCAGCAGCTTGTCAAAAGTCCGGATCCATTCCTCCAGTTTAGCTGGATCCTCCTCACCAGCATAGTGGGGCGGCTGGTAGGGATTCACCATCGCTAGGTAGTTAGGGCGAGCTTGGGGCGGAGGTACCGCCGCAGCTTGACCCTGGTTGACTTGCGCGTTTCCGAGCGCAATCAACACTTCCTCTATCGTCCTAAGACGATCGCCCACATTGTTCGGTGCGGGGCGTCCTGCGCACCTTGGGGCTGTTCCTCATCAGGTTGGTTTGGTTCAGTGACGTTTGGTGGTGTTTCAGTAGGTGTTTCAGTAGTGGTTTGGGGAGCAGGTTGGGCTCTGCCTCTTCCTCTTCCTCTGGGTGCCATTCTGGTACAAATAGGATAGATTAGGGCTGGTGAATTTAGCATATAGTCCAAGCAATTTCTATGAATGTATATGTGTGTAGTAATTTAGCACGTGGTGCTTTGTTCGGATTGAGGAGCATCGTATGCTTCGGGGTTTTATTTTATTTTGTCTTGTTTTGTTTTGTTTTGATTTAAAAAAAATAAATCGGCATTTTATTTCCTCAAAAGAAATTTTAATACAAAAGTAGAAATATTTTTCTAGCAAAACGATGTCCAACAGTAGAATCTCTAGTGCCTCATGACGTCTCTCGGCGGGGTAGCAGGATCTTCCTCCGGATCTTCCTCCTCCGAACTCGGCGGTAGTAGGTCGTCAAAGATAGTGTTTAAATCTTGCCCGTGGGCATCGATGTATTCCTTTAGTATTAAGTTTTGTGTAGTGAGGGTTTGGACTTGGCGCTCGAGTTGGTTTATGCGGTGATGATCCGCCTCTCTCAAGTTGCCCATGTGATGTAAATTGGCCTCCAATTGAGCCATACGGTACTTCATTTGCTCTAGGGTTTGGTGGGAATCGAGATGAACGCTCATCATCCTGATCATCAACTGCATCATGTCCTGACTAGCCATCTAGCGCAAGCAAGAGATCTAGGTTAATATTCGCCAAGATTCTAAGTTCAATTCGCCAAGATTCTAGGTTCGAGTTTCCAAGATTCTAAGTTCAAGTTTCGCCAAGATGCTAAGTTCAAGTTTCGCCAAGATTCTAAGTTCAAGTTTCGCCAAGATTCTAAGTTCAAGTTTCCAAGATGCTAAGTTCATAGCAGAGATGCGACATGCATATGCAAATGATATTTCCCCCCAATAATAATTTAATGCACCATATATATTTTTCCCATGGGTTTTAGAATAAAATTTCTCCATGGAAATAATACTTTAAAATTTAAAATAATAGTAAAAATATTAATAATAGTTTAAAAATAATAATGGTTTTAAAATAATAGTTTAAAAATAGTAATGGTTTAAAAATAATAGTTTAAAAATAGCCTGGCTCTGATACCAACTTGTAACACCCCGGTTTTTGGTAACCCAGGTCGGGATGTCACCGCCACATCTCCCTAGTAAGACACGGTTTCTCCGAGCTTACTAAAGAGATGCAAGGCTAGGTATTGCAGTGTTTAAAACATTTAAAGCATTCAAAATAGCCCATACAATATAAATCGAAAATAATAATAGCATAGCGCAGCGGAAATATTTAGTTTAGTACAGTATCGCAGCGGAAAATATAAAAAAGGCCGACATGGCCAAAACACGGGTTAAACAGGCCCGTTCATAATATAGTCTAAGTACGAAATTTAAAAGCAAAATAAAAGTTCCCAAAATCCCATGCATGATTCGTGCTCACACATGCTCATTCCACATATTCTGTAAAGAAAGGAATAAAAATGGTTTTGATCAGCAAAATTGCTGAGTAAGTTAACACATGCATGATCGTAGGGTTTAAAAGCCATAACTTAAATAATTTAACAAAAGCATGATAATAACATAATATTTGATTTCATATAATCCATATCATATAGCACAATCTATCTCAGGCTCTATTTAATAACACCTATCACATGGTTCAAGATAATAACCATAATTTAAATAAAGCATTTAATAATTTAATTGGACAACAATATCATTTAATCTAGTTTAATTTAATTTAGAATCCCCATTACATTCCCGATTTGGTATTTCAAGTTTCACGATAGAAATCGCGATGTCAACAAGTTTAGCCGGTAGCCCGGCGGCCGCAGCCGTATCAGCCATACCCAGTACCACTCCGGAGCCTCGGGAAACCCATACGGATATTCACGAGAGTGTAGGCTCTAAGTTTCGCCGTTTTGGCAATATCACATTTCAAGTATAGCGCGCGGGGTCACCATCGTCCATTACGGCACGAAGTGAATCGTTAGGGGGCACCCTGCAGAGCACTCACCCCTAATTTTAATTTATCAAGTTTGCAAGGGGATTTAGTTTTTAAAATCTGCCTTCCAATGTATTAATTTGGAAATAATATCTCAATTCGTTTCAACCCTAAAGGTTAATTCCATGTTTCAACAAGATTTCAAAATTTCGTTTCGGTAAATCGCAGTTTACTCCAAAATTCGTCTAAAATCAGATTTAATTCCAAAAATTCCAAAATTTCATATCTGACTCGGAAACATCAAGATCTACAACTTTCGTGTTTTAACTTTTTCAATCCGAGATACCTAAGTAGGTTAAAATCGCCAATTTCCGCATAACAAGAAATCTGTCCGAGTTCAAAGTGTCACAGTTTACAAATTTCACATTCTACCATATCAATTCAACTCCAAATTTAATGAAATATGACAGGGACCATCTTGAGACATTTATCTACAACTTTCATGTTCGGCCAAAGATCTAAAACAGCCTAGATCCTATGTCAAAAACGTGATCAAGATCATTCCTAAGTTCTGTCCAAGATTTCAAGATCTAGAATTAAACAGTTCGGTTTCAACGGGTTTTCACATACCAAATCAACTCCAAAAATTCTCAAATTTTTACAGTAGCTAGGTCTAAGTCTTAGGAACGTTTTTCGTGTTTTAAGTTTTTCTGTTTGAGTTCGTTTTAAGGGTCGGAAAAATTCACCAAATCTGTTGCGTCGGTAGAAAAACAAAAGTGGACAGATTTGTGGTTCTTGTTGAATCTTTTAGGTTTCGAATGTTTTAAAATCTTCCAAAACCATGTAAGGTTAACTTACAGTGTCTATGAACGTCGGGAATGTCCAATTCGGAGGCGTGGCTTCCAGATCACCGTCTCTCCTCTCCGTTCGTCGGGTTCTACGATCTAGATTCGATACGGGGGTGTAGAAAGAAAAAGGAGATGATTAGGATTCGTTTTCGAATCGTTTATTGAATAGAGATTGGACCGAGACTTACCACGACTATGGAGATCTGTAGAGAACTCGTCCAACAGCGTTCGTCTTGGTTTCGTGCCTCCGACGACTCCGGATTTATGGTTTCGAACGTATAGAATGCTTTAGGGTTTCGTAAACTTGTTCGGGGCTCCCAAGGGGCTTATTTATAGAATTCTCAATCCCTAGGGCGTCCACGGCCGACCTAAAGGTCTGGAGTCGAGAGATGTTCAACCGAAAGTCGAAAAATCCGCGTTCGGGCGAGAGATTCACGCAACGACCAAATCTGTGGGGTGGCGCGGTCGTGGCGCGCTGAACCCCCTTTACCGCGCGGCCACCGCGCCGACCTCGCCTGGACTTCGGTCCGGGCGGGTCGTGCGATCCGTCGTGCGTTTCCGCCTCTCTTTCGGGTTTCTATCCCTCTATGCTTCCGAATTCCGATTTCCGGGGTATATTCGGGTTCTTACTTTCTCCCTAATTTTATTCTTAGTCTAGTTGGATGTTTTGGACTCGAATACTCGAGTTCATTAGTGTCAGGAGTTGGTGTTCCATTTATCCATCCATTTGTTTAATTAAATTCCTTTAATTCCTTTTTAAGTAAAAGTCTCATTTCTCATTTCCTTATCTTTATTTATTTCTTTTATTTGCTGGATTTGTTTATTTACTTATAGTATTTATTTTATTTATTATTTATTTATTTAATTATTGTTTTATTTTATGTTGGAAAATTCTCGGGTATTACAATTATGGTAACCGGGTATTGATTTTACCTGAAAAAATTGATAACTTGAATCAAACAACAGATGAGATCTTGAAATTATTTCAAGATCTAAAGAAGGAAATTTCGAATATGAAATTTGACATTTTGGATATCAAGAAAAGGCAGAAGGATATTCCTGGATTTTCCAAGAATAACCAAGCCAATATTAGAGATGTACTCGGACCCGTACAAGCTTTACATCAAAAGGGTAAAGCAACTATGGTTCCAAAGCAGAAATCACAAGAAGAGCTTATGATCGATCTCCTGAAAACAGTCGAATGAGTGTTTCCAGGGCAGATCTATCAGATCTACAAGTATTAGCAGAATCAATTTCCCAACTCGGGATTATGGATCTGGTTAATGTAAAACCCAATGAAGTTCTTCAATTCGGTTATGCAGAAGAATCAGGATCCAACGTGACCCACGATGGACCGCCTGATGTCCCAATGAGGGAAAGTACAGACTTCCACATGAACGGGTATCCAGAGGTGCATCTCAATGCAAGACGAAACCCATGACGGAACCCGAGTAGAGCACCATAATCCATACCGTGGGACAAGACGGTGTTACAACCATTAAATCCATATGACATAACACTGAACCTTGATGTTATCGACTTCCGAAACATCGAAGATCTGATCGACGAATGGGTAGCTTCAATGAAGATTGCAGCAACCACCCTAGATCTCGATAAAGAAAACTTTGTCAGATTAATAGAGCTAAGTCTCGAAGGATCGGCAAAGCTGGGCTGGAAAAACTCCACGGCATCCTTAAAAGAGCAAATACTCAAAGGAGAATCCAAAAGCACAATCTGTGAAAGATTTGGCCTCTTATTCAAAACCCATTTTGTAGGAGATGGTTATTTTGAAGAACAGAGAACTGAAAAAATCAAGGTCTATACCCAAGCACTATTTTGTATGGAGTTATGAAGTATTTACGCAGTAGACGAATATATCTACTGGTTTCGTAAATACTATTTTCGGAGTAAGATGACAGCTGAAGTAGCATGTCCAATGTTCTTTGCAAAGATCTGCTGTCCATGGAGAGAGATGTTGATCCAATCGTACATAGTACCCCCTGGTATAGTGGACTCAATAGCCCGAAGAATGTCCTTCTTAAAGGATAAGCTCAGAGAATGGTGTCAACAGGCAGCAGCCCAAAAGAACATCAAGATACTAAGAGGTAAAATAAAAAGAACCCCTCTTTGCTGTGAAAATAACGATTTTCCAACAAGTATAGGAGAATCGGAAGAAAAGAGAAGAAAGAAGAAGAGTCGAGGCTCATACAGTAAGAGTTTCAGAAAACCTCCATTCCGAAGAAGAAGAGCATGGTGGTCCAAGAGCAAGGCCAGAACATACAAAACTGGACAAAGAACGGGAACGACGAAGGGTTCATCCCAACGCTCAACTAGCTCAACAACAAGGAGCAAGGGGAGAACAATGTCAAAAAGAACGTTCAGACGAGCCCATACCCGAGCCAAGGAAAGTTTCAAGGACTGTAACTGTTGGAAGTGTGGAGCCAGAGATCATATCTCACCCGATTGCCGTCAGAATCGTGAGATACGAACGTACGAAGCCACGGAGGATATCGTGGAAGCGGTCTACCATGGAAAGCTGGTACCGGTCTATCAGTTTGAGGACATCCCCACGGATGAAAGCATCTACGAGGAAGAATTAAGAAGTGACTCGGACTCATATTCAGATGGATCTTCAACCGAGTCTGACTGAAGAGGACAGGATTCAGAATTTGCGGGATTGGACGAGTTCTTAACCAGATGGGACTCAACCAGAGGAGACATAACATCATCTACAAGGTAAGTGCAGGCGAGTTTGCAATTCCTATGGAACTTACTTGTAATGTTATGGATATGCAACTAATTCCTAAAGAAGAAATTCTTGAGGAATTAAGCAGAATGAAGGAGGAAATTGCCATTACTATGAAATGGATCCACATAGGTGCCATCGAAGTAGTAATCAAGGCAACATTCAAAGAAGGCATTGATTCTGAATTACATCTATCAGTCACTGATAGAAGAATCAATAACCTTAGAGATGGTGTTCTTGGGACTATGGTAGGAAATTTATATGCTGGGAAGTTAATGTTTGACATACATCCCAAAATTTCCTATAACTTAGCTGACCAAGATTTTAGCAGAGTTCTAACACTTCATCAGGATTTCAAAAGAAAAGATCTGATGAAAGAAGGAAACAGGCCATATACTATAACTTATAGAATCTCTTATGCACTTTCCAATAGTCATCATTCTGACTTATTTCTCAGGAAAGAATATATAGAAATTCCTAGCATTTTCAAGGAATTTGCTAAAGTCATGACTCCAAATCCTACACATGTTCCAAGGTTAGGAGGAGTAGGCATACAGATAAGAGATCATCCAATTTTAGACAGATCAACGAGTGCTAGAATTGAGTACGCAAGCCGTATGTCTATTTCGGAAGACGGAATTATGGCATATAAAGGAAAGGAGTTCATCAAAGATTTAACTCCTCAATCCATTGGGGTAGATAATATAAAGATTAAATGCCCTGAAGGATGGAAAGAAATACGGGTAATATTTGACATCACTGAAAAGATTAACCATTTTCCATGTGGTGATTTATACTACTTGCAGCAGCCATCAATTGGGACCTATGAAGGAACAATTGAAATTGCAGGACACGAGATTAGAGTCTTAGGTACCGCTGGAAAAGACAATGGGGTTATGATTTTGGGATTAAGTTTTCTCGAAAATCATAAACCATGGGTAAGAAAGGATAATGGTATAAAATTTAATCTGAAAGGTCACACCATCAGAATTAAATGAGAAGTCCATTTTCCATTTATATCTCAGTAGGGATAATATATGAACAATATATGGCAGAATATTTTGCAGCTTATATTGATTCATGATCAGGTATTTGCACGGCAAAACCAGGAGTTTTCCCTAGCGAAGCTATGTAATCATTACCCATTATTGCAGGAAGAGATTTTTTCCAAAAAACCCTAGTACTAAATAAGGGTATTCGACATGCCAATATCATGATTGGAGGAGCATTTGGTACACCTTGGTATAAGGTAAAAACGCCTCCTATTTATTTTCATGAAACAGGAGCGGATATTCTGTTAGGAAATAATTTCATATAATCCTTTACAAAATATGTTTAAGATAACAAAAGAAATTTGTTAATATTTACCACAAGTTATGGAAATGAGCAGAGAAAATGAATTCAAAAGATTAATGCCTATATCATTTCGCAGCAAACGTGGTGATGGTGCCAAACTAACCCAACCAAAAATGCAGGATAAAAGAAAGTTTGGTAAGACTTTGTTGTCTTTTAGACAGCAAGGATTCAATGAAGCTTCTATTGAGGAAATTATAAACCTCAAAGAAGCAATGCAGGAAACGAAGTCATTAAATATAACTTCATTAAACATTGATGGGGAAACTAAATTGTCCCTCGAAAATATCAAAAGACTTATCCAGAGAAACTTTAACGAGGATCCTCTGGCATGGTGGGATAAAAACAAGATCGAAGCTACTCTACAGGTAAAAGAACAATATAAATATGAGTATGTTTGATACAAACCCATCTTAATGAATATGCAGGATAAGAAAGATATGCAGAAAATTATCAAGGAGCATATCGATCTTAAACTCATCGAGCAGGGAGTCTCAGC
The DNA here is from genome assembly GCA_030278955.1 of Hygrophila difformis. Classification (NCBI taxonomy): domain Eukaryota; kingdom Viridiplantae; phylum Streptophyta; class Magnoliopsida; order Lamiales; family Acanthaceae; genus Hygrophila; species Hygrophila difformis. Next base: position 37,651,192 of record JAOANR010000008.1, on the reverse strand, counting down.
TTATAGTAGCCCTGGATTCTTGGTAAGAAACCCACGGTGAAATGAAAAGAGGTAAACCCAAGTTGGTAATAAACTATAAAGGTATTAATAAAATATTACAGTTTGATGGTTATTACATTCCGAGTAGAGAATACTTGATTGATTGCATCAAAGGTGCTAAAGTGTTTTCTAAATTTAATTGCAAATCTGGTTTCTATCAGATTAAGATGAAGAATGAGTCGAAGAAATTCACAACATTCTCCACCCCACAAGGGCAATATATTTGGAATGTTATGCCAATGGGGCTTTCTAATACCCCTCAGATATTTCAAATAAAGATGGATAATCTATTTAAAGATTATCTAGAGTTTATATTTGTCTACATAGATGATATTCTAATTGCATCCCGAAATATTAAAGAGCGTATTAAACACCTTGAAATATTTTCAGATGCATGTCACATGGAAGGTCTTGTTCTCTCTGAGAAAAAGGCTACCATCGCTGCTAACAAAATTGAATTCTTAGGAATTTAAATTGATGAAGTAGGGATAGAGTTACAGGAACACATTGTGGAGAAAATCCGCAATTTTCCTGACATATTAAAAGACAAGAAACAACTTCAGAGTTTCTTGGGAGTTGTAAATTTTGCAGGTATATTTATAAAAGACTTTGCAAAACATATAAAGGATTTTAGACCACTCCTGAAAGAGACTGAAAGCTCTAGATGGAAATGGGAAGAAATCCATACAACGAGAATTCACGAACTAAAGCAAGTTTGTAATAGCATGTCAAAACTCGCGATACCTTAAGATGAGGATGAGCTGGTAGTCTATACGGACGCCAATGACTTTCGATGGGCGGGAGTGCTCATGAGAAAAACTACCACGGGTCAAGAACCCTGTAGATACACAGGAGGGTTGTTCACTGAACAACAAGCCAAACTTTGGCACATTAACGAAAAGGAATTCTTTGCAGTATGGAAAATATTAAAAATGGCCTTTATTCTTACTTGCAAAGAAATTTATTTTAAAGGTTGATAATACTAATGTTAGAGCTTTTCTAAAAAATAAACTTGAATCAAAAATTGAAAAATGTCGTATTATCAGATGGCAAGCTGAATGTCAATATTATACTTATGATATTGATGTTATAAAATCTAATGAAAATGTTCTTGCAGATTTCTTGACGAGAGATGGAAGCATTTGAAGCAGATTCCATCATAACGAGATTAAGGCACCTCAGAGAAAACCTAGAGGAGCTATCAAAACATTTTGGACAGCTCGAGATCAATGCACGAGCAGCTGGCCAAATACAACAAAGCGATGTGGACATGGTCCGCAACAACATACGAACCTCCCATATAGCAACGACAATGCTATGGGAAACAGTATTAGAGCCAACCAGGAAAGCGTCAGCTTCCCTAGTAAACAAAGAGAAATGTGCCCAAAAAGATAAAGTAATCACATATGAAGAAGCAGATTCAAGCACTGCTTCAAAGGAACCATTGTCGGATACAGACAAAAATGTTGAGCAAGAGGAAAGTCACATTTCCGAAAGTTCAAGTCAACCCACTGCCTCTGGGGTAAAAGAGGAAGAAATTAACCATAGGCCAATGACAGGCACCTCTAAGGTTAATTCAGTAGAGAAGGTCATTTCTACAGCCTGGCTAGACTACCAAGGAAAATGGGAACAACTGGTTTCCAAAAAGGGAATTAACCCCAGCAAGACGGTGATCGAAACATCTGGAAGATACAACAGGGTCTGGATGCTCGAGGAATCGAAGCCAGAAGAGGTTCGAAAGTGGTATGATTTTGGATCATTAGCATCTGTTCATACTACATCACCAGGGTTCTCGGAGATAGAAAAACTTCCGGGATGGATAAGTAGTGCGGTACATGAATCATGGCAGAACAACCCGCACCTTCAAAGATGAGATATTCTGGAGCTCAGGTTTATCTCAGCAGCACCAGAAATCATTGGAAAAGGTTCGTATCCGGTCTTTCATTTTATTAAATTACAAAGGCCTGATATGATAGCTTTCAACAGAGTCAAGTCCATTGATGACAAGGCACCATTGGTATCTTCCATCAGTGAAGATGAGATCTCCACCAGACGAGTATGAGGATTCTAGGTCTGTCGCACAGAGATGGAAAAGGTCAAATATCCATTTAAAATCTTTTCCAATAATTTAAATGGATCGTTCCTGGTTAATTCTTTAACAGGGAAAAGCACAGAGTTTGCGGAAACCTCTTTTGAAAAGAAAAGGTTACTCATCTGGGAAAATAAGTTGCCAGCAACTGAGTCTACCAGAAGAAAGGTATGCAACATGATGCATGTTGGGTGATGCACCCTGTGAAACCACATTTAAATAAGCTTAAATTATGTTAAAATGAACCTAAATTGCATGCATGAGACCCTATTTTACTGCTTTTTAGTGTATATTTCATGTGATGTGTAAATATTAATAAGACCGATTAAATTGAGCTTATCCGAGCCCAATTTACCTTGTTTTATGCTTTTTAATAAGACTTTGGCAATTCTAATACATTGCAATGATGTTTCAGACATTAAAATGAAGAAAGAAGATGTTCGGAGGTCAAAGGATGCAAAATTCGGAATTTTCAACTTTGGAAAAGCTCCAGAATGCGCCACATAGGCATGGCGGCGCCTAAAAATGCTCTTCAGCGCCACTTTATGCGCCACCTCAACACTTAGGAAAATTTCGGATGGAAAAAGCTTCAGGATGCGCCGCAATGCCTTGGTGGCGCCGAAAAGTGCTCTGGAGCGCCACAAAATGCGCCGCAGGGTAAAATTTAGAAAATTGTCAAAATGCACCGCACCTTCTTGGCGGCGCATAAAAGTGCCTTTCAGCGCCACTTTTTGCGCCACACTCGAAAATTCGGAAAATCTTCGTATGCGCCGCAGCTCCTTGGTGGCGCCGAAAACCTCTTCCGAGCGCCACTTTTTGCGCCACAGTCGCGGTTGAGCAGTTTTCTAACCTCCCGAACACGGTTTTAAGGCCCGTTTTGCGTCATTTCTTCAGACAGAACTCATACTCATCGATAGAAACACTCTGAAATCATCTGGAAGATGTGAGAAGAAGGCCGGAAACACAAAATCAAGCCGGAGGAATTGGCCAGAATGCTGTTCTGATCGAAGTTCTTCCTATCATAGGTGTTGCCTTTCTTTTTCTTGCTTTGTAATGAATTGAATTTGCCTCTAAATGTAATCTGCTATCATGTTCTTAATTTGTAGACGGATTTCTGTATTGTTCGTGTTAGAAGTGTTCTAGGACGGGAGTTCAGAATCACTTTGAAGTACGAATTCATCTTTTATGGAAGTAATATAATATGTCGATGTTTTCTATTGGAATCTGGAATTATGATTAAAATGTCAGATTATGCCTACTCTAGATTGAACGCTATTCTGTATAAATGGTAGAAATGAAATTCCATGTTTTGGTATTAATCTGCTTTTTAATCGATTAAGTTGGTGTAATCTGTTTTGATCCTAAAAATGGATAAATCTGCTATGATGTTAGAATCTGTATTAGAATTATATGTTAGATGCTATTAAACTAATCGATATTCTGTGTTTTTGCTAAATCTGCTATCCAAATTATTAATCTACTAAAGCCTGAAATGATCGATCAATCTGAATTCCCTATTTTTAGTAATCTTGCATTAATTCTACTATGTCTGCATTTTAATATTATTAATTAAATTCAGTTTACCATGTTTTGCTATTATTTTACCATAATTGTTAAATTATTTACACTGTTCTGCATAATTAAATGTTAGAATCCAATTCTGTGACTTCTGCTTTGCTAAATCGGGAGATAAAAAGTAGAATTAATATTTTAGTACCGGAATTGGGAATAAATTACATTATAAATGGATTCTGGCATGTGCACAATGATTTGGGAAATGAAAAGTGCATTTTAATTGCTATAGGAAAATTTGTAAGCTTGGGAAAGACTCAAATTTAAGCCTAGAATAATGATTGCAGAATGTTAGATAATTTAATCAGCTTCCATGAAATCCGTTTAAGCATAATTTGATTATTAGTAGATTATAAAATTTTTAATCTTCATAAAATAATTTATTTTAAGAAATTGATCTTTTTAGATATTGGAAAATGCTAAATCAATATGCAATTTCTATTTTATATAAAGATTGCAATATTTAAAATATTACAAGCGTCTCCCATTTATATCTTTATTAATTATAATTTTACCTGCTTTATTTTAAATTTAAGGTCACTATTTTTAATTAAATTACCATTAGAATTCATCAAAATCTTTTTAAATATATTAAATATAATTAATGAACTTAAGAACAATTAAAATTTCTCCGGAATGAAATAATATTCTGAAATTCCCTGTGGTTCGACCCGGTATTCACCGGTTTTTATTACTTGATGACAACCATCCGCTTGTGGTAAAATATGAGTAGTGAAAATCACCAATCAAGTTTTTGGCGCCGTTGCCGGGGAATTTGTTTTGAATTTTTAATTGTTTTTAGTTTATTAATTTAAATCTATTAAGTTAAATATTAATTTAACTGTTACTTATTTTATTTTATTTTTATTTAATATTTGCAGTGCGAAGCAAACAAGCAGAAATAGCTTATGATCCTGAAATTGAGCGTACTCTTAGAGCGATTAGATTAGGGAAACGTAGGAGACTAGCTCAGTTGGAAATTTTAATTAATTCATCCTCTGATGAAGAAGACTATTCTCCAACGACTGGAGTTTCAACAATTCAAACTAATCAATTAGTTGCACAGTTCAATAGGTTAAACATGGCAGCGAATAATAATGATAATCAGGGTAATAATGGAGGTAACAGTGGTGATTTTGAGCACGATGATCAAGCTGAAATGACCATTGAAGAACACTTACAAGGAACTAGTGGAAATCTGCTTAATAGAACTCCTAGGCCAGATGCTTTAAGCTTTACCCTTCAGCCTGCACTAATCACAATGGTTCAAGCTAATCAATATAATGGGGCACCAACTAATGATGCTGTAGAACACATAAGAAACTTTCTGGACTATTGTGACACAGTGAAAATAAATGGTGTTACTAGTGATGAAATTAAGTTGAGATTGTTCTCGTTTTCACTCAGAGATAAAGCTAAAACTTGGTACAACTCACTTCAATTAAGGGATGTCACTACTTGGGATAAAATGTTGGAAGCCTTCTTAGAACAATTCTTTCCACCATCCAAAGTTATTGAATTGCAAGAAAAAATCAAAGAATTCGTGCAAGATGAGGGAGAAACTTTACTTGAAGCATGGGATAGATATAACACTTTATTGGCGAGATGCCCGAATCATGGCTTTGAAGATTGGCAGCAGATGCACTTCTTCTACAATGGGTTGATTGATCATTGGAGAAACTTGTTGGATGCAGCAGCTGGAGATTCTTTTCTGTCTATAGGACCCTCTAGAGCTAAGGAAATCATAGAGAAAAAGATTTCTAACATGAAAAAATTTCCTGGTAAGAAAAATGCTAGAAATAAAACAAAAGGAGGAATCTATGAGGTAGAAAAGGCAGTTGCTATAGATTCTAAGTTAGATGCTTTAATGAGGGAGGTTTCTACGCTTAAGAAAGGTCAAGCTAAAGTTGTGAGATGCGTTATTTGTCATGGACCTCACGAGTCATCAGCCTGTCACTTGCTTGATCAAGGACTTCAAGAAACTATGCAGTGTGAGGGGACTGAGGAGCAAGTTGAAGATGTGAACTACATGGGAAATAGGCAGCAAAACTACAACCAAAACCGTCCTCAAAATCAGAACTTTTATCCAAATCAGAATTCTCAATTTCAACAAAACACCTATCCACAAAACAATCGTCAACCCTATCCACAAAACCAAAATCAAAATTACCCGAATCAAAATCAAAATCCAAATCAAAACCAAAACTATAATCAAAACAGAAATCAAAATCAACCTTTTTACCCTAACCAACAGCCTAGGAACTTTCAACCTCAACAGCAGCTGCAACAAAACCAAGGAAGTGCTGAGGTCAATTTAAAAGAGTTAATGAGCACAATCGTGTCTCAACAACAAACAATTCAGCAAATGCAAGCCTCAATGAGAAATTTAGAAGTACAAGTTGGTCAAATAGCTAGGGATACCTCAAATAGACAGCAAGGAACACTACCAAGCATGCCTGATCCTAATCCAAAAGAGCAATGTAAAGCAATCACTTTAAGGAACAAAAAGGAATTACCTAATCCTTACCCTACCTTAGATGATCCAGAGATTTTAGCTGATGCTGTAGATGATCAATATGAGGATACAAAGAAAGAAAGCCAGCATAAAAACACTGATGAGCCTAAGGAGAGTGAGAAACTTAGAGTTGAACAGGATAAGGGTAAAGGAAAGTCTGCTGTCCCGGTCAAGCCATATCAGCCACCTATTCCATATCCACAGCGTCTTAAGAAGGCTAAGGAAGATAAAGATTATGCCAAATTCTTAGAAGTCTTTAAGAATTTAAGAATTGATATTCCTTTTTCTGATGCCATTCCACAAATGCCTGTGTATGCTAAGTTTTTAAAAGAAATTCTATCAAAAAAGAGGAGTGTTGATGATGAAGAGAAAGTGACACTGACAGGGGAATGCAGTGCAATCTTACAAAGAAGGCAACCTATTAAACAAAAAGATCCTGGGAGTTATACTATTCCGTGCATTATAGGCACTAAAGAATTCAATAAAGCCTTGTGTGATCTCGGGTCTAGTATTAATTTGATGCCTTTACATGTCTTTAGGGAACTAGGAGTAGGAGTTGTGAAGCATACTAGGATGCAGCTACAGCTTGCTGATAGATCTATTAGGACTCCTTTAGGCATTGTAGAAGATGTTCCTGTCCAAGTAGAGAGTTTCATTTTCCCTGTCGACTTTGTTGTTCTTGATGTGGAAAAAGACATTGATATCCCTCTGATTTTAGGTAGACCATTTCTGCAAACTGGTAGGGCTATGGTTGATATGGATGATGGTAAAATTACACTTAAAGTAGGTAATGAACAAGTGTCGTTTGACATTTCTAAGACAACTAAAACACAACACGCTAGTTCTGAAACCTACCCGTGTAATAGAGTCACAGCTATCTATCAGGAGGATGAGGTGATTGAGAGAGAGTTCTTTGCTAGACATGATCCCTATAGTAAGTTTGAGCAGTTAGTGGAGAGTTGTGAGGACTTAGCTGAAAGTAAGTGTGAGGGAGGATTACCTGTGCAAGTAACATGTGCAATAGAAGAATCCAAGTTAGTCCCGTCTGTTGAAAAGCCACCTACATTGACATTGAAAGAGCTGCCATCACATTTGAGGTATGTTTTTCTTGGTGAGAATGATACGTTACCTGTTATTGCAAGTAATAAATTAAATGATGATCAATTAAATGCATTAACCCAAGTGTTGAGTAAGCATGTTAGAGCAATAGGCTGGACGATAGCTGACATCAAGGGACTGAGTCCAGCATTGTGTACACACCGGATTTACATGGAGGAGGATGACAAGCCAGTGAGACAGCCCCAGAGGAGACTGAATCCACATCTACAAGAAGCTGTAAGATCAGAGGTTATTAAACTACTCGATGCAGGTATTATCTATCCTATCTCTGATAGTCAGTGGGTGAGTCCAGTTCAAGTAGTGCCTAAAAAGGGAGGTATGACTGTGATTAGAAATGAAAGTGGTGAATTAGTACCTACTAGACCTACTACTGGATGGCGTGTATGCATTGATTATAGGAGATTGAATGATAAGACTAGGAAAGATCATTTTCCATTGCCTTTTATTGATCAAATGCTAGAACGTTTAGCTGGTCATGAGTTTTATTGCTTTTTAGATGGCTATTCTGGTTATAATCAAGTTCCAATTGCACTTGAGGATCAAGATAAAACTACATTTACATGTCCTTACGGTACATTTGCATATAGGAGAATGCCATTTGGTTTGTGTAATGCTCCAGCTACATTTCAGAGATGCATGATGTCTATATTTTCTGATTTAATTGAGACATGCATTGAGGTATTTATGGATGATTTTTCTGTATTCGGGTCTGATTTTGAGAAGTGCTTAATTAACTTGGAAAAAGTTCTGATTAGATGTGAAGAGTCAAATTTAGTTCTTAATTGGGAAAAATGTCATTTTATGGTTAATGAAGGTATTGTCTTAGGACATAGGATTTCTAAAAATGGCATTGAAGTTGATAGGGCTAAAGTAGAAGTGATTGCAAAAATTCCACCTCCTAATAATTTAAAAACTTTGAGAAGTTTTCTGGGACATGCAGGATTTTATCGAAGGTTTATAAAAGATTTTTCTAAAATTGCATTACCTCTGTTTAAGCTGCTATGTAAGGATGTCGAGTTTGATTTTACTGACGAGTGTATTGAGGCGTTCAATAGGATCAAGGAAGCATTGGTGACAACACCAATTATTCAGCCACCTGACTGGAGTTTGCCATTCGAGATCATGAGTGATGCCAGTGACTTTGCCGTTGGAGCAGTACTGGGTCAACGAAAGGATAAGAAACTTCATGTTATTTATTATGCTAGTCGGGCTTTAAATACTGCACAGAGAAATTATGCCACCACTGAAAAAGAACTTTTATCTGTTGTTTATGCATGTGAAAAGTTTAGACCATATCTGCTAGGCTCTAAAACTATAGTTTACACTGATCATGCTGCTATTAAATATCTATTTGCAAAGAAAGATGCTAAACCACGGTTAATTAGATGGGTATTATTGTTACAGGAATTTGATTTAGAAATTAAAGATAGGAAAGGAGATGAAAATCCTGTAGCTGATCATCTATCTAGACTGGAGCATGAAAAAGGGGAAGAAAAATTAATTAATGATGCATTTCCTGATGAAAATTTGTATTTAATAAATAACACTTCCTCTGATCCGTGGTTTGCTGATTTTGTAAATTATTTAGCATGTGGTGTAATTCCTGATCATTTAAAATGGCATAGCCAAAAACAAAAATTTAAAACTGATGCTAAATATTTTATTTGGGATGAACCTTATCTGTTTAGACTCTGTTCAGATCAGATCATAAGGAGATGCATCCCTGATGAGGATTTTGAAAAAGTATTAAAGGCTTGCCACGAAGGACTTGGAGGAGGACATGTTGGACCGAACAGAACAGCTCATAAGGTACTCGAAGGTGGTTTATATTGGCCTAATATTTATCGTGATGCTAGATCATTTGTGCTAAAATGTGATGTATGTCAAAGGGCTGGTAATATCACTAAAAGAGATGAAATGCCATTAAAAGGAATTATGCCTGTTGAGTTGTTTGATTTGTGGGGAATTGATTTCATGGGTCCATTTCCACCATCTAATGGGAAATTGTATATTCTTGTTGCTGTAGAGTATGTATCAAAATGGGTAGAAGCTGAATCATGTGCTTTAAATGATGCTAAACAAGTGATTAAATTTCTGAAAAAGCAAATCTTCACTCGTTTTGGTGTGCCTAAAGCGATCATTAGAGATGGTGGATCTCATTTTGTCAATAGGGCTGTTAATCAATTGTTATCTAGATTTCATGTTCATCATAGGATAACCACACCCTATCATCCTCAAGCTAATGGTCAGGTAGAAGTCACTAATCGTGAGATTAAAAAGATTTTGGAAGCCACTGTAGGAAAATCTAGAAAAGATTGGGCTTTTAAATTAGATGAAGCATTGTGGGCTTATAGGACAGCTTTTAAAACGCCTATAGGTATGACTCCTTTTAAATTGGTTTATGGTAAAGCTTGTCACTTACCTTTTGAACTTGAGTTTAAATCACTTTGGGCTATGAAGAAATTGAATTTTGAATTTAAAGAAGCTCAAGAAAAAAGGAAAATAGATCTTACTGAATTAGAAGAAATTAGACGTCAAGCTTATGATAATGCTCTAATTTATAAGGAGAGAACAAAGCTTTATCATGATAAGATGCTTAGGCCTAAGGTGTTTGAAGCTGGACAATTAGTGCTTTTATATAATTCTAGATTTAAGCTGTTTCCTGGTAAATTGAAGACAAAGTGGTCAGGGCCTTTTAGGATTGTTAAAGTGTTGGATAATGGTGCAGTAGTTTTAAAAGCTGAAGATGAAAGGGAATTCACTGTAAATGGTCAAAGACTTAAACATTATTTTGGAGATGAAGTTAAATTCCTCGAACAAATTAATGTTAAGCCTTTGGTTATTTAAATCTGCTTATTGAAGTAATTGCATTGCATTTTAATTATAGTTGAGTTTTTATTTATTAAACGTATAAAAACCAATAAAAATTATAAATGAGAGAAAAAGACAAAAATATTTTGCATGTTATTGTTTATGTGCTTTTAGCTGCTTTATTGCTTTTGTTAATTTAAGTTAGATGTGTTTTTAGTTTAATTAAGTTGTTAAATTTCATGCTATGTTAGTTGCAAGTGCTCAATAAATTGAGTAGGACATTGCCTATTAATTATAATAAGTAGCAAAATGTTGAGAAATGATGGATTTATGTGTGCTTGGAGAATTGATCTTGACATGTGTATTTTGACTCGGTGATGAGTTAAGGAGGAGGATCTATATGGATTAGTTGGTTTAATTGAGGAGAATTATGATCCGGAAGGATTTAGGGAGGTTATATATGCTAGATCTGACTTGCTAACCTTAGGGATTGAATAAACTATCATTTTGGTTGTGTTTGAACTGAAATTCTAGTGTCACAGACTCAGTTTAGGCGCCACACCTTCTTGGTGGCGCCTAAAACCAAGCTCAGGCGCCACATTATGCGCCATTTTTAATCCTGGGAAAATTTGAAGTCAGGTAATGCGCCACTTCTTCTTGGTGGCGCATAAAAGTACTCCCGAGCGCCAATGGATGCGCCATTTTCGGACTTAGGAATTTTCTCATTCAGTCCAGGCGCCACTTCTTCTTTGTGGCGCATAAATCATGTTCCAGCGCCATTACTGGCGCCACCCTCAGACTTGAAAAATTTTTCGATCACAGGATGCGCCGCACAGCCTGTGCGGCGCCTACATCATGCCTTATGCGCCACATTTGGCGCTGACTAGCGGGTCTGGGGCACCTGACCCGGTTTTGAACGGGATTTATCCCTAAAAATTCCTTTTCTTCTCATTTTCTTCCAAAACAACCGAACCTCCTTCCCCCTTGTTCTTCGACCGAGCGCCATTCCAAGCGACACATTTGTGCCACTTTGGTAAAAATTCTTCCAATTCTTGTTTCCTTCTATCAATTCTTATCTACATTGTTCAAATTCTCATTCCAAAACCCAATTTTTGCTTTGTTTGAATCAAATTAGGGTTCTTCAACCCTAGTTCTTCAAATTTGGGGATTCCTCTTCAAAGTGTTCCAATCCTTCAATTTAGGTAAGAATGGCTATCCTGATTAAATTATTATCATATTCTAGTGCTTTGGAATGCATTAATTTTGGTATTGGTGTTGTTACTTGAATTTTGGGTTTTGTAGAATGTGGGATAAAATTTAATTTTGATTGTCTAAATTTGAGTTTTAACATGAACAAGTGTTGTAGAACATGGTTTGAATACATAATGTGAAATTTTTGGATTAACATTAAAAAGTTGGAATTTTTGAGAATTTTAAATCTGAAAATTAGTTTAAATTAATTAAAATGGCATTTTTGATTAATTAAATGGATGAAACATTACTAGAATATGTCATTTTAGTTATATTAAAAATATAAAGTTATTTTCTTGTCAAAAATTCCATGTTTTTCATAATGTGAGTTAATTAAACCTTGTTTTGATAAAAACTCTCTTATTTGTAATTTAGTTAATTAAAATAGGTTAATTTATCATTAATAAATTGGAATGGATTTAAATATTAATTTAAACCATTTGTAATGCAATAGTTTGATAGTTGAGGTTGTTATAGTTTGTTAAATCTGAAAATTTAATAAAGTAAGGAGTTTTTATTAAAAAGACATGTTAAACATGAATTTTAAACTTTAAAATAAAATGGATGATATTTTTAAACAAAGTTTAGGATTCACAATTTTTAAAATACAACATCTTGGTCATTGAGTTATCTAAATCCCACATTCTAGGTTGATGTATATGTTTGCTTTATACTTAATACTTAAGTTAAACCTGTGGTTTAAACTTAAGTGTGAGGATGGGAGGCAATGCATATATATGATACTAACCCAGAGTTTTTGTACAACCAGGTACTGAAATAATGTATAATCCTCCAAACCTCCCAAAGAAATCGGGTTATAGGTATATACCCATGCCCGAGGGGAGAATGGGGATTTATGATCCACAGTCGCCGGATAGCGTTCCTACTCCTATTCCTGATGAGCATATTTTTGAAACTCGCAGACTCCGCACTAAAAATTTGGTACAGGTGGATCATCCCCAGGGATCAGGAGGTGCCTCCAAGTCCAAGGGACTTCTCTCCTACTTTAGGAGGAGCAAGTCCAAGAGTGGTGCATCTTCGAGACATACTACAGTGCCAGCTGATGACCATCAGGAGGTCAATCAGCCTGATCAGCCCATTCAGCCTGAGACATCTGACCATTCACAGGCCCCCTCTAGAGCCTCTCGGGGGAAGGCACCTGCCACGATTCCACCTCCTCTTGACCGAGGAGAGGGAGATCTGCTGCACTAGTCATACAGGAGCCTATCCCTGAGGCTGTAGGAGAAGAGGAGGATGAGGACGAGGTTGATCAGGAGGATCAGGAGGAGCAGCCGGCTAGGGGAGGACCGAAGAGGCAGGATCCTAGAGCGTATGTCCCCGATTTGTTGTATGTCAGAGAGGGCATATTTGATGCCACTGTGTTTAGGAGTGCCAGAGCCTACGAGCTATACAAGAGGTTTCACAAGAAGAGGATTATTGCTGATAGGGGATTTTCAGATAGAGATTTGCAGCACCCTCTACTCCGTGATGCTATTAGATCCAGAGGTTGGGAGAGATTCGTTAGACATCCAGCCGGATCATATTCGTGGGAGTTGACTAGGCTGTTTCTAGCCAATGCTGAGGAGGAGGATTCTTCGATTTTCGGGGTTAGAGTACCTATCACTCCTCAGCACATCAACCAATTTTTTGGAGTAGTGGATGTGCCCTACGGCAGTGACTTTTGGGAGCCAGTGATGAGAGCTGACGATAGGGAGGATTTCAAGAAGCTTGTTTTGATGTCGATGTTTGAGGGTCAGGAGGATGTCCTCACATATGATGATGATGACATGAGTAGGCTACATGGGCCTGATATGGATGCACCTATGTACCAGCTTCTCATGTTCTACAGATCTAGATTGAGTCCTTCGACTCACACCTCTGGACCTACTGCCTTGGACATGTATGTCCCATCCTGCATCAAGGTGGGGAGCCCGATCAACATGGGAGAGCTTATATCACTTGAGTTGAGACAGACACCTGGGGTGTCTAAGAGATCAGCTCTAATGTTCCCCAGCTTGATATGACAGCTTTGTGCACAGGGAGGAGTGGATATGGGGCAGTTTGATAGATATTGGAGGATGAGGCCCTCTATTCCATTTGGGAAGAAGAACTTCAAGCTGCCTGGCATTAGATGCAAGCCTATGATACTTCCGAGGGAGTTGCCCAGGCAGTCACCACCACCTGCACCTTCACAGGCTAGCCAGGAGCATTCTGAGGCTCCTTCGCTGTCCACCCGGGGTACACGAGGTGGTAGAGACAGAGGTAGAGGACGAGGGAGAGCTCCACCACAGCAGCCACAACACTCACAGCAATCACAGCAGTATCAGGGAGAGCCTGATTGGGCTAGGACCTTATTGATGAACCAGCAAAACTTGCTGAACACAGTGAATGAGCATGCTCTACTTGCAGCTCAAAGACACCATTTCTTGGCTGACCAGATAGCCAAGAATGCTAGAGCCCAGGCTTACCATGCAGCCAGACTGGAGTATTTCATGTCCCAGAGCCTAGGACAGCGATATGTCGCTCCTCAGACACTTTCTGAGGACGATGAGGACGAGGATTATGTCGGCTCTGGAGATGGTAGCGATGAGGGAGATGATGATGCTGAGGATGCTGATGCTGGGGATGGATCTGAAGAAGTGGGAGACAATGATGATGATGATTCTGAGGACTCTGACTGAGTGAGAGAGATGAGCGATAGATAGGCTTGTGGTCGTTATAGATGATATGTATTGATAGGCCTATGTATTTGACTTTACTGTTATTTTGCTACATTTTAGTTATTTTCTTTTGGGGTGTAATTGTCCTAACTCTACTTTCTTTTTATTATTTTTGCTATCTTCGATATACTATTTCTGTTATTCATGTCCTTTTGATTATATGGAGTATTAGGTAGTGTTTATTTAGTTTATGAGGTTTTTAGTTGCTTTTAAATTCAATAAAGTAGCTCTTACCAATAGCATGCAAGATTGAGTTGTTTTGAACTGGTAAAAAGATCAATGAAGTTTATTTGGACTAGATTGAGATGTGGATGAAGTGAAATTGGTATTGTTGAGTGATTTGGAGATTTTGGACATCATGGGGAAGAACTTAGGAAAAACACAGTCTGCCCGAATTGGCACAGAATGTGCCACATAGGCATTGTGGCGCCTAAAAATGCCCACCAGCGCCACTTTATGCGCCAGAAAACTTAGAAATTTTTCTAAGTTTTTCCAAAATGCACCACACGTGAGATATTTTTCCAAGTTTGCATGCATGAGACCCTGTGAAACCACATTTAAATAAGCTTAAATTATGTTAAAATGAACCTAAATTGCATGCATGAGACCCTATTTTACTGTTTTTTAGTGTATATTTCATGTGATGTGTAAATATTAATAAGACCGGTTAAATTGAGCTTATCCGAGCCCAATTTACCTTGTTTTATGCTTTTTAATAAGACTTTGGCAATTCTAATACATTGCAATGATGTTTCAGACATTAAAATGAAGAAAGAAGATGTTCGGAGGTCAAAGGATGCAAAATTCAGAATTTTCAACTTTGGAAAAGCTCCAGAATGCGCCACATAGGCATGGCGGCGCCTAAAAATGCTCTTCAGCGCCACTTTATGCGCCACCTCAACACTTAGGAAAATTTCGGATGGAAAAAGCTTCAGGATGCGCCGCAATGCCTTGGTGGCGCCGAAAAGTGCTCTGGAGCGCCACAAAATGCGCCGCAGGGTAAAATTTAGGAAATTGTCAGAATGCACCGCACCTTCTTGGCGGCGCATAAAAGTGCCTTTCAGCACCACTTTTTGCGCCACACTCGAAAATTCGGAAAATCTTCGTATGCGCCGCAGCTCCTTGGTGGCGCCGAAAACCTCTTTCGAGCGCCACTTTTTGCGCCACAGTCGCGGTTGAGCAGTTTTCTAACCTCCCGAACACGGTTTTAAGGCCCGTTTTGCGTCATTTCTTCAGACAGAACTCATACTCATCGATAGAAACACTCTGAAATCATCTGGAAGATGGGAGAAGAAGGCCGGAAACACAAAATCAAGCCGGAGGAATTGGCCAGAATGCTGTTCTGATCGAAGTTCTTCCTATCATAGGTGTTGCCTTTCTTTTTCTTGCTTTGTAATGAATTGAATTTGCCTCTAAATGTAATCTGCTATCATGTTCTTAATTTGTAGACGGATTTCTGTATTGTTCGTGTTAGAAGTGTTCTAGAACGGGAGTTCAGAATCACTTTGAAGTACGAATTCATCTTTTATGGAAGTAATATAATATGTCGATGTTTTCTATTGGAATTTGGAATTATGATTAAAATGTCAGATTATGCCTACTCTAGATTGAACGCTATTCTGTATAAATGGTAGAAATGAAATTCCATGTTTTGGTATTAATCTGCTTTTTAATCGATTAAGTTGGTGTAATCTGTTTTGATCGCTAAAAATGGATAAATCTGCTATGATGTTAGAATCTGTATTAGAATTATATGTTAGATGCTATTAAACTAATCGATATTCTGTGTTTTTGCTAAATCTGCTATCCAAATTATTAATCTGCTAAAGCCTGAAATGATCGATCAATCTGAATTCCCTATTTTTAGTAATCTGACATTAATTCTAATCTGTCTGCATTTTAATATTATTAATTAAATTCAGTTTACCATGTTTTGCTATTATTTTACCATAATTGTTAAATTATTTACACTGTTCTGTATAATTAAATGTTAGAATCCAATTCAGTGACTTCTGCTTTGCTAAATCGGGAGATAAAAAGTAGAATTAATATTTAGTACCGGAATTGGGAATAAATTACATTATAAATGGATTCTGGCATGTGCACAATGATTTGGGAAATGAAAAGTGCCTTTTAATTGCTATAGGAAAATTTGTAAGCTTGGGAAAGACTCAAATTTAAGCTAGAATAATGATTGCAGAATGTTAGATAATTTAATCAGCTTCCACGAAATCCGTTTAAGCATAATTTGATTTTTAGTAGATTATAAAATTTTTAATCTTTATAAAATAATTAATTTTAAGAAATTGATCTTTTTAGACATTGGAAAATGCTAAATCAATATGCAATTTCTATTTTATATAAAGATGACAATATTTAAAATATTACAAGCGTCTCCCATTTATATCTTTATTAATTATAATTTTTACCTGCTTTATTTTAAATTTAAGGTCACTATTTTTAATTAAATTACCATTAGAATTAATCAAAATCTTTTTAAATATATTAAATATAATTAATGAACTTAAGAACAATTAAAATTTCTCAGGAATGAAATAATATTCTGAAATTCCCTGTGGTTCGACCCGGTATTCACCGGTTTTTATTACTTGATGACAACCATCCGCTTGTGGTAAAATATGAGTAGTGAAAATCACCCATCATTGGGCAATGGGATAATCACATGTGCTCATATTTCGTAGAACAGGAAAAACCCCTATTCGGTACAAAGATTCGGGTAACCCAAAAGAAAGCCGAATCTGGACAAGATAAAGAGAGAAACGTCCAAAAAACTTTCACAAGTTCAAGTGAAAATAGCTGGATGTAAGAGAAAAAGAGGTGTCGGCAAAGACCCTACAATAATGGCCGACAAAGTAGAGAGGGGCAGTTGGCAAGGACATGTGACGGAGTTGACAAAGGAACCCACTAGCAATAATTCTGGCAGAATAATAATGTAGGCTGGAATCCAAAGCAAGTGACGTCACTGTGTTCGTCACAAGAAATTAGAGTTTGTTTGGAGTCCGTGATTGAAGTCCGCAGACACCTATAAATAGAGGAGATTGAAGCAGATGGAAGGCATCAGAAATCCTCCCAACTCTTCAAAATAATAAGTAGTATTTCCTTTCTGCAAAACTTCCTTTCTGTATTTCTTTTTCATATGGGGTCAGTCCCCCAGAGTCAAGCATCCTCATATATGAGGAGCTAAGTGTCCGTCTTCTCTATTAGGAGAAAAATATTTCTGTAATATTTTTAATATTTCTTCAATAAAAATCCAGGCTTCCTATATCCATAATCTTCCAAAATTAGAATTAAACTTTTGCCCCAAACCTCGCTACGTCTAAGGTAGGAAACGAAATAGGACTGTACTGACTATTGTTGAAGGAGCCCAGATCTGGTGAACCATTGGCTGCGGTCGTGTGGCGGGAAGGAGTCCGTAAAATCCCAGAGCTCGGAAGACCCGGCAACAAGGCGGTCAAACCCGAGGTATGAGGTTTTCTGTTTAATTTTTCTTACGAAGCATGTTGAGCATTTATTTGATGTATGGATTAATAAAAATTACTATTTAAAGTTTTGGGACTAAAATGAAATAGTTTGAAAGGTTAGTGGTCAATTTAATATAAAAGAGTGTCAAGTGGAGATTATTTTATACAAAAAGAACTAAATTGGACATTAAAACAAAAGGTAGAGGACTAATTGGGCATTTATTCCATATAGTATATCTAAGAAAGCTCTTCAACAGTTGTTTGTTATGAATAGTGTCATTCCTCCACAAAAAGCTCTTGCATTCGTTCAATTCAGTCATCGCCGCATCTCTTCCCAAATAAATTGCTGCGGCCGCTCCCCCGGTGCTCCACGCTGGCCCTGCTCCGCCTCTACCCCTGCTCGCTCCCAACTCGTTGCGGCCTGCGTCTTTTCGCTGACCATCAACCCACCTGGAGGAGCCCTCAATCCCCCATCCGCGAGCCACTCGCGTTCCTTGCGAGCCACCCGGTTCCAGTCGCCCTCTGCCCCCCCCAGAGCGCGCCACCGAGTAATCGTCCTTCCCCCTCCTCCGTCCAACCGCCGGCGGTCAGCACAGCAGGCGGACACGCCACCACACATAACTGCGATTGGAGTAGCACCATTCCACATTCAGGTAATGGGATTCCATTTCTGTCGACTTTGCTATGGTTTTTTTTGTTGTTTCATCTTTTCCCAGCAGAATGTTCGATTCGAACGGGTTTTCTAATTACAGTTTATGGACTTCTGGGATGAATGTTATGCTTTCTGAAATTAGAAGTATCTGATTGCTTGAAGTATCTGGTGATCATGTCGAAATTGGGTTAGTTAATTACCGTCAATTCGTGCTTGCCACCTCTGTTCGCCAAATTGCTGTGCCGAATCATTCTCTTTGTGTTGCGTGCTCCGCTTGGCCATTAAATTTGTGTATCAGACTACATCTTGTGTAGGCCCTTGCTCATTTTTTCTTCAATTGCGTCGGATTAATCAACGTACTCCTGTTTTTGGCTTTTTTATACTGTTGGATTTGGTTCCGATAGAAAAAACATTGTGTTTTAGTTTCATTTCGTGATGTCCGCTCTACATTAGGTTTAACGAATGCTCTATTTGAGATCATTCTCTGAAAACAAATATTGTCATTTCTGTGTATTGAACCATGGCTCTTCAAAAGGAAATAGTTCTGTTTAGTTTTCCATTTGTATGTAGATGATGGTGGGTGCACTTCGAGTTTGGTTGCACCAAACTGGTGCTTCCTATTTATAAAAAATGAAAATGACCCGTCCGTCATTTCTGTATCACCTCTATGCAGCGTTTGGCCATATCTCTAACAGTGTATTAAGTGCCTGAATGCTCGAGGTCTCGAGGGTCGCCATGGACTAACCTTCCATACATTATTGCATCCGAATTCATCTCTGGAATCAAACTAAACTGGTTGATTTATATTGATTTTCTCTCTTTCCATGCTTTTTTGTTTTATTTCACATATATATACAAGCTTTGTGAGTTTATCTATAGCATGTATGCTGGTAGACTTTAAATCACCTTCAATCTGGTAAGTTGCTTTGTCGTGCCCTTTAGATAAGCCAATATTTCAGATTTTATTTATCATACCTAACCTGAGCATTTCTGTGGAAGAAAAAACAGGTTTTGGAGCCCTACAACAGTAATTGCTATCATTTTATCAGATTCATTGTCATGAAGATGTGGCTGAAGTTATCATTTTGTTGATGCACTTTTTTGTTATATTCAAAGAGGGAAAACCTGCCAAGTCAATTTACTCATGTGCTGCAGATTTCATCAATTGTTTGCCCCCTTTCACATAGAGTAGTCAATAGCGGATAGCAGCCTAAAGCGGTGAACTCCAAAAATGCTATAGCGGGAAAGCGTATAGCGGGAAAACCACTATTTGAAAAATTTATAATATGTTGAAAATTTGTAATTACATTCAAAATACTTGAAAATTATCCTAATTAATCACATAACTATGTTTCAAAGTAGAACAATCTAACATAAATTATAGATATTGCAGCAAAGGGAAGAATAATGAAGGAAAAAAAAGTAGGAAAATAGGAAGAAAAATAAGCGAAAATCTGGGAAAAAAATTTGTACAGAAGTGCAGTATATTAAAAACATTTAGAACATAAAGCGGTGAACTCCAAAAATGCTATAGCGGGAAAGCGTATAGCGGGAAAACCACTATTTGAAAAATTTATAATATGTTGAAAATTTGTAATTACATTCAAAATACTTGAAAATTATCCTAATTAATCACATAACTATGTTTCAAAGTAGAACAATCTAACATAAATTATAGATATTGCAGCAAAGGGAAGAATAATGAAGGAAAAAAAAGTAGGAAAATAGGAAGAAAAATAAGCGAAAATCTGGGAAAAAAATTTGTACAGAAGTGCAGTATATTAAAAACATTTAGAACATAATACAATAGGGAAGAAAGAGCACTATTTTTAATTCTTTTAATTATATACTTATTGTTGAAGAGTCTGCACTTCAATAAATGTAAAAGTCAATTAAAAATGTTGGCTTCCCTCTCCCTCAAAGAAATTGTTAGTCTTTGCAACCTAAAGTAAATATTATTAATATCCCTCTCCCTAAAGAAGCCTAATTCGGCTGCAGCGCCTCCCGCTAAGGCTTTTATTTGAAATATGTAGCGGACCGTGGCGGCTGTAGCGCCTTGCGCGACCTGGGCGCCTCTCGCTATGGCCGCTATTTGAAAAATGTGGCGGAACGTGGCGGCCATAGCGCCCAACCACAAATCCGCTCCGCTATAGCGGTATAGCGCGCTATAGACTACTATGCTTTCACATGCATTAATAAATTCATTATGGTATTGATTTAGTACTAAATATTCACAAACACTTATGTCTTCAGTTTGTGATGTTTGATTGTTACTTTACCTCGCCTACGATAGTCTACACTGATGTAAACCTTTTTGGGTTTTCTGTGTTAATTCAGTTAAATCGCTTCCGGAATATGCTTAAAGAACCTTGATTATATGGCTAAAAGATTAACCGTCTCCAACAAATATCCCCAGGCTCCAGTTACTCCATTGAAGGATCCACTGTGACCCTCACACCTTCAAGGCCAATTTGAGGTCTTTGTTCCTTCACATGAATTACTTTGTGATGAGGTTAGATACTCTGTGCATGAATCTATTAAATGATGGATGGAGGATATTGTTTTCTCTCTCATTGTTAGTATGGAGTAATCTGTCTTCTGTATATTTGATGTGCTATTTAATAATTTCTCTCGCCTTCCAAGACAAATAAGGAATTTCTTTTTAATGTGCTCTTTTCCAGTGAGATGATTGCAGCTGCTGGTAGTTCAGGAAGTGTTAGGGTGGGGTGAAGAGGCTGTCAGCCATAAGTCACGCCCTTGCTAAATAGCTATCATTCACGGTATACTTCTATTATTACAGGATCCCTTAGTTACAAGATCTGTGTTTGATGCTGCTTCGGCGGATTCCTTCTTTTTCTTTATCTTGAAATACATTTTAGCTCCAGAGCCTTAATCCAATATAAAATAAAAATCTGCGCTTTTTTTCTTAATTTTATATCCTTTAGTGTATCTTTTTAGTGATGTATGTACTGTGGGATGGCTGTTGTTGCAGTGAGGCGCAATTGATAATGAGTCTGAGGCTTTTCCTTTTAGACAACATTCCATTGGAAGATATCAAGTATTATATGTTTTCGTGATGTGCCCTTCCTTTGCGTATGGTGAGGTTTAGTGTGGTTTCTTCGATTCATTTTTTAGTAGCGATACTCAAAATGCTCTTGTTGATGACTCATTAAAATTCTTGCAGCCAAGCATTTATTTTATTCTATTAAGCTGTTTCGTCGGTTTTTAAATAATTTCTTGGGTTATTGTTGCTTGCTCCTTTGACTTGTGGGAACCTGCGTAACCTTTCTTAGTGGTTTTCAAATAGTCCTTTCAATAATTTGGACCAGCTTGCGTGAAGCACACCAGACCACCCTCTAAACCTGGTGACAGCAATACCAAATCTCCAGCGGGTACAACAACATACCCAGACAAGAGCAAAAATTTGTACCAATTGGTAAACTCCTCTGCCGATGCCACTTTGCCTCTTTGGGGAACACTGATAAGTTATAAATCAAACATGCCGACTAAATGATATTGATTGGTATTAAACAATATCCCAAGCATTGAGGGATATTGATAAGTTATAATTTTTCAGCTCAATAAATGAAAATGCAACTGGAGAAACTAACTTTTGTTGTGTCTGTTTTGTTTTAATAGTTTATACATATAGATAGATTTATAAATACTAACCGATTCTTTATTGTATCAGGCTTACTGCTTCCTCCTCATTCCCTGCTGTTAGCCTTCATTGCTGTGATGGGTTACAGTTCCGATTTAGGTATCTGTTTTTGCTAATTAGTTTGTGGCCAGAGAAATTAATTTTTATAAGTTCTTTATTGTTCCTTACTCTTAAGTCTGGTAATGGTGTTGAATTTCGGATGTTCATTCTTGCAATCCATTTCGGATGTTCGTTCTTACTCTTAAGTATGGTAATGGCTAGATAATTGTCTTCATCCCCTCCTTTTACTGATATTGTTTCTACACGCTGGTTGTGATATTTCCCAACACCCGTAAACTTTTTTTGTTGTTTTAAATAACTTTTTTTTATGTTTTTTTTATTTTATTTTTTTTTATCTTAGATCGTTTTCTCTCTTGGCAAGGTATCGAGCTCCAGAGGTGTTACTCCGTTCTCCATCCTATATGCTTGCAATAGGTATGCAAAACTATTGTTGATGAAGGCATTCCACCATTCTATTTCAGCATGTTTGCCAAAATGCTTAATTTTGTCCTTTTTCTTCGTATTTTGATCTGTGGCCTTGGTGGCATCTTCTTGGGACTTCTTTGAATTCCATTTTGTAAAAATTATGGACAATATATGTAACCAATTTGTAGGATTTCTTTGACTTTCATTCTATATCATTGACAATTTGTTTAATTTAAGCAACTTGCATGTGTGTTTTAATTGTCGTTGATGTCTATGATTCTGTTTATAAGATAATTGGCAGTGTTTATTCTGTTTATAGGATAATTTATATTTCTCACAGATATGTGGGCTGTTGGTGCAATACTAGTTGAGCTTTTCACGTCAAACCCACTGTTTCCTTGGGAAACGCAGCATCATGATCCAGATTTTTAAGAAATTTATCTTCACAGTATTCATTTTTTATACCTGCATCATGGTGATGTGTGGATCTTGCCATGTGAAATTGTGACGATTCGCTCTTGTATTAGCACCTTTTCATGAGGTCATTATGTATTGAGTAGAGTATACAATGATACGTCTTTTTATAGCATTTGAATCTTGTTCCTTGCATGAGCAGTGAAATTGATCAATTATACAAGATCTGATGCGTTCTTGCTTCTCCCGAATGGAATTCCTTCCCATATGCCAGATACATTTTTCAGTTTGCTGATGGTATTTATTCACATGTGAGTCTTCTTAATTTTGGTATTGCATGTTTGTCACTCGCTGTGATTGTATTTCTGTTCACTTTCAACTGGTTGTAATGCTAATCATTTTGATAGATCAAGCCTGCTGATTTTTCTGGTATTATTACAAATGCAAGCTTTGAAGCAATTGACTTGATCAAGGTTGAGCTTTTACTATGAATTCTATATGTTGTTGTAAGCTTCTTGTTTATATTTCTAATTTTTAATTCATTCCAGCAACTTTGCTCAACTGTGCACTTACTTTGTTGCCTATGGTGTCTACGTCTTGGAGTAAGATAATTTCTTCCTTTTCCCCTCACTTATGCTTCCCTTTTTTTAATATTCATTTTCAAACAATGGATATATTTGCTTTTCTGCAATAATGTTTTTCCTTGCCCTATGATTGCAATTGAAAACCTAATCTTCATACACTTTTCTGTTTTTTTGTTTTTCTGCACGCGCCCGTTGAGAAAAAAAATTTATGAAAATAAAAGCAAAATTAAGATAAATAATTGAGGTAAACAATCAGGTAATGGGCTCCGATGGGTGTTTATCATCACCACCGTCGCTAAGATGTTTACCTGGCTACTGATCAAGGAATGCGGCAGCTGGCAGGGAAAGAAACCCCAAAGTGCCCAGCAAAAGTTATATCATAAAATGAATTTCCTCTTCAGCAGAATATTGTCCAATTCTACTGATCGAGGAACGCGGTGGCCGGCAAGGAAATAAATGTTGGAATTTTTTAAATCGGGAGAACAACACTTTTTGAGAATTTAGAGGTTGTGTAACTAAATCTCGTTCTCCATTCTCTGATACCAATTCTGTTATTCTGAATTGGGGAGAACTATTGAGTTTAGGAATTATGCTTCTCTAAAACTCGTCTCATTTTTTGCATTAACATTACACGGCTATTTATAGCCGGAAGGAATACAAACGTGACAATATAAAACATGACATTGTTGACAATTGTGTTACACGCAATCCACAATATTTGACGGATTATTATTCAAACATAATGGCTCCTTTGATTACGGCGGGGATCTTTGATTTCAGCTGAGCATCTTTGATTACGGCTGAATCATGCGTTGTCGGTAATCTCTTGCCGCTACATTGGACTTGAATGAGTTTAATGATTCAACATTTTCCCCCCTTAAACTCATTCCTTTGAAATCTTGAATTCCAATCTCTTGATAATTCTTCAATCCATAGAGCGATTTCTTCAACCTGTAATTATCTTGAATGGAACTGGACGATATCTCATTTCGGCACTGATTGCTCAGCAACAATTAATTTTGCACTGATTTTCTGAATGAATTCTTCCCAATCCCCACTAATTCTTTTCTTTTATTTAAATCACTCCACACTTTTTTTAAAAGAAAAAATCCGCACTATTTTTTTAATCACCCCATTTCTTTTAATACCTCATTAACCTTTTTTTTTTTTAAATTTGCAGTGTCCCACCTTTTTTTTTTAGATCAACAAAAAAGCAGGTCGAGTTCAACAGTGTTGCAGGTAGACAGGACAATGAACATAGTAAACCCTAGCAGCATTTGCAATCAAGCTGCCTCCTTCGCCATTTTTGGAAGTTGGAAGAAATGAATGTAAGAATAAAACTTAGCAGCTTTCAGCCAACGGAGCTGATCAGCCTTCAGTTACTTTTATTTTTCCTCTGCAAAAACATGATGGGAAACAATTGTGACCATAATTCTTGGATCTGATGCTTCCATTATTTCTAGTCAAAAAAATAACGAAAACACAAATAAACCAAAAAGCTTTTCATGAAGAATCTTTAAATTTCATATAAACAAATTATATAAATCGACCTCTTTAATTTGCCATGATTATTACAACCAGCAAGCTAATAAGAAACCAAGCATGCAGATCACCAATAAACAATACATAACATGAAATAAAAAAATAAAAAAAGCCATCAATTATTTAATTCAAGAATTATTCAAAATTCTTGCAAAATCTGAAGCATCCAAATGTATACACGAAGAGTGAAAGGGATTGCAGGGTTAATTTATGTTAGAGCAAAATATGATGTATCATTTGATGAAGCACTGGTCACTGGATACAGATGGATAGAGAGAATATTAATGGAATTGAGATAAGGTACGGGAAAATGGTGGGGAATATAAATAGACCAAGAGGTTATAGCTAAGTTATGGGCATGGCTACACTCTATGTACTACTACTACTACACACCAATGGTTATTATTATTAATTAAAGGTAGAAAGGTGCCATGGATCGTGATTGGATACGATTTAAAGACAAGAAACAAGATAAACAAAATAAGAGGGATAATGAGATTACCAAGTTGGAAGGCTCAACTTTGGACCAATCACACACTAATGTGTTAAGAGTCCCTCAATCGAAAATCCTAATGGCTACAATACGATTGAACACATCCCATGCTCAAAAGGAAACCAATCCGTGTGGTTGGGTTCAAGGGTGACCTTCAAACACAATAGTTGAACACTCCAAGTGTATAAATTCAATATTCATTCAAAGGTGTCGTGATACAATGTTTGGGAGGCCATATATATAGGCAACCCATATTACAAAGGATTAAACAATCTGGAAGAAGGAATAAACAAGTGAGAAAACCCTAAGCTAAGTGGTTGTGACGACGTGAGATTCCGAACGACACGAGCTGGGACGACG
This sequence comes from Hygrophila difformis, assembly GCA_030278955.1. NCBI lineage: Eukaryota > Viridiplantae > Streptophyta > Magnoliopsida > Lamiales > Acanthaceae > Hygrophila > Hygrophila difformis. The sequence continues at coordinate 37,625,423 of JAOANR010000008.1, read as the reverse complement.
CCAGGCATATACGACGTGAAGCAGGCTCGCGTCGTAGCTTTGTGACTGGCGTCGCAGGCAGACATTGGAGCTGGGCACGGGGAGACTCGACGATGCAAACCCTACGACGCGAAGTAGGCTAACGTCGTAGATCAAGGCTAACGTGAGACTTACGACGTGAAGCTTGTTTAGCGTCGTAAGTTTGAGGATCGCGTCGTAACGTCATGAGCCTTACGACATGAGACAGGCTAGCATCGTAGGACGAGGATCGCGTCGTACTTCGTGGCTAGCATCGTAGTTCGGCCTTCCTTCACTCCTGTAGGGCCCACGGGGTGGCTTCTCTCTCCTGATTGTTTAAAATGTCTTGTGCATGCATGCACTTGTTTAAATACAAATTAAGCAACTATCTAAAAATGTTCGATATTTCGGTGGCTGTTCCGGCGGGGATTCCGGTTAACTTCCGATGATCAACATCCGGCTGCTTTTGATCAGTTGTGGGCTTTCGGATCCATTTGGGTGGGTTCGGGATCTTCCTCTATTTGGATTAGCAGCTTCAAGCCCATTTTTCCAGCTTTGGCCTTTATCAATTCGTCCTCAAAATTCCGGGTCAGCAACTCAGCAACTCTGGATGTGAACTTCCTGGAACGTTGCTGGCACACCGGTCCTTCTGGAAAGACGGGGATCAGTAGTGCTCACGATCCGGCTTCCATGCCATCCCCACCCCCTTGGGGAGGTTGATCCATCAACCGACCATGATCTTCATCGTCCCTTTTGAAAAGAGTTAGATCTGCAACATTTAAGACATGATTAACATGACCATATTCTTCAGATAGTTCTAATTTATACGCATTATTATTAATCCTTTCTAAAACTTTAAATGGCACATCTCCTCGCGGAGATAATTTGTTGCATCGGCTTGCAGGAAACCATTCTTTCTTCCAGTTGAGCCAGACCCAATCCCATGGGTTCAATTTTAGTTCCTTCCGACATCAGTTGTTATACTTGGCATATCCATCTGCAGCTTTCATTAGACTGTTCCTTACATCTTTATGCATCTCCTTTATCGCATTGGCCCTGTTTCTGCCATTGATATTTAAATGCTCATTGTAGGCAATGGCAACAAATTCAGTGGCGTTAGTGGATTAAAACCGTACACAACCTCAAAAGGTGACATGTGTGTGGCACTGTGTACATGTCTGTTATAGGCAAATTTGATACAAGGCAAGCATTCATCCCAGCTTTTGCTACTAGAAGCGGTAATAATCCTAAGTAAATTACCTAAGACTCTATTGACTGCCTCAGTTTGTGGATGATATGCAGTAGAGAACAGCAGTCTAGTTCCGATTTCTGATCATAAGGATTTCCAAAAATGACTTATGAACTTTGCGTCTCTGTCGGAAACGATTGTTCTCGGCACACTGTGGAGTCTTACAACTTCCTTGAATAATATCTTTGCCACATGGAGTGCGTCATTTGTCTTGGCACAAGGAATAAAATGCGCCATCTTTGTCAACCAGAACAAGAATAGAGTCCTTAGCCCTTGCAGTGCGAGGTAACCCCAAAACAAAATCCATATAAGTCAATCCATGGGCCCTCTGGTGCCGGCAATATGCACTTGTTGACGAAGTCAGCTACTTGCTTCTCCATTCCTGGCCAATGGAAATGCTCTGTCAATATGCTCATTGTTGCAATTCTCCCAAAGTGACCCATCATGTCACCTGAATGCGCTTCAATAATCAGAAGTTCCCTGACAGATCCCCTTGGTATGCACAGCTTGTTTCCATAGTAGAGAAAACCATTTAGTTGAGAAAATTCCTTATAGGCCATTTTCTCAGTCTTCCTATACACTTCTCCAAAGTCAGTATCTTGAGCATACAGATCTTTAATGTGCTCGAATCCAATCAAATGTGTTGTGGCGAATGTAGCTAGGTTCAGTCTTCTGGTTAAGGCATCTGCCACCACATTGTCTTTTCCCTTTTTATAACAGATCACATACGGGAATGATTCTATGAAGGAACTCCATCGGGCGTGTCTAGCATTCTTCAGTTGCCCCTGTCCTTGTATATGTTTTAACGTCTCGTGGTCTGTGTGGATTATCAACTCACGCCCTCGCAGATAATGTTGTCATGTTCTTAAGGCTTGTACAACCGCATGCAACTCTTTGTCGTAGGTGGAGTAGTTCAGTTGAGCTCCTCCAAACTTCTCGTTGTGGTATGCGATCGGTCGTCCATCTTGCAACAATACCACGCCTTGCTGGTTCCAGATGCGTCACATTCGATCTCGAAAGGAAGATCGAAATTGGAAAGTGCTAATACTGGTGCGTGGGTGAGTTTTTCCTTCAGCTTATCAAATGACTTCTGCTCCTTTGGTCCCCATTTGAACTGTAAACCTTTCTTAAGCAGAGAGGTCATCGGTGCGGTGATTACACTGAATTGGGGTACAAAGCTTCGGAAGAAACCACAAATGCCCAAAAATCTTCTTACTTCATTGACGTTGGTAGGTGGTGTCCATTCAGAAATCGCTTTGATTTTGGACTCGTCCACCTTCAGCCCATTTGCTCCGATGACGAAGCCTAAGAATGTAACTTCAGGCACGTGGAAGGTACACTTTTCAAAGTTTGCGTAAAGCTCTGCTTTCCTGAGCTTAATAATCACCTGCACAACATGTTTGACATATCAGATTCGTTGTGACTATAAATTAATATATCGTCAAAGTACACAACAACGAATTTCCCAATAAACTCCCTCAATGTTTCATTCATCAATCTCATGAAAGTGGATGGAGCGTTGGTGAGTCCGAAGGGCATCATAAGCCATTCATATAATCCAAACTTTGTCTTAAACGCAGTTTTCCACTCATCGACTGGTTGCATGCGAATCTGGAAATATCCGCTCTTCAGATCAATCTTGGTGAATGTGCTTGCTCCACCCAGCTCATCGAGCATGTCATCTAATCGTGGGATAGGATGGCGGTATTTGATGGTAATCGCATTAACTGCTCGACAGTCAACCCACATCCTCCACGTTCCATTTTTCTTCAGTACCAATAGTACGGGCACTGCGCATGGAGACAGACTCTCTCGAACCCAGCCCTTGTCCAATAACTCCTGGACTTGATTTTGGACTTCATTTGTTTCTTCGGGGTTCGTGCGGTAGGCAGGCCGATTCGGTATTGATGCTCCTGGTACGAAGTCGATCCTATGCTCTACACCTCTAAAAGGTGGTAGCTCGGCTGGAAATTCTTCGGGGAAAACATCCATGTTGTCTTCCAACATCCTGCGAAAATCATTTGGAACATTAAGTGCAGCAGGGGAGTTCTTAAGAACTTCTTCTGCGGGCTTAACAAAAGCTAAGAAACAGTGACCTGGTAGAGGTGCGTCCTCGATGGCTGCTTCCAGCTCTCGCTTTGTGAACAGTAAGCATCGTTCTGATCCTGTCAAAAGTAAAGGAGAAGGATTAGAATTGTCATTATCAGAATCTATTTTTGTTTTACGCCATTGTTTCCTTTTGAACTCTTGTTCTTTCTTCCGGATGTTTTCCCTCAATTTCCGATGATCGATTTTGACAGTCTTTGGTGGCAGTGACTTCATCATTATGGTAGTTTGACCATCACGGAAGGAGAGATCATCCTTTGTGCCCCTGTATATGGCTCGCTTGTCGTACATCCAAGGTCTTCCCAACAGGATATGACATGCGGTCATGGGTACTACATCGCATAAAATCTCCTCTGAGTAAGGGCCGATGGTGATTGGCACCCTGGCTTGCTTCGTGACCTTGGTAGTCCCGTGCTCATTAATCCAGTGTAGATGATATGGTTTCACATGATCTTGCATTGGAATACCTAATCTACGCACATTATACAAACTTACAACATTCACACAACTACCATTGTCTACAATCAGAGAGGCGACATTGCCTTTTAACTAACAATGATAGTGAAATAAATTCTCTCTCTGTTCCGGTGCATTGCTATGAGATTCATCGGCTTTGTCAGCAGTCAATGTCCTCATGGCGATGAAATTCGTCACATACTCTTATGCATCTTCTTCCAAGACTACTCGGCTCAAATCTCCCTCGTCTGGATACAGTTCACAACCATCATCATCCTCTTCATGTTCAGCTTCTTCTCAATCATCATCAGATTCAATTTCTTTCCAAGTCCTCGGTTCGATCACAACCATTCGCCTTTCCAAGTCCACACTTGAAACAAGTGACATCCTTGACGTCCCTCTTGGGTTTGTCTCGGTCGTCCTTCCTGTATCGGTATAGATCCTTGAAATCCTTGCACATTTCAAATGCTTTGGGCCTGTTGGGCCTGACATCCTTATGTGCATTGGGCTTTGCATATTTGTCCGCCAGTTTCGATGTTTGTTCGTTAGCCCTGGTCATCCAGTATTTGGTGGTATTCGAGATGATCGTGGACTTGACCGGTCGATCCCTCAGTTGGCGATCAATTTCGCTGGCCAGTTGAACTATATTCCCCAATTCGTTGTATGTCCGTAATTTGATTTAAGCCATAACCTCCCTTTTCAAGCCTTGCTTGAACCTGGCTATAATGGTTCGTCCTCGCTCATTTGGGCACGTAACATGAGGCGTTCCAAGTCTTTGTATTATTCATCCACCGTTCGATTGCCCTGCACACAAAAATTGACTATCAGGTACAAGTCATCAAAATAACTACTTGGAACAAACCTTATTTCTATTGCCCGCATGAGATCGGCCCAAGTGGCAATAGGAGGGTGATCGCCTCTTTGAGCCCCTTGTAGCATCTTCTGCCACCATGTCAGAGCATATTCCTTGAATTCACAAACGGCAAGCTGAATTTTGGTGAATTCGTTGCATTGTTGGCAATCATAGATAAGCTCGATAGACTGCCTCCAAGCAATGAATTCTTAGGGGTTGTTTGTGCCCTTGAATGCCGGAATGGAGAATTTGATCCGGCGAAGGTCTGTGAAACTTTTGACAATTTCCACACGAGTATTTTTGAGAGAATAATAATCCCTGTTTAATTTTTATTTATTGAAACCAATTTATGATGATGGAGTTGGGATTAGGGATATATTTATAGGTTGTCACGTTTTTATTACTCGTATTAAGAAACTGTGCCCCCCGAAAGCGCACGGTGTCAAAAATTGCAGTAATTTATAGTAAGAACAGATTGTTCACTGGATGATGTGCGATAGAAGCAGGTCTCACGTCGTTTTATCAGATTTTCCATTCATATTGCTCAAATCGTTTATCGTTTGAAAACTATCAACTATTGACTAAATTTAATCTAAGCTATGAAAGCAACTAAAATTACCCTACAACGCGTATTAAAACTGGTCTAAAAAGCGAACTAAAATTAATCTAAGAAAACAATTAAATTTAATCTAAGGAAGCGGTAAAAATTATTCTACGAAAGCAGTGAAATTTATGCTATGCTATCTACATTAATGTAGAAAGCAGATGTAAACATGACAGAAGGCACATGAAGAAAAGAATAAAGATTGGACAAGATTCAGATGAAGCACAATTAAACTTCCATTTTGTTATACAGATCTTTGTTTGGGATAATCCTTTCAGATAGCTAACTCTCATGCTCTCTATACTATGTATGTTCCCTTTAACAGACAGGTACTTACAGTAAGAGTTTACATGCTCTTAAGAAAATAAATTCTAAGATACCACAGACTTACAACTGCTCTCGTCAAAGCGTGTCATTTATCTGTGGTGGACGAGCAACACCAGACAAGTCATTTATTGAAATGCCAAGTACTCCCATCATTCCACCGGTCACATCCAAAGATTCTAATCAAGCCCTGAACTATCCCATAACTCTCAAACGTAGTAGCAGTTAGAACTTCTCTCAATACATCCGAGTGACCTATATGAAAGTATTTAAAAGAAAGCAATAAAGAAAGCATTTAAAATCATATCACTTGGAAGTTTTAAAAGCATCACCCTGGTAGTATATGAGAGCCTCCGGTGATAATGACCAGAAGTGGATCAAGAATTCCCGAACATCAGTAAACCGCTCGCAGTGTTTACCTACTTCCGAGTGGTTATGAGATACAAACTAATGAAACAAACTAATAAATTAATTTGTTCCGGATGCACTCACTCAAGACTAAAAATAAGCTTTGGCAGAAGAAGACAGCAGTTGAAAGAATACTCAACCCTATATTAGAAAATAACCAAGGCCTACATGTTGTTCCTCTAATATTATTTATCACACCTCTTCGGATTCCAAGTGGTCTCTGAATTAATGCAGATATTTAATACCAGATTTCCAACACACAACAATTTTGGAAAATAAATAATATTTGAAAATCATTCCCTACACAGGTACTAGACTCTCAATTAAAACACAGATCCTTTCAGTCTAGATGAGACCTAATCGCTGACTCTGCTTCTAGTTTCTCAAAATCAATCCCCGGTCGAATATGAGTTAGTCATAACTGTGAAATTTATCCCTTACTCAGATCCGGATTATAACACTCATAATTCTTTTAAAAATAAATAAAATAAATAAAATAATAAAAATAAATAAAATTAATTAATTAACTTTTATTAAAGACTGGAAGACGATTATTTAATTAGTTTTCATTTAGTCATGAAGTACTTAAATAATTTAGTGACACGAGTCCTTTAGGACTATTAATTATAAATGTCGGACTTAATATTGTTAGACATGGATCAAAATATAAATTTAAGACTTCACCCTTCAATTAAAAATATTAACCCATTTAATTAATGAAGATTCATGTTTTATCAACTTTTTAATAGCAACTGTCTCGGATTGAAGAATTTGGGATATTTGATTATTTGTTTAACGGTACCAAATTAATAGATAAATTAAGTCCATTAAATTCATTAAGTTACAATTTTAAGTGTTACAAAATTATTAAGTCCATAATTTAAATTGATTAATTGATTAAATCCATAAGGATAAAATTGAGCCGGTTAATTGTATAGTCCAATAAAAAAAAATAACAAAACTAATTGAGCCCAAACCAATTTGGTCCATCCCAAAGCAACGCCCAAACTCATTACACTAACCCTAAACCTAACCCTAATTTTCCAACCTCCGGCGCTGTAACACCCCGGATTTGATAACCCAGGCCGGGATGCCACCGCCACACCTCCCAAGCAAGACACGAGTTCATTCGAGCTCGCTTGAGAGATGCAAGGCTAAAGGTATTTCAAAATAAATTAAAAGCAAGCCCATAAAGATTTATTTTAAAGTTACATAGTATAATCCACACAAAATAAAATAAGTCGCAGCGGAAAATTTAAATATGGGCCGACATGGCCAAAAAGCAGTGGGTAATTTAAGTCTAACAAGATACAACATTCACAACTATTAATTTAATTCCCGAGCCCCCAATATGCGTGCATGCTCATGCCATTTCTTCATACTCTGTAAAAGAAAAATGAAACAACGGTTTTATCAGTATATAAAATACTGAGTAAGTTAATTCTTAACATAACAATAATGGGTTTTAAAATATACTTAATAAAAATTCTCCTTTTTACTCATGCACATTTTATAATATAACAATGATTTTTGACAACATTAATAATAAGAATTTAACTGCATGATTCTAAACGTAAAGAGACGTACACAGATACTAAGTATATAAATTTTTAGAAATTTAACAAAAGGAATTTACTATAAGTTAAAAGGTTTCATAAATCATGGGATAGATTATATGTTCTCGCATAGCTAATATTTCATTCTTCTACTTTTGTTTCCACTTGGGCACTTATGTCCACAAGTCTTACAAATCACCATTCGCTAGGGCTCTTATATCCACAAGCCTCATGGTCGATATTTCACTAGGGCTCTTATGTCCTCTAGTCGTACGCTTGGGCTCTTATGTCCACAAGCCTCAAATCATTATTCCACTAGGGCTCTTATGTCCGCTAGTCGTACGCTTGGGCTCTTATGTCCACAAGCCTCATAATTAATGTTTCACTAGGGCTCTTATGTCCGCTAGTCGTACGCTTGGGCTCTTATGTCCACAAGCCACATAATCAAGATTTCATAGCTCCCAATTCAATTATAAATCATAAAGTTTTCAAAATTTCATAAAACGAGTTTTCGACACGGATTCACAAATTCCGCCAAAATTCATATGTTTCCCACAAAACCAATTCCACCATAGTTTACGCCAAACCGAATTAAAAATCCATTTGATACCTGATGGTTACGAAATTCACACAGTATATGCATAGCACATAGACGAACAACTTTGTAGTTTTACACTTTTCGAAATTCTACCGGGAAAGGACTCAAAAATCGTCTTTACAGTGGAACATAAGAAATACATTTCAAGGCATGACTTCCAATAACGAACAGTAGAGGTTAATATACAGACCACGAACAGTGGACCATGCGAAATAACGACTAGTAGTTAATATACAGACCACGAGCTAATTATCCAAATGGGAATATCCGCCAACATTTGTAATACCCCAGATTTTTATCAACGTCCAAAGGAATAAAATTTATTCCGATCAATGTCGAAATATCTCCGAGAAGAAGAAAATAATTTATCACAATAAATTATTGCTCGGAAATGAAACGCCGATAGATTCAAAATTCAAAACGGAATAAAAGAGGGAAAGGAAGCCCGAAGACATTTCATGAATTGAGTCAAAATAATTGGAATTAAATTCAAGAAGGAAAAGAATTTTAATTCCAAGAACCCGTGAAGTCGGAAGAAATTTAATTACACAAGTTATTGCACGGGAGGCAAAAGACGACGAATTGGAAGCCGACGAACCCGAGACCAACGGACTTAAGATTTCAAACATGAAATTCATTTGAGTCGAGATAAATTTAAGATAAGAATTTATGATCCGAGAATGACCCGAAAAATCGAGCCCGAAAACGTAGGAGGACAGAAGTCCGAAAGAGAGGAGAAAAGGCCCGACGGGATAGCACGGCCCAGTCCGGACGCACGGCCCAGACCAGGCCGCGTGCCCTCCGCGCTGGTTTTGGCTAAAAACCGCGCCAACCCCCCGCCACCAAGACAGCAGCTGCCAATTGCGCGATTTCGGGGATTTCTTGCCATATTTCGACCTCCCGACTTTGGAAACCCAATCCAGTCGGGGGAAAGGCCTATAGGACGATCATTGACAGATTTCCACTCCATTCTTAACCTCTCAAACTAATCCATCATCCAAAACTCTCCCAAAAACCGAAAACACAAGTTCTTCACTTACCGACGACTTTCCGATCACTTTCCGGCGACGGGAATCGACAAAGGAGGCGTGGAGAACAATATCTTTAGTATTCCAGATTGTGGTAAGTCGTCCATAGGTTTTTGTTTAAGTTTTCGATGTCCGAAAAATCCGATCTAACCCTAGACTTTTGCTTTCGGATTCGATTCGAGGACGTTGGAAGAGGAAATCGACTTGAGGAGATTCGTTCGTTACATCCCGTGGATTTCGGACGACCCCGTGACCTCCTAGACATCATCCCCACAGTAAGTTAATACTTTCTTGGTTTTGGGTGACTTAAAATGCAACCAAACGTGTGGATTTAATAACTCTAAAATCTGTCAACACAAAAAACCCTCGGCGCAACAATTTTGTGTGAATTTTTCGAACCCTTAAAACTGCTCAAACGGAAAAACTTAAAACATGAAAAACGTTCCTAAGACATGGATCTAGTTCGTGTAAAATTTTCATAATTTTTCATTGCATTTTGATATCTGAAAACGGCCGAGAACCAACCTGCCTTGAGATTCGAACTTGAAACTGGGACAGATTTGAAATCGAATCAAAACCCCTATTTCGAGAGTTCAAACCGAAAAACCCAAAATTAGACTTTTGATCCTAACACATAAATCTAGGTTGTGTAAAAATTTCAGACATTTTCATCAATGTTTGCTATTTCAAATCGCATCAAACATAAACTGCCTTGATAAGACTTTTCGAAATCTGACTGTGTACATGTCCGAACTTGATGAGCATGTTTCTATATTTTCTAGTCCGATTTGATCTTTGCAATCTAAATGAAAGTTGTAGATAATCATGTCTGGTATGTACATATAAAATTTCAGAATTTTTGGAGTCCATTTGATATGTTAAAAAGTCGAAACTTTGAACTGTGACAAACCTGAGTTCGGACAGAATTCTGGTTGCGTAATAAACTCGATTTTTGACATGTCTCCTAAACTTATTTAAAAAAAGTTAAAACACGAAAGTTGTTCGTTAGGATGTTTTTGATTTACTGTGAAAATTTCAGATTTTTCCGACTTGGAATGAATTTTTGAATTAAAAAGGCGTAAACTGTAACGTCAAATGATTTTAAATCGAAGAGATTTTGAAATATCGAAACAAACGGTCGAGACCTTGATATACGATATATCTATACTTTTGAAAAATCCCGTTACACTAAATTAAAACATATGAGATACTTGGCTATGTAGGGGGTGAGTGCTCGGTAGAGTGCCCCTCTAGCTTTTCGCATCGTGCCTAGACGGACGAGTGTGACCTATGTAGGGGGTGAGTGCTCGATGGAGCGCCCCTCTAGCTTTTCGCTTCGTGCCAAAACGGCCGAGAGTGACCGACGTAGGGGGAAATGCTAAATAGAACGCCCCCTAGCTTTTCGCTTCGTGCCAAAACGGCCGAGGGTGAATGTTATGAGAAACTGTGCCAAAACGGCCAATGAAATACTTGAAATACGACACGGCTGCGGCCGCCGGATCACTGGCTATACAAGATACTTACGACACGGCTGCGGCCGCCGGATCACCGGCTATACAAAATATTGAGAAATGGTTACGTAACGGGGAAATAAAAGATTTAATGTTTTTAAGTATTTATTTATTTATGCCTGTCTTTAAATTATGAATTTAAAATTATGTCTTTAAATTTTCATATCTTATTAAATTGTTATTATGGATTAAATGCATGTTCAAGTACACAATTAAATTATTAATTTTAAATTGATAAATGAGTTGTTTGTATGCATGCCTCGGAGTAAAAATTTAATTATTTAATTAAACCTCTTTATACGTGTGTTAGATTATGATCTTGTGGAAATCCTTATCTTTTCAAATATGTAATTAAGTTATTATTAGATGAATAAAAATTTAAATCATGTCTTGTATGCACATATTTTTCTTAAATCTAATTAAAGATTTTGAAACCCCTTTATAATAGTAGGTGTTAACTTACTCAGCACGTTTTGCTGACCAAACCATATTTTCTTTCCTTTTTCTTTCAGAGTATGAGGATTATGCATCATCATATGCATACATGGGAACATTCGGTAAAAACTCTATTTTTAAATTCCTGCAATTAATTACAACTTGCATGAACGGGCCTGTTTAACCCGTGTTTTGGCCATGTCGGCCCTATACTTAAATTCCGCTGCATTATACATATGTAAATATTACTTTCCGCTGCAACTTTGATATTATGATTTTTAAATTATATTATAAAGGGCTGTTTGAATATTTTAAATTCTGAAAAACCATAGCCTTGCATCTCTTTAGCAAGCTCGGAGAAACCGTGTCTTGCTAGGGAGGTGTGGCGGTGACATCCCGGCCTGGGTTATCAAATCCGGGGTGTTACAAAGTGGTATCAGAGCCCGGACTATTTTTAAAACTAGTATTATTATTTTTAAACTATTACGAGTATTATTTTTAAACTAGTATTATATTTAAAAATCCATTATTATTTTTAAACTAACATTTTTTAGCCCAAATTTTTTTCTAAGCCCTAACTTTTAGCCCAAATTTATTATTTTAAATCTCAAACCTTTTTAGCCCAAAATTTATTTTTCCTAGCCCAAATCTTTAGCCCAATATTTAATTACTATGTTGGCCCAATTATTTTGTCCCAATAACCTTGTTTTTACTTAAAGCCCAAATAATTTATTTCCTTCGGCCCAATATAGTGGCCCAAACCTTTTATCCTTATTTTAATCTATCCATGGAATAAATTTATTTTTAAAATCCATGGATAAATGGATGCTTGCATTAAATTTTTATTGGGGGGAGATTACATATGCATATGCATACATAAATATATGTACTAACCTCTTATGTGAATCATATGTGATACCTAAACTTCTCACTCCAGTGTTCGACATGACCTTGAGACTTAACTTAGAAGCGTTAACTTGAGACTAACTTTGCCTTAGTCCTAGATCTTGATCACTTAGAAACTCACCTTCGCGTGCTTAATAACAGAAAATGGCACCTAGGAGAAAGCCGAGGAAAGTAAGTCCAAACGGCACTGACACTGACCTCCCAAGCGCACCTAACAACAATGAGATTCCTCCGAACATAGGAAATCGAGCGCCTCATCTTCCCAACAACATGGATAAACGTTTAAGGATGGTAGAAGAAGTACTCGTAGTATTAGGAAACGCCGAGGTGCATAGGGCACAAGCGGCAATACCTCCGCCAGTAGCTCGAGACAGCTATCTAGCTTTGGTAAATCCTTATCAACCGCCACACTATGATGGGGAGGAAGATCCCGCCAAACTAGAGGAGTGGATCCGTACGTTCGATAGACTCTTAAACGCTATCAAATGCCCTAATGAGGAAAAGATACGTGTAGCGACTTACTACTTAGGAGGTGAAGCCGATGAGTGGTGGCAAAACCTCCAGAGGAAATTAGTGGAAGACGAGAAAGCCTACACTTGGGAAGAGTTTAAGGAAGCTCTGAGGGAGAGGTTCTACCCATTAAGCACCAAAGCGATGAAGTACGAGGAATTCATTAACCTAAGGCAAGGCGCACAGACAGTGCAAGAGTACTACACCAAATTCAAGGAGCTAGTACGATTTGCTACGAGGCTAGTACCAACTGACTCCGACAAGGCTCAGAAATTTGAGATGGGGTTAAACCTGGCCATTAGGGAAGTAATCACGGGGGTACACTACTCTGACGCACAAGCTGTTTATGATCGTGCGGTAGCGGTTGCACGAGTTCAGGGATTGAAGCGGAAGGCGATAGATGAGTCTAGCCAAGGTCCCCAAGCACAAGACAAGAGAGGTAAGGACCGCGGAGCTGATAAAGACTCGGGTGGGAATAACCTTCGCAAAGGCCCAAATGGACCAGCCCAAGGCAACGATGGAGGCAATAATAGAAGGATTTTCACCCATAAAGGCTACGTGCCCCGATGCCAAAGCTGTAACCAACCTCATCTGGTGAGGGGATGCCCTCAACCCGACACCTGCTTCCGATGTGGTCGACATGGACATCGGATGAAAGAATGTCGAACCCAGATTAAGAATATAACCAAAAGAGATGACCTGGTCGTTGGACCTAACTAGCCACAAATAACCAAGGGGGACTCATGGGACGTTCAATGTGGTGAATAAAGCGGACATACCTGTGCTAGGCAACGATACTCGAACCTTCGTGGGAATAATGTGTAGGCAGTTATGGGGACATAACTGTAATCTTAAGGGGGGGAGGATGTAATACCCAGTAAGAATGCATAAGCATTTATTTTTGAAACCCGAATATTTTGTATCCCAAATAAACAAATTCAAATTGTTTTGAACTACGTCATGGCTTGATCCCTTCACAGGGTACGTAGGCAACTCGGAAATTTCAATTCTGGGTTCAGTCAAACAATAATCAAACAACAAACAATCAACAATTGAACAATAATTCAATAACACAATATCGCAAAATAATAAAATAAACAAAAGGACCCAAACTCTTAGCGCGAGAAAAGCCGAAACACAACTTCGAGGACGAAGTTGATTCTTAAGGGGGGTAGACTGTAATACCCCAGATTTTTATCAACGTCCAAAGGAATAAAATTTATTCCGATCAATGTCGTAATATCTCCGAGAAGAAGAAAATAATTTATCACAATAAATTATTGCTCGGAAATGAAACGCCGATAGATTCAAAATTCAAAACGGAATAAAAGAGGGAAAGGAAGCCCGAAGACATTCCATGAATTGAGTCAAAATAATTGGAATTAAATTCAAGAAGGAAAAGAATTTTAATTCCAAGAACCCGTGAAGTCGGATGAAATTTAATTACACAAGTTATTGCACGGGAGGCAAAAGACGACGAATTGGAAGCCGACGAACCCGAGACCAACGGACTTAAGATTTCAAACATGAAATTCATTTGAGTCGAGATAAATTTAAGATAAGAATTTATGATCCGAGAATGACCCGAAAAATCGAGCCCGAAAACGTAGGAGGACAGAAGTCCGAAAGAGAGGAGAAAAGACCCGACGGGATCGCACGGCCCAGTCCGGACGCACGGCCCAGACCAGGCCGTGGGCCCTCCGTGCTGGTTTTGGCTAAAAACCGCGCCAACCCCGCGCCACCAAGACAGCAGCTGCCAATTGCGCGATTTCGGGGATTTCTTGCCATATTTCGACCTCCCGACTTTGGAAACCCAATCCCAGTCGGGGGAAAGGCCTATAGGACAATCATTGACAGATTTCCACTCCATTCTTAACCTCTCAAACTAATCCATCATCCAAAACTCTCCCAAAAACCAAAAACACAAGTTCTTCACTTACCGACGACTTTCCGATCACTTTCCGGCGACGGGAATCGACAAAGGAGGCGTGGAGAACAACATCTTTAGTATTCCAGATTGTGGTAAGTCGTCCATAGGTTTTTGTTTAAGTTTTCGATGTCCGAAAAATCCGATCTAACCCTAGACTTTTGCTTTCGGATTCGATTCGAGGACGTTGGAAGAGGAAATCAACTTGAGGAGATTCGTTCGTGACATCCCGTGGATTTCAGACGATCCCGTGACCTCCTAGACATCATCCCCACAGTAAGTTTATACTTACTTGGTTTTGGGTGACTTAAAATGCAACCAAACGTGTGGATTTAATAACTCTAAAATCTGTCAACACAAAAAACCCTCGGCGCAATAATTTTGTGTGAATTTTTCGAACCCTTAAAACTGCTCAAACGGAAAAACTTAAAACATTAAAAATGTTCCTAAGACATAGATCTAGTTCGTGTAAAATTTTCATAATTTTTCATTGCGTTTTGATATCCGAAAATGGCCGAGAACCAACCTGCCTTGAGATTCGAACTTGAAACTGGGACAGATTTGAAATCGAATCAAAACCCCTATTTCGAGAGTTCAAACCGAAAAACTCAAAACTAGAATTTTGATCCTAACACATAAATCTAGGTTGTGTAAAAATTTCAGACATTTTCGTCAATGTTTGCTATTTCAAATCGCATCAAACATAAACTGCCTTGATAAGACTTTTCGAAATCTGACTGTGTACATGTCCGAACTTGATGAGCATGTTTCTATATTTTCTAGTCCGATTTTATCTTTGCAATCTAAATGAAAATTGTAGATAATCATGTATAGTATGTGCATATAAAATTTCAGAATTTTTGGAGTCCATTTGATATGTTAAAAAGTCAAAACTTTGAACTGTGACAAACCTGAGTCCGGACAGAATTCTGGTTGCGTAATAAACTCGATTTTTGACATGTCTCCTGAACTTATTTCGGAAAAGTTAAAACACAAAAGTTGTTCGTTAGGACGTTTTTGATTTACTGTGAAAATTTCAGATTTTTCCGACTTGAAATGAATTTTTGAATTAAAAAGGCGTAAACTGTAACGTCAAATGATTTTAAATCGAAGAGATTTTGAAATATCGAAACAAACGGTCGAGACCTTGAAATACGATATATCTATACTTTTGAAAAATCCCGTTACACTAAATTAAAACATATGAGATACTTGGCTATGTAGGGGGTGAGTGCTCGGTAGAGTGCCCCTCTAGCTTTTCGCATCGTGCCTAGACGGACGAGTGTGACCTATGTAGGGGGTGTGACCTATGTAGGGGGTGAGTGCTCGATGGAGCGCCCCTCTAGCTTTTCGCTTCGTGCCAAAACGGCCGAGAGTGACCGACGTAGGGGGAAATGCTCAATAGAACGGCCGAGTGTGAATGTTATGAGAAACTGTGCCAAAACGGCCAATGAAATACTTGAAATACGACACGGCTGCGGCCGCCGGATCACCGGCTATACAAAATATTGAGAAATGGTTACGTAACGGGGAAATAAAAGATTTAATATTTTTAAGTATTTATTTATTTATGTCTGTCTTTAAATTATGCATTTAAAATTATGTCTTTAAATTTTCATATCTTATTAAATTGTTATTATGGATTAAATGCATGTTCAAGTACACAATTAAATTATTAATTTTAAATTGATAAATGAGTTGTTTGTATGCATGCCTCGGAGTAAAAATTTAATTATTCAATTAAACCTCTTTATACGTGTGTTAGATTATGATCTTGTGGAAATCCTTATCTTTTCAAATATGTAATTAAATTATTATTAGATGAATAAAAATTTAAATCATGTCTTGTATGCACATGTTTTTCTTAAATCTAATTAAAGATTTTGAAACCCCTTTATCATAGTAGGTGTTAACTTACTCAGCACGTTTTGCTGACCAAACCATATTTTCTTTCCTTTTTCTTTCAGAGTATGAGGATTATGCATCATCATATGCAGACATGGGAACATTCGGGAAAAACTCTATTTTTAAATTCCTGCAATTAATTACAACTTGCATGAACAGGCCTGTTTAACCCGTGTTTTGGCCATGTCAGCCCTATACTTAAATTCCGCTGCATTATACATATGTAAATATTACTTTCCGCTGCAACTTTGATATTATGATTTTTAAATTATATTATAAAGGGTTGTTTGAATATTTTAAATTCTGAAAAACCATAGCCTTGCATCTCTTTAGCAAGCTCGGAGAAACCGTGTCTTGCTAGGGAGGTGTGGCGGTGACATCCCGGCCTGGGTTATCAAATCCGGGGTGTTACAACATTAGTCTATGATATTTCTTTCTACCCGTTTCACACAATACAGAGAAAGACAAAAAAAATAAAATAAAATAAGCAATTATTTCTGGAATTTAAAAAAAGAAAGATGCCTTGGATGGGAGACATTGGTTTCTCATGCAAGGTATGAAAATTAATCCATAAATACTCATCATGTCTGACTAATCACTCATCCCATAAATAATTATAGTCCAGATTAAATGCTCGGATCATAAGAGTCTATTTTATAGAAAAGTGTTTTAATGGAGAATTGAACAAAATTCCTTATACTCAGTTAATCATCGATTTAAATTATTGCTAATCTTGACTTTTAACTAATGATATGAGGGTTCAAATAATTAATGCGAGATATGAAGGGACATAAAATTTTGGCATGAGAGTCCCATTTACGCCGCAAGACAGAAATTACGTTGTGAACCTAGGTTCACGACGTGAGGCTTGCGACGTGATAGGTGGGTGATAGAAGAAGAATGAATTAGTGAAATTAGGGTTTGTCCGTCACAAGGCAACATTCACGTTGCAAGACATAGTCTTGCGACGTGGGTCTAGCGACGTAGGTATAGAAATTGGAACATCTAAAAAAGAGTAGGGCTCCGTCGCAAGGTATAAGATTACGTTGCAAAGCCTAGACTTGCGATGTGAGTCTTGCGACGGGTGTTTAGAATTTTTTAGGTTTTGAAAGTAGAGGACCTCGTCGCAAGGCATTAAGTTACGTCGCAAGCATAGGCTTGCGACGTGAGTCTTGCGACGGGTGTATGGGAATTTAGAATTTTTGTTGCATGAAAAAAGTGAGAGGGCCCGTCGCTAGGTATTAAGTTACGTCGCAAGCCTAAGCAAGCCTAGGCTTGCGACGGGTGTTTTCAAAATGTTTTTAAGGCATGGCCTCCACGTCGTTAGACTGAAAAAGTACGTCGTGAACCGTGTTCACGACGTGAAGTCTTGCGACGTGGGTTTTAAACACAAGCAAGGATTCTGTAATACCCACGTCGCAAGACTACCCTCACGTCGCAAGACATGAGTTTCAGAACTACCCTCACGTCGCGAGACTACCCTCACGTCGCAAGGCTACCCACGTTGCAAGACTACCCTCTCGCGACGTGAGGCGATTAGCGGCGTGAATATTCCAGAACAGTGTTTCTGGAACAGTAGCATGCAGAAAGTGTGATATTCATCCCCATTTCGGATTTTAAACCCTAATCTACTCATGGAGAGCATTCAAACCAAAATTAAGGAAAAAGACATACTGGAATGTAAAACCTAACTACAAACAATATTTAATAAAGCAGTAACCCTAGTCTAGGTTTCTCTTCACACCACATGCATCATAAATGATCCAAAACATCAAAACAGAACCCAAAATTGAGGAAAAATGACCACGTGGTCTAAATAAACCAAAACGAAGAGAAACAAGTAATATCCATGGATTAAAATATCCATTTCATATTTTTGGGATACTTTTTCTGATTAATTTCCCATTTTTATAGATGGGTTTGATAATACCCATCATTTGGGTATTTCAAACCCTAAGCAAAAGTTTAACAGAGAAGGAAAAGGAAGAAAGTGGCTAATCTATGCCGATAGAAAGCAAGAAGACACTAATACAAACTAATCTACACTAATCTATATTGCAAAAATTAAATAATACAAGAAAATTAAAGCTAAACTACACTAACTACCTAGAGTATTATCCGCTATTGCCTTCAAGTGTGTAAAATTGCTAACCCCTAGCACCTTGGGATCACAATCTATTTATAGATATGAAACCTTAGGTCCATGGGCCTTGAATTTGAGGCCCACGTACGTCTCGAGACATCCATAGCCGTCACAAGACTCACACACGTCGCAAGACTAAGATTGCACTTCGCAAGCCTTCACGCCCGTCGTGAAGCTCTATCATCCATCTTGAGACTCTGGTCCACGTCGCAAGTCCAACCCACGTCGCAAAACTATGGTTAGCGACGGGGTCTTCAGCACTTGGCTAATCTATGCTAATAGAAAGCAAGAAGACACTAATCCAAACTAATCTACACTAATCTATATTGCATAAATTAAATAATACAAGAAAATTAAAGCTAAACTACACTAAATACCTAGAGTATTATCCTCTGTTGCCTTCAAGTGTGTAAAATTGCTAACCCCTAGCACCTTCGGATCACAATCTATTTATAGATGTGAAACCCTAGGTCCATGGGCCTTGAATTTGAGACCCACGTACGTCGCGAGACATCCACAGCTGTCACAAGACTCACACACGTCGCAAGACTAAGATTGCACTTCGCAAGCCTTCACGCCCGTCGTGAAGCTCTATCATCCGTCGTGAGACTCTGGTCTACGTCGCAAGACCAACCCACGTCGCAAAACTATGGTTAGCGACAGGGTCTTCAGCACTTGGATTTTTCTTCATTCTTTCTCACGTCGCAAGACACCCTCACGTCGCAAGAGTAGGTCTTGCGAATGGAGTCTGAGTCTTGTGACGGGTTGGGCCAGATGGGCCGAATATATATATTTTTGTGGGCTTTTTCTTCTTTTCCCCATCTTTTTCATTCCTTTTTCTTTTCTTTCCTTTTTCTCATATTTTTGGATTTTCTAATACATAATGTAATAAAATTACATGTTTTTGTGTCTTTCAATACCAGCTTATTATTTTTACAAACATGCATATATCAGTCCAATTCAACTGCTTTCTTATCTAATATAAGACCGGAATGCGATCAAATGCCCGTTTTAGACACGGAAATAGATTGTAAATAATAGACAATTTTGGCCATTATCAACATCCTCACATTTAAAACTGATTGTCCCCGAGCCGTCAGAGTCAATGTTCCTGAGAACATAGACTCTGCATATTCAATCTATTTTCGTGGCTTCAAAAATTACATTCTTTTTGAATTGGGTTAAGACAATAAAAAAAACTACATGTATTAAACTTCATTGATTGCAATATTTAATGAAATGATATTTTGCTCACTAAATCGGGCCTACAAATCAAATATTATTGTCAACCCTTCATGAACATCATGTTTGAAGAACTCAAGGTTTAAACTTAAGAATTAAAGTATGCCATGAACATGTATTTTAAGAAACAAAGCCTCACATATGGTAAAAGCGGAAATTTCACTCACTCTGAATTGGGTTTTCATCGTTTGAACGCTCATAATCAAATTTGATTAAATTATCCCATAAGCTTGCAATTGGACCATCTCGCCACCGGCTCATTTCGTCAAATCGAGATCCTGATGTCTTATTCAAGGGTTATAACGGGGTATACTGTTGTAGCACTAGGTAGGGAAGGGAATTATTGGGCTAAGAAGTGGCAATAATTTATTATATCTTAATGTGGCATATTTTTATTTAAAATTTATGATCATCACTATTTTTCTTTCTTTCTTTTACTTTTCCTTTTCTATTGCATGACATTAGACTATGTCTAATTTGCGTTTTCATTTGCAATTTATTATGTTGAATAGAATTCAACATTTTTCTTTTTCTTTTTTTTTTGGATCGGCTTTTGGATACCGATTGAATTTTTTTTATGATCAAAAATTGTGATGCCTTAATAAAATTCATTCTTGGACATTTGGGTTTGATATATTTGGTCTTTTTATGTGGTTAGAAATAATATAGAGGGCTTCAAAGAGAAATTAGGCTTAAGGCTCAAATTAGTTAATCTTAAAGGGAAAATATTTTTGGGTTTGAATTTCAAACGAATGCCAAAAATTTGAGTTTTTCTAAGTGCCTTAATCATATGCTCGATTTTTGGAATATGACATGGTCTTAGATCGGTCCCAATCGCAAGTTCTAGTGTCCTTTAATCAAAATGATTCACACATCAAAGAAAATAATGAGTAAAATTACTCATGGCTCAAATCTCACAAGGAATGGTTGATTTATGTCATACAATATTCTCAAATTTAATCTAAGTTTAATTCTATCACTTTATTCAATCAAAATTTTCAACATGTAGATTTATTACCCAACAAGATGATTATATCATTAAATTTTTATAGCTAAAAACCTTATGAATTCATTTCATGCATGTCTTCAATTATATTATCCCAATTTAAAAGTTTGAAATTTTTTAATCATAAGCCTATATTCAACATGTGAATTTAGGTTCAGATTTATGCATGCTTTTGCTGGTTATTTAATTTAAAGTAGTAAAAGAGGCACTGTCAACATGCGAAGCATGTTACAGTTTTGATTTTGGCCTGACAGTCACTTATTCATCTCGGACTGTCGGACATCTTTTCTCAAAAAATTGTTTTGGAATGTAAGATTTCCTTTGTTGAAAGCAACTAATTACATCAATAGAAGAGATTTCGATGCAATAAACCTGAACATGCACATGTGAAATGAAATTCTCTTATATGATGTTTACAATAACGCTCATGAAATATCATCGTGAAGACTCAGTCCTTCTTCTCTTCCGGTTGAGTGGAAGGTCTAGCACTGACTGCCGAAGGAGGCGGCGGTTTTGGGAGCTGTTGGATCAATGCTTGCATCATTATCTCAATCATTTTGCGTTGTCGTCCCTCACTCTCCATCCCTTCTCTGTGCTGTCTCTCCTCTCTTTCTAGTAAGAGCATTCTGAATTCTTCTTCACTCTTTCTCATCTCAGCTTTCTCCTCTTCCCTCTTCTTCTCCTTCCCTTCCCTCCTTCTCCTCTCCTCTTGCCTTTCTCTTCTATCTTCCTCCTTCCCAAGGATGATAATATCTGCCAATTGCTAGACACTCTCGGTCATAGTTTTACTCATACTGCTTACAATTTCTATTACATGTGAATTGACAGGATGTTGAGAAACATTCTGGCTCATGGGGGAATTTGGGAGGTTGAACCCTTTGTTGTCGGCTCGGAGCTGGAGTGCGGATTGGAATTTGCATCTGTTCAGTCCGAGGCTCCTCTTCAAATGTCGTTGAAGGTCCCGCATCAGTACGGGCCTTTTTTGTCCCCTTCGAGGCACGAGGTGGCCTTGGAGCTCTTCTTCTAACAGAGGGTGCTTGACCACCAGATATGAATGAAGATTGAAGATCGGAGTCATCAGGAATATTGGGCAAGGAGTATACAATCTTTTCACGCAAACCGAGGTTAGGCACTCGGATGGGGGGGATCTATTACCACAGGGGTGTCAGCCGCGAACTCATCCAGATTGACACCTTGATCGACACAAACCCTTCTGATTAAATTCGGATAACACAACGCTTGTTTGTGTTCTTCTGGTTGTCATCACTTCAAACACATGCCTTCCTATGTTCAACTTCACCCCATGCCACAGCTTTGCAAATCCCATCAAGATGTTGCCCGAGGTGGATTAGGGATGCGAGCTGCGTCTTATCTTCGCCATATAAAACTCATAAGTTGGTATGAAGTGCAGAAGCAGCTGGGTAGGATAGAATGTGTTCTGACGTATGTGCTCTCTGGTTAAGCTGTTGGCTATAACGTTGTAGAGTGCAACTTTTTCATTTTTGCTCTTTTATTCAAAATTTCTTCTGCAGGGAATTCATCTCTAATTTCCGGGGTCTTGAGGAATCTATTCAAATACTCTGGGAGATGTCAATAGTGCGCCCTCAGATCCAAGTTGTCCCCCTTCCCGTATCGATATTGCAAAAGAATTCCCTTGTCAGTTTCACGAATCCTACCTCTGCCCGATGCAACAAAAATTCTCCCCAGTTCTGCTGCTCATTCCAATATTCAAAAGTTGGGTGTGCGAGAACTTCAGGGCTGAAACCCTAGTCAGGCACGATGGCCTCTTGCAACAAAGCATAATTTTCTGCCCCTTCAATTTTTCCATTGAATTTTTTAGCAAGATCAGCATTGGTGAGCTCATGTTTTTCATGCCTGCTTTGATACCCATCCGGTTCCTTACTTCATTCTTAGCCCAGAAATTTACTGGTCTAATCGATCCAACCGACTCCTGTTCTCCACTCGATTCCCAGTCTGTCTGCTCATCGGCTTCTTCCGGAAGTTGTTCATTTATAGGCTCGTGCTCCGGCTCCCGCCTACTCGGTTCCGCCTCAACGAGTTTAATTACATTTTTTGCAGTTTCGAGTTCAGAAATTACAGGAATTGGAAAGGTAGTTACAGGTAAGTAAGGGTCATCAACGTTAGTTGATACCTCCTCCTCCTCCCTATCCGCGGCTTCTCTTAGAATTTGTTTGACGTTCCGCTTGTACAATGGTGCAAAAAGTTGACTGCCAGCTTCCTCATCTGCTTTATCCTTTTTGGCTTCAATCCTGGATCTTTCCTCCCGTTCGAGTCTTGCCCTTTCGGCTCTTTGCAGTTCATCCTCTTTTTCCGTTAACAGTTCAGAGAGAGTCATTGGATTTTCTGTTGCTTGAAAGCTTTCTTCCGGTTCATCTTGTTCTCCAATCATGATCCTTCTTCTTTTGATCTGTCTGGACGGACCTTCTGGGACATTGGCAGTTTCAATTCTAGAGGTGCCAGCAAGTGGATCTGTAGGTCTGGGAATTTCAGCTTGGGACTCGACCACTACCGGTTCTGCCTGGATGTTCAGCCTTTGCTTAATTTTCTCTATTTCCTCTGTGTAGGGAGTTTTCATTTTCAGTCCTTCTGGTTCTTTCTTGATTTTCAATCCAGTCCCTTCAACTCCGCCAGTAATTTTCAGATCAAAATCTTCCTCCTCCTTCTCCTTTTCAACTTCTCCCGATTTCTTGCCTTCCAATTTGGCTTGAAGCTTCCTGGAAACTTCCTCATCCTTCGTTCTTTGAATATTTTTCATCATTTTGGCCTCCTTCAGTGCCTTGTCTTTTTCAGCCTGCACTCTTTCTTCTTCCATCCTTTTTCCTTTCATCAGAAATTCTCTCTGCCCTTCTTCTTGCATTTTCAGCTTCTTGGGCCTGGATTGCTATGGCAGCCAGTCTGTCTTCCTCTTCCTGTATGGCCCTGGCTTTTTCGGCGTCCGCCTCAATCTGAGCCAAAATTTTCAATTTCCTTTTAGGGGGCTCCTCTTCCACTTTTCCCTTACCCCTGTCTTTCAATATTAGCGTTGTGTCTGGCTCAGGCTGTTCGGGATGTATTGGGGTTCGAGGCTGAGATTCGACAGGTATTTGTGGTGGAGGGGGAGTAGAAATGTAATCATCGATCACCGTGTCTGGATCATCCTCTGTTTCCAATCCGAATTCCTTTTTTGCATGTTTCAGAGTCTCTTACAAAGCTTTCAATGGTAATGTGCACCAACTTCTCATTCCAGCTTGATTTGATTTTCTTGCAGACTCTGCCTCTGACCTCGTGGTTGTAATAAAGGATTTTTCCTCGCCCACCTTCATTTCCATATTTGAGAGCTTCCTGGTCCATTTCCATCAAAATATTGAGATAGGAGATTCTGTACTTTTCCATCATCCCTCCCACTAAATCTTTCTCCAGATCTTCTAAATATGACATATTCTGAGCGAGATCTTATGTGAGTTAGGTTCCGGCCTCAGCTTTGGACATTAGATAGAATTGTCTTTCACCCTTCTACAAAACAGACCGCTTTCCTTTTTGGATGTCAACTAGTAGTTGTTCCCTCAACACTGCTATGTGTTCTGGGAATTCAGAGTTGTCAACGGTTCCCGTTCTCCCAAAGCGCTTATGGAGAAATACAGATTCGAACTCGTCTTGTTCCGGCATTACAACACCCTCATCTAATATGGATTTTGTGATGCTCGGGTTTCCTCTTCCCCATAAATATGTGAGATCAAACCATTGCTGCCTTGCATCGTTCGTGTATTTGATGAAGGTCTTCAAGAGAGAGGTGCCTCTTATTCGCTCAAATTTCTCAGCTCTTTTGATCTTGTCATAGAGATTGTAGCTCAGTTCACGGTGTCTTTGGCGGGCTTGCTCGGTTATCCACCGCTATTCTTCTGGCGCTTTCTTCTCGAACAGGTACGGATTCTATGCGAAGGGGAAGGCTTCATGCATCATGAACACCCCCTTTCCAAAGATTACGCTTACATCTGTCCTCTTTTCTACGAACTGGAGTCTAACCTGCTCATCTGATGTCAAAGTCCGCCAAAGCTTTATCTCTTGTTCCTTGCTCTATATGACGGCTCCAGACAACCATGTGTTCTATGAATTTCAGCAGTATTCTCTCGTGGTGGACCTTGAGAGTGGTTTTGGCATCTTCTGGGGCATGGCCCATCATCCGCCCCCAAAATTTCTTCATAAAGTGGAAGAAATCCCTCTCTATTGACATGGCTATGACTGTTCTGTCTTCCGGGGCAATATTTACATCCCACCCTATTTCGAGCTCAAATTCCGTTTCTGTTTGGTGATCCAGGGGCATTGAGTATTCTTTCTTGATTGCTTCCCTCATTTGAGTGATTAATATCCTGTCTGCCGAGGCTTCCATGGCTGTCTCATCTAAAGTGCAGTCAGGCAACAGAATCTGTTGCCTGACTTAACTAACTTTTTGTTCCTGAAAAATATAGGAAGTATTAAATCCAGTCATGTTTTTAGAATAATCATGAAATGGTTCAAACCAAAAATCAACATTCTCGAAATTTGAGCTTTGCTCGAAATGTGATTTAATCAATCAATCCTTGAATTTATTACTAAGCAAAAACGACTATACTCATGCCGAAATTTAAACAATACTAAAATTAAATAGGTGGGTCAGGCCCAAAATATTTTTGAATGGACTATTGAGTCCAAATAATAATAAAATGGTCATTGGACCAAAGAGACTTTTTTAATGGGCAAAGCTTGATTTTCTCATTTTATTAAACAAGCTCGCGACACTTGTTGAAAGTGAAATGGATGAGATGGAATGAAGTGGATGCTCGAATCGAGGAATGTGCAAATGGATGGAAATGCGGCGAATCGGATCTGCTTCTTCCGGACTGCTTGGACTGCTTGGACAGAACAAACATTCATAAAAGCAAGCAAACACTATTTTTAATTTTTGAAAATCTGACTATATTTATTAAATGAAAAGTGGGATATGAATGGCCCAATTTTTTGATTTTCATAAGAGGAATAGCAGTTATGGTGACAAAAAATACTGCTATTTATTACACACACTTTGTTTCATTGGAAACAAAAATACTTGAGTCAACTTTTTATTCCCACCAACACTTTGTCTTTTTGTCAAAACTTTATGCAGAAAGTGGGTTGGTGCAACAAGACTGCCAAAATGAAACAAACACTAACTTTTTCAATCTGAAATGCACACTAACACAGGGTTGCTAAAACAGAAAGATAGCAATAAATGTTTCACAGTGGCATGCATACAAACCAGCAGTTCATACACATTACTCAGAAAAGCACTGCACTAATCTGAATCCAACAACTACCCTATGAATAACATAAGAACATCATCCCTTAATTTGAATCAAACAGCACAACATGCTTATTAAGAAAGAAATCAGAAACCACGGGACCAATAACACAATTATACTTCAAAAAGCATCACTATGTTCATCGGTCCACAAGTCCTCATTTCAAAACTTTCACACTTTCGGATTTTCTCAGATGAATTTCAGACATGCATAATAACAACAATGGGACAAGAAACTAACAGCACATGACATAAAAGGAAGACACACTTAAGAGCGATAAAAGCTCAAAAATTTATCAATGGTGAACACCCTAAACCCAAGTCGCTGCCTGTGTTCTTTGCCCCGAGCCTAATTCAAGAATCGAAATCCCTAGGCTATTTCTACCATTCCCAACCCTCCAAAAATCAAGCACCCATCTTCCCTTCATTATTGGCAACACAGGGCATGTTCACAGAAACCACAAACATAATGCCCAAATCGCGAAAAGCTGAAAATCGAAACACGAGGCAGGGAAAAAGGACCCCATTTGGAGATTTTGCATATACAAGACAAGAAATCCCCAAAAATCGCGAAAACAGGGGGCATTGGTATGTGAGAAAGGGATGAGTGGGGACTTACCAAGGCTCAGATTTTGAAGAAGATGATGCCATTGATAATTTCGCAAATGGCAGAGTTTCGCCTGGGATTTGTTCGAAAATTACGAAGAGACAGTGACTTTGCTTCGTGAAATGGGGTTTTTGGTTTTGGGAGAGATTTCGAAAAAAATTTTGCTAAGTATGGAAGATGAAGTGGGGAGGAAGTAAGGAAAAGGGGGGTATTTAAATGGGCAAGGACGCGTCGTAAGACTCGGACTCCCGTTGCAAGACTGAGTCTTGCGACGTGAGTGAGATCAAGAGGACGGGGGTCTAGCAACGTGAGACACGTCGCTAGCCTAAGGGACCCGTTGCAAGACTGGGTCTTGCGATGTGAAGGGGGGTTTCACGACGGGTAAGTGAATGTGCGGCCAGATGGAATTCACATCGCAAGGCTCAATCCACGTCGCAAGACTAAGTCTTGCGACTGGTATCTGTTGCCTTGAGACGGAGATTAATAAGAATAAAGGGGAGCCACGTCGCAAGCCTACTACCCCGTTGCAAGACATAGTCTAGCGACGGGTGCAGGGGTTTGCGGCGGGTGAAGTGGGAGTACCACGTCGTAAGACTCTCCTCCGTCGTGAGGCCAAGTTTTGCGACGGGGTTAGGTGAAAGTCATGGGACCAAGTCGCAAGGCTGCTCTTAGTGCGTCGCAAGACTGACGGGATACTGTTGAGCGGACGTAGTCTTGCGACGTATTTTTGAATTTTCAAAAATTTCACGGACTGGGCCTGAGTGCGAAATTGGGCCTTAGTCTAACTTCATTAATTTTTGACTTAGCAATGTAGTCCAAAACATTGTCAAATAAAAAATTTATTGGGCTATAAATTATTTTATCTACTTGCATAAAATAGGTCGTATCAATTCCACTTATTATAAAAATTATTCCGGATTTTAAATTACTTTAAATTCTGAGAATATTTTCTTAAATTCATGGAATTAATCCAACCAGGAACCTGGTTTTCACCTTTATTTTTCTCCTATTTCTTTTTGGTGGTTCCGGGTTCCCTGCAAGACAGATAAATCAACCTTATTAGACTTTCTCCAAATATCAACATCATCACATTTAGAGTCTTAGTACTCTAAATGTTTAGTTGAGTTTTGGATACTTTCTGACTTAAAGCAAATAATATATTTTCATAGAATGAAATTTTATATTATTTAAATGTAAGCCGGCTCTGCTACTGTCTGGACTTCTTTTTCTGGCCCGAACTGTCCGATGTATTCTTTCAGTCTGTGCCCATTCACCACCATATCACCCTTGTCGGTTCGGATCCTGACTGCACCACTTTTGAACACTTCCAGCACTTCATATGGCCCTTCCCATCTGGATTTTAGTTTTCTGAGAAACAGCTTGAACCTGGAATTAAACAACAGAACATTTTGGCCAATATAGAAATGCTTGGATTTGATCCGGCGATCGTGCAACTTCTGGGTCCGCTCTTTATAGATCCTAGAGCTTTCATAAGCTTGCGCTCGTATTTCCTCAATTTCATTGAGGTCTAACTTATGTTTACTCTGAGCAACTCTTGGATCAAAATTAAGCGTTTTGACGGCCCAGTAAGCTTTGTGCTCTAACTCTACGGGCAAATCACAGGCTTTTCCGAAGACAATTCTGTATGGAGACATCCCAATGGGAGTCTTGAATGCAGTGCGATATGCCCATAGAGCATCATTAAGCTTTCTAACCCAGTCCTTTCGGTTATCCCAACCGTGGCTTCGAGTCTATGTTTGATCTCGCGATTTGATACCCCGACTTGACCACTGGTTTGGGGATGATAAGGCGTGCCTATCTTATGGATGATTCCGGTTTTAATCATTAAGTTCTCAAATGATTTGTTAACAGAGTGAGTTCCTCCATCAGATATTATCGCCCTAGGTATGCCAAATCTGTTAAAAATGTTGTTCTTGAGGAACTTGATGACTTGGCTACCATAATTGGTTGGTAATGCGACCGCCTCGACCCATTTGGACACATAGTCGACAGCTACCAAGATATATTGGTTTCCACCAGATGGTGGAAACGGTCCCATGAAGTCAATGCCCCACGCATCGAAAATCTCAAGGGTGAGAATTCCTTGCTGAGGCATTTCATCCCTCTTAAAAATGTTTCCAAATCTTTGGCATCTGTCGCAAGCCTTAACAAACGTCTTGCAGTCTTCATAAATGTGAGGCAAATAGAATCCACACTCAAGGACTTTATGGTCCGTTCGAGTGGGACCATGGTGACCTCCATACTCTGATTCTTGACACGTTTTGATGATTTGATAAGCCTCATGCTCAGTCACACATCGCCTGATTATTGAATCGGCGCAGTGCTTTAAGAGAAAAGGTTCTTCCCAGAAGTAGTTTGCTACGTCCCGGTTGAACTTACTCTTTTGATGATAATTCAGGAATGGTGGGGTTATTCCGCATGCCAAGAAGTTAGCAATCTCCGGAAAACCATGGACAAGCTTGATCGTGTAAGTGCAATGCAAACAGTTGTTCGTCCGGAAAGTCCTCATTTACAGCTTTTTCATTTGATCATTTTCTAAACGAGATAAATGGTCAGCAACACCATTGTCTCGCCCTCGCCTATCCTTTATTATAATTTTAAACTCCTGCGGCAATAGCACCCACCTGATTAATCGAAGTTTTGCGTCTTGCTTGCAAAACAAATATCTGAGTGCACTGTGATCTGTGTACACTATGGTCTTTGTACCGATGAGATACTGTCTGAATTTGTCAAACGCAAAGACCACAGCGTACATTTCTTTTTCCGTTGTGGTGTAATTAACTTGGGCCTCATTCAGAGCATGACTTGCGTAATGAATTACACAATGTCTCCCATCCTTATGTTGTCCAAGAACTGCACCGACTGCGAGATCACTCGCATCACACATTACCTCAAACGGTATTGACCAATCGGGTGGTTGGACTATTGGAGCAGAAGCTAACATCTTTTTGAGCGTGTCAAAGGCTTGAACACACACATCATTTCTTGTGAAATCATTTTCTTTGCATAACAGATTAGTGAGCGGCTTGGCAATCTTTGAAAAATCCTTAATGAATCTCCGGTAAAACCCGGTGTGCCCAAGAAAACTCCTAATTGATTTTATTGAGTTCGGAAGAGGGAGATCGGAAATGATGGAGACTCTGGCTTTGTTCACTTCGATACCTGCTTTGGAAATGCGATGACCTAACACTATCCTTCTGTTACAATAAAATGGCATTTTTCCCAATTTAAAACAAGGTTAGTGTCCTTGCATCTCTTTAAAATTTTAGCAAGATTGGTCAAACAGTCTTCGAACGTATTTCCATACACAGAGAAGTCATCCATGAAACCTTCAATGCATTTTTCAATAAATTCAGAGAATATTGACATCATGCATCTTTGAAAAGTAGCAGGTGCATTACAAAGACCAAATGACATCCGTCTATAGGCAAAAGTTCCGTACGGACAAGTGAAAGTAGTTTTTTCGTGATCCTCACTCGAGATCACAATTTCATTGTAACCTGAATACCCATCCGAAAAAACAGTAAAACTCTCTCCCCGCCAACCTCTCAAACATTTGATCAATAAACGACAATGGTAAATGGTCTTTTCGTGTGGCCTCATTCAGCTTCCGATAGTCGATACAGACCCTCCATCCGGTAACAGGCCTGGTCGCGACCTCTTCTCCTTGCTCATTCTTTGTTATGCACATCCCCCCACGTTTCGATACGACTTGCACTGGGCTAACCCATTTGCTGTCAGAAATAGGATAGATTATACCAGCATCTAAGAGCTTGATAACTTCTTTCCTTACCACTTCTTTCATATGGTGGTTCAAACGCCTTTGGGGTTGACGGGAAGGTTTAAACTCCTCTTCCATTAAAATCCTGTGCATGCAAATAGAGGGGCTTATTCTTTTTATATCAGAAATGGTCCATCCAATTGCATGTACATATTTCTTAAAAATAACCACCAGAGCATTTTCTTAGTCCTATGTAAGCTTAGCAGACACAATTACCGGCAATGTTTTATGTTCAGCGAGAAATGCATACTTGAGATGATCCGGTAATATTTTAAGTTCATGCTCTGGTGGACATTCAACGGAAGGAAGTAGTTTGTGAGAAATGGATGGTGAGAGATCAGATTTACCTTCAGGACCTTGCGTCAGTACAAAATCACAAGGTCGGCAGGGAACATAGTATTCCCTGCCTTAATGATCACATCTTTCAAAATTCCGGTGGGTTGGGTAATCGAGCAATCCGCCAGCTGTACCCTCATCTTGACTGGCTCAATGTTTCCGAGTTTGAGCCTTTTTGCCATGGAAAGTGGCATCACATTGATGCTGGACCCTAGATCGCATAGACCTTTCCCTGCATTCATCTTGCCAATCTGAATAGGCAGTGTGTAGCATCCAGGATCCCATTTCTTTTCCAGGAGTTTCTTCTGGATTATGGAGCTGCATGTGCTGTTGAGAACTACCAACTCCTCCTGCTCGACCTTTCCTTTGCCTGAAACCAGTTCTTTCAAAAACTTAGCGTCGATGGGCATTTAAGAAATCATTTCGATGAGAGGAATGGTAATTTCAACTGCTTTCTATCTTTCCAAGAATTTTGCAAACTTTAGATCTTGTTCTTTATTCTTTAGCCTTGCTGGGTACGGGACCCTTGGCATAAATTTATTATCATGTTTTTTAGGCAAAGGAACAGAAGTTGTACCTTCAACATTACCATTTCCCGTTTCTTCTTGTGCAGCTTCAGTCTGCAATTCGGGTGTTTTCTGCTCAAGCATCAATTTCTTTCTCCTTAGTATCTACCTTTTTTGTTCTCCTTTCCAACTTTTCCTTGCCTTTCGGGCCTTCCAAGACTTTACCAGATTTCAGTGTTATTGCTTTACATTGAGGTTCTTTTCCGAGTTGCTCGATAACGTATCCTGATCCCTTTTCTGCATTTCTTTAGCCATCTGTGTGACCTGAGTTTCCACATTCCTTATGGAAGCTTGCAGCTGGTTGTTTATCTCTTTTTGGCTTGTGATAAACTCGGTCATGATGTTCTCCAACCTGGAAGGTGGCTTTTGCTGATTCTGATTCCAGTTCTGGTTCTGGTTGGGATTGGGATTAAACTGAGACTGGCCCTGAAAATTCTGGTTTTGGTTTTGGAAGGTCTGAGTATGGGGGTCTCTGTTGTATCTGTGGCTGAAAATTTGGGTTTTGAAAATTTTGGGGCCTGGGTTGATTGAACTGTTGGTTCTGTGGCTGGAAGTTTTGCTGCTGGTTAATCTGAGCTGGTTGGTTCAACATGTGTGCATTCAGTGCATTGTTGTTAGAGTATGATAAGTTAGGGTGGCGGTTTGGAAATGCTCCTGCATAATTACAGTTTTCAGTTGCAATCTGTTGACATGTGTCAGTATGGTGTGGACCCTGACATAAGCCACAAGATGCTTCTGTTGACTGTGCTTGCGAAGACCTGCCGGTTTCCTGATTCAGTGCCAGCACCGCTACTTGGTCCTTCAATTTTTCCAACTCAGTTTTTCCGGGCGTACCCACAACATATAATGAACGGGGAGGGGTGTTATCAACATCGTCATCATTAAGTACAGACTGATTTACACTCATTTTCTCTATCTTTGCCCATGTTTCATTCATGGGCATATACAACAAATGTTGTCCCCCTGCTGCATCCAACATGTATCTCCAAGCTGGTGTCAATCCGCTGTAAAACTTTCTCAACTGTTCCCACTCATGGAAACCATGATGAGGACACCTTCTTAGGAGATTGACGAATCTCTCCTTTGCATCTTACAACGACTCTCCAGCCTTCATTTTGAATTCAGCAATTCTAGATCTACCCTCATCAACCTTTGACTCCGGAAAGTATTCTAACAGAAAATTTCTTACTACATCCTCCCAAGTACTTCTCTGGTTGACCGACAGTGACTTATACCATGTCTTTGCTCCGCTGGATTGGGAAAACGGGAATAACATCATCCGAATAGTGTTCTGGGTCACCCCCAGATTCTTGATCGTGTTGCAAAGCTCTAAGAATGTCATTAGATGATCTTGGGGGTCCTCATGGTTTGCTCCGGCGAACTGACTATTCTGCACCAAATTGATCAGAACTGGTTTCAACTCGAAGTTTCTTGCTGCAATCGGTGCTCTTTCCGGTATGTTGAGGTATGGCTCCACTATTGGTTGCATGTAATCTGTGGCAGCGGGTTGCTGATTGTTTGCCGGTCCTCCATGATATTGTCCATGTTGATTGAAGTTTGGTTGGGATAGAAGTTTCTGGGGGATTTGGGATCATTTGGATTGGGTGGATATTGGTTCTGGTTGAACTGAGGGTTTTGATAATGAGGGTTCTGGAAAATTTAGTTATTTTGGTTGTTTATGGGTGGTGGGTTGAGGTTTTGATCAAGATCTGGTAGATGCCCTCCTCCTTGAACAAGATTTGCTGGAAGGTCTACCAAATTTTCATGTTCAACCTCTTCGTTTATAGGAGGGTTATGGAGTGGGGGTGGATTGTTATGAGGTATGTTAGGTGGATTGACAGGGTTTTGTGCCATATCGGATATGTCACTGCTAGCGTCAGGTGAAGTGAGTTCTTGTCGTTCCTGTTCTTTTCGTATCCGAGCCTTGCCGTTCCTGTTCTTTTCGTATCTGATATGTCTGGCTGTTCTATCGATTTATGCGTTGAACGGGATCTCGGCCGGTGTCTCCTTTCTCCGTTGCATAAAACGGCTTGCTCAGTAATGAAAGTACATGTACAATCCCCAGGTTAGTAATGGTTCGGGGGTATACATATTTATAAGTATAAACTATCTATGAGCAATCAGGAATGTAATTCGCTTAATAAAACGGCGTTGCATCCTCCCCGGCAATGGCGCCATGAAACTTTTGAGAATTTCCCAAACGAGTATTTTTGAGAGAATAATAATCCCGGTTTAATTTTTATTTATTGCAACAAATTTATGATGATGGAGTTGGGATTAGGTATATATTTATAGGTTGTCACATTTTTATTACTCGTGTTAAGAAACTGTGCCCCCGAAAGCGCACGGTGTCAAAAATTCCAGTAATTTATAGTAAGACCGGATCGTTCACTGGAGGATGTGCAATAGAAGCAGGTCCCACGTCGTTTTATCAGATTTTCCATTCATATTGCTCAAATCGTTTATTGTTTGGAAACTATCAACTATTGAGTTAATCTAAGCTATGAAAGCAACTAAAATTACCCTACAACGCGTATTAAAACTGGTCTAAAAAGCGAACTAAAATTAATCGAAGAAAACAATTAAATGTAATCTAAGGAAGCGGTAAAAATTATTCTACGAAAGCAGTGAAATTTATGCTATGCTATCTACATTAATGTAGAAAGCAGATGTAAACATGACAGAAGGCACAGGAAGAAAAGAATAAAGATTGGACAAGATTCAGCTGAAGCACAATTAAACTTCCATTTTGTTACACAGATCTTTGTTTGGGATAATCCTTTCAGATAGCTAACACTCATGCTCTCTATACTATGTTCCCTTTAACAGACAGGTACTTACAGTAACAGTTTACATGCTCGTAAGAAAATAAATTCTAAAATACCACAGACTTACAACTGCTCTCGTTTTTTTTCAGAGCGTGTCATTTATCTGTGGTGGACGAGCAACACCTGACAAGTCATTTATTGAAATGCCAAGTACTCCCATCATTCCCCCGGTCACATCCAACGATTGTAACCAAGCCCTGAACTATCCCATAACTCTCAAACCTAGTAGCAGTTAGAACTTCTCTCAATACATCCGGGTGACCTCTATGAAAGCATTTAAAATAAAGCAATAAAGAAAGCATTTAAAATCCTATCACTCGGAAGTTTTAAAAGCATCACCATGGTAGTATAGGAGAGCCTCCGGTCATAATGACAAGAAGTGGATCAAGAATTCCCGAACATCAGTAAACCGCTCGCAGTGTTTACCTACTTCCGGGTGATTATGAGATACAAACTAATGAAACAAACTAATAAATTAGTTTGTTCCGGATGCACTCACTCAAGACTCAAAAATAGGCTTTGGCAGAAGAAGACAACAGTTGAAAGAATACTCAACTCTATCTTAGAAAATAACCAAGGCCTACATGTTGTTCCTCTAATATTATTTCACACCTCTTTGGATTCCAAGTGGTCTCTGAATTAATGCAAATATTTAATACCAGATTTCCAACACACAGCAATTTTGGAAAATAAATGATATTTGAAAATCATTCCCTACACAGGTACTAGAATCTCAATTAAAACACAGATCATTTCAGTCTAGATGAGAACTAATCACCGACTCTGCTTCTAATTTCCCAAAATCAACCCCCCGGTCGGATATGAGTTAGTCATAACTGTGGAATTTATCCCATACTCAGATCCGGATTGTATAAAGGAATTTTTATTGGAAATTTATTATGAGACATCTGATTTAAATCAAGACTTCTGTGTCCAAGGGAAGAATCCCAAAATAATTTGACCACAATATCTACATAACAGTATCAAGCATAATTTATAAGGAAGTGTAAAATTAAATTAACCCAAAATATAATGTGGGTTTAGACAGAATGTGATACACAGAGATGAAATAGCCGGAGGTGAGAAGAATTTATTTGGCTGAAAAGATGGCGAAATAACTAGGGTTAATTGGATTGCAGTGATCTGTGGTCCAATACCCTAACCATTCAGGTGGGGTGTTTTTATATGGAAGAAAACCCTATAATGGCAGTGTCGCTACCAGTTGGGCCTCTACTATCTGTGAAATTGGATAAAAACCTACATGTTTCTTTTCTGCAGTAATTATCAGATGATATTGACAGATATCAACTGACTTTTATTACAAATCAGAATTCAGGTTGCGAAATTAAAATAGAGAAAACAAAACTGTATCCGGGTAGTGGTCGGCTGAGCAGCTATTATATATCCCGGATGGACAAACCGCCAAAGCTTCCACCGGCCACCATCCGGACCATGCAAAAAAAAACGACTAGTAGTTAATATACAGACCATGAGCTAATTATCCAAATCGGAATATCCGCCAACATTAGTCTATGATATTTCTTACTACCCGTTTCACACAATACAGAGAAACACAAAAAAAAGCAATTATTTCTGGAGTTTAAAAAAAGAAAGATGCCTTGGATGAGAGACATTGGTTTCTCATGCAAGGTATGGAAATTAATCCATAAATACTCATCATGTCTGACTAATCACTCATCCCATAATTAATTATAGCCCAGATTAAATGCTCAGATCATAAGAGTCTATTTTATAGAAAAGTATTTTAATGGAGAATTGAACAAAATTCCTTATACTCAGTTAATCATCGATCTAAATTATTGCTAATCTTGACCTTTAAATAATGGTATGAGGGTTCAATCAATTAATGCGAGATATGGAGAAACATAAAATTTTGGCATGAGAGTGTCATTTACGTTGCAAGACAGAAATTACGTAGGTTCACGACGTGAGGCTTGCGACGTGATAGGTGGGTGATAGAAGAAGAATGAATTAGTGAAATTAGGGTTTGTCCGTCACAAGGCAACATTCACGTCGCAAGACATAGGCTTGCGACGTGGGTCTAACGACGTAGGTATAGAAATTGGAACATCTCAAAAAGAGTAGGGCCCCGTCGCAAGGCATTAGATCACGTTGCAAAGCCTAGGCTTGCGACGGGTGTTTAGAATTTTTAAGGTTTTGAAAGTAGAGGACCCCGTCGCAAGCCATTAAGTTACGTCGCAAGGCCTAGGCTTGCGAAGTGAGTCTTGCGACGGGGGTATGGGAAGTTAGAATTTTTGTTGCATGAAAAAAGTGAGAGGGCCCGTCGCTAGGCATTAAGTTACGTCGTACGCCTAGGCTTGCGACATGAGTCTTGCGACGGGTGTTTTTCAAAATGTTTTTAAGGCATGGCATCCACGTCACTAGACTGAAAAAGTACGTCGTGAACCGTGGGTTCACGACGTGAAGTCTTGCGACGTGGTTTTTAAACACAAGCAAGGATTCTGTAACCACGTCGCAAGACTACCCTCACTTTGCAAGACATGGTCTCGCGACGTGAGGCGGTTAGCAGCGTGAATATTCCAGAACAGTGTTTCTGGAACAGTAGCATGCAGAAAGTGTGATAATCAAACCCCGTTTCGGATTTTAAACCCTAATCTACTCATGGAAAGCATTCAAACCAAAATTAAGGAAAAAGACATACTGGAATGTAAAAACTAATTACAAACAATATTTAATAAAGCAGTAACCCTAGTCTAGGGTTTCTATTCACACCACATGCATCATACATGATCCAAAACATCAAAACAGAACCCAAAATTGAGGAAAAATGACCAAGTGGTCAAAATAAACCAAAATGAAGAGAAAGCAAGTAATATCCATGAATTAAAATATCCATTTCATGTTTTTGGGACACTTTTTCTAATTAAATTCCCATTTTTATAGATGGGTTTGATAATACCCATCATTTGGGTATTTCAAACCATAAGCAAAAGTTTAACAAAGAAGGAAAAGGAAGAAAGTGGCTAATCTATGCTAATAGAAAGCAAGAAGACACTAATCCAAGCTAATCTACACTGATTTATATTGCAAAAATTAAATAGTACAAGAAAATTAAAGTTAAACTACACTAACCACCTAGAGTGTTATCCTCTATTGCCTTCAGGTGTGTAAAATTGTTAACCCCTAGCATCTTGGGATCACCATCTATTTATAGATGTGAAACCCTAGGTCCATGGGCCTTGAATTTGAGGCCCACGTACGTCGCGAGACATCCACAGCCGTCGCAAGACTCACACACGTCGCAAGACTAAGATTGCACGTCGCAAGCTTACACGCCTGTCGTGAAGCTCTATCATCCGTCGTGAGACTCTGGTCCACGTCGCAAGACCAACCCACGTCGCAAGACTATGGTTAGCTACGGGGTCTTCAGCATTTGGATTTTTCTTCATTCTTTCTCACGCCGCAAGATACCCTCATGTCGCAAGAGTAGGTCTTGCGACGGGTTGGGCCAGATGGGCCGAATATATATATTTTGTGGGCTTTTTCTTCTTTTCCCCATCTTTTTCATTCCTTTTTCTTTTCTTTCCTTTTTCTCATGTTTTTGGATTTTTCTAACACATAATGTAATAAAATTACATGTTTTTGTGTATTTCAATACCAGCTTATTATTTTTACAAACATGCATATATCAGTCCAATTCAACTGCTTTCTTATTTAATATAAGACCGGAATGCAATCAAATGCCCGTTCTAGACACTGAAATAGATTGTAAATAATGGACAATTTGGCCATTATCAGTCTGCCTCTAGTCGATTTTGCTCAACAGGTGCTTAATGGATGCCTTGTCCCTCGAAATCAAATTCGTCGTCAGGAAGGTCCAATGGAGGTGGATTCATGTTCAGCCTATGTCGGGTAGGTTGATGTAACTGTGGTCTAGGAACTGCTGCTGGGGCTCCTGGTGCCGGAGGTGGTGGTGGATTTTGGAACTGAGCATTTGTTGGTACTCACGACCGAGGTGGTGGCGGCGGCGGTGCTCGTGGTCCTCGTGGGCCTTGATGTCTGCCATATGTCCCGAAGTGCAACCCTTGATCCTCTATAGCTGTTTCTGCCTCATCCATTACAGATTGATGAACTCCACTCGTGCTTCCAGGAGTTAAATTCACAGCTAGCTCTTGTACAGCGATTTGGCTAGAAACATCATTCATAGTATTTACAAGAGTGTTCACTCGTTCATTTACAGCATTTAGATTGTCATCTACGTTTCGCCTAAAACTATCTAATTCAGATCTATTGGCGGTGTCAGCTTTAATTGTAGTCAAAGCTTGGATGGTGGCCATAAGCTGGTCAAACCTTTGCTCGACCCTTTGCTCAATGTTCTCTGCCATTTCAGATCAAGGAAAAGAAAAGGAAACTAGATATATGTATAGGATGTTAGAAAAATTGACAGAAATATGTAGAGTGATCTCACAAGTGTATCCCTCACTGAAGGTCCTGATTCTCCACCAGTTGGTTCCAATCAAACAGAAAGTGCTCAACCGTTTAGACCAACTATCAGAGGGTGAGGAAAGATAGAAACGGACGCACAGTGCAAGAAACAATTTGCAATGTTCGACTCTATCAAGGAAATTAATCAGAGTTGTGTGTGAAGTGTGATTAATCTGGATTAATTATCAGTTACAGCATTAATCAGCAATGCAAACAAATATCCTGACCCCTTGCAATTTAAAAGTGTAAAGTAGAAACCTCACAAAAATAAAATGTTTAGGAATAAAATGTGTCTCACTCAAACAATCCCAATAAGTAAATATCACCAAGCTGTTGGAAATAACCCGGTAATACTTACTGTTGAGTAACTCCACTATCTGCAATTGCAGATGGAGCTTCAACTCTATGATTTGTGAAATAAATTAGAGGAACAGTGACAAGCACTTATTTCTTGAGGAATTCCACTGTCAGTTATAGACTCTGACAAAACTTCAACCCGATAAATTGTTTGTGATTTAAATCAGTGAAAACGTACAGTAAAAAAATGCCCAAATTGCCAATTTTTTTTGAATTTGAATCTGGATATGACTGTTGGCCTTGGAATTAGCGATGGCACACGTGTCGCACGCGGATTGGGCCCTGGCTTCTGCTTGGACGACGCAAGGCTGGATGCACGACGTGGAACGTAGCCTACGACATGAGAGGGTTGGCGTCGTACTGACCTCAGTGGGGCTTACGACGTGAGACTGTTTAGCATCGTACATGCGTCTGGCGTCGTGCGGCCCTGGATTTGAACTTACGATGTAAAACTCGTGCTACGACGTGAGACTTGCTTAGCGTCGTACTTTAGGTTGGCGTCGTATTGTTTCATGTCGTGCCTGGAATCGCTCTGGACTGGCCTTTGTTCGACCTTACGTCCCTAAGGATGTTACGTCGTGGGACTTGGTCTCGCGTCGTGTGACTGGCGTCGGGCTTGGTGGGACTTAGCTGCTTCTATCCTTACGTCGTAAGACGAATTTACGACGTGATCGTGTGTCACGTTGTACGGGTGCTTAGCGTCGTAACGCTTAATGTCGTACAACCTTGCTCTTGAATTTTCTTGTCTTTTGTGTCGAAAACGACCGACTCGAGTCCTCCAACAAATTTGACAACAATAGTACACCCTAATTAAAACCCCAAAAAGCATGCACTACCCTTACGTATGTTTGTCCCCAACAAAAACAAAATGACACACAACCCAAACCCTAATTTGGATCAAAACAAGAACACTCAAGAAATTTTTGAATATTCAAAGTGTTCTTGCATAAACCCTAAAAATCCCAAGCTCTCGGATGGCTCTCAAATTTGGATATTACAAGCATATAAGACCGATTAACACTTAAAACCAACAATCAATCCAAATGAACCACAAACACAACAGGATTAACGCAAAACCCTAACCTAGGACAAGAACAATGTCTCGGCCATGGTGGATATTTTGCAAAACTGGGTGAAAATGAGTGTGGTTGGTGCCAAATGAAAGCTATGATGATGATGATCAATATTATGGACCCGAAATACGGAAACGAGCAAACTAAGACCACTAGAATGGATCAAACAGTGTACGGCTACACAAGAAAAATGAAGAGCAAAAATATTTTTGAGATTTTTTATTTTTAAAGATGAAGTGATAAATCAATCCAATCTAGGCTCTGATACCAAAGTATGCCATGGATCGTGATTGGATATGATTTAAAGACAAGAAATAAGATAAACAAAATAGAAGGGATAATAGGATTACCAAGTTGGAAGGCTCAAATTTGGACCAATCACACACTAATGTGATAAGAGTCCCTCAATCGACAATCCTAATGGCTACAATACGATTGAACACATTCCATGCTTAAAAGGAAACAATCCGTGTGGTTGGGTTCAAGGGTGACCTTCAAACACAATAGTTGAATACTCCAAGTGTATAAATTTAATATTCCTTCAAAGGTGTGAGATACAATGTTTGGGAGGCCATATATATAGGCAACCCACATTACAAAGGATTAAGCAATCTGGAGGAAGGAATAAAAAAGTGAGAAAACCCTAGGCTAAGTGGCTGTGACAACGTGAGACTCCAGATGACGCGAGCTGGGACGACGCCAGGCATATACGGCGTGAAGCACGCTCACGCCATAGCTTTGTGGCTGGCATCACGGGCAGATATCGGAGCTGGGCACAGGGGAGACTCGACGACGCGAACCCTACGATGCGAAGTAGGCTAAGGTCGTACGTCGAGGCTGACGTGAGACTTACGACGTGAAGCATGTTTAGCGTCGTAAGTTTGAGGATCACGTCGCAACGTCTTGAGCCTTACGACGTGAGACAGGCTAGCGTCGTAGGACGAGGATCGCGTCGTACTTCGTGGCTAGCATCGCAGTTCGGCCTTCCTTCACTCCTAGGGGGCCCACGGGGTGGCTTCTCTCACCTGATTGTTTAAAATGTCGTGCATGCATGCACTTGTTTAAATACAAATTAAACGACTATCTAAAAATGTTCGATATTCTGGTTGCTGTTCCGGCGGGGATTCCGGTCAACTTCCGGTGATCGACACCGGCTGTTTTTGATCAGTTGTGGGCTTCCGGATCCACTTGGGTGGGTCTGGGATCTTCCTCCATTTGGATTAGCAGCTTCTGGCCCATTTTTCTAGCTTTGGCCTTTATCAATTCGTCCTCAAAATTCCGGGTCAGCAACTCTGGATGTGAACTTCCTGGAACGTTGTTGGGACACCGGTCCTTCTGGAAAGACGAGGATCAGTAGTGCTCTCGATCCGGCTTCCATGCCAAAAGGAGTGGGACTACTATCCAGGGGGATTGAAAAAGCCTTTACCTTTAGTCGGATATTACAAAAGTGCTTTTTCCAGTGGCTTTTGAAAGTGATTGCCAGAATGTTCAGAAACCTCATTTTTTGTTTTGCATGTTCTCCCATGGACTCGCTTTCCACTTGTTGTTATGTAAAATTCCATCAGAATATTAAACCACCAGTGACCTGCTCGGTATACTCCCCCACACATCCATGTCAAGTTTGCAGACTGCTCAACCACCATTATGTTTGATATTCTGGTGAAAATCCTACGAACATAAAAGAAACAAAAAATAAGAAAAATAAATGAAAATACCACAAACATATAGCAAGGTGTGGTCTGAGTGTAGTGAATTCATGCCTAAAGCCACAAATAGTAGCATATGTCATCTCCCCCAACAGAAAATAAATAAGAAATCAACTAACAAGCACCAATGCATTTTTAAATAAAGGGATATTTTCCCCTTATGGCGCAAGCTGCATAAAGACAACAAATCCAGAAATAAGATAATTAGTAGTACTATGGTTTTTTCTTGGAAATATAAAACATAATCTAGCACAGAGGATAACAAAGCTTACACTTGTTCTTTTTTCTTCTTCTTGCGCTAATCAATCTTCTCACTTGTATTATATGAAACTACGGATTAAACCTCC
The DNA here is from genome assembly GCA_030278955.1 of Hygrophila difformis. Lineage (NCBI taxonomy): Eukaryota > Viridiplantae > Streptophyta > Magnoliopsida > Lamiales > Acanthaceae > Hygrophila > Hygrophila difformis. Next base: position 37,583,256 of record JAOANR010000008.1, on the reverse strand, counting down.
TTCCTAAAACGGGAACGATGCACAAACATCTTAACTGGGAAAACATTTCAAAACATCTATCCTCATAACAACAAAAAATGGAGAAACTGAGAATAAGCTTCGCAAATAGGTCCGCCCACAACCCTAATCCCACCATCGCCTATTGGACAACGATGATTAATCTAGATGAAATTGTGTAAAAGGCCGATCTTGTTGTGGAACCAGCTACTCCGTTTGAAACTACTTGTAATGCCTGCGAAGTTGGTATTAAACCATTATAACAAAGTTCCATTTGTAAGTAGAGATCAAAGCGTAGGTGGCCATGCCTTTATTTTTTGTCAGTAAAATAATTATCACATCCAATTAATGAAATTTAGCTAGAACATGAATAAATCAACTGCAAGAACAGGTAATTACTAATTAAGTGCTGTTAGGATCGGAAGGTTTTATATGAATTGAGGAAGAGTATATAAGTGGACAGGAGATGAAGATTCTTATATTTCCCAATTCCATGTTTGAACATGTACATGCCTCTCCTATTTACAGTAGAGTGACAGTTACAGATTCATTCACTCCAGTACACCATCGGTTCATTCACTACATTAAAGTGATTCATGAATGAGTAAAATTGGATGAATCTAACATGTACATGAATTAGAAATTATTAGGCACATTAACATTTAATACTCCCCCTTAATGTGTTGCCATTACTCCAAGTAACTCTCTGAACTGCTGGAATTTTTCTTTCGGAAGTGCTTTAGTGAAAATGTCTGCTACTTGTTCCTCGCTCTTGCAATAGTTGAGTTCAACCTCTCCATCTTCAATTGCGTCTCGGATGAAATGATATTTGATTGCAATATGACGAGCACGACTGTGGTAAACTGGATTTTTTGCCATAGCAATAGCAGATTTGTTGTCACAGAAAATTGTAGTTGCTTCCTTTTGAACCTCACCAACATCTCCCAAGATTCTTCGAAGCCATACTGCTTCAGATGTAGCAATGGAAGCTGACACATATTCAGCTTCTGCAGAGGATAGTGCCACAGATTTTTGCTTCTTCGAAGACCAAGAAACGAAGCCTGAGCCGATTGAAAAAGCATAGCCTGTTGTGTTCTTCATGTCATCAACACAGCCTCCCCAATCACTGTCACAGTAGCCATACAACTTGATGCTTGAACTTTTTTCATACTTGATGCCAAAATTAGCACTCCCTTTAATGTACCTCAATACTCTCTTTGCAACTCCAAAATGATTTTGACTTGGATCAGTCATGTACCTTGATAGCAAGCGTGCAGCAAACATTATATCCGGCCTTGTAGTTGTAAGGTATAACAGGTTCCCAACCACGCTTCTAAACACCGAGGCATCGACCCTTTTTGCACCATCATTTTTTGACAATTTTTCATTAACAATAAGTGGAGTTGCCAAAGGATTGCAATCATCCATTCCAAACTTTGCCAACACATTTTCAGCATATTTTTTTTGACAAACAAATACATGATACTCGTATTGATAAATTTCCATACCAAGGAAATGATGCAAGAAACCCATATCATTCATCTCATATCTTTTCATCATATCCTCCTTGAACTCAAGAATCATTTTCTCATTGTTACCAGTATAGAGTAAGTCGTCAACATAAAGAGCAACAATGAGAATAGAATTACCTTGAGTCTTCACATATAAAGTTGGTTCACTTGGACTCTTTTGGAACCCTTTTTCAGCAAAGTAGGCGTTAATGTTGCTGTACCACGCCCGGGGTGCTTGTTTCAACCCCTCCTAACTCGACTCCAAAGAAAATGAAAAGTTTGAGTGAAGTCTATGCTAGATGCAACTTTTGTGTCTTGGAACCAGAAAACTTTGAAGAAGCTTTACCAAGAAGAAGATTGGAGAAAGGCTATGGAAGAAGAAATACATGCCATAGAAAAGAATGGAACCTGGGAGCTAGTTGAGAAACCAAATGACAAGGAGATCATTGGAGTGAAATGGTTGTTCAAAGTCAAGTTGAATCCAGACGGTTCAATTAAAAAGAAAAAGGCAAGGTTAGTTGCAAAGGCTACACCCAACAACCTGGAATCGACTTCAACGAGACGTTCGTTCCAGTGGCCCGACTGGATACAATTCGAACTCTTATATCATTTGCGGCTCAAAAATCCTGGAAACTTTATCATTTGGATGTCAAATCTGCCTTTTTGAATGGAGAACTAGAAGAAGACATCTATGTGGAGCAGCCTCAAGGTTTCTTACAGAAAGAAGGCAAGGTGTACAAATTAAAAAAGGCGTTGTACGAATGAAGAAAAGAGGAAATTAAAGGAGGATCGAAAAAAGGATGCCAAGGCTCTCTCATTTATTCAAGAAGGCGTGTCAACAGAATTGTTCTCAAGAATCATGGGAGCAGACACTTCCAAAGCAGCCTGGGAGATTCTTCAAAAGGAGTTCCAAGGCAATTTGAAGGTAAAAAATGTAAACCTTCAAACTCTAAGGAGAGAATTGGAGAATTTGAAGATGAAGGAATCTGAAAACATCCAGGATTTTTACACTCGAGTGACAGATGTTATTAATCAAATGAGAGGACTCGGTGAAGCGGTCCAGGATAGCAGATTAGTGGAAAAAATTCTTGTCAGCTTGCCTCCTAAATTTGATGCTATGGTGTCCATCATTGAAGAAACTAAAGATATTTCTTCCATGACGGTTCAAGAATTGATGGGTTCTTTAAAAGCTCATGAGAAAAGATTAGAAAGACACTCCAAAAAATCTATTGAGAGTGCTTTCCAATCTAATCTTAACTTGAGCACCAAAGATTTTGGAAAAAAAGGAGATTCTAATAAAGGTGGCAGACATGGAAGAGGTCGAGGACAATCCAGAGGCAGAGGAAGACGAAATCTTGAAAGAGGAGGAAGGCAATCTGTTGATCAAGAAGAAAGCTCCAAAAGTTGCAATATTTGTGGAAGAAACAGGCACACTCAAGATGATTGTTGGCATAAAGGCAAACCAAGATGTTACAACTGTAACAAATTTGGTCACAAAGAGAAAGACTGTAGATTGAAAAATCAACAGCAAAGAGCTAATTTCCTAGAGGAGAAAGAATGTGAAGGGAATATGTTCTATGCTTGTCAAAGTGCAATGGAGTACAAAAATAATGTGTGGTATGTGGACAGTGGTTGTAGCAACCACATGACGGGAGATAAAAAATTGTTTGTAGCTCTGATACCACTTGTTAGGATCGGAAGGTTTTATATGAATTGAGGAAGAGTATATAAGTGGACAGAAGATGAAGATTCTTATATTTCCCAATTCCATGATTGAACATGTACATGCCTCTCCTATTTATAGTAGAGTGACAGTTACAGATTCATTCACTCCAGTACACCATCGGTTCATTCACTACATTAAAGTGATTCATGAATGAGTAAAATTGGATGAATCTAACATGTACATGAATTAGAAATTATTAGGCACATTAACATCTAATAAGTGCTAAAATATCAGTAGAAAAGTACCATCGATGATCACATCCTCCACTTGAATTGGTGGTTCATTTGCTCGATGGGATTTGAAAATGAGCTTAGATTCGAGTCCGAGAAGGCAGACCAGGACTGCTCGGCTAACAGGCGGAGCGTGACGGCAGTTCCACGCAATCAAATGGGATGGAGAGGGCGGCTGCGCATAGCTATAGTGGCTCCACACATAGGAGATGACGAAAGCGCGAAAGTCACCAGGGCAGGAACAGGGCCATAAATAGTGAGCGGCGGCCGATGGTGAAGCGGTGGTGCAGTACAGGCCAGACGCAACCTACATTTTAGGCAGGAGCGCCGACGAGTCTTTTCAACTTGGTGCAACAAATTTTTGCTGCTACAATCAATCCAAAGGCCGTGAATCTTAACAGCTTTGATGCATGAGTGCGACGGTGCCGCGAGGTCAATGGGCGATGAAGCGAAAGGGTTAGGGCACCAATGATGATACGGCTGGAGAAAAGAGGACAACACAAAGGGATGAGGTAGAAATTCACCGTACCAACCAAAATTAAGCATCGCAGCCGCGAACGGAATCCAGCAAACAGCGCCCCACCGTGGACTGTGAGAGGTGCAAACAGTGGCGAGGAAGCGAGGGCGGAGCGGCATCACAACGAACTGTGAGTCCTCTTCAATTTTAGCAGACCCGCAGAATTTTGGAATTTGTTGCCCTAGACCGCAGATGAGAGATGAATTGACAAAGCAAAACCAGTGAAGGGCAGAATTGGTATACCAGGTCATTAATTACTGTTCATTGGAACAGTAACAGTAATTGTATTAACTAGAACTCTTACTGTGGCGCGCATCACGCTGCGCGCACCCTGTGAGAATAAACAATATGGAAAACTATAATAAGACATTCAAATAACAATGTATTAACTGAAGAAACAATATTGTATATCTATTACAATGAAGGCATTGATCACGAAGAATTCTATTTGTAGTGTGATCAACTCGACTTCAACCTTCGAGAAATATATACATGTAAATCGAAGGATTCATAAAATACAAAAGCTTTGTGAAATTGCATACTTCAATTTCCATTTGAAAATTTTGTTCAGATGCAACTTAATGGAATTAGTTTCTAATTTAGGAACTGCACATTGAGATAAAGTTGAACCAACCTTTGAACTTTGTTCTCCTCGCAATACTTAGCAGACATCAGGAGATGTCAGCAAGATTCATGTCCAGTGCACAGCTAAAGGAATTATAATCGCTCCACCATGCTCCTGCAACCTAAACATTTCCAAAGTAACTTCTCACACACAAATACAGAGAACAAATACGTAGATTAAAACGCGAAAAGAACTGTATTAGATGAAACAAAGTAAAAACTCACCTTTCAAATCTCTTATTCCACTGACCACATCCATGATAAATAGGAATGGACAAGGGGCCTGAGGAAACAACTGTCAAATTTCCAATTTCTTATTAGTGCATGCATTGCTTTTGTATTTTCAATTGAAAAAATTAATTTGAACCCCTAAACCATTGTCATTTTTCCCCAATAAAAATTCATGTCATCATAATTTTACTAAATATAAAAGTTCACCCCTCTAAGACCAGATGCTGCATCCTTCCCTGATCATAAAATGAATTAACATGGGTGATTTATTTAGACGAAAATAGTAGGACACAATGACCGAAACAAACTTGAAAAATATATTTAAAGAGTAAAGGGAAGTATATAGGTAAGGGGTATTATTCAATGGTTTAATTATTATAATCAAAATTTATGTAAACTTCGCATCCATCATCGAGCAACCATGTAAATAAGTTTAAAGGCAAAAGTATTAAATTATTGATATAAACACTAATTACAAAAAAACAGGGGTATACAAACTCTAAGGCACAGCTGATGCTTCTATTTATAGTTGGTTATGATTGCTTTCTTCATGCTCTATTTATAGTTGTTTATGATTGCTCCTTTTCGTGCTCTTATCAAGGCCATCAATTCTTCCATTCATGAACTCAAAATCCTAGCAACATGTCCACAACTATATAAGTAAACCAATATTATTACTTTACCAGAAGAATTTAGGCAAAGATTCCAAAACAACACTTGCCTATCAGAAGAAAGGAACCACATACAGAGTTTTAAAATAAAACCAAGAAAACATGTTTCTTGACTCAAACAATGTCCATCATTATGTAAATAGAAAAATGTATAACAAAGGTGAAATAATTACACTTTCCAATTGAAACAATAGGAAAGAATTCCTTTAACCCTCGAGTCTGTATAGAAAAGAAGTTGTATGGGCAGTAAACTGCATTTCAAAAGCAGAATTTTTCCAAAAAATTATTAACTTCCAGAGGGAAAAAAAATGCTAGAAGATAGTATGGAAGTACAAAATAATCATGACATTTGTTCAACATCTCGTATAAACAACATTAATACCTTAAACCTCTGAAATCACAGCATGCTCAATAATAAAAGATACATAGATACGAAAAAAAGACAAAAAAGAACAAATAATACGATGGTAACATATCAATATTTCCTCCGTGTAAATATCTGACCGAAGTACGCAATGATAACTGCAGTAAGCTCCACTTTATTAGTTAGAAGCTACAGCCCTTTCAAACAAAGGGAATGAAATAAATGGAAAGATAACTAAAAATGGCCTTGATCCAAAGCTATATGTGCTACAACTCATGTCATGAACACTAAACCAAGCAAGTAAATTACTCCTAGTACAGATTAAAATTAATAGGAAACGACACTAATAGAAAGTTCGAGGACCAAACCGCGCAGCAAAGACTTTAGGATAATGCTCCATGGTGCGATTTCGAATAAAACTCACCAAACAGACAAAAAAAAAAAAAACATTCAAGAGTATTAAAAATTGAGGTATGAAGCAGATACTTTTACACTCTTGTGGCCTCGTAGGATTTTCTGTTGAAAACCAAATAACTACGTAGAAAATAGCTACAAGCTCAAATTATGCACTTGAATCATTGAATGACATAATCATAATAACCCATAAATCCTAAAGAATGTTAAGGACATCCTCAAAAATTGAAATACTAATAAATCACATAAAACAACATGACTCGTATCCTCAAGAACTTGTATTCACTTCAAATTTCAAAAATTTAACAGTAAGGGACAAAAGGGCATCAGAACAGCCCAACTTGCTCCTTGAGCGTACCTTTCACAACTGTTAAACACGAATTTATTTATCATTATGGCATTAGAATATATCCAGAATAATATAGTTCGCGACGACTTCTAGTCCATGCAAAATTGACATAAGGGAAACAAAAGCTACTACAGAACAAGAACAAGGATTAGGTAGTAAAGATACTGAGAGTTTCATTTGTTATTCGTCATTGGTAGCAAATAGCAGAAGTAAAAATTGGAGGAATTTGAGAAAAAGGCAAAGGTGAGCCACCATGTAAGAAAACAGCAAAACTCCAATCGGAAATCTGATATACCTGTGCTTCCGTATCTCGTTCACCATATGTATCATAACCTTCTGAATCTCCTGCACATTCTGAAACCAGAACTGCAATATGTTATGATCGTCAGTACTTTTGACCCCGAAATTATAGTATATACTTTCAGCTATAGAGTCATGTTTTAAGTTTTTTGACAACCTACCAACTGTCTCAAGCTCTAAGCTCATTGGAGAAAGCCATGATTCAAGATATTAGTACTTTTAACAACAATACTGCTATTTATTAGTACTTTCTAACATCCTACCAACTTACTTTCTAACAGTTAAGTTGGTATTGTTGTTAGAAAGTACTTTTAACAACCTACCAACTTACTTTCTAACATCCTACCAACTTACAAATGCCATGATTCAAGAGATTAGTACTTTTAACAACTACCAACTTACTTTCTAACAGTTAAGAACATGCAAATGCCTTATAGTACCAAATTTTCCAAAAAGAGCTGACAGATCTGCAGACGCATCTTTTAGATTGACCCTCAGCTTCTTTATATTCTCTGAACCTGCTAAAACTCAAGAAGGTTCTGCTTGCCACATTTGATCAGCTCCTCTTCTCCAATGACGCCTTCTTTTATGTGAACCGATATGGTAAATATAGAATGAGAACGACTGCAACATGTAAAAGGTGTTATTTCCCTCAATAACCATTTTCAAGAAACAAATGATACAAATGGCTGAGAAATCAGAAACATCCCTTACCTACTACACTTATTTAACAAGTTGTAAGTTGTTCCCTCAATAACCATTTTCAAGAAAGAAATGACACAAATGGCTGAAAAATCAGAAACATCCCTTACCTGCTACACTTATTTAACAAGTTGTGAGTTGTGCGTCTTCTAGCAGCACCTCGTTCCAAAAGGGTATAGATACCATTAGAAGTGTATACTGCCTCCTCTTCGAGGCCTCTTAAAACCGCATAACCCTTTCTATGGATTTTACATTAACTTCTGGAGCTAGCAAGTCAGTGATCTCCTCATTGTAGAGCTCAGAGGAGGTCACTTTCATACTGTAATCAGTCTTTTGATCTTCAAGAGTTTCTCCATTATGATTCAAGCTTGTAGTGTCAACCTTTGCTCGTCATCAGTCAATGGCCAGGAAGGCAAAATCAAACGAAATTTCTAGACTGAGAATGCAAATCCCACCTCAAATTTGGAGAACATTTCCAGAAAAACTGAATTCCAGTAGTTCACCTACATCGAAGCAAAACTTGAACGTTAACCTCTTTCTCTCTGTCCTGCCAATTCGAGCTCCAATTCAAAACCTCTCGAATCCGGCTTCCACTGCTCTGGCTGCGGAGTGATATACTACTCATACATGGAAAGAGAACAATCAGCTAATGTGTCTCATAATATGAGATAAAATAGCTTATTTAAAAAGATAAAATAACTTAAAATAGTGATCAATCAGCTCTTCTTTAAACCGCTGCAAATAGCAGCATTTTGGATTTTAGCTTATTATAGGCAAAAAGTTAGTCTTGAAATTATTAAACAGCTAATTTTAACTAATTATTACTCACAGAATCAGTTAACAACTAACAGTTAATTCCCAAATAGGGCCAATAACTTGTTAAAGAACAAAACAATACATATGATTTACACAGTACGGCTCTATACCATAACTACCATCCTTGATGCAGAATGAATCCAAAGCATACCTCAGGGCGTGTAAACCCACGATCAAGATAATAAGCATCCCCAATTCCCAATCAACATTTTTTTCCCCCAGAACTCTCCTGCTCCTTTGCCAATTTTCTGTCATTTAAACCAGAAGATCTCTACTTTTAAGTATATGATTCGACTGCACACAATCATTGCTAATAAAAAAGGTGCACCTTCTGCACATTTTTATTTATAACATGCAACATCTTAAATAAAGATAAGTAAAATGGAAAACAAAAATTTCAAATTTAACCAAAAATCAAGCAAATTTCCTCCTAATTTTGTTGGCATCGGGTTCAATTCGCTCCATAAACTGAAGTCTTTCTTTTTCACCAAGTTTCTTACAACGATCATCAAGAGAAAATATGAATGTATGAGATACTGACACAAAAAAGCATCTCATACATTACACTCAGCAAGTAAACGCTTCTCATCAATGAAAGGCAACTTAGCAATCCCCTAACATCAGAGGAAAACAATACATATGATATCAAGTTCTAAAGCAATGCCTCAGTAATTAATTAAAATCTCTACCAACCTGCCAAGAGTACCTCGTCCCGTTCATATCCACTTTAAAATCTGATGAGCAGAAACACAGACAAGAAGATAAGACCATAAGAGCACCATCTACGCAATTTTGGATATTTAAACTTATAATAAGCATTCCAAATTTTTAACCATACCATCAGGGTAAAAATCAATTATGGGTGAGTTTGGATCAGTCATCAATTTCCTATACTACTCAGGTAAAGCATGAGAACTGCAGATATTCAATAGTTAGAGATGCAACAGAAAAAGGAAACATACCACAGAACAGAACACAGTCCAACCTTGGAGCAGGGAAAATGCCTAGCAACTGATTGATTGGTTTAAATGGGGCACCTAATTCAAAGTTTATCTTCAATTGTCCCAGAACTTTAAGGTCTGACGAAAAAATGGTGCATAAGTTTGTACCGATAGAAAGAAACCAGTATGATTAGAACCCTAAAGGAAATAATCGTATCATATTACCACCGAATAGAGCGTTATTCTGTACTAAACAAAGGAAAATCATCTGCGCCGAGAAAAACCCTAAGTCAGATCGCTAGTGAAAGAGATTGAATCGATTGCACTGCGTTGAATCAAGAGAGGCTGCACAACAACAAAAGCCTAATGCTATATTGACAAACAATAAAGTTCGATCTCAAACCCACCTGTACAGAAGGAGTTCAATACTGGCTCCAAGGGTAAGCGGGCGATGGTGCGTGGCAGTGCGAGAGCGCCAGGGTTCCGCGACTGGAAGGGCTTTAGGGTTCCACTCTCGCAGAGCAAGATAAGGCGACGGCGCTAGGGCAACGCGATATGGCAAAGGGAGCCGCAGGGTTGCAAGCAGAAAGAGTCGAGCGGCGGTGAGGTCGAAGAATCAGGATGGAACGATTGCGAGGGAGAAGAATGCCAACTGATGGGAGAGGAAAATGCTAAAAAGAGGGATGGGAGGGGAATAGGCTGCACCAAGCAGCGGAAAGAGGTGGCGTCGACACGGCGGCATTCCAGGCCAAAGCAACGGATTCTCATATCTCGCACTAGGGGCAGCGACAACGGCAAGGGAGAGAGGTCACGTCTGAAGATGTTTTTCCAAGCAATAGCAGCGGCGTCGGATGAACTGCACCAGGATTTGCCACGCGAAGGAGAAAGGACGGAGGGAAAAAGGTCGGACAGATCGAGACAGAGAGAGGAAGACAGGTTTGGAATTAGGTTTGGTAGAAGGCAGGGAGTTAGGTTGGGAATAAGGTCTGGGAAGTACTATTCATTGAATAGTAACTTGGTATGGCATATATATATAATATAGATATACTAGAAATCTGGCGGGGGCGCGCTTCGCTGCGCTCGCCGGTGAAGAAAAAAATGTGTTGAAGTGTTATGGTATGATAACTAATAGTATGTAGAAAAATTGCGTAATCTATAAAAATGAATGTCTGTTGGGAAAAGCGGGTGAATTCCTTATTCCAAGGATGTGTATTACTCGGACAACTCAATTGCAAACCCTAAATAAAAGATAGTTTCACAAAACCAAAAGCAAGAACTAAATTCAGAAAACGAGAGAAACATTTCAGAGATGAAAATTAAGGAAAAGAAGCTTGAATTTCATTCTTACCCAAATACACATCCCTATCCATTCTATACTCAAGCACCCAATAACCAAATGTCCCAAGAGCCAAAGGATGTTTCAATCTGAGCTTCCCTACGAACAATGAAGCCATCACCAGAAAACCTGCAAACAATAGAATATAGATATAGTATCTCCAATGAAAATAGTCCAAATATCTCCTATACACAAACATCTTAACTGCAAAAACATCTCAAAAGTTATATGCTTACAACATTAAAATAAAAAATAAAAAATGTGGAAACTGGAAATAAACTTCACATACAATGTTGACCGTTCTCTTAAATATCTGAAGAGCCTCAATAGTTTAGATAAGATCATTCTCTCTTGTGAAAGTTTACTTTACGCTACTGAGTTACAGTACTATCCAGTCAAATAAACTAATGGCTCGCTTTCGTTAGAACTTCAATTCTATTTATATAAGCAAAGTTCAACTTTTGCTTCAGAAAGTCCTTTGATTCAGGTTAACTCTTAAAATTGTAGAGAAACCAATGTTTGAGCTGATGCAAAATGAAACATATAATATAGAGAATTAGCGATTCCAATCTTCACCTTCTTTTTATGCATCATTAACCCGTTGATTGTGTGGCTTCCAGCTTCTTCACATCTCCCATATGTAGGACTTTAAATCAGTTCTTTATACTCAATAGTGATCAGCACCCGTGGAAAACGTGTCACTGATGTTTGAAATCCGGTATGATTTTCTAAGGTAGTAAGAGCAGCACACATTTAAACATAATACTTCGGGTCTAATAAACAAAAGGTGATAATAAACAGAATTGGCAGAATTAGCAAACACGGAATGATTATCACCTAATTCTGCCAATTCTGTTCGATAATAAACAGAATTGGCAGAATTAGCGAACACGAAATTTTTTTTTATCAAATCATGCAAGCTGAAAAGGTGATAATAAACAAAAGAAAAATAAAAAAAAATGATTATTAGGTTGTCAGAGCAAGCAAAATCGACAGTGAGTACATGACGAGATGAGCAGTTTAGTTTTAGCAACATAAATTTTGAACAGCATAAATTGGGAAGAGGGTTGTAGTTTCATGCCACAAATTGAGTGTACACTGCATGCCATTGTGAAGTCTCCCTATTAAGTAAAAGCAACAAAACCTCTTGAGGCCACACTGCAACAAATCAAAACACAGAATTATTTAAAGCAACAAGAAGCTTTGAACATAGAAATTTACCTTAGAAAGTGAACAAAGTAAACAACACCAAGCTTTAATCAACACGTCAAACCAAGTTAATACCGCATAGTTTGACAGTGAGCAGCAGGTGCCATGTGTTCATTTTAGTCCTTTCAATAGTTCCTCTAAGAGGATTGATAAATAACAGTGGCAAACCAAAGGTCCATAACATCGACAAACTTTGAAACTCAATTCAAGGGTATTCAATCTATAATACCATTAATACCTAAAAGATAACAAGGCGGCAAAAATTTTCATACACTTATAATTTGCCTATGTTGATGAATCTATAATGTGAGAAAATATATATATATATATATATATATATATATAAGGCATTCCATGGCACTTACAGGCATAGATATAACTATTGATTAAAAAAATAAAAATAAAGGTGAACCAAGCCATCGAATGGGAGATATACAAAAAAGTACAAAAATATAGTAAAATAGAGAGAAAGAAAGACATCAACAGAACACACACACACAAAAAAAAAAAGAATTTTCAAGCATCCTATGGAAGTGATTTAAGAAATGCATAATAAATATTCAGTTAAGCCAATAGTTTAAGCTAACTTGAATCTAGACAACATCATCTTCTTGCTTTTGGATACCTCTTATCATAACAGGGCTTCCACTAAACATCTCCTTAGTGATGTAGTGCTCATGTTCGATTTGAAAATCACATCCCCATGTCAGCTATCGCAAAAACATCACACAGTCAAAGGTATAATAATTTCCCAGAGAAAGCATTTTTCAGAATATAATTGGATTCAACATAAATGAACTAACATATTACATACTGGAGATAAGCAGTTGCACAAGCCATGCCATCTTCTAAATCAGCAAACACCATTTATGGTTCAATCATCTTGCCAAAAAAAGTGGACTCCGTAGAGGTTGTCAGTGCTTGTTGTAGTTCTTCGGATTCATTACTTCCATGGTTCCACCCAGCAACCAATTTACATTTTAGAGTAATAGTTCTGAGTCAATTTTTTGGACATAAGCTAAATTCTGCTGGGAAACATGAACATCCATCCATTCACACTCAAAAACGGAATTGTAGCCATGATCAGCATGAATCAACCCTTCTTCTCGAGCAATAAAAATGGCCTCGTCGCGGACAACATCATGCATTTTGACTGAATTTGTCTCCGTGCTATCTAAAAGCAAAGAGCGATTCTTAAGTTGATCAACTACTGCATACACTCTATCTCTTGCTTCTTCTACATTTATTGTGCCAAACAAGCGCAAGCTCAAAGTGTACATGTTCAAATCATTGAGGCTAATATTAGAATCTTCTGGAAACTGGCTACAAAGCAAGAATAGGCATTTCATAGCTGAATTGTCCAAGTTTTTGTAACTTAGCATCAAAGAAGGATAAACTGTTCTAGGAAAATGAGGTACATTCTCCAGGTTGGATTTTTTTAGTTGGCGTAGAGTATCTTCCCATATTTTCGCCTCTTTCTTTCCTTTCAATGCACTACCAAGCATTGAAAGGGCAAGAGGCAAACCATTGCACTCATTTGCAATTTCCTTTGCTATGTATACTAAATTCTTGTCATCCACACAATCCCCAACTTTTATTTTAAAGAGAGACCATGCTTCTTCTTCACCCAAGACCTCCATTGTGAACACCAAAGCATCCATTTGCTTCAGCACATCAGTTCTTCGAGATGTCAAAAGAATGGTGCAACACTCACAAGGTATTCCCAAATCTTCCAATTTAAGTGTATCCCAAATATCATCCATGACTATCAAGATTCTCGTATTGCCTGATAACCTTGAACGTAATTTGTGTGCTCTAGCTTGCAATGTTTTATCTTTCAGTTCCAAACCCAACAACTCTGCAAGTTGTTGCTGAATGTTCAGCATATCAATTTCCTTGCTAACAACGACCATCAAAACTTCACCAAATAATTGTTCATTCCTCACCCCGTGCATTACTTTTTTCCCCATAGTTATTTTCCCAAGGCCACCCATTCCACATATCCCCATAATGGGGACATTCTTTACCCTTACTGCTTGCAGGAGATCTTCTTCAATCTGTTTTCTAGAAGGGAATTCATGTGCATCTTTGAGTGGAGGTTGCATCATGCTTGCTGGTCGTAGAGATTGAGGCGTTGAGCTATAACATTGAAATTCTTGAATTTATCCCCAAGATTTTTTATATCTGTTATTACTGTGTGAATCTTCTTGCTCAGTACATATCTAGATTTGATAGCCAAACAACCGTTTTGTGCGTTACTAATGTCAGCCTCAATTTCTCCAATTTTTGCTTCCATGTCGGTGTAGTTTCTCTGCCAAGCTGTAATTTCAGACACAATCTCTTTTCCATTAGTCTTCTCGCCAGCAACTTTCTCCTCAAGATTGGTTTTTGCATAGGCCAGCAATTCAGAATCATCCCTGAACCTCTCAACAGTGTTGTTGAAGCAGCAGAGGTAGTAAAATTGGCGCTTGACGGGCACAAAAAGGCATTTTCCAACTTGTACAAGTACCGCAACGAGAACCGTCACAACTTCTGCCATGCCTCTGTTTACTACAATCAAACATTTTGAAGTGCTCAACAAAAACATTATAAACTAGAACTGAATCCCTTATCTTAATGAAAAAGTTCTTTCTCTAAGTTTACACGAGTAAACTTAACAGTTTTCTTAGTTTTAGTTGTTGAAATTTAGAGAGGATGTTGTAACTACCTTGAAGTTAAAGCCAAATATGGAGTGTATTGTCAATACATGATCATATGTACATTGGAAGCAATAAGTATTATGCACAACTAAACAATTGCATTAGGAATATCACAAACTACATATACTATTTGTCTGATCTATTCGAAATTCCTGAATGGATGACGAACCTATATACACGTGTATAAATACAATAATCATAGAGTTAAACAAGCAACGAAATAAATAGAGTAAATGAAGCATTAACCTGTAATAAATCGGAAGAAAACATGAGCAGGAAATTAAAGAGGAGTGATGGAGCGATGTGATGAATAAATACAGATTTGAGGACTTTCAAAGATGTGTAGTAGACTTTGATAAACGCTATTTTTCTTTTATTTGGGATTAGGTAATATTTTATTTAGACACGAAATCTACCTGAGCCAGGACGGTACATACCACTTGTGGGTGGACCACGGTAACGGTACCTATAGAGATAAATAAATCTATCTATCTATACTATAATAAATCTTGAAGAATATTTCATATTCTGCCTCTTATAACCTTATCTTTTTTAACCATTTTCCTTATAAAAAATATTCTATTATGGGTATAAATGTAATTTGCACATAAGTATCCATAAGTTAAGGTCTAAATGGTAAATTCACTTTATGCAAAAAAAAAAACCACAGCCATTAGATTACACAATATTCATCTCCTGCCGTCCATTTCCTTTCTATCTTTACTTCTGCCTGCCGTTACTATTCATCTTCCTTTCTCTTGCCACAGCTATGTGTATTCTGTCGATTTCCGACATCCACAACAATTCGCTGCTATGAAATTATGAATTGGATTGCTATGTAGTTAGGGTTTCGGAATTCTAATTATCTATACCCTCACATAAAATTACCTTCAAAACCAGTGGCTGCAATCGTGCTTCTTGGGAGAAATTTCAGATTGAATGTCTAATCGCAGCCCAGCACTAGCGCTCCCACCCCTCTTCTAGCCGACAGCCATGCGTCGCCCTCCATCCATTGCGCCGCTCTCCGGCCTTTGCGGAACCCTAGCATGGTATAAAGGTTTAATGGTCTATAGTATCTAAGCATCTTTCTTTTTTTGATCCTCTACTGGAATTTAAATTTGCAATGTTGGAATTGCAGTAAAGGTATTTATGCTTATGTGATTGCGTGCTTAGAAGGAATCTAAGTTTGATTTAATCGACATAACTATTGTGTTCATACATTCATTGAAAATTTATTTATGAATATTCGAAATCCTTAACTTTTGGTTCATGACTATAATTTCCATTCAAATATCTTCACTGGTGCAACAGGTATATTATTTAATTTTATTTCAATCTTAACTAGGTTTAAAGTTCAATTCAGAATTCTTTAATGTGTCTATTGTTTTAGACGAAAAAGTTTGATGAGATTGCGAGTTTAGAATATGAGATTGGACGTTTTATATCTTTTCATGCTCCAAAATTATTCCAGACGATATAATCTCATCTTTCAATTTGAAATTGTTGGATGGTCTTTCAGTTTTTAACTGATAATTTCAGGGTAATGGTTTCGGCTTCTCATAGGCAATGCAACGGAGTTAAAGTTTGATTATTGGGCTGTTTTAGGGTGCATTCATTGAAACATTTGACAATTAAAGCTTCTCTGGCTATAGCAATGTTAATCATCAAAATGCAAAACCAAATAATATGATTCGCAAAAGCAAACTGCAATCAAGAGATTTGTGATTTTGGATTTGGTTATATTGAATTCAATGACACACCTACAACTATATTTTGGATTTAGCATACGGATTATGTTGCCACAGGGGAGGAGTTGGGCGAAGAAGGAAGTAATTTGGAAAATGATGGGTGGTCAGACTATGAGCACGGAGATTATTCGAGATATAAAGGGAACATTCCCCATTGCTGTAAGAAAGATGTAAGAAAGATTCAACAGCTGTGGACTTACTGCCTGGTACTTGCCGTGTCTCACTCTCATCCTTTTACTGTCTCACACTCCTCCTTTCACTGGCATATTTAATTTTCATGGTTTTGTGCATTACGAGTGATAGTTGTGCTTTTACTGAACTTTGTGTTAAATAGGTTAGCAAAGTAGAAAAAAGACATCCAATAAAAGCACCAGAACTGAATCCTTCAAACAGAGGAGCAACAAAGTTCGGCTCGCTTCCTTTAGTATACAAACAGAATCTTCATATTGGTTTGATCTTGAAGTGGTGAGTATATGGGAGAAAACGAGACATTTTAAATCTTGCAAAACACAATTGATGAAGAAGAGGTTGAAACTGTTGTTCCATTTATGTTTTTGTTTAGCAGTGCGATGTTACTATGTATTTTCTTTTGTGACTAATATATTTGGTTTAATTGGGCGGTAACAAGTTGCTGTAGATATACTTATGTTCTGTACTTTTTCTTGCATTAAAGCAATTAATCCATGTATTTTAAACCGACTGCAATTAGTAATTTTGCATTTATGGTAATTCATAATTAATTAAAGAAAACCAATCAAATGTTAGATTATGATAAAAGCACCAGAACTGAATCCTTCAAACAGAGGAGCAACAAAGTTCGGCTCGCTTCCTTTAGTATACAAACAGAATCTTCATATTGGTTTGATCTTGAAGTGGTGAGTATATGGGAGAAAACGAGACATTTTAAATCCTGCAAAAAACACAATAGATGAAGAAGAGGTTGAAACTGTTGTTCCATTTATGTATTTGTTTAGCAGTGCGATGTTACTATGTATTTTCTTTTGTGACTATTATATTTGGTTTAATTGGGCGGTAACAAGTTGCTGTAGATATACTTATGTTCTGTACTTTTTCTTGCATTAAAGTAATTAATCCATGTATTTTAAACCGACTGCAATTAGTAATTTTGCATTTATGGTAATTCATAATTGTGGGCACTAAATATTTCATGCAGGATCTTATTGGTGTCAATACAACACACTAACAACAGGGCAGTTTTGTTTACGCCGATCAAGCCTCACCAGCTCCAGGGACTCAAGGACCAAGACGATTCTCAGTTTATATATATTCCATTCACTTGTGTCTTTGAGTCTGTCTTTGTAATTTTTACTTTCAATCTTCTACACTTTACCGAGAGCAATAGTCTTGATTAGAAGATATACTCTAGAGTCAAAACAGGTTCTTCATGATTAGATGATCAAGGGTTTTGTTCTGGAGTGAATTAGTGTGTAATTCATGTTTGTATATCTTAGATCGAGTTGTAAATTCAAGAAAGGAATCTTCTTGAATTAGTATAGGGTTCTTGTTCAGGGATGTCAACAAGTTGCAGGAACTACATGATTGTTACAGAGTTTCTAATTAGGGAGATTAGAGATTGAGGGGGAGTCTTGTCATTCTCTAGATCGAGTTGATAGAAACTAGTTTCGAGTCCTGTAGTCGTTCTTGATCTTTGTTGAAGTATTCTCGCCTGGATTGGAATCCCCCGGATGTAGGACAGGAGGTCCGAACCGGGTCAACAAACGATTGTTCTTCACTTTTCTGCAATCGTGTGTGTGTGATCTGAACTACGCGTTAACACCCTACTCATTGGGACTTTCAATTGGTATCAGAGCCAATCTTCAAACGCTTTTTCTGAAGATTCAAGATTCATCATGAGTAGGGAAATCTCGCATCTTCGTCCACCGGTCTTCGATGGAAACAATTATAGCTACTGAAAGTCAAGAATGGAGTGCTATCTTAGGGCTCTTGGAGAGGATGTCTGGGATGCAGTCGAAGAAGCATGGGAACCACCAACGAGGACTGAGACTCCTGCCGTTGTCACTGCAACTACGACCACATCCACATCAACGGACACCACTTCTACAACTGCCACCACAACCACTGCTGCACCAGCTGCTGCTCCAATAATTCGCTTAGCCAGAAAGGCTGAATACACAGCAGCAGAAAGGGCTGCAAAACAAGGGAATTACGCAGCTATGAACGCAATCAGTGGAGCCATGGAAGAGGCACAACATAGGATGATCAAGAATTGCAAAAACGCCCATGATATGTGGAGATTTCTTGAAGTCAGGTTTGAAGGTTCTGCTGATGTTAAACTAACTCGATTAGATCGCGTTGAATCTTTGTATGACAGGTTGGAGATGACAGATGATGAAAACATCTCAACATATTTTGAAAGATTTCAAAATGTGGTTAATCAATGCATAGAGCTTGGAATGCATTTTGATGAACAAAAACTGGTCCGGAAGATGCTACGCATTGTGTCACCTAAATACTCTGGAAAGATTTCAGTCCTTGAGGAGAGTGAAAAGACCAACACGATGACTTTGGAAGAATTGGTTGGAAATTTGCAAAACTATGAGATGAATCATTTGGAGTCAAGGAGCAAAGGAAAATCGAAGAGTATTGCTCTAAAGGCTGAGAAGATTGAAGATTCAGATGATGATTTAGATGAGGAATTATCTTTGATCACTAGAAGGATGGCTAAATTTCTTCAAGAAAAGAGAGCAAGACAGTTACAGAAAGGCAAGCCTCAGAAATCCAGTTCTCATGGTGTTTCAACGACTGAAAAACAACAGAATAAAGGATCTAAGAAATATGAAGGCAAAGGCAACAGTGTCAGGAAACTTAATGAGCCAAAAAAATTTGACAAATCCTCTTCTATTGTGTGCTTTGAATGTGGAGGAAAAGGACATGTCAAGAAGGAATGTCCTACTGCCAAAAGGAAAGAAGGAAAAGCATATCAAGCTACTCTCAGTGATGGTGAATCCGATGTTGAAGCAATTGAGGAACAACAAAGTGATTCAGAAGATGTTGTAGCATTGACTATTCGTGATTGTAGCCCCCAACCAGGTATAACAAATTCAATAGATTATTCTACTGATGAAGATGATTCTATGAATGCAGGTAATATCAGTGAAATATACTCAAAGCTAGCTGATGCATATGAAGAGTTAAAGTTCGAGTATGATACTGCCTTTAGTGAGAACAAGAAGTTGTTATCGCAACTGGCTGACCTCGGAATCTCCTATGATAATCTATCTGCTGAGAAGATCAAAATTCAAAAGGAATTGAAACTAGCTAAGCTCAAAGTAGAGGAACTTCAAGCTGAATGCTCCAAACTTTCTGATGCAAAGACCTGTTTGGCCACAGAAAATCAACAACTTCAAGCTAAATGCAATGAACTCTCTCAAACAGTAAAAGGTAAAAATAAATTGGATTCAGTTCTTTCATTATGCAAAAGACCTGGTGATCTTTCAGGTATTGGCTACAAGAAGAAAGGGAAGCCAAATAAGTTCAAATCAACCAAGAAAACCTTTGTCAGTGGAGGATATCTTGGTGAAGAATCAAGCTATGCTGCTACTTATAAAAATGTGCCTATTCAAGTCAATATTGCACCTCAAGACTCAAGGGATTGCATCTATTGTGGCCTACCTGGTCATCAAGCAGACACTTGTCTAAGGATTGTTCGAGATCTCATAAATGGAAGACCTGTTGTCTGGCCGTCGTTAGAACTACAGAAGAAGATCCAGATTCGTAAGGCTTGGATACCTAAACATTCTAATCAACAATCACTTGGTCTTGTTGTTGTATCATTGCAGGCACACCATAAAAATACCTTGTGGTATTTTGACTCTGGATGCTCTAGGCATATGACTGGAACAAAGAACATTCTTCAAAACTTCACAGAACAAAATTGTGGAGAGGTGATGTATGGTGATGGTGCTAAAAGCAAGATCACTGGTTATGGTAAGACAAGGGAGTCCTTTCTAATCTTTCTAAAGTTTATTTTGTAGAAGGATTGACTACCAACTTGATTTCCATAAGCCAATTATGTGATGAAAAATCCTTAGTGCTGTTTGACATGAATACTTGTTATGTGTTTAAAGACAATAAGTGTATTATGTCAGGTAAAAGGGGTACTAAGAATTGTTATATCTTAAAGGAAACAGTAGACAGGGCTTTGATTTTGAAAGAAGATCTTACAAGCCTATGGCACAAGAGAATGGCACACATGAATTATCAAACTCTCTACAAATTAAGCATTTCTGGTGCTGTCAAAGGGTTGCCCAAACTACAGAACAATTCCAAAATTGTCTGTGAAGGATGTTCCAAAGGAAAAGAAACTAAGGCTCAACACAAACGAGTTGATGAAATTACCACAAATCACTGCCTTGAACTTATTCATATGGACTTGATGGGTCCATTAGAAGTTGAAAGCCTTAATGGCAAGAGGTATGTACTTGTGATAGTTGATGATTTTTCTAGATTCACTTTTGTTTGTTTTCTCAGATCTAAAGATGAAGCCTTTGAGTATTTTGAGTTTCTAAGTCTGAAGATCATGAATCAAAGACAAGCAAAAATCAAAAGGATTAGAACTGATCATGGAAGAGAGTTTGACAATCAACAGTTTACTGATTTCTGTAAACTACATGGAATTGCTCAAGAGTTCTCTGCCCCTAAGACTCCTCAACAAAATGGTATTGTTGAAAGAAAGAACAGGACCTTACAGGAGATGGCAAGGTCTATGCTTCATGATAGTACACTTCCAACGATATTTTGGGCAGAGGCAATCAACACAGCTTGCCATGTTGCAAACAGAGTTCTTTTGAGGCCAAAAACGAACTTCACTCCTTATCAGATATGGTATGATAAACTTCCTAATGTCAAATATTTTCATACATTTGGTTGTCCTTGTCATGTTTAAAGGGATCGAGAACAACTTAAGAAGTTCGATGCTAGATCAGAAAAAGGGGTGTTTCTAGGTTATGCTAACAACTCCAGAGCTTATAGAGTATACTTATCTGATAGTAAGAAGGTTATAGAATCTGTGAACGTTTTATTTGAAGATTCTTTATCTAAAGGATTATCTGAAGATGAAGATGGTCTACATTACTTCCCTATTATTGATCCACCATCAGAGGAATCACATGAACCATCAATTGATGCTGATGTAGAAACTGGTGCAGAATCTGAGTCTTTAGTTGATACTGAAGAAGAGCAACAACCATTTGATACTACTAATGTTGATAAGAGGAAAGGTCCTAGAACCTTGAAGCATCATTCTAATACTGATATCATTGGAGGAGTGGATGCACCAAGGCAGACCAGAAGCAAGAGAATTGATTACAAGCAACTAGCTGGTATGAATTGCTTCATATCAAAGGTGGAACCAAAAATTGCTACAGAGGCTTTCAAAGATGAATACTGGATCGCTGCCATGCAAGATGAATTACTTCAATTTGAAAGAAACTATGTATGGGAGTTAGTACAACCACCTGACAACATCAACATTATTGGTACTAAATGGATATTCAGGAATAAGAAAGATGAGCATGGAAACATAGTCAGAAATAAAGCTAGATTAGTAGCACAAGGCTACACACAAATTGAAGGTCTGGACTATGGGGAGACATATGCACCAGTGGCAAGAATGGAAGCAGTAAGGATTTTGTTGTTTGTTGCATGCTACTTGGATTTCAAGTTGTACCAAATGGATATCAAGACTGCTTTTCTGAATGGGAAAATAAAGGAGGAAATATATGTGGCTCAACCAGCTGGATTTGAAGATTATAAACATCCAGATTATGTTTACAGAGTCAAGGGTGCACTATATGGTCTTAAACAAGCACCTCGAGCCTGGTATGAACGGTTGTCACAATTTCTTGTCAACAACGGTTATACCAGAGGAACTGTTGATAAGACCCTTTTCATTAAGCACTCAGATAAACACATCATAGTTGTTCAAGTATATGTTGATGACATCATTTTTGGTTCTACTTCAGAAGAACTAAGAAAAGGATTTATACATGCTATGCAGACAGAATTTGAGATGAGTATGCTTGGAGAATTACATTATTTTCTTGGACTACAGATTAAACAAGGAAAGGATGGGATATTCTTGTCACAAGAGAAATATGCAACTAATATGCTCAAGAAGTTTAACTTGGAAGACAGCAAAGTGGCTAGAACACCTCAGGGTTTACATGAGAAACTTTCTAAAAGTGATACCAGCAGTGATGTTGATCAGAAGCTCTATAGGAGTATGATAGGTAGTCTTCTCTACCTAACAACAACCAGACCAGATATTTCATATAGTACTGGAGTATGTGCTAGATTTCAATCTCAACCTAAAGAGACACATCTCAAGGCAACTAAGAGAATCATGAGGTATATTAAGGGAACCATTGGACTTGGAATTTGGTACTCTAAAAGATCATCACTTGATCTTATAGGATACACAGATTCAGATTGGGCAGGCAGTTGTGATGACAGACGATCAACAATAGGTGGCTGTTTCTACCTTGGTGATAATTTGGTTAGCTGGTACTCAAGGAAACAGAACATAGTTGCTCTATCTACAGCTGAAGCAGAATACATAGCTGCTACATGTTGCTGCTCTCAACTTATGTGGATGAAGCAAACTTTGGCAGACTATGGAGTGCATCAAGAGAAATTTGTAGTGCTATGTGATAATACAAGTGCTATAAACATCTCTAAGAATCCTGTGCTTCACAATAGGAGCAAACATATCAGGTATCATTTCATTAGAGATTTGGTTGAAGATAACATTTGTGATATTCAACATGTAGGGTCGTCAGAGCAGCGTGCTGACATCCTAACCAAAGCCATGGAGGGAGATAAGTTTGATACGCTTAGAACAATTCTGGGCCTAAGTTTCTATACAAATTAAATATCTTTATGCTTTGGGCCTTCTTTGTTTTTCTTTGTACACTAACTTTACAGGCCCAAGCACATTAGAGAGGGAATTCGGATAAAGACAAAGAAAAATTTGATTTGGGAGGATCTCTGATTTGATGTCTGTAGAGTATCATCATAGCCCTGTGACGACTGTAACCGTCCCTTCACCCCTACAGCTCACGTCGCTCGAAACCGCCATCATTACTTCGCCGTTTCTCCGATTGAAGTGATTGTGGTTAAACCGTTTCGACTTTCCTTTCCTCTCTTTAAATACTTTGTTTCATTTCTATTTCTGCACTACTTCCTTCTTTGCGTTGTTTATTTTAGTGTTGCAGCTTCCTCTCTTCTCCTTCAAATGGCATCGTCTTCTTCCCCCAAATCCCCCTCTGAACCTACTGATACATCTATTCCACCAAACACTGGAATGTCTGTTGATCCAGTACAAATAGTAACCTCTGTTCTTCAAGCCCTTGGCGAATCTCTTGAAAATCCATCCACTACTCAGCTTGGTGAGTCGTCTGGAGGGAATGCTGACGACAGTGTCACTGATGTTCTTCCCCTTGAGAGTCTACCACCAGCCGGAGCTCTTCCTGCACCACCCCTACCTGCTCTTCCAGCACCGCAGAAAGAGACATTCTCTGTTGACTGGGATGATGGAAACAACGACTGACTATCCTCAAGGCGATGAGGATAACCTTTTTGATTCAAATGCCCCTGATGATGCTGTCACTAGAGACGAAGAACAACCTAGGAACGACGAGCCTGATCGAGAGGTTACTCCGGAACATCGTCCTGTTGCCCGTACCCCTGTGACTCGTTCCCGCAAAAGGAAGGATAAGCAACCTGCTGTTGAGACAACACAGAAACGACCGAAAAAGATTGGCCCAATGACTGTCAGTGATGCCCTGAATTACAAGTTCTACGACAAGGAAGCTCAGAGATTTTCTAAGGAGCTCAACAATCGTGATTTAAAGTTTACCCATCCTATGTACAAGGAGTTAGGATTTTCGAAGTACTTGGAGGATTGCCATCTTCTCTACTGGGCTACTAAAATGGAGGACTACTCTCCTGCTCTGGTTCGCGAATTCTATGCAAACCTTCATCCAGATGTTATGGATGCTGAGTCACCGTTTGGAGGGAAGATTTACATCCGATGCCGAATACTGGAGATTTTTCCACAGGTCATTAACTCGTTGGTGAAGGTACAGCTTAACAGCAACCTTGATGATGTGACGAACTACATGCCGAACTCAAATGCTGAAGTGGCTTATGAGATATCCAATACCAAGAGCATTGCATTTGGACGTGGACAACTTAGCGCTAATCAGCTCACCCTGAAGTTCAACTGTCTCTTTCGCCTGTGTAGTGCCAACATCTTACCAACAACCAACGCCAGTCAAGACTCTTCTCATATGGGTAAACTCATGTTTTGTATTGAAAAGTATCTTAACATGACAAATTTTGGTCTCTCTATGCTTTCCAATATGTTAGGTTATACCCGCGGCTCTATTGGCAAGAATGATCTTCTTCCCTATCCGGCTTTGATCACCCGGTTCTTGAAAAAGAATGGGATCAAAGTTCCTAAGGAAGAGCGCATTCCAATCAAGCAGAACACTCCCTCAACTGACCTGAGAAATATGCACAATGACATCCTCCGTGGTCCTGCTCTGTCTGGCACGGCAGTGGTGAACCATCTAAAGACCATCATTCTTCGACAGAATGAGGAGGTTTCGAATGTCATTTCTGCTGGCCTTCGTATCTGGAAGCAGAACAATAACATGCTGAAGTTGCTTCCCGGATCATTTGATCCTCCACCCACTGGCGAGGAGGATGATGAGGAGGCTTGATTCATCAAGGGGGAGTATAGTCTCTGCTGACTGCTGGCCGTGGTAAATGGGTAAGGTTGACAACATGTTAAGGGGGTACTTTCTAAACTGATAATTTTGATGATATTTGGGTCTGTAACTAATACTTACTCATCTGCTGGATACATTTTGGATGCTTTTTTGTTTGCTGCTGATTGCTGATGACTGCTAATGCTTAGACTGTTTTGTGTTTTGACTTTATTGAATTTCTATGTCTGATTTTTATGATCTAATTGGTATTTTTAGCTGGTGTTACTCTTTTGTTTTGATTACCATTTTTTATTGGTCTTGATCTATTAACCTTTGTTGTTAGTGTGGCATCCTGAATTGTTATTCATCATACTGGTTTGAGACCTATTTGTGATGAATCAACCTCTTCATGAAATGAGGGGGAGATTGTGGGCACTAAACATTTCATGCAGGATCTTATTGGTGTCAATACAACACACTAGCAACAGGGCAGTTTTATTTTTGCCGATCAAGCCTCACCAGCTCCAGGGACTCAAGGACCAAGACAATTCTCAATTTATATATATTCCATTCACTTGTGTCTTTGAGTCAGTCTTTGTAATTTTTACTTTCAATCTTCTACACTTTACCGAGAGCAATTAGTCTTGATTAGAAGATATACTCTAGAGTCAAAACAGGGTCTTCATGATTAGATGATCAAGGGTTTTGTTCTGGAGTGAATTAGTGTGTAATTCATGTTTGTATATCTTAGATCGAGTTGTAAATTCAAGAAAGGAATCTTCTTGAATTAGTATAGGGTTCTTGTTCAGGGATGTCAACAAGTTGCAGGAACTACATGATTGTTACAGAGTTTCTAATTAGGGAGATTAGAGATTGAGGGGGAGTCTTGTCATTCTCTAGATCGAGTTGATAGAAACTAGTTTCGAGTCCTGTAGTCGTTCTTGATCTTTGTTGAAGTATTCTCGCCTGGATTGGAATCCCCCGGATGTAGGACAGGAGGTCCGAACCGGGTCAACAAACGATTGTTCTTTACTTTTCTGCAACGTGTGTGTGTGTGATCTGAACTACGCGTTAACACCCTACTCATTGGGACTGTCAATAATTAATTAAAGAAAACCAATCAAATGTTAGATTATGATAAAAGCACCAGAACTGAATCTTTCAAACAGAGGAGCAACAAAGTTCGGCTCGCTTCCTTTAGTATACAAACAGAATCTTCATATTGGTTTGATCTTGAAGTGGTGAATATATGGGAGAAAACGAGACATTTTAAATCCTGCAAAACACAATAGATGAAGAAGAGGTTGAAACTGTTGTTCCATTTATGTATTTGTTTAGCAGTGCGATGTTACTATGTATTTTCTTTTGTGACTAATATATTTGGTTTAATTGGGCGGTAACAAGTTGTAGATATACTTATGTTCTGTACTTTTTCTTGCATTAAAGTAATTAATCCAAGTATTTTAAACCGACTGAAATTAGTAATTTTGCATTTATGGTAATTCATAATTAATTAAAGAAAACCAATCAAATGTTAGATTATGCAATGAAAAAGTTGAAGTGAGAAACGCTTATTGGAGGGCAAGTAAAATCAAATTGACTGGATAATCTACTGTGTTTGTTTAGTTCATAGATAGATGTACCATGCCGATGCCGCAGCACAGAGTTTTCTTAGATTCACTATTGAAATTGATTATTTAAACTTTTCACAGCGCTTAATAATGATAATACTCAACAATTGCCTTGCTGAAATTGATTAGTTAAAACTTTTTTGCAGCACTTAGTAGTAATTATACTCTACACTTGCTTTCTTAGTTTTACCTGAAAGTTATGATAAATAAATTCATGATAATTGTTACTTTGATTCTAACCGTGTTGTTTATTTTCGTAGGTGTAGGAGTTGCATCTTATTTTCGGGATACTCTGTCTCTAGGTGCTTTTGGGTCAATGGAGAAAGGAGTTTTTGTGTCTTGCGGTAAGTCGAACTGAATTCTCTACTAAGGCATTCAACCATCTTATTGAATAACAAAGTTATAACTGGTGTACCACACCTGAAATAGCCATATAAGGAAAAAAAACATTATTGGTCCCATAAGTTTCCCCATTTTCGGTTTCAGTCCCATATTAATTTTATTAACACAATCAATCTATTATTTTTGCTAATTTTTGCATAATACATCCCAAACCCCTTAATGACGCATTTCTGTTGATGTGGTACTGGATTAAGCAACCTATGGGACCAATGGTGCTGGATTAAGCAACTTATGGGACCAATGGCGTCGGATTAAGCAAACTTACGCGACGCCACGTCAGCAGAAATACATAATTAAGGAGTTTGGGATAGATTATGCAAAAATTAGTAAAAATAATGGATTGATTGTATTAATGAAATTACTATGGGACTGAAATCGAAGTTGATGAAACTTATGGGACCAATGGTGTTTTTTTCCAGCCATATAATGCTACACATTTCTTAATTGAATACTTGATGTGATTAGTAAAATTAAAATTTTAATACCTTATCCCTCCAAAGAAATTGTCCATACTATAAAATTGAATAAAATTTTCAAAAAAAAGTAGAGAAACACTTTACACTCCCAAACTTATTTTTTATTTTTTCATTGAATAACTCTATCCATGATTTGAATAATTGAAAAATAATTACTTATATATGTTTACCTAAATTTACAAAAACCCCGCGCGCAACGCGCGGGCAAAAAATACTAGTAAATAAATAATAGATAGGAAATCATGAGTGTACTTTCAAGCTCCTAAACATCATAGATATTCATTGATACAAACCAAATGATAATAAAAATCAAACTACAAATATTCAAATTCCAAATCAGAAGGGTCCAACATATTCTCACAACTACAAGGCAAGCAGCTTAACTTTGTAGTTCTATAAAATGGCTACCAAGAAAGAAACATACATTGTTTCTATGAATAACTTATTTTATTCCATTTAAGTCATTCTCCGGGCTATTATGCACTAGGGACCTATATCTACATGTAGTGGCAAATGTAGAGGGGTTGAGGGTAGGGGTGGGAAAAATCGGTATACCGAAATACCGTTACCGTTACCGTACCGTACCGAAAATTTCGGTATGGGTAAAAATCATACCGATACCGATACCGAATATTTTGGTATACCGAAAATCGGTATACCGAAAATTTCGGTTTCCTATAATCTATGCTGTTACCGTACCGAAAATTATATTTATCGAAACACACCGAAAAATACCGAAAATACCGAAAAATACCGAAAATTTTACATACCGAACAATGCATTACATACCGTTACAAATTGGCATACCGAACTATACCGAAGAAAATCAATACCGTGGGCATCTTCCAATCGTGGGTATACCGAAAAATTACTTTAATTGGCCCTTCAAAGTTCCAAATGTCTTAACACAACAATATATATTAAATTTTAAAATAATATTAAAATTAATGTTTCGGTATTTCGGTATACCGAAATGCCGAAAATCTCGTATTCTCATACCGTTACCGTACCGTTTTTTTCGGCATACCGAAACTTCGGTATACCTAAATTTCGGCATACCTAAATTTCGATATTTTTCGATAATTTTCGGTACGAAAAGCTCGGCATACCGAGTTTTCGGTAATTTTTTCCACCCCTAGTTGAGCGTGGTGGTCAGCTGTCCACCCTCAACTTTCAAAATATATATATATATATATATATTTATATATTTTTATGTTTTTATATGTATATAGCATTATATATTTATACTTATATTTAATTATATATAA
The DNA here is from genome assembly GCA_030278955.1 of Hygrophila difformis. Classification (NCBI taxonomy): domain Eukaryota; kingdom Viridiplantae; phylum Streptophyta; class Magnoliopsida; order Lamiales; family Acanthaceae; genus Hygrophila; species Hygrophila difformis. Next base: position 37,554,338 of record JAOANR010000008.1, on the reverse strand, counting down.
TATCTCTAATATATATATGGCATGGCAAGTTATTCAATGAATAGTATTTTCCTAGCCTCATTCCAAACCTGACTCCCTTGCCAAGTTATTAATCAACCGAGCATCATTCCGAACCTGTGGCCACCAAGCCTGATTCCAAATCTCGCTGCAAATCTCTGCTTTCTGCTTCCTATCTCCACTAACTTTCTCAAACCTAATCCCCGCTCAATCTCTGCTTCCATTCTCCTCCTCTCATCTCCGTTCGACTCTCCCCCGTTTCTGCAATTCCAGAATTCCACCCGCCGCTGCCGCACCCAGGTCGCTCGATGCACCACTGCGCTGACATTGCAGACCCGTTCTCGGCCTCCGTCTGTTGTTCCTGCGTTCCTTCCTGTATCCGGCCACTTCGCCGCCCAGGGCCGTCGGCCGCGCCCACCCCTTCCTGTAGCGGGCGTAACTCGGTAAAGTTCTGGCCTCAGATCGTTTAATTTAATGAACTTATGTGATCCCTATATTCTGTAATGCATTTTGTGTAATGCATTTTGTAACCCTAACTGTCGTGCGCACTTTGATTCAAATTTAAGCCTTGTCCAAAATTCCCTGCGCGTGCCCAAATCTGTGTTATTCCTGCGACTCTCACACGCGTCGGCGGGCTCCTTGCCATACCTGATGTTGTTAATTAGTAATGCCTTATTTTTGATTGCTCATTTTGTTGCGATTAAAGTTAAGATTCCAAACCACCGGCGCAATTTCTGGGGGCGGGAGGGGAAGTGGATGAGGCGGCGTTGGGGGCTTCGGCCTAGGTGAAGAGGGCGGCGCTGCAGAAACAAGCTTCGGCTGCCTCGATGATGGATGAGGATTACGTGAGGAGGTTTCAATCGGGTGATTTGAAGGTAAGGTTTTCTTTTTGTGATTTTCCCCCCACATTCATTTTTGGGGTTTTTGATCAGGTTGAAATTAATTTGCCCCAATTGGTAATCTATCATTCAATTACTCACACTGACTTCGTTCTCTGCCTTCAAATTTGGGAGACTATGTAATTATGTTTTCTATCTGTCTTGTCTGGGTTATACTTGCATTGCTTTTGCTGCTACTTTGCATTCTATGTGCTTGAATGGGATAGTGCTTGCATTTTGTTTGCCCACAGTGGTGTTTCCCTGTATGTCTTATATGTCTTATTGGTCTGGTTATCTACGTTGTGGTTGTCAGATGGGAGTTTGTTAGGTATTTTTGTAATGGTTATTTTCACTATGTTTGTCATTCTGAGTTTTTGCATCCTCTACTTCTTGTCTTGTACCAACTTCGAGTTCAGTGAGATCTTGAGACATCTTAAATTCAGGCTTGCGTGTAACTGTTTTTTGGTCTGTGGTTATGACATGTCATATGATGTTCTTTTATCGATGCACGGTCGCCCACCAGCCCTTGGTGTTCTGCGTCACCGTCTCCTTCTTCTCTTCGGCCTTGCTCGCTGCTCTCGCCTTTCCGCCCTTCTCTTCGCCTCGCCACCGCACCCTTCTTTGCCAAAAGCAGCAGCCACCAGCCATCATCGCCAGGGATCCAACCACCGCACACCCTTCTTCGCAACAATCCATTTTCTTCGATAAACTTCAAGTGGTATGCCTAACACGCCCATTTCTTTTATTCTTCTATTTTTTGTTCGACTGTAGATTTTAAATTGGATATTATGTGCTTGTAAGTTTGAATTATTGGTGAATAGTTTGAAGTGAATCGATTTTGATGTCCAAGTCGGAGGCTTTTTCAGTAAAGACTATAATACGAAACATTGATTGAAATTTTATTATATGAATTTGCTAAACTATAGATTCAATAGATTACACTTTCCCAGTTATATAGTGTATGGTGAACTCTATTTTTTTTCTCAGGTAAGTCAAATGAATTTTATTACTACATAAGAATTTGCTAAACTATAAATAGCTAAGTCAATTTTTTTGGGTTTCCTCCAATGATGCTAAGAGGTATTGCCAGTTATATTCATGATTATTTTTATATACGTGTATTTCTTATGGTGTTGTGAGTTGATGTAATTCTGGTTGTAGGCTGCTTCAGGAGTTTGTTGACAAGTATGGGAACTGGTTCGAAGTGATTTACTCTTTGTTTGGTTGGTTGAAGAAAAACCCTGAAACTTACCATGTGCGGCTTGTATCCAAGCATAAGCTATCAGGTGTTTCTCTAACCTAACTTTTTTTGCACTGTAAATGTACCTTGAAAGAAAAATGAGAAAGTTATTACCAAAATCTGTATGTTATGGTTTTATAATTTGCAGAGTAGTATTGCACATACTATATATATTTTTTCATTTTGAACAGAATTAACAGAACAAACATAATTAATACAACTTGTAAGATTGATTTTATTGATTAGCTATACTGTTTTTAATTTGCCTTGATTCTTTCTCAATGGGCTGCCTGGTGATCAATAATTTTATGAGAAATTTGAATTCATCGGCGGCTTCTCATTTTTTGGCTGGATTCGTGCTCCATTTATGCATGTGCAAGTTAATTTGTCCTCTTCATAATATAGAGAATGTGATATATTCCTACGGCTGCAAATATAATCTGACTGCGTTCATCGCCTCGACCAATAAGCCCCTCTTGATTATCTTATTTGACTCTCCTCCGGGTTTTTCCCCATTCTGAAGAGGCCAGATGCAGTTCGCTTCCAGTTTGATTGAGTGATTTGTTCCTTTTGTCTATTTTGTTCTATAATTTTGCTTACATTTTTTTTTCATGGCTTTTTGCTTCATGCTTGTGCATTTATGGACTATACTGGTCTTGATTATTGCCAATTGTTGCTCATTTTAGTTTTGGTTTTCATTTCATCTCTTCATTGTTGTTTCTTTGAAGAAGCAGAATACTATTTATTTGATTTGAGCATGATTCTGCCTAATAATTCAGTTAGTGAGCCCATTTTCTTTTCCAAATCTCATTTATTGATTTTGCACCACCCTTTTTTTCTAATTTGACTCTCTCATGGGATGGTTGTGTTTTCATTTGTTTTATTGTTTTATTTTATCTGAATCAGTTTCTTTCTTTTTTAATGTATAGATTTCTTTGCATTAACCATTGAGTGATGAACTGATGCAAAATGTCCATTTTTATTATGTTTTATTTATTTTGTTTCTAATTCAGATATAGTGTGGTTCAGGATTTTGTTTTAATCCATTTTGTTAAAGATTTGATTTTTTATATAGATGGAAGTTGAGAACTAAATAGATCCTTTTATATAGAGGGGCGTCAAAAAGTTTTGATTTTTTCCTTCATGCATCTGGCTATAATCCTTGAACTGGAGAATTATTTTAGTTTTTATGATTGTTGACTGTTAGCATGTTTGTTTTTACAATTGTCTTTGGATTTATATTCAGGCATGATAGGTCAAATTTGGATTGATTGGCTCTATGGTTTTGAATATATTGTTTTCTTTAGTGAAACAATATTATGGATAACCTGAGATGGAAACAATGTCCTGCGTGTTACACCATGTTGACTAACCAATGTAATGTGGAATTTCTATTCCAAGGCAACAGTTTGGTGGCCCTCAAAGCAAACTTGATGGCTACAAATGAGCTTCGCGCCCATACTGTTCTCATTCTGAATCTCTTCATTTTGGAGCTTCTAATCGAAATTGGTAATATCTTGATCCCTATATTGACCAAGTAAGCTTGCATTTGAAGGTGTATATTTCAAATCTGTCTGAGTTGTTTACCTTGTTGCCAAATATCTTGAAATTCCTTGTGTCTTTTAATCTATCTATTCAGTTTTCTTCTATTCCTGTAATTAAAATAATATTTGGAGTTTTGTGTTGAATTTTCCATCAAGGTTTTAAGGAACAACAATATTACCGCGTTTATGTCGTTAAGGTTAACATGGGTCCCAAGGTACTGCGGTATTTTGCTGCTACACGCTTCTGGTCTTATACTTCGGACAATACGCTTAAGGTTAACAATATTGACTCATGACTTCTCAAAACAATTTTCCATTGTGCATTCATTGTTCATGCTTAAATGAAGATAGGTTGATTGGTTTTTTTTTTTTTGGTTATTTTTTTATTCTCTTCCTTGGTTAGTGAATAGAGCTTATTGAATACTCAATTGTTGTCCGGCCAGCCAACAAGCCCATGGGAGGGAATGCTTCTATGCTTCTACTCTGTAGTTTATAAGATGATATCATTATATAAAAGGTGAGTGACATTTTAGCTGCAAACACTGTAAATTTCCTCTTAATGTCGGACTTTGTTTTAAAATCCAAACTGGAGCAAGCTAGGGATGAACTGCCCTAAACCCCAACTTTTGGTGAGGTTCTGTCATGGCATCTTCATGTTCTCCTTCCTCACGAGGCTCTTCAGAATTTGGAGAGCACAGTCAACATTTTATGTGAAGTTTATATCCAGTTTCCCCTCTTTTTTCTCTTTGATGTTATAAGGATATAGCTTTTGATATTCTTTTTGCCTGTCAAGATGTTTGTGCTATAGGTGATCTTAGGACTATTTTATTGGAGATATTATATGTATCGTTTGTAGGTTTTCTGATGATGGCTTGTAATAAATAATGATGCCAAGACTGTCGATTTAAGAAGTTAATGTTGTATAAAAATGTGCATTCATAAGGACTAGTGGCCTGGCCTTGAAAGCCACCAGCCCACCCTATTTTTCTTATATACGAAGTATATGCTATCTTCAGATTATTGTTTATCAGTTTTGATTTGGACATTAATGTGTTATCATGCGTACGCCTGTAACGTATTCGAAGAAATGCTTGTTTTGATATTATTTTTCAAGATTTGTGGCCATGGATTTTTCTTATGTTTTGTTTGTGCTGATTTTAATATTCGACTTTGTAAGCCTGCAGTCTTTGTGTGCAATGGAATTTTTATAGGCAAGATCTTTTGATGAAATACTGATAATGATTTTGCAGGAAGAAGAGGTGGTTCACCCTGGGTTATTGATTGTTGTATTTTTTATTATGCAAGGGGGAACGTTGATGAATGATGTGGTAGACTTTGCCCGAAAATCAAAGGGGAAACAGAGCTCGTTTATATTGGAGAACTGTGGATATAATTTTCGCTTCTTTGTTTATAAGAATATGTTGATACTCTGTTTCCTATCAATCCCAACTTACTAAATTTTATTGAGATATCTTGGTTACAAGTTGAATCTTATCACCAGATTCCACAATTAGATTTATCTTAATTTTGTTTTTATTTCAGTTTTGAGTGTTTTATTACAATTGTCCATAATGTTTTTTTCTCACCGGGCGCGCGCAGCGTAGCGCGCGTCACCGAGAGATTTCTAGCGCGTCACCGAGAAATATTATGTTGAAAGTAAATTTCATATTTATAATTATATGTATATTATTTTATTTTATTACATATCTCTATTTTTTAATTAACTTAATTTTACTTATTTAATTTGATCCGCCAGCTTAAAAATATCTTCTAAATCTATCCATTCTCCTTCGCTAGATTATTTTTCCAATTACATTTCTTCAATTAGAAGCCCAAACTCTTGAATCTGCAAACTCATTTCAATCATTTCTTCAATATTCAACTCTGAATCTTCCCTTAAATATGAAATTTACTTTCCCCGTTTCATTGTTTTATTGTTAGTTTTTGCTTACTATTAACTAAAAACTTCGACATTTCATTTCTATTTGATTTCCAATATTAATTAGAGGATTTCTAAGAAATGTAAAGTGTTTTAAATTCTATTATTTGTTGATCTTTGGAGTTTCAGCAAGATAATTAATATTGTCCAATCCGAATTGGAGAGTCTTCTATGCAATGAGGATTGTGAAATTTAAATTGCAGAATCATATGGGTGGTTATATACTTTCTCTGTTCTCATATAAATGCTCCACTTCTGCATGATACATTTTTAAATGTTTATAACTCAAATTGTATATAAGTAAAAATTATGAAAATTTGATATTCTAAAACTACTTGATTAGACGAATCTAACAAGATCTCACTTGACTATGTTTTATCTTATAGAATTATGTTAAAAAATTTAACCAAAGTTACTCAATGAATAGTTGTTACTATGCTAATGGAGCACTTAATTGAGAACGGAGGAAGTATTAAATTAATCACTATTATTTTATGTTGAAAAAGAAATATTAGATGAACACTACTAGAAAAAATCCGGATTCGGTCGCTAAAATTGTGGTAGCTAACGAGTTTCAGTCGCTAAAATTATGGTCGCTGACGAATTTCGGTCGCAAATTTCGTCGCTAATGTCATACCATCCATTTTTCGTGTATCTTTGTAAACTTTTGAACTACGTTATGGCTTGATCCCTTCACAGGGTACGTAGGCAGCTTAGAAGTCTTAATTCTAAGTTCAGTCACAAAATAACAAAACAAACAAAAGACCTTAGCACGAGAAAGGCCGAAACACAACTTCGAGGACGAAGTTGATTCTTAAGGAGGGTAGACTGTAATACTCGAGAATTTTCCAACATAAAATAAAATAATAATTAAATAAATAAACAATAAATACAATAAATACCATAAATAAATAAATCCAGCAAATAAATAAATAAATAAAGATAAGAAAATGAGAAATGAGATTTTACTTAAAAAGGAATTAAAGGAATTTAATTAAATAAAAAGAATTGATTAAGGATAAGTAAATTGTACACCGAAACCCGACACCAATGAACTCGAGAATTCGAGTCCAAACATAAATTATACGGGGTTCCTACTTTCGTAAACCCGAAGATACCCCGAAAATCATAAAATGGGAGCATAGAGGGATAGAAGTCCGAAAGGGAGGAGGAAAGGCATGACGGATCGCACGCCCCGCCCGGACCGAAGTCCAGGCGAGTTCGGCGCGGTGGCCGCGCGGTTGAAGAAGGGAGGGCGCGCCACGGCCGCGCCGTCGGACAGATTCGCCCGTTGCGTGAATCTCTCGCCCGAATCCGGATTTTCCGACTTCGGTTGAACACCATTCGGCTCAAGACTCCTAGGGCAGACCTTAGGCGTCCCTAGGGCTTGTTTAACTTTAAATAAGACCTCCTAAAAGCTCCGAATACTTTTCCAAAATCCTACAACTCTCTATACGTCCGAAAACCCTAATTCCGGAGTCGTCGGAGACACGAGACCAAGGCGAGACTGATTTGGACGAAAATCAGAGTCTCCTAGACATCGTGGTAAGTTTCGATCCAATCCTTGTTCAATATACGATTTGAAAACGAATCCTAATCGTCTCCTGTTTCCTTCTACACCTCGAATTGGATCTAGAGCATAGAACCCGACGAACGGAGAGGAGAAACGGTGGACTGGAAGCCACGCCTTCGAAATAGACGATCCCGGACGTTCACAACTCTGTAAGTTAATACTTACATGATTTTGGGAGTAACAAAAACATTCAAACCTAAAAGTTTAAACAAATCTTTCGTAAATCTGTCAACGTATGTTTTCTACCGGCGCAACAGTTTTGTCGAATTTTTCCGAACCTTAAAACGACTTCAAACGGAAAAACATAAAACACGAAAAACATTACTAAGGCTTAGATCTATCTACTGTAACATTTTCAGAATTTTTAGAGACTAATTGATATGCGAAAACCAACCGAAACCGAACTGCTTGAAATTTGATCTTGAAATTCTTGACAGAACTTAGGTCCTATCTTGATCACGTTTTTGACATTAGTTCTAGACCGATTTAGATCTTTGGCCGAACATGAAAGTTGTAGATAAATGTCTTAAAAAGGTCTCTTTAAAATTTCATCAAATTTGGAGTTGTTTTGCTATGGTATATTTCAATATCTTTAAACTGTGACATACAAAATTCGGACAGATTTGTGTTTCTGTGAAAATTGGTGTTTTTGACCTACTTCGGTATCTCGGATTGAAAAAGTTAAAACACGAAAGTTGTTCATCTCGACGTTTCTGAGTCAGTAGGGAAATTTCGGAATTTTTGGAGTTTAATCTGATTTTAGACGAATTTTAGAGTAAACAGTGGTTTACCGGAAGTCAAATCTTGAAATCTTGTGAAACATGAAATTAACCTTTAGAGTTGAAATGAGTTGAAATATGATTTTTAAATAAACTAAATTGAAATCAGATTTTTGAAATTAAATCCCCTTACAAACTTAATAAATTAAAATTAGGGGTGAGTGCTCTGCAGGGTGCCCCCTAACGATTCACTTCGTGCCTTAATGGACGATGGTGACCCCGCGCGAAATTGAGATATGATATCACCAAAACGGCATGAGATATAGAGCCTACACTCTCGAGAATATCCACATGGGTTTCCCGAGGCTCCGGAGTGGTACTGGGTATGGCTGATACGGTTGCGGCCGCCGGGCTACCGGCTAAACTTGTTGAGATTGCGATGCAATCGTGAAATACTTGAAATACCAAATCTGGGATGTAAGGGGGAAATTAGAATTAAATTAAATTGAATTGTGTGTGGTTGTCTAATTAAATTATTTGAATGCTTTATTTAAATTATGGCTTTATTTTAAGTTGAATAGTTAATTAAATTAAATCGAATATTATGTTATTATCATGCTTTTATTTAATTATGAAATGAATGGGTTTTAAACCCTACGATCATGTCTGTGTTGACTTACTCAGCAAGTTGTGCTGACCAAACCATTTTTATTTTCTTTTCTTGCAGAGTATGTGGAATGAGCATGACCATATTCATGCATGGGGGAAATTACATTTTTGGAAAACTTATTGTTTTTAAATGCGTACATTAGACTATATTATGAACGGGCCTGTTTAACCCGTGTTTTGGCCATGTCGGCCCTATTTACATTTTCCGCTGCAATACTATACCAAAACAATTATTTTCGCTGCGCTATGATATTATTATTTTCGAATTAAATCGTATGGGCTGTTTGAAAGCTTTAAATGTTTTAAAAATAGCCGGGGTGTTACAAGTTGGTATCAGAGCCCGGCTATTTTTAAACTATTATTTTTTAAACCATTATTATTTTAAACTATTATTAATGTTTTGACTATTACTTTAAATTTTAAAGTATTATTTCCATGTAGAAATTTTTATTTTAAAACCCATGAAAAAAAATATATATATACATAATGCATTAAATTATTTTTGGGGGGGGAATCATCATTTGCATTTGCATATTGCATCTCTTCTATGAACTTAGAATCTTGGCGAATTTGAACTTAGAATCTTGGCGAATTTGAACTTAGAATCTTGGCAAAATTTGAACTTAGTCGTAGCGTATGCATCACGCCAACTAAAACCTCACGAGGAGAATTATCCGACACATGACCTGGAGTTGGCAGCGGTCGTTTTCGCTCTAAAGATATGGAGACATTATCTTTATGGCCGGAAGTGTCGAATGTTCACCGACCACAAGAGCTTGAAATATATATTCACTCAGAAGGAGTTGAATTTGAGATAGAGAAGGTGGTTGGAACTTATTAAAGACTACGATTTAGAGATAGCATACCACGAGGGGAAGGCGAATGTGGTAGCCGATGCCCTAAGTAGGAAAACCCAACACGTGACAAACTCGTTGGTAATTCCGCCGGCATTGTACATGGAGTTAGCAAGATTGGAGTTAGAACTTGTGCATCCTGGCACAGTGAGTGAAATGATCAATGCCATGGTCGTAGAAACTCCAATATTGAACGAGATTAAGCTCGCCCAACCGGGCGACGCGAAACTCGAGAAGATAAGGGGGTATATTGGCGAAGGAAAGGCAATAGGATTTGTTGTCCATGAGGATGGAAGCATTCGTTTCAAAGGGAGATGGTGTGTGCCCCTTAAATGTGCCGAGTTGAAGCGAAGGTTGATGGAGGAAGGGCACAACACGCCATATTCAGCGCATCCCGGAGGCGATAAACTTTATAAAGATCTGAAGAAGATCTATTGGTGGCCGGGAATGAAGAAGGAAGTGGCAGGCTTCGTGGCGAAATGTCTCACCTGCCAAAAGGTCAAGGCAGTGCGACACAAACCCTTAGGATTGATGCAACCACTAGAGATTCCAAGTTGGAAGTGGGATAGCATCTCAATGGACTTTGTCTCGGGATTACCCCGATCACCTAAAGGCATGAACAAGATTTGGGTGATTGTGGATAGGCTAACGAAGACAGCCATATTTATCCCGATGAAGGACACGTGGACTATGGACCAATTGGCCCGAGTCTACATTGATAATGTGGTACGACGACATGGAGTACCACATGACATCATTTCCGATAGAGACAGTAGATTTGTCTCTCACTTTTGGACGGAGTTACAAAAGGCTCTCGGTACTCAAATCAAAATGAGCACCGCATTCCACCCAATGACGGGTGGTCAAACCGAGAGAACAATCCAAACACTAGAAGACATGCTGAGAGCATGCGTGTTGGAATTTAAGGGAAATTGGGAATCCCATTTACCCTTAATCGAATTCTCTTATATAATAGCTATCATGCTAGCATTGGCATGGCACCTTTCGAGGCGTTGTATGGACGAAAGTGCCGAAGCCCGTTGAGCTGGGAAGAAAACGATAAGTCGGTGGTAGTGGGACCACAACTTATCGAAGACATGGCTCAACAAATCAAAGTGATTCAAGGGAAAATGAAAGCCGCTCAAGACCGTCAAAAGAGTTACGCGGACGTGAGACGACGAGACCAGAATTTCAAGTGGGAGATAGGGTCATGCTAAAGATATCACCTATGAAGGGGGTGATGCGCTTTGGCAAGCGAGGAAAGTTGAGTCCTCGATACATAGGACCTTACGAGATTCTAGAACGAGACGGAAATTTAGCTTACCGACTGGCTTTACCGCCGCAATTAGATCGAGTTCATAATGTCTTCCATGTCTCACAACTAAAGAAGTATGTGCCGGACCCGACACATGTACTTCAACCGGAGATAATTGAGCTCGATGAAGATTTGACTTATGAAGAAGTCCCAGTGCGTATTCTCGACACTAAGCAACGAGTAACGAGGAACAAAACCATCAAAATGATCAAGGTTCTTTGGTCGAACCACGAAAGTGAAACGGCAACTTGGGAAGTAGAATCCGACATGAGAGAACGCTACCCGACATTGTTCCAAACCGATACCGACACAGTTATGGGGACATAACTGCAATCTTAAGGGGGAGAGGATGTCATACCATCCATTTTTCATGCATCTTTGTAAACTTTTGAACTACGTTATGGCTTGATCCCTTCACAGGGTACGTAGGCAGCTTAGAAGTCTTAATTCTAAGTTCAGTCACAAAATAACAAAACAAACAAAAGACCTTAGCACGAGAAAGGCCGAAACACAACTTCGAGGACGAAGTTGATTCTTAAGGAGGGTAGACTGTAATACCCGAGAATTTTCCAACATAAAATAAAACAATAATTAAATAAATAAACAATAAATACCATAAATACCATAAATAAATAAATCCAGAAAATAAATAAATAAATAAAGATAAGGAAATGAGAAATGAGATTTTACTTAACTGCAATCTTAAGGGGGAGAGGATGTCATACCATCCATTTTTCGTGCATCTTTGTAAACTTTTGAACTACGTTATGGCTTGATCCCTTCACAGGGTACGTAGGCAGCTTAGAAGTCTTAATTCTAAGTTCAGTCACAAAATAACAAAACAAACAAAAGACCTTAGCACGAGAAAGGCCGAAACACAACTTCGAGGACGAAGTTGATTCTTAACGAGGGTAGACTGTAATACCCGAGAATTTTCCAACATAAAATAAAACAATAATTAAATAAATAAACAATAAATACAATAATACCATAAATAAATAAATACAGCAAATAAATAAATAAATAAAGATAAGGAAACGAGAAATGATATTTTACTTAAAAAGGAATTAAAGGAATTTAATTAAATAAAAAGAATTGATTAAGGATAAGTAAATTGTACACCGAAACCTGACACCAATGAACTCGAGAATTCGAGTCCAAACATAAATTATACGGGGTTCCTACTTTCGTAAACCCGAAGATACCCCGAAAATCATAAAACGGGAGCATAGAGGGATAGAAGTCCGAAAGGGATGAGGAAATGCACGACGGATCGCACGACCCGCCCGGACCGAAGTCCAGGCGAGTTCGGCGCGGTGGCCGCGCAGTCGAAGAAGGGAGCGCGTGCCACGGCCGCGCCGTCGGACAGATTCGCCCGTTGCGTGAATCTCTCGCCCGAATCCGGATTTTCCGACTTCGGTTGAACACCATTCGGCTCAAGACTCCTAGGACAGACCTTAGGCATCCCTAGGGCTTGTTTAACTATAAATAAGACCTCCTAAAAGCTCCGAATACTTTTCCAAAACCCTACAACTCTCTATACGTCCGAAAACCCTAATTCCGGAGTCGTCGGAGGCACGAGACCAAGGCGAGACTGATTTGGATGAAAAACAGAGTCTCCTAGACGCCGTGGTAAGTTTCGATCCAATCCTTGTTCAATATACGATTCGAAAATAAATCCTAATCGTCTCCTTTTTCCTTCTACACCTCGAATTGGATCTAGAGCGTAGAACCCGACGAACGGAGAGGAGAAACGGTGGACTGGAAGCCACGCCTTCGAAATAGACGATCCCGGACATTCACAACTCTGTAAGTTAATACTTACATGATTTTGGGAATAACTAAAACATTCAAACCTAAAAGTTTAAACAAATCTTTCGTAAATCTGTCAACGTATGTTTTCTACCGGCGCAACAGTTTTGTCGAATTTTTCCGAACCTTAAAACGACTTCAAACGGAAAAACATAAAACACAAAAAACGTTACTAAGACTTAGATCTATCTAATGTAACATTTTCAGAATTTTTAGAGACTAATTGATATGCGAAAACCAACCGAAACCGAACTGCTTGAAATTTGATCTTGAAATTCTTGACAGAACTTAAATCCGATCTTGATCACGTTTTTGACATTAGTTCTAGACCGATTTAAATCTTTGGCCGAACATGAAAGTTGTAGATAAATGTCTTACGATGGTCTCTGTAAAATTTCATCAAATTTGGAGTTGTTTTGCTATGGTAGATTTCAATATCTTTAAACTGTGACATACAAAATTCGGACAGATTTGTGTTTCTGTGAAAATTGGTGTTTTAGACCTATTTCGGTATCTCGGATTGAAAAAGTTAAAACACAAAAGTTGTTCATCTCGACGTTTCTGAGTCAGTAGTGAAATTTCGGAATTTTTGGAGTTTAATCTGATTTTAGACGAATTTTAGAGTAAACAGTGGTTTACCGGAAGTCAAATCTTGAAATCTTGTGAAACATGAAATTAACCTTTAGGGTTGAAATGAGTTGAAATATGATTTTTAAATAAACTAAATTTGTAACACCCCGGATTTGATAACCCAGGCCGAGGTGTCACCGCCGCACCTCCCTAGCAAGACACGGTTTCTCCGAGCTTGCTAAAGAGATGCAAGGCTATAAGTGTTGGAAAAAAAGTTTTAAAAGCAAGTCCGGAATTACTTAAAAATAATAATGTAATATCATCCATACATGATTAAAATAATAAGTTGCAGCGGAAATTTAAATATGGGCCGACATGGCCAAAACACGGGTTAAACAGGCCCGTTCATACTATAGTCTAATGCAAATTTAAAATAAAGTGTTCCCAAAAATTCCCATGCATGTACGTGCTCAGTATAATCCATATGCTCTGTAGGAAAAAGAAGGAAATGGTTTGGGTCAGCAAAACGTGCTGAGTAAGTTAACACCTAGCATGACTTAGGGGTTTCAAAGCCTTTAATTAAATTTAATAAAAACATGCTTGTAGGTAATACACGATTTAAGTTAATCATCCACGAATAATTAAATGGCATAATTTAAAACAAAGAAAATATTCAATTCTCTTAATTCTCTCATGATTGCAGGATTTGGTATTTCAAGGATTTCACTCTTTCACTTTTGTTCGATATGATCTAGTATAATATGTTCTCGGGAAAATGGACCCGCAATAACTTAAACGCATCCTAGGGAATCAAACCCGTAGGATCAACACACGTCCTGGGGAATCGAACCCGCAGGAAAACAAACGATCGCCCTTAGGGAATCGAACCCGCAAGAACTCAAATACATCCTAGGGAATTGAACCCGTAGGAATCAACACACATCCTGGGGAATCGAACCCGCAGGTAAACATACAATCGCCCTTGGGGAATCAAACCCGCAAGGTAAGAACACATTTCGCAAGTTTCACATGTTTCTCAAAATATAACTTATACAAGTCGCTGTCTTACTCCATAATTATTTAAAAATTCATTTTAAGTCCAAAAATTCTGAAATTTCACCAGTAACTCGAAAACACGGAGACGAACAAGTTTCATGTTTTAAGTTTCTCGATCCGGGTTAAGGAAACGAGCCAAAAATCAAGTCTTTCACCAAAGTAGCATGCTGTCAGGTTTCAGATTTTGACAAAGCTTCAAAACTCGGCAATTTGACACAACAAATGGACTCCAAAAATTCTGAAATTTTATATGCACATACTAGACATGATTTTCTACAACTTTCATTTAGATTGTGAAGATCAATTCGGGCTAGAAAATATAGGAACATGCTCATCAAGTTCGGACATCTACACTGTCAGATTTTCGAAAACATTTTACAAAGCAGTTTATGTTCGGATCGTTTTGGGGTAGCAAACGTTGATGAAAATCGATGAAATTTTTACACAACATATTTTAATGTGTTAGGATCAAAAGTCTAGTTTTGAGTTTTTCGGTTTGAACTCTTGAAGTAGGGGTTTTGATCCGATTACAAATCTGTTACAGTTTCATGTTCGACTTTTAGGGCAGGTCTGTTGGAGGCCATTTTCGGGTATCAAAACACAACGAAAAATTATGAAAATTTTACACAAACTAGATCTATGTCTTAGAAACATTTTTCATGTTTTGAGTTTTTCCGTTTGAGCAGTTTTAAGTGTTCGAAAAATTCGCACAAAATTGTTGCGCTGAGGGTTTTTCGTGTTGACAGATTTTAGAGTTATTAAATCCATATGTTTGGTTGCATTTTAAGTCACCCAAAACCAAGTAAGTATTAACTTACAGTGGGGATGATGTCTAGGTGGTCACGGGGTCGTCCGGAATCCACGGGATGTCACGAACGAACCTCCTCAAGTCGGTTTCTTCTTCCTTTGGCTCCGATTTGTGTTTGCATATGAAAATCCGTAAGTTAGAACGATGGCTATGGTATTAAAACGAATATAAGACCTGATTTACATCTTACCAATAATCTAAAGCCTGAAGTCCTTGATCTAAACACTTTCTCGGTCGGATTCGGTCGCCGGAAAGTCGTCGGAAGGTCGTCGGAAAGTGAGGAACTTGTGTTTTCGGTTTTGGGAGAGTTTAAGATGAAGAAAAGGGTTTGGAGACTGAAAAGTTGGATAGGGAGCAGCCAATTCTCGGCCTTATTGCCTTTCCCTCGGCTGGAATCAAGTTTCCAAAGTCGGGGTCGTAAATTTTGGCAAGAAATCGCCGAAATCGGGCAAGTTGGCAGCTGCTGCTGCACTGGCGCGCTGGTGGCGCGGTGTTAGGCCAAAGGGCGCGCGGCGGGCGCGCGGCCTGGTCTGGGCCGTGCGTTCGGACTGGGCCGTGCGATCCCGTCGGGCCTTTTCTCCTCTCTTTCGGACTTCTGTGCTCTTACGTTTTCGGGCTCGATTTTTCGGGTCATTCTCGGATTACAAATTCTTATCTTAAATTTATCTCGTCTCGAATTAATCCCGTATTCGAAATCTGGAGTTCGTCGCGTTTGGATTCGTCGGCTTCTAATTCGTCGTCCTTTGACTCCCATGCAACAATTTATCTAATTAAATTATTTCTGACTCCACGGTTTCCTGGAATTAAAATTCTTTTCTTTCTTGAATTTAATTCCAATTCTTTTGACTCGATTTCATGGAATGTCTTCGGGCTTCCTTTCCCTCCTTTATTCCATTTTGAATTTTTGAATCTATCGGCGTCTCATTTCCGAGCAATAATTTATTGTGCTAAATTATTTTCTTCTTCTCGGAGATATTTCAACCTTGATTTGATTAAGAAATAAATTTTATTCCTTTGGACGCCGATAAAAATACCGGGTATTACAGTCTACCCCCCTTAAGAATCAACTTCGTCCCCGAAGTTGGGTGTTAGCTTCTCGCGAGCTTGGAACTAAGGTCCTTTCTATTTTGTGCTATTGTTTGAATGCGTGATTGTATCCTTATGTGTTGTTGTTCTTGATGTTGTTTTTATTATTTTATTATATCGTTTGACTGAACCCAGAATTGAAATTTCCAAGTTGCCTACGTACCCTGTGAAGGGATCAAGTCATGACGTAGTTCAAAACAATTTGAATTTGCTTATTCGAAATACAAAATATTCGGAATAGAATATTCGGGTCGTTACATCCTCCCCCCCTTAAGATTTCAGTTATGTCCCCATAACTGCCTATGTATTATTCGCTAACAGGTTCGGGTATCGTTGCCCATGATCCTTCCTCATTGAGCTGGCAGGTCAGCTTGATCGATGTCGTTCAATCGTCCTATGGCTCTTCTGGTTGAGGGTTTACCAAATCTAGCCTCTTCTCAATCCTCTCCTCATGAACATTGCATTCTCTAATCATGTGGTCGTCCCCACCACATCTATAACAAGTCCCGCGCCTTGGGCATTCGCGCACCAGATGGGCTTGGTGGCACTGCGGGCAACGTGGTATGACTGTATGACGTATGCCGTTTCTCCCATAATTGAAACCTTTATTCTTATTCTCCTTAAAATTGCCATTGCTAATGTTTTGATTCTTTTTCTCAAACTGTTGCGAGTCCTTGCTCGACTCACCATTTTCTTTACGCTTCAGTTGCTGGACTCGATCATTTGCTACAGCTCGATCGTAAACCGTCTGCAGGTTTGTGAATTGTCCTACTGCAAGTATCTCCCGGATACTAAGGTTCAGACCCATCTCGAATTTCTGAGCCTTGTCAGAGTCAGTTGGTACTATCCTCGTAGCAAATCGCACCAATTCCTTGAATTTGGTGTAGTACTCTTGCACTGTTTGTGCACCTTGCTTCAGGTTGATGAATTCCTCGTATTTCGCAGTCTTGGTGCTCAGTGGGTAGAATCTTTCTCTCAAGGCTTCCTTAAGTCCTTCCCAAGTGTAGGCTTCTTTATCTCCCTCTGAATTTGTTCGAAGGTTTTGCCACCACTCGTCGGCTTCACCTCCTAAGTAGTAGGTCGCCACGTATATCTTCTCCTCGTCAGGGCATTTGATAGCATCCAAAAGTTTATCAAAGGTACGGATCCACCCCTCTAGTTTGGCGGGATCCTCTTGGCCGTCATAATGGGGTGGGTTGTAGGGGTTTACCAATGCCAAGTAGTTGACTTGGGCTACTGGCGGGGGTACTGCTGCTTGTGCCCTATGCACCTCGGCATTTCCTAATGCTACGAGTACTTCTTCTACCGTCCTTAAACGTTCATCCATGTTGTTGGGAATAGGAGGCGCTCGATCTCCTACGTTCGGAGGATTCTCATTGTTGTTAGGTGCGTTTGGGAGGTCAGTGTCAGTGCCGTTTGGGCTTACCTTCCTCAGTTTTCTTCTAGGTGCCATTCTCTGTTATAAAAGCACGCGAAGATGAGTTCCTAAGTGGTCAAGATCTAGGACTAAGGCAAAGTTAGTCTTTAGCAGCGCTCCTAAGTCAAAGTCATGTCGAATACTAATTTAAGAGTGTTTTCTTAGAGTCGCTGATTCACATAAAGAAGAGTTAGTGCAATTACGTGTGTATGCATATGCAATCCCCCCAATAAAATTTAATTCATGCATGCATTTTTTTTTTCTACCCATGGGTTTTAAAAATAAATTTACTCCATGGATAGATTTTAAAAGATTAAGGGTAAAAGGTTTGGGCCACTATATTGGGCCAAAAGAAATTATTTGGGCTTGAGTAAAAACAAGGGTATTGGGCCAAAATAATTGGGCTTAAAGAAAATTGAGCCCACAATAGTAAGTATATAAAGTATTGGGTTAAAAATAATTTCTTGGGCTTCTTAAAGAAAACATTTGGGCTTCAAAAAAAAAAAAAATTTGGGTTAAAAATTTGGGCCTTGACTTCAAAATAATGATTGGGCTCTTTAAAATATATTACTAGTTTAGAAATAATAAATTTTAAAAATAATAATACTTAAAAATAATAGTTTAAAAATATTCCGGGCTCTGATACCACTTTGTAACACCCCGGATTTGATAACCCAGGCCGAGGTGTCACCGCCGCACCTCCCTAGCAAGACACGGTTTCTCCGAGCTTGCTAAAGAGATGCAAGGCTATAAGTGTTGGAAAAAAAGTTTTAAAAGCAAGTCCGGAATTACTTAAAAATAATAATGTAATATCATCCATACATGATTAAAATAATAAGTTGCAGCGGAAATTTAAATATGGGCCGACATGGCCAAAACACGGGTTAAACAGGCCCGTTCATACTATAGTCTAATGCAAATTTAAAATAAAGTGTTCCCAAAAATTCCCATGCATGTACGTGCTCAGTATAATCCATATGCTCTGTAGGAAAAAGAAGGAAATGGTTTGGGTCAGCAAAACGTGCTGAGTAAGTTAACACCTAGCATGACTTAGGGGTTTCAAAGCCTTTAATTAAATTTAATAAAAACATGCTTGTAGGTAATACACGATTTAAGTTAATCATCCACGAATAATTAAATGGCATAATTTAAAACAAAGAAAATATTCAATTCTCTTAATTCTCTCATGATTGCAGGATTTGGTATTTCAAGGATTTCACTCTTTCACTTTTGTTCGATATGATCTAGTATAATATGTTCTTGGGAAAATGGACCCGCAATAACTTAAACGCATCCTAGGGAATCAAACCCGTAGGATCAACACACGTCCTGGGGAATCGAACCCGCAGGAAAACAAACGATCGCCCTTAGGGAATCGAACCCGCAAGAACTCAAATACATCCTAGGAAATTGAACCCGTAGGAATCAACACACATCCTGGGGAATCGAACCCGCAGGTAAACATACAATCGCCCTTGGGGAATCAAACCCGCAAGGTAAGAACACATTTCGCAAGTTTCACATGTTTCTCAAAATATAACTTATACAAGTCGCTGTCTTACTCCATAATTATTTAAAAATTCATTTTAAGTCCAAAAATTGTGAAATTTCACCAGTAACTCGAAAACACGGAGACGAACAAGTTTCATGTTTTAAGTTTCTCGATCCGGGTTAAGGAAACGAGCCAAAAATCAAGTCTTTCACCAAAGTAGCATGCTGTCAGGTTTCAGATTTTGACAAAGCTTCAAAACTCGACAATTTGACACATCAAATGGACTCCAAAAATTCTGAAATTTTATATGCACATACTAGACATGATTTTCTACAACTTTCATTTAGATTGTGAAGATCAATTCGGGCTAGAAAATATAGGAACATGCTCATCAAGTTCGGACATCTACACTGTCAGATTTTCGAAAACATTTTACAAAGCAGTTTATGTTCGGATCGTTTTGGGGTAGCAAACGTTGATGAAAATCGATGAAATTTTTACACAACATAGTTTAATGTGTTAGGATCAAAAGTCTAGTTTTGAGTTTTTCGGTTTGAACTCTTGAAGTAGGGGTTTTGATCCGATTACAAATCTGTTACAGTTTCATGTTCGACTTTTAGGGCAGGTCTGTTGGAGGCCATTTTCGGGTATCAAAACACAACGAAAAATTATGAAAATTTTACACAAACTAGATCTATGTCTTAGAAACATTTTTCATGTTTTGAGTTTTTCCGTTTGAGCAGTTTTAAGTGTTCGAAAAATTCGCACAAAATTGTTGCGCTGAGGGTTTTTCGTGTTGACAGATTTTAGAGTTATTAAATCCATATGTTTGGTTGCATTTTAAGTCACCCAAAACCAAGTAAGTATTAACTTACAGTGGGGATGATGTCTAGGTGGTCACGGGGTCGTCCGGAATCCACGGGATGTCACGAACGAACCTCCTCAAGTCGGTTTCTTCTTCCTTTGGCTCCGATTTGTGTTTGCATATGAAAATCTGTAAGTTAGAACGATGGCTATGGTATTAAAACGAATATAAGACCTGATTTACATCTTACCAATAATCTAAAGCCTGAAGTCCTTGATCTAAACACTTTCTCGGTCGGATTCGGTCGCCGGAAAGTCGTCGGAAGGTCGTCGGAAAGTGAGGAACTTGTGTTTTCGGTTTTGGGAGAGTTTAAGATGAAGAAAAGGGTTTGGAGACTGAAAAGTTGGATAGGGAGCAGCCAATTCTCGGCCTTATTGCCTTTCCCTCGGCTGGAATCAAGTTTCCAAAGTCGGGGTCGTAAATTTTGGCAAGAAATCGCCGAAATCGGGCAAGTTGGCAGCTGCTGCTGCACTGGCGCGCTGGTGGCGCGGTGTTAGGCCAAAGGGCGCGCGGCGGGCGCGCGGCCTGGTCTGGGCCGTGCGTTCGGACTGGGCCGTGCGATCCCGTCGGGCCTTTTCTCCTCTCTTTCGGACTTCTGTGCTCTTACGTTTTCGGGCTCGATTTTTCGGGTCATTCTCGGATTACAAATTCTTATCTTAAATTTATCTCGTCTCGAATTAATCCCGTATTCGAAATCTGGAGTTCGTCGCGTTTGGATTCGTCGGCTTCTAATTCGTCGTCCTTTGACTCCCATGCAACAATTTATCTAATTAAATTATTTCCGACTCCACGGTTTCCTGGAATTAAAATTCTTTTCTTTCTTGAATTTAATTCCAATTCTTTTGACTCGATTTCATGGAATGTCTTCGGGCTTCCTTTCCCTCCATTATTCCATTTTGAATTTTTGAATCTATCGGCGTCTCATTTCCGAGCAATAATTTATTGTGCTAAATTATTTTCTTCTTCTCGGAGATATTTCAACCTTGATTTGATTAAGAAATAAATTTTATTCCTTTGGACGCCGATAAAAATACCGGGTATTACAAAATTGAAATCAGATTTTTGAAATTAAATCCCCTTACAAACTTAATAAATTAAAATTAGGGGTGAGTGCTCTGCAGGGTGCCCCCTAACGATTCACTTCGTGCCTTAATGGACGATGGTGACCCCGCGCGAAATTGAGATATGATATCGCCAAAACGGCATGAGATATAGAGCCTACACTCTCGAGAATATCCACATGGGTTTCCCGAGGCTCCAGAGTGGTACTGGGTATGGCTGATACGGTTGCGGCCGCCGGGCTACCGGCTAAACTTGTTGAGATTGCGATGCAATCGTGAAATACTTGAAATACCAAATCTGGGATGTAAGGGGGAAATTAAAATTAAATTAAATTGAAATGTGTGTGGTTGTCTAATTAAATTATTTGAATGCTTTATTTAAATTATGGCTTTATTTTAAGTTGAATAGTTAATTAAATTAAATCGAATAATATGTTATTATCATGCTTTTATTTAATTATGAAATGAATGGCTTTTAAACCCTACGATCATGTCTGTGTTAACTTACTCAGCAAGTTGTGCTGACCAAACCATTTTTATTTTCTTTTCTTGCAGAGTATGTGGAATGAGCATGACCATATTCATGCATGGGGGAAATTACATTTTTGGAAAACTTATCGTTTTTAAATTCGTACATTAGACTATATTATGAACGGGCCTGTTTAACCCATGTTTTGGCCATGTCGGCCCTATTTACATTTTCCGCCGCAATACTATACCAAAACAATTATTTCCGCTGCGCTATGATATTATTATTTTCGAATTATATCGTATGGGCTGTTTGAATGCTTTAAATGTTTTAAATACTGCAATACCTAGCCTTGCATTCCTTTAGTAAGCTCGGAGAAACCGTGTCTTACTAGGGGGATGTGGCGGTGACATCCCGACCTGGGTGACCAAAAGCCGGGGTGTTACAAGTTGGTATCAGAGCCCGGCTATTTTTAAACTATTATTTTTTAAACCATTATTATTTTTAAACTATTATTAATGTTTTGACTATTACTTTAAATTTTAAAGTATTATTTCCATGTCGAAATTCTTACTTTAAAACCCATGAAAAAAAATATATATACATAATGCATTAAATTATTTTTGGGGGGGAATCATCATTTGCATTTGCATATTGCATCTCTTCTATGAACTTAGAATCTTGGCGAATTTGAACTTAGAATCTTGGCGAATTGAACTTAGAATCTTGGCAAAATTTGAACTTAGAATCTTGTTGAAGTTTAACCTAGAATCTTGGCGAATATTAACTTAGATCTCTTGCTTGCGCTAGATGGATAGTCAAGATATGATGCAGTTGATGATCAAAATGATGAACGTTCACCTTGACTCCCAACAAACCCTACAACAAATGAAAAATCGTATAGCTCACTTGGAGGCAAATCTGCACCAAATGGGAGACTTAAGGGAGGCTGACCTCCAGCACTTCCTGAACTTGAGAGCCGCTGATCAAGATCACATAAAAGACTTAGAAACTCAAGTGCAAAAACTCACCGAACGGAGCGATGCTGTGATAGAGAGAATCGAAGATCTAGGTGTAACACCCCGGATTTGATAACCCAGGCCGGGATGTCACCGCCACACCTCCCTAGCAGGACACGGATTCTCCGAGCTTGCTAAAGAGATGCAAGGCTATGGGTTTTGGAAATAGTTTTAAAAACAAGTCCGGATTGCTTAAAATAATAATAATAATACATCATCCACACATGTAATAATAAAAATAATAATAAATTTGCAGCGGAAATTTAAAGATAGGGCCGACATGGCCAAAGTCGGGTTAACAAGCCCGTATGCAAATGTAAAATAAATAACTAAACGTCCAAAGTGATCCCCCGATGCATGATCATGCTCCGTACTCTGTAATAGAAAAATGAACAACGGGTTTTATCAGTATATAAAATACTGAGTAAGTTAATCCCTAACATAACAATAAAGGGGTTTTAAAAATTATTTATTTAATATAAAAATTATACTTTTACTCAGGCTTAATTGAAATTTTAAAAATTCATAATTTAACTTGCAGTGGAAAAACATGATTAATTTATTCAAGACGAGGATGCATAATTAAAGGACTCAATTTAAAAGCGTAATTTAAAAGCATAATTTAAGAACGTAATTTTAGAAGCATAATTTAAAAACATGGTAAATAAAAATTTAAGCATAATTAAACATTCACGCAAGTCTTTTATATTTTATCCCGCAAACTAAAAAGAGGACACCACACAAGGGAGATCACTAACGAGGCAATCTCAATAGTCAAAAATCAGTTAGCCGGTGATCCGGCGGCCGCAGCCATATCAGTATTGACTGCCGTTTTGGCTAGCCATGTATCTCGATTGCCGTTCCAGCAAGCCGTGTGTATCGATTGCCATTTTGGCAAGCCGTGTATATCTACTGTCAATTTGACAGGCGTGTATATCAACTGTCGTTTGACAGGCTTTTCAAGCGGTTTCACTGCCACTCGGGCAGGCCGTGTATTTCTCACTGCCGAATTGGCAGGCCATTTGCACAACTGCCGTTTTGGCATAGTAAGGAGATCACTAACGAGGCAATCTCAGATAGTAGGGAGACCACTAACGAGGCAGTCTCAAAGATAGTTGTATGAAGATCGGCTCAGCCTAGTGAACGGGATTTTTCGAAAGTTCATGTTTTGTCGTAAAAAAAAAATTCAACGCCGCATTTCATAGTTCGAGTTTTTCTCAAGTTCGAAAAATCCAATTCGTCACAGGTTACGCCTTTTTAATTTAAAAATTCACCTTACAGTCAAAAATTCTGAAATTTACTCAGGAGCTTAAAAACATTTTTACGAACAACTTCCATGTTTTAAGTTTCTCGAAATTAGGTAAGGAAACAAGTCGAATTTCACAATCTTTTCAAAGCCCAAAATCTGTCAACTTCCCGGTAACAGCGCACTGTTTTTAAAACACATTTTTGACCAAGTAAACGATCTATAAAAATTATGAAATTTTACAGGAGCGTACACGACACAAAAATGAGCAAGTTTTATTAGAGGCAATATGTCCGAAAACATTCCGGATTAAATCAGATTCGTGCATTAATTTCGGATAGAAAATCTGTCGGATTTCTTACTAGAAGCGCAGGCTGTTCAGATCATCTTTTGAAGGTTCAAACATTAACGAAAACTCACGAAATTTTACAGGCACATTCTTAAGACCTTTATCTACACCTTTTATGTTTTCACCCAAGATTAGTTTTGACTACAAGGGATCGAAAAACGCACAACAAGTTCGACTACATAATCTGTCAACTTTTCCTTTAAATCACAGTCTGTTCCAAAAGGGTTTTTGAGTATGCAAACGTTAACGGAAATGCGTGAAATTTTTCGGACACAATATTTAGACAGTTAGATACAACTTTCATTTTTACATAAAAGTTTAGTTTTGAAGGAATCAATTAGAAAAACGTCAAAGAACTCGAACACCATAATTCTATCAGCTTTTCGGTTTTGACAAAAATCTCAGAATAAACCAGATGCGTTTTCGGGGACCAAAACTCGATGAAAATTAGTGAAGTTTTGGCACAACCTAGATTAAGATGTTAGGAACAAATCTCTAGTTCGGAGTTTTTCGTTTCGGATTCTTGAAATAGGAGTTTTTACCGGATTTCAGAAAATGCGCGGATTGGGGTTTCTAAGTCCGATTTTTACGTTTTGTTTTAAATCCATTGATTCGTTCGAATTTAGTCACCCAAAATTGATACGCAAGGAAGAAACTTACAGTAGTTAAGATCTAAAGTCTTAGATTTCGTCGGGATGAACTACGGAAGCCACGAACACGTCCAAACAACTCCTACTCCTTCTCTTCGGTCCCGATTTGTGAATAAGAGAGGAAAAACTTATGTGTCAGGCCTTAGGTCGACCAGGGGTCATGAAAACAAGATTGAGAATTCATCCTTACCACTACACGATGCTTGAGAAGTGCTCCAACTCGTCCGTACGTCGTCCTCCTTGCCGGAAAGCTCCTTGAGTGTTCAAAAGACCAAGGTTTTCGAATGCTTGAGGGGTGGAGAACTTTTGGAGAGGAAGATGGATGAATGGGGGGATTTGGGATCTGATATTTTGAGTCCTTGGGCATTAAGATCAGCCAAAATTTCGTTCATAATGGCCCTCCCTTAATGGTGATTGTGTTTCCAAAGGTGAGGGTCGAAAATAAGGTAAGAAAATAGCCCAAAACGTGAAGGTGTGCAGTTGCCTGTTTGGTGGCGCGGTCATAGGCCAAACCCCACGCGGAGAGCGCGCGGCCTGGTCTGGGCCGTGCGTCCGGACTGGGCCGTGCGATCCCGTCGAGCCTTTTCTCCTCTCTTTCGGGTTTCTATCCTCCTACATTTTCGGGCTCGATTTTTCGGGTTATTCTCGGATTATAAATTTTTATCTTAAATTTATCTCGTTTCGAATTAATCACGTATTCGAAATCTTGAGTCCGTCGCGTTTGGATTCGTCGGCTTCTAGTTCGTCGTCTTTTGACTTCCGTGTAATAATTTATTTATTTAAATCGTTTCCGACTTCGCGGGTTCTTGGAATTAAAATTCTTTTCTTTCTTGAATTTAATTTCAATCCTTTTCACTCGATTCCTGGAATGTCTTCGGGCTTCCTTTCCCTCTTTTATTCCATTTTGAATTTTTGAATTTATCGGCGTTTCATTGCCGAGCAATAATTTATTGTGATAAAATATTTACTTCTCGGAAATACATTTATTTTATTTGTTGAGCGCTATAAAAATCCCGGGTATTACACTAGGGACGGACCTGCTCCTCACTGACATAGTAGTACCATATAGCCCTGTGGAAGACCATTTGATGGGACCACGAAGCCCAACACCCCCAGTAGAGAGCCCATCCGGCCTTATCCGTGGACGCTACGGAACCCTTGGACTCTGGCCCCACATGGTCCGCCCGTCGCCAAACCCGGGCCCCGTGGAGAACCATCTGGAGGAGTCACCGGAACCAGTTCCGGAAGCCGTTGATCCACCATCCCCAGTGTTTCATGGACCCTTGGGCACCGGCCAGGTCTCTGATGAGGATGATCCTATGGAAGACCCCGCTACTCTGCCAGAGGACGCAGAGATCTTTTAGATACTTTGTCTTAGATAGTACATTTATTTTGCGCATCCTATTACTTGTATTGAATTACTTTTATAGGAATAAAATGCGAGTTGATTTTTTTTTTGAAATCCTTCAGCCAAAACTACCAAAAAAAAAAATCCGGACAGGAATTAAAGGAATTAAAGGAATTTAATTAAATAAAAAGAATTGATTAAGGATAAGTAAATTGTACACCGAAACCCGACACCAATGAACTCGAGAATTCGAGTCCAAACATAAATTATACGGGGTTCCTACTTTCGTAAACCCGAAGATACCCCGAAAATCATAAAACGGGAGCATAGAGGGATAGAAGTCCGAAAGGGAGGAGGAAAGGCATGATGGATCGCACGACCCGCCCGGACCGAAGTCCAGGCGAGTTCGGCGCGGTGGCTGCGCGGTTGAAGAAGGGAGGGCGCGCCACGGCCGCGCCGTCGGACAGATTCGCCCGTTGCGTGAATCTCTCGCCCGAATCCGGATTTTCCGACTTCGGTTGAACACCATTCGGCTCAAGACTCCTAGGGACCTTAGGCATCCCTAGGGCTTGTTTAACTTTAAATAAGACCTCCTAAAAGCTCCGAATACTTTTCCAAAATCCTACAACTCTCTATACGTCCGAAAATCCTAATTCCGGAGTCGTCGGAGACACGAGACCAAGGCGAGACTGATTTGGACGAAAATCAGAGTCTCCTAGACATCGTGGTAAGTTTCGATCCAATCCTTGTTCAATATACGATTTGAAAACGAATCCTAATCGTCTCTTGTTTCCTTCTACACCTCGAATTGGATCTAGAGCATAGAACCCGACGAACGGAGAGGAGAAACGGTGGACTGGAAGCCACGCCTTCGAAATAGACGATCCCGGACGTTCACAACTCTGTAAGTTAATACTTACATGATTTTGGGAGTAACAAAAACATTCAAACCTAAAAGTTTAAACAAATCTTTCGTAAATCTGTCAACGTATGTTTTCTACCGGCGCAACAGTTTTGTCGAATTTTTCCGAACCTTAAAAGTATTATTTCCATGTAGAAATTTTTATTTTAAAACCCATGGAAAAAAATATATATATACATAATGCATTAAATTATTTTTGGGGGGGAATCATCATTTGCATTTGCATATTGCATCTCTTCTATGAACTTAGAATCTTGGCGAATTTGAACTTAGAATCTTGGCGAATTGAACTTAGAATCTTGGCAAAATTTGAACTTAGAATCTTGGCGAAGTTTAACCTAGAATCTTGGCGAATATTAACTTAGATCTCTTGCTTGCGCTAGATGGCTAGTCAAGATATGATGCAGTTGATGATCAAAATGATGAACGTTCACCTTGACTCCCAACAAACCCTACAACAAATGAAAAATCGTATAGCTCACTTGGAGGCAAATCTGCACCAAATGGGAGACTTAAGGGAGGCTGACCTCCAGCACTTCCTGAACTTGAGAGCCGCTGATCAAGATCGCATAAAAGACTTAGAAACTCAAGTGCAAAAACTCACCGAACGGAGCGATGCTGTGATAGAGAGAATCGAGGATCTAGGGACGGACCTGCTTGACCTCACTGACATAGTAGTACCATATAGCCCTGTGGAAGACCATTTGATGGGACCACGAAGCCCAACACCCCCAGTAGAGAGCCCATCCGGCCTTATCCGTGGACGCTACGGAACCCTTGGACTCTGGCCCCACATGGTCCGCCCGTCGCCAAACCCGGGCCCCGTGGAGAACCATCTGGAGGAGTCACCGGAACCAGTTCCGGAAGCCGTTGATCCACCATCCCCAGTGTTTCATGGACCCTTGGGCACCGGCCAGGTCTCTGATGAGGATGATCCTATGGAAGACCCCGCTACTCTGCCAGAGGACGCAGAGATCCTTTAGATACTTTGTCTTAGATAGTACATTTATTTTGCGCATCCTATTACTTGTATTGAATTACTTTTAAAGGAATAAAATGCGAGTTGATTTTTTTTTGAAATCCTTCAGCCAAAACTACCAAAAAAAAAAAATCCGGACAGACCTGTCCGCAAAAAAAAAAAAAAAAGAAAAAAAAAAGAGAAGAACGAACCGGAACAGTTCCACCGCATTCTCTCTAAACGACAACAGTCAAATCAGACAACTGAGCAAGGATACAATGGGAACATAAACTACGAAACATAAACAGCAAGATCATCCTTGTACAGTCCATAAGAAAACAACTAAATAAAACACTACTACTGCCAGCCTAGATGGAAACGCGGAAAAGAAGGATCACTGGTCGGGAGGCGGGAACTGACGACGCATATACTCGTCCATCTGACGCATGTAGGCATACATGTCGGTCATGGTGGCCTGCTGCTCCAGCTGCCTCGTAGTGATCGAATCCATGCGAGCCTGGTATAGATCCATCCTGGCATCCAGAGCGTCGTAACGAGCCTGCCCGGCTGCAAACCCAGCGCCCATACGAGCAAACCCCGCATCCATACTAAGCTGCATACCCTGCATCATCTGAACTATCTGCGGCATCTTCGCACCCTGATAGGGAACCACGGGAGGCGGAGGTGGCTGCTCAGAAGGGACAACTAGAATCAAACCATCACCATTGGGCTCCGGGCGAAGGACAGTCGGAGGAGCCCCACGTCGAAGAGCACTGCGTCGAGCGACGTAGGTAGGGATACGGTAGTAGCCGCCAGTGGTTAGCTCGTAAGAATCTGCCTCTGGTGATGTACGGATCCCCTGAGCCGCACACATACCACAAATAAGATGGACGTGGGTAATCACCCTACTCCCTCGTCCTCGGCGCATACCCATCAGGTTGTCTGCGATACAAGCCCCAACATTCACCCTACCACCTCGGGCGAGAAAGCAGATGGTCTCATAGACGTGGTCTATAACAATATGGCTCCGGGTAATCGGCCGGACACGGCCTAACCATATCTGAGCAAGCTCGCGCCACGGAGAGTCCATCGTCGTCAACCGCAGCTCATGATCATGCTCGAGCTGAGGAGCCAACAAGGTGCATAAAACGTCCCACGCAGGCGGGGGTATACGACCCTCAGGCTGTGGCCGGAATACGCCGTCGTCAGGAAGGCCGAAGTAGACGTTGATCGCCCGAGCACTGAAATCTAGATGGCGACCCCGAACCCAGACTCGAGACAAGTCGCTGTTCTCCCCGAGACTGCCAATGTTGGCGATGACCTCCATAGCTAAATAACCAGAAGCAATGCCCTCGGGATGACGCGCAAGTTCAGTCCACTGAAGAAGACCCAAAACTGGACTAACCCTGTCGTCGTCCATATGGCGAGGATCCATGCCTCTCTCCGGGACATAAGACCTGTTCCGACGAAGCTCGTCGAAATAGAACTCCTGAGAGGCCATAGTAGCAAACCGATACCTGTCGTGTCGATGGGGACGCACCTCGTCGGGAAGACCCTTAAGCTTAGGGCCCCGCTGCTCCTCGTCCTCCTCTGACTCGCTCTCGTCGAAGTCAGGCATCGCCGGAGCGGCAGTGCTAGGGCCAGCCTCGTCACGCTGAGCAACCCGTCTCCTGGTCCTCGGGGGACACATGAGTGACGCCAAAACAACCCATAAAAAGAGCAGCATCCTGCAGATACCCAACCAATACCAAATATAAGGATAAATCCTACACAGCGATTACATCAAGTATAGGCTAGAAAACTCAAGAACATGAAGTGTAGGCTATAACACGAGCGATCTAAGAGGATAGCCGAGCAAAGAATAAGCCCCAACGAATCCCAAGAGTCTTTGGGACATTTAGTCGAACACGTTGTGTGCGCAATAAATTAAATTCAAAGTGTACTTGTGAACACATGGGAAACATCCCCAAATCGAAGCAATTGCTTGGGCAATAACTCATCATCATAATAGGGCACAGAACAACAACAACGAACTCATGCTCATACTCGCAACACGAATACAACTCAAGAACATTCCTACTCTTCTTAAAGCATGGAATCTAGTAAAAACTTCCTCAAACTAGGTATACATTGTTGCATAAATACTTCCTAATCAACACAAAAATAACACCAAGTATCGCATAAACTCGCTAATTGCACAAATTAAGTCTAAAAACAACGAATCCCCAATTCTTGTCCCTAAACCCTAATTTTGAAATTCACCCAAAGATTAAGGCTAAACAAGTCATAAAATCTGAAATTGACAAGTAGAAGTAGTAGACACATACCTTGCAATGGAGAATCGAAGCCGGGAATGGGAGAATTGGGGAATGAGAGAACGAATTTGAGAGCAAACTAGAAGAAGCCTCGGAAGTGGAAATGGGGCGGAATGGCTCGCGCTCCGCGCGAGCCCTTTTTTTCGAACTGCTATGGCCGCGCGGTCACCGCGCGCCGCCGCACGGGCACCGCGCGGGCCCACGAAAATGTTTTTTTTTATTTTTTTAAAATTTATTCTCCCTACCTTCTACTGGTTACGTGATCAACTGCTCGGAAAGTTGTCCAAATACGACTTTTGGTTGAAGGAGGTAGCATTTCTTGGACATATAGTATCCGCTGATGGAGTTTTAGTGGATCTGGCAAAAGTCTCTGCCGTAACTGAATGGGCAACTCCCAAGAGCCAAACCGAGATAAGGAGTTTCCTTGGCTTAGTCAGGTACTATAGACGGTTCGTGAAGGATTTTTCTAAAATCGCACGACCTTTGACCCAGCTACTTAAGAAGGGAGTAAAATACGTGTGGACAGAGGCTTGTGAGACAGCGTTTCAAGAGCTGAAGAAACGACTCACAACCACACCCGTATTAACACTACCATCGGAGAATGGTGACTTCGAAGTTTACAGTGATGCTTCGAAGGAAGGTTTAGGTTGTGTTTTGATGCAAGACTCGAGAGTCGTAGCGTATGCATCACGCCAACTAAAACCTCACGAGTAGAATTATCCGATACATGACCTGGAGTTGGCAGCGGTCGTTTTCGCTCTAAAGATATGGAGACATTATCTTTATGGGCGGAAGTGTCGAATGTTCACCGACCACAAGAGCTTGAAATATATATTCACTCAGAAGGAGTTGAATTTGAGATAGAGAAGGTGGTTGGAACTTATTAAAGACTACGATTTAGAGATAGCATACCACGAGGGGAAGGCGAATGTGGTAGCCGATGCCCTAAGTCGGAAAACCCAACACGTGACAAACTCGTTGGTAATTCCGCCGGCATTGTACATGGAGTTAGCAAGATTGGAGTTAGAACTTGTGCATCCTGGCACAGTGAGTGAAATGATCAACGCCATGGTCGTAGAAACTCCAATATTGACGAGATTAAGCTCGCCCAACCGGGCGATGCGAAACTCGAGAAGATAAGGGGGTATATTGCCGAAGGAAAGGCAATATGATTTGTTGTCCATGAGGATGAAAGCATTCGTTTCAAAGGGAGATGGTGTGTGCCCCTTAAATGTGTCGAGTTGAAGCAAAGGTTGATGGAGGAAGGGCACAACACGCCATATTCAGTGCATCCCGGAGGCGATAAACTTTATAAAGATCTGAAGAAGATCTATTGGTGGCCGGGAATGAAGAAGGAAGTGGCAGGCTTCGTGGCGAAATGTCTCACCTGCCAAAAGGTCAAGGCAGTGCGACACAAACCCTTAGGATTGATGCAACCACTAGAGATTCCAAGTTGGAAGTGGGATAGCATCTCAATGGACTTTGTCTCGGGATTACCCCGATCACCTAAAGGCATGAACAAGATTTGGGTGATTGTGGATAGGCTAACGAAGACAGCCATATTTATCCCGATGAAGGACACGTGGACTATGGACCAATTGGCCCGAGTCTACATTGATAATGTGGTACGACGACATGGAGTACCACATGACATCATTTCCGATAGAGACAGTAGATTTGTCTCTCACTTTTGGACGGAGTTACAAAAGGCTCTCGGTACTCAAATCAAAATGAGCACCGCATTCCACCCAATGACGGATGGTCAAACCGAGAGAACAATCCAAACACTAGAAGACATGCTGAGAGCATGCGTGTTGGAATTTAAGGGAAATTGGGAATCCCATTTACCCTTAATCGAATTCTCTTATAATAATAGCTATCATGCTAGCATTGGCATGGCACCTTTCGAGGCGTTGTATGGACGAAAGTGCCGAAGCCCGTTGAGCTGGGAAGAAAACGATAAGTCGGTGGTAGTGGGACCACAACTTATCGAAGACATGGCTCAACAAATCAAAGTGATTCAAGGGAAAATGAAAGCCGCTCAAGACCGTCAAAAGAGTTACGCGGACGTGAGACGACGAGACCAGAATTTCAAGTGGGAGATAGGGTCATGCTAAAGATATCACCCATGAAGGGGGTGATGCGCTTTGGCAAGCGAGGAAAGTTGAGTCCTCGATACATAGGACCTTACGAGATTCTAGAACGAGTCGGAAATTTAGCTTACCGACTGGCTTTACCGCCGCAATTAGATCGAGTTCATAATGTCTTCCATGTCTCACAACTAAAGAAGTATGTGCCGGACCCGACACATGTACTTCAACCGGAGATAATTGAGCTCGATGAAGATTTGACTTATGAAGAAGTCCCAGTGCGTATTCTCGACACTAAGGAACGAGTAACGAGGAACAAAACCATCAAAATGATCAAGGTTCTTTGGTCGAACTACGAAAGTGAAACGGCAACTTGGGAAGTAGAATCCGACATGAGAGAACGCTACCCGACATTGTTCCAAACCGATACCGACACAGTTATGAGGACATAACTGAAATCTTAAGGGGGAGACGATGTCATACCATCCATTTTTCGTGCATCTTTGTAAACTTTTGAACTACGTTATGGCTTGATCCCTTCACAGGGTACGTAGGCAGCTTAGAAGTCTTAATTCTAAGTTCAGTCCCAAAATAACAAAACAAACAAAAGACCTTAGCACAAGAAAGGCCGAAACACAACGTCGAGGACGAAGTTGATTCTTAAGGAGGGTAGACTGTAATACCCGAGAATTTTCCAACATAAAATAAAACAATAATTAAATAAATAAACAATAAATACCATAAATACCATAAATAAATAAATCCAGCAAATAAATAAATAAATAAAGATAAGGAAATGAGAAATGAGATTTTACTTAACTGCAATCTTAAGGGGGAGAGGATGTCATACCATCCATTTTTCGTGCATCTTTGTAAACTTTTGAACTACGTTATGGCTTGATCCCTTCACAGGGTACGTAGGCAGCTTAGAAGTCTTAATTCTAAGTTCAGTCACAAAATAACAAAACAAACAAAAGACCTTAGCACGAGAAAGGCCGAAACACAACTTCGAGGACGAAGTTGATTCTTAACGAGGGTAGACTGTAATACCCGAGAATTTTCCAACATAAAATAAAACAATAATTAAATAAATAAACAATAAATACAATAATACCATAAATAAATAAATACAGCAAATAAATAAATAAATAAATAAAGATAAGGAAACGAGAAATGATATTTTACTTAAAAAGGAATTAAAGGAATTTAATTAAATAAAAAGAATTGATTAAGGATAAGTAAATTGTACACCGAAACCTGACACCAATGAACTCGAGAATTCGAGTCCAAACATAAATTATACGGGGTTCCTACTTTCGTAAACCCGAAGATACCCCGAAAATCATAAAACGGGAGCATAGAGGGATAGAAGTCCGAAAGGGATGAGGAAATGCACGACGGATCGCACGACCCGCCCGGACCGAAGTCCAGGCGAGTTCGGCGCGGTGGCCGCGCAGTCGAAGAAGGGAGGGCGTGCCACGGCCGCGCCGTCGGACAGATTCGCCCGTTGCGTGAATCTCTCGCCCGAATCCGGATTTTCCGACTTCGGTTGAACACCATTCGGCTCAAGACTCCTAGGACAGACCTTAGGCGTCCCTAGGGCTTGTTTAACTATAAATAAGACCTCCTAAAAGCTCCGAATACTTTTCCAAAACCCTACAACTCTCTATACGTCCGAAAACCCTAATTCTAGAGTCGTCGGAGGCACGAGACCAAGGCGAGACTGATTTGGATGAAAATCAGAGTCTCCTAGACGCCGTGGTAAGTTTCGATCCAATCCTTGTTCAATATACGATTCGAAAATGAATCCTAATCGTCTCCTTTTTCCTTCTACACCTCGAATTGGATCTAGAGCGTAGAACCCGACGAACGGAGAGGAGAAACGGTGGACTGGAAGCCACGCCTTCGAAATAGACGATCCCGGACGTTCACAACTCTGTAAGTTAATACTTACATGATTTTGGGAGTAACTAAAACATTCAAACCTAAAAGTTTAAACAAATCTTTCGTAAATCTATCAACGTATGTTTTCTACCGGCGCAACAGTTTTATCGAATTTTTCCGAACCTCAAAACGACTTCAAACGGAAAAACATAAAACATGAAAAACGTTACTAAGGCTTAGGTCTATATACTGTAAAATTTTCAGAATTTTTAGAGACAAATTGATATGCGAAAACCAACCGAAACCGAACTGCTTGAAATTTGATCTTGAAATTCTTGACAGAACTTAGGTCCGACTTGATCATGTTTTTGACATTAGTTCTAGACCGATTTAGATCTTTGGCAGAACATAAAAGTTATAGATAAATGTCTTAAGATGGTCTCTGTAAAATTTCATCAAATTTGGAGTTGTTTTGCTATGGTAGATTTCAATATCTTTAAACTGTGACATACAAAATTCGGACAGATTTGTGTTTCTGTGAAAATTGGAGTTTTTGACCTATTCCGGTATCTCGGATTGAAAAAGTTAAAACACGAAAGTTGTTCATCTCGACGTTTCTGAGTCAGTAGTAAACTTTCGGAATTTTTGGAGTTTAATCTGATTTTAGACGAATTTTAGAGTAAACAGTGATTTACCAAAAGTCAAATCTTGAAATCTTGTGAAACATGAAATTAACCTTTAGGGTTGAAATGAGTTGAAATATAATTTTTAAATAAACTAAATTGAAATCAGATTTTTGAAATTAAATCCCCTTACAAACTTAATAAATTAAAATTAGGGGTGAGTGCTCTGCAGGGTGCCCCCTAACGATTCACTTCGTGCCTTAATGGACGATGGTGACCCCGCGCGAAATTGAGATATGATATCGCCAAAACGGCATGAGATATAGAGCCTACACTCTCGAGAATATCCACATGGGTTTCCCGAGGCTCCGGAGTGGTACTGGGTATGGCTGATACGGTTGCGGCCGCCGGGCTACCGGCTAAACTTGTTGAGATTGCGATGCAATCGTGAAATACTTGAAATACCAAATCTGGGATGTAAGGGGGAAATTAGAATTAAATTAAATTGAAATGTGTGTGGTTGTCTAATTAAATTATTTGAATGCTTTATTTAAATTATGGCTTTATTTTAAGTTGAATAGTTAATTAAATTAAATCGAATATTATGTTATTATCATGCTTTTATTTAATTATGAAATGAATGGCTTTTAAACCCTACGATCATGTCTGTGTTAACTTACTCAGCAAGTTGTGCTGACCAAAGCATTTTTATTTTCTTTTCTTACAGAGTATGTGGAATGAGCATGACCATATTCATGCATGGGGGAAATTACATTTTTGGAAAACTTATCGTTTTTAAAATCGTACATTAGACTATATTATGAACGGGCCTGTTTAACCCGTGTTTTGGCCATGTCGGCCCTATTTACATTTTCCGCTGCAATACTATACCAAAACAATTATTTCCGCTGCGCAATGATATTATTATTTTTGAATTATATCGTATGGGCTGTTTGAATGCTTTAAATGTTTTAAATACTGCAATACCTAGCCTTGCATTCCTTTAGTAAGCTCGGAGAAACCGTGTCTTACTAGGGGGATGTGGCGGTGACATCTCGACCTGGGTGACCAAAAACCGGGGTGTTACAGCTAACCCCTTTAGCTACCGAATTTTACCAAATTTTTTCAGTCGCTAAAACAAAAAATTCTTGTAGTGGAAGTAGATGTAGACGAAGTAATTATTTTTTAAAAAAGAAAATATCAGTGTGTCAAGAGTGTGGTAGTTGCCAATTTGACATGTTTATTGTTCTCTAAGAATTTCTTAAGTTTGCACACCCTAATTTTCATTTCTGGAATCGCCACTGTCTACATGCATATTTCTAATATATATACACATCACTTTAGAATGAATAGTACTGTTTCCTTCAACAGTAATTATTCCCCTGAGTTTCCGAGTTTGCCCTTCGCCACTTTTCTTTGCTATTGCTCGTACTTATCCATTTCCCTTTCTTTTCCTTTCTAGGTCGTGCCTCCGCAGGAATCCTCTCCAATCTCGTTGCCCTAATCAGTCTGCACCCTCCCTTCCCTCATCCGACTTCAGCATCCCTAAGCGCCCCTGCGGCCCCTCGTCCGTCCGTTGCGTGCGCCGGTCCTCGCAGCAGCAGCTCTCGTCCCTGCCCATCGTCTCCGCAGCTCGTTAGGGTAAGACTTTTTTTTAAAAAATTTTAGGGTTATTGGTTGGGGGTTCGGAATTGGGGATGAAATATTGCGATTCGTTCATCTTCTTGCACTGCAGTTTTGAGGGACGACGCCCGCCCCCGCGTGTTCCTTCCGCCGGTTCTAGCGCCCTGCACGTTAGGCTTCATTATAGGCTGTCGCGGCTGCCCCTGTCTGCGCGACCCACTCCTGTAATCCAAGTTTCTACCTTTTCTCATTTCTCTTGTTCTGTATTTTCTTCCAAGTTCTGATTTTTCCTCTTTATGGATTTAAACTCTGTTTTGATTTGAGGAAATAATGGTGATTGCATTTGTGTGCCTGTTTAATAGATGGTACTGTTCGCCGTTTTAATTCTGTGGTTGGTATCATCTTTTCCTCTGTATTTGAAACTTGTAAAGGAATGAGGTCTCTCTACTTTCAATTCCCCCTTCTCGGTCAAATATTTTATTCTATAACTGAAGCACCAAACCGTTGAGCATCATGATTTATCTGGCAATTCTCATTGATCATTAATTATGATTCTAGTGTGTTAAGAGTACTATAACTATAATTATGATTTTGGGGTATATAAACATTTTTCACTTTTAAGGAAATCTAATAGTATTATTTTTTACAATGCCATGGCAAATCTGATATTATCAATGTTGGCATGTTGCTGTGTTAACATCTACTTGTGGACTTGTCATTGTTCAATCACTTTGTTTTGGTGGTGACAGGCAAGTCTTTGGTATCTGTTAAATCATTGTTTAGGAATGTAGCTAATAAATTTCTGGAGTGGGATGAGATTCAAAATGATGGTTTATGTTCATGGTCGGGTGCCTTCTGGCAATATTACCTGTGGTTGCTTTGTATTTCGTCTTCTATTTTGTTTTTATCAATACTTATTATTTTATCATTTTTGAACGAATCTTTCTTCAATAGCTTTTCTTTGTTCACTTTGATGAATGTCTGGGTTACTTTGCACATCCCATTGGTTCGTATTTTTTTTCAACAAAAGACTTTAGAAATTGAACGCCTTCTGTGGCTCAGCTGCAGGTTTGTAGCCTCTATAATTCAAACTGATCAAATGGTTTTCCTACGGTTCAGATTGATCCAATTGTAGACAATGGGTTTATAGCTTTTGTGCTTTAAGCTAAGTAGCTGCTTAGAGGTGGTGACTGCCCAGGATAGCTATTGCCCGGGGTATTACGGCCGCTCTGTTCCCTACAAATTGACAGGTTCGTGTTCGTTTCTCTTGGTTCCGACATGTGACATTTTACCATTGGATTTTGAACTATGCATTGTAGGCGCAAAGCTCATTGGTATTGTGCTAATGATTTTCCCTATTTGTTCTTTTGTTTGCTTTTTGTATGCTTTAATGATTGATTCGCCAGGGGATTTATTTTCTTCATGCTTTTTATCTAACTGGATCTGTCGTCAGGTTTTTGGTGTTGGGTTGGATTTTGCCCTGCTTATCTGTTAATACTTCGAAATGAAGGCAAGATATCATCACTTCAGAATGAAATGATATCCAGATAGCACTACTCGAAAATTAATCCATACAAATTTGCATTTCATTCATGGAGTTGAAATAAATGCTTTCAAACATGGATTGAAATAAACGGCCAGACGAGAATACAAATTATACTTGTTTCAACTAAATGACTTTCTCCTGGACATTTGTGCTCCCATTCAAATCATGGCATCTATTATCATATGTTTTACCTTTTCCGGTAGAGAATCGTCTTGTAGGGTTGCTAGAGTTTTCTTTGTCATTTTATTGAATTTGTTATGGCTTTGACTTGCCAATTTTAGTTTCACTCCATTACACTCTTTTAGAGAAAATTTCTGTAGTAAGGGCAGTTGAACCAAGTATAATTTCTATTGAATTTTCTATATTTTATCCAAATGCTTACAAACATGGATTGAAATAAACGGCCAGTAGAGGATACAAATTAAGCACTAATCGAAAATTAAAATAGCAAGTTAATTTGTGAGCATGAAACATGTGTTACAATATTGACCTAAAACATTGTAGTTTAGCTATGCATCCTTCAGAAGATTAAGATTTCTGAAGTTATATGGGCCGGAATACATTTTTGATCTCTATAGCATGAATCAAACATATTTTCTGTGATTATGATTAGCAGAGAGGATTGGAGTGGATTTAATGTACGTATGTGTCACCTTTGTACTAGATTTAATTTTAGGTGTTAAATGGACATCAAGCAAGCGGTCTTTATTTTCGAATTTTTTTTGGCCTGATTCTGTTCTGTGTGACGTGCGTAATATGTTATTATTTTTTATTTTTGCTTTTTCTTATTGATTTCTTCCTAAATAACAAAATTTCCTCAGTATGTAATTTTTTTAAGAACCCTCATCATGACTTATCTGCGAAGTTTCTATCTTGTATTTACGACATTATTTCATGCAAGGTGGTTTTTGTTACTTCTAATTTCTTGTCCATCATTTGTCCTTGCTTATATTGTTAATTTATCACATTAATTTATTTGATAATGTGGCACAACCCCCGTTTTTTTTTT
Source organism: Hygrophila difformis (assembly GCA_030278955.1). Taxonomy (NCBI): domain Eukaryota; kingdom Viridiplantae; phylum Streptophyta; class Magnoliopsida; order Lamiales; family Acanthaceae; genus Hygrophila; species Hygrophila difformis. The sequence goes on along the minus strand of JAOANR010000008.1, from coordinate 37,515,392 downwards.
ATTTTTTAAATAATCTTTCAAAAAGCATCACTTCAGGAGCCCTTTTAGGATTATTGACGAAGGTGAGGTTGTTAACTTATGTAACTGGTATTTTTGTTTAATTCCCAACATTACAGGTTCAGTAGTATCATCCTTTCATCTTAAATGATGTATTGCGAGTGTTTCCAAAGCATATGTCACAAATGTTTCCACTGCATATTGACATAGTGACAGGATTATTTAACTTCGGTTACTAATATTGTATTGCATTTTTTTACACAAAATTGGATCAGTATGACAATTATCTAGCTTCTATGCTTCATCACATTACTGTATTTGGACCTTGAAGTGCATTCAATGTGCTTAATCCTCCCCATTGTTCTTTGTCGTTCTGCACTTTACACTTCTTGGCTAAGCAAAATTTCTTTATGATGTCTATAGTCTGTACAGGTAAATTACTTGAAGTAGAAAATTTGATATGCTTGATATATAGTTTAGACTTGTGAAATGATTAATAGAGCAAGAACCAGGAGATCCTTTTTTTGTGTAGGTATACAGGATATATTTCTGTTTCAATTTTACTTTGTTAATAAAAAATTCTATTTAATCCTTTAAAGGAATTGTTTCTAAAAGAAGGCCGAGGTAAAACTATGAAACAGAAAAGTTCTTTTGTTTTAAAGTATAAAAACTTTTGCTCAAATTAGCCAGGAACTGCAAGAAGTTAATTTCCTAAACAAAGATTAAATAAATAAATCAAAATAGGCCATAAGAAAACCAAATAAATATTGAAAAAGAAAAGGAAAAAAAAACTAAAGTGGGCCAGGCCAAATACCCATCTAAGAACTAACACATCTTTTTCTTTTTATTGCATTGCAATGCTGGTGAAATTCATTCCACCATCATTATTTCATATATTCTGAATGTAATAAAGCTCTTATTAATAATAAGTTTTCAAAAATCCAAATTATATGGCCTTGAAGGCGGTAATTGTCAAATTGTTCTTTTTTCTGATATTCCCAATTAGTATATTTTAAAAATAAAAATAAGGCAATTAATTCTAACAAAGAGAAATCCAATTGTAGACAATGGGTTCATTGAATTTAAGCTAGGCAACTTGTGTATCACTTTCAGTAATTGAATTTTTGTTTATATGAACTTATTCCATCTTTGGGGAGCCATCTCATTTCAATCTGTGTTAATGTCTGGGACACTTACCTTACTACAACTCCATTTGTCAGGTCCACATTTACTGTATTATAATTTCCAGGAAAATCAGAGATGAGCCTTAAAAGTATACGAAGGAGCCAGCAGGCTGAGGATGCAGCCCTTTCTGAACCTTCTGGTCGTCGGCCCCGCAGTGCTCGCCGCCTTGCTCAGGGTGGTTATGTAGAGCCAGGAACCCATCATAATGAACAACCTACTGTCCAACATCACCACACATCTAGGCGTGGGTGTCGCCGTGCTCAAGAAGAAGTGCGCTCAATCATCCATGCTCTGATTCTAAATTCAATGACTACCCATTCACTCCAAAATTCACCCACATATTCTGGAACATTTTTGCCATTTCGTGTCTTTTAAATTGTAATGGTCGCTCTTTAAATGTCTTTGGTAACAGGATGCACCACCGCTGCAACCCAATTCTGTTGATCGACGTGCTAGTGCTCGTGAGGCTCGAGCTGCATCACGTCAGCGTTTTCATGAACAAGGAATGCAAGAAAATGTAGAATCCACTGAGCGCCAGCAACGCATTCGAGCTCGTCGTTCTGGACAGCAAGGAACCCAGGTACGTAGAAAAATAATTTTAGATTCGCCTTGGGCACCTCCATCACATACCATTTGCAATGCATGTGGTGTTTTGTTTTTCAATGATGAGCCAAAGGGATTGTGCTGTGCATTTGGACATTCTCTTTGGACTCATTACTGTTAATGGTGTGCGATGTGAAAGTTTTAGAGCTGCATGTGTGGCCTTGGGTCTACTGGAAAGTGACACAGCAATCATTGATTGCTTAATTGAAGCTTCACAATTCCAACTTCCAAATTCATTCTCTCAACTCTTTGCAACACTCTTGATGTTTTGTAGTCCTTCTGAACCTCAAAATCTATGGAAACAGTTCTATGAATTTTGCACTACTACTATATCATCTAATACTAATGCTAATTATACTGACGCATATATCGAAGTACATGTTGCTATCAATGTTAATAGACATCTTTCTGCAACTGGAAATACTTTAGCAGACTTTGGTATTATAGTAAATAATGATCCAATATCAAATACACATGAGAATATTTTTGAACCAACTTCTTTTTCACATTCTTCGTTGTATGATACCCTACCATTACCAGATACATTGAATGCAGATCAATATGAAATTTTCCAAATTGTTGCAGATAAATTACAAAACCAATTGCCTTTTGTATGTTTCATTGATGGCCCAGATGGCACCGGGAAAACATATTTATATAATACAATTCTCGGTTATGCTCATAGATCTAATCTAATTTCAGCTGCTGTAGCCTCTTCTGGTGTTGCAGCTTCTTTACTACCAAACGGCCAAACAGCACATTCAAAATTTAAATTACCATTAGATATACTTGAACATAAATCATGTAGCATATCAAAACAATCAAATCTAGCAGCACATTTGAGAGAGATTGCATTGATTATTTGGGATGAAATTTCTATGTCACGAAAGGAGCTTATTGAGGCATTGGACAATACTTTAAGAGATATCACTGATATCGTAGAGCCATTCGGTGGAAAAGTTATTATATTTGGTGGTGATTTTAGACAGATCACCCCAGTCATACCAAATGCTACGAAAGAGATTTACATTGAGGGCAGTGTTGTCTCATCAAACTTGTTTCGAGCTGCAAAAAAATTTCATCTAAAAAAAATATGTGGGCGCAAAATGACCCTGCTTTTGCAACATTTCTGGATGGTATTGGAAACAATACATGCATAAACTTGGCTAATGGTGAAGTCCAGATTCCCAAGAATAATTTAATTCCATTTCTAGATGATAACATTTCTACATTAGTTGAAAAAATATATCCTTCACATATACTCCAATTCCCTTCTAAAGAGGCTTTTGTATCACGATCTATTCTTACAACTACAAACGAGGTTGTTGACCACATTAATGCTATTATTTTAAATCAAATTCCTGGTGAAGTAATGACATCTATTTCAAGGAATAAAACTAAAGATCCAACTCAACAAGCTCATTATGAAGATTTGCTTTGTACGATAACTCCTAATGGATTGCCGCCACATATCCTCACATTAAAAAAGGGTGTCCCGGTAATGTTGTTGCGAAATCTATATCCATCAAACGGCCTATCAAATGGAACCAGGCTTATCTGTAAGCATATGTCAAATAATCTACTTGAAGCTGAGATCATTACTGGCCCATGTTCTGGCACAACGTGTTTCATACCTAGAATACCCCTTATACCAAAAGAAACGAATAAAACATCTATTGAATTCACTCGAATTCAATTTCCAGTTAAATTGTGCTTCGCTATGACTATAAATAAATCACAGGGACAAACACTACAACATGTGGGTGTATTCATTAAAGAACCTGTTTTCATGCATGACCAATTATATGTAGCTTTGTCTCGTGCGCGGTCATTTGATACTTTATACATAACAATTCGTCCCCCTGATCAAATCATCGCAGAAGGAAATCTTTGTGTGGAATGGACCCGTAATATTGTTTACCAAGATCTTTTACAGGCAGCAGGTCTGCAAAACTAATAGTTCTTGATATCTATCTTATTGCAGGTAACCAGTTCGTCTGACATTATCACCTAATATTTATTGATATCTTTCCCTTCTCTTTTAGATGATTATAATGTTTGTCTTATACTTTACCTGCATTTCAGAATTTTTTGGGAAACTCTGCACCAAAAAAATCTTTCATATTCCAGAATTGGGCAACCTTTCTGGCAATGCTGCCAACTTCATATTCCAGAATTGTGGCAATGCTGGCAAGCTTTCCATGGTTGTAATGATGGCCATGCCTTATAATGGTCGATGGGATCCTCTCGTCTGCCATTGCTCAAGTATTTTCCTTGCATGCATGTTCTTGAATTCTAGGAATTCCTGGTTTACCTATCGGTTCAAAAGGTATAATGGTTTTTCTCTTTTGGGTGATTCGCATCTCCTCAGGTTCTTTCTATTTTTAAAATAGAAGAGGAAGAAAAGGAAAAACTGGTGAAGTTCTAACAAAAGTATGCTATTTTTTTAACTAAACCTTGATGTCATTCATTTCAATTTTTATTGCGTTGCTAATAACATATATGCATTAATAGAAAATAATGGCTGACCGTCAATTGTTTATTCCTGGCGCTTTTGTGAACTGTTGCAATGGGGACGATCATTTGAAGGTTTTGTTTGCTCATATGTTTCTCATGCTTCGATGTTCTTGAATTATGCGAATTATTGGTTTAATTGTTGCTTGAAAAGATTCAGTCGTTTTTGTCTTCAGCACAACATGGAACAGGTTCCTTGCACAGCATTAGAATTAGATCTAGGTTTTTCCTGATTTCCTCCAGTGGGGACATGTGTTATGCTCCTACTGTAAAGCCATTGTTCAGCTTTAGGACTGTGTTTTTGCTTCATACAATTTATCTTATTTTTTCCAGTACAATGTTCACATATTTTAATTCACCACACTTTTCTTCAGGTCAGCCAGTGAATGAGCTAATTGAAGAAGCCATTGTAGGGTGATGCAGAAGCTGCCAAAGTTGTAAGCGTTGGCCTGCTGCAGTACATTTTTTATGTCAGCGTACCATCATCCATTTTAATTTGTATTATGCTGCTAATGCCATATATAAATTTCTTCTTCCATGTTGTACACAGGAACTTCAGTTACAGAACTTGAAGAAATGGAAAATATTGCCAGACCTTATAATTGTCTGTTTCTAATGCTTCAGTCAATCATTGCAATGGTCACGAAGAAGAAAATAGTAAGGTTTACAAGTTAATTGACATGTTATTAAGATTGATTGAATATGGTTATATCTACATTATTGAAGGGTTAAATTTCCTGCTTTTTTCTCAGGGATAATGTTTCACATATATAATGGTATTCATCTTGTATTTGTGCCTATCTCAATGTCGTAACAATACTTGAAGTTATATAATTCAAATCCAACTTTTCCTCTGATCCAACTTCTCTGGGATTCTAACTTACATAATGATCGATAATCTTGATGCTAATTTACAGAAGGAATATCATTGCCTTGTTCTTGGAAATGGTTTTCTTTGTGTTTGTAACTAGAGAGCTATAGCACATTTTAGCCTTTGATCTTGATTCTTTTTATTGCAATAGGACAAATAATTCAGCGGGAACTACTCCAATCACAAAGTGTCATCATCATGATCCATCAACACCCAAGATGCATCAGCTTGCTGCACCCTACCTTTGTTCTTCTAGGCAGCAAGAAACTGTTCTTACCTACCCGTTTATATTATGATCAAATGCAGATATGGTTTCATGGGTAAGCAATAATAGCCTGAAGGGATCATCTTTGTATTGTAGACTCTTATTACTCATTGGCATCAAGCTACTCTACAGAAACAATAATTGCATATTCTGGTTTCAATGATTCGCCTATTTTGACAGATAATGCTTTAAGCCTGAATAGATTTATTTCAGTCCTCCAGCATTTCAAGAGCTGGCCGATAAAGGCAGAAGGGTCTGAGAGTCCAACATTGCAGGCAGGTACAATATACTATGCTATATTCTATTCACTGATGTTTAATAAATTTCCGTTATGGTGTATTCTATTCACTGATGCTAAATAAATTTTGATTATTGCCTGTGCAGGCGTGTAAATAATAACACTATCACTCTGAAAGCGTTATTTCAATTGAACGATGGCATCTCTCTACATTCTCCTCTCTACTTCGCACATGGTACATACATTCCCATTGTAAAAGTGATTGGGGAATGTGTAACCTTCTTACATTGAGGACAGTGAGCCCCCTTTTACCCCAGATACCAATTGTCCGTCTGTAATCTTTAACATCTCAGGTGTTGTGATTGATAATAATACACAAATTCTTCATGCACCTTAGGTGTTGTATTCCCCTTTAAGATGGTCAAAGTAGTTGAATATTTCCCATTTATCCAAATATAGTAATATAATTAAGCAATGTGTGAAACTTGTAGAATTGAGTGATGAAGACATCTTAATAATAATCATACTTCAACAATCCTGCAACTAACAATATACTATTGCTACAACTAACAATATACTATTGAGTGATGAAGACATCTTAATATAATTCGTCTGTCTTGCTACAACTAACAATATACTATTACTGCTGTAATGCCAATATACTATTGTGTATGCATTGTTATTCCATATAATTTGCTACGTACCTGATTGATTCATGGATTTATTAACAGATCATGGAGGAGACCTATTTCTCTTTTATATTACCACCAAACAAATGCATGTCAAATGGAATCGCGTTATCATCATTCATTGTTTTCAAATAGTTCATTCATGATCATCTTGCTTAAAATAATTCTCTTTTTCTAACACAATCTCTCTTCATCTACCAAACTCCATACTATTTATATGCAATAATGTATCACATTCCAAATCCCGCTTTAAATTCGCCTTCGCCCCGCGCGGCGTCGCGCGCGCTCCGCGAATTCTAGTATATATATATACACATATATAGGAGTATATAAATACCATAATCATAGAGTTAAACAAGCAACGAAATAAATAGAGAATGAAACAGGAACCTGTAATAAATCGGAAGAAATAAGAGCAGGAAATTAAAGAGGGGTGATGGAGCGATGTGATGAATGAATACAGATTTGAGGACTTTCAAGATAAGAATGAGAAGATTCTGGTGCGATCTTATGAATGTGTAGTAGACTTTGAGAAGACAGATCATTATGATGTGCACTAATAAGTAGACTTTGATAAAAATTCAATTTTTTAATGATGTGTAACAAACTTTCGACACCATATTTTATTTGGGATTAGGTAATAGTTAGTAGTGGTAGATTAGTTCCTTTCATTTCAAATAATTATAACACTTTTCTTTTTGGGTTGTTTTAAATTAATAGTAACGTTTCCTTTTTGGGTAAATTTTTTCCCATTCACACTATTTTTTCTATTTCTTTCTCTCTCATCTCCTAAAATCTCCATCACTTATTTCCTCATTTCATAAAATCCGTGCAACAACCAGTGGCGAAAATCAGAAATCTTAATAAGTACGGGCCGATTTCACTAAAAAAAAAATTATAAAAAATAAGCCAAAACCAAATGCAAACTATTTTAAAATATTATTTAAATAACATTATATAAAATAAAAATACAAACTTAAACTTCGAACTGAGGGAGAAGAACGTTCATGATCAACAGTTAGAAAAACTCACCCAAAACCAAATAAAAACCCATTTTTATATGCAAAATATTTTTTTTAAAAAAAAAAACTTACCGAGATGGAGATAGATAGGAGTTAGAAGTTCCTCCTATTCTTTCTTTTCTTTGTTGTTATAATAGAAAGGAAACCATGGGTTCTTTCAAGCTCCTAAACATCATAGAGATTCATTGATACAAACCAAATGAAAATGAAAATCAAACTAAAAATATTCAAATTCCAAATCAGAAGGGTCCAACATATTCTCACAACTACAAGGCAAGCAGCTTAACTTTGTAGTTCTTATAAGATGGCAACCAAGAAAGAAAGATTGTTGTTTCTATGAATAGTTTATTTCACTCCATTTAAGTCATTCTCCGGGCTATTACAGGTCATCACTGTTTCGATAAGGAAATATGGTGGCCAACTCTCTGGCGAAACATGGTGCTTTCTTGGAGGATTTTTATACCACGTGGGCTTTCCCTCCGGATTTCTTACATTAGGGGGAGTTGACAACATATTCATCCAATCCAGCGTGTGGTTCCCCAAAACACAGTCAATAATTTCTCTTTTTTCGGCTTCTTTAGAATTGTTATTTATTTTTTTCCTCTTTCGTCCTTTTTTATTATTATCTGGCTTCGGCTCGACTTCGCCAATATATATATATATATATATTTATGTATATATATAAACTCATATTAACAAATAAATTAGGCCAATTATTTTTTTATACCCCAACTTTTCCAAAGTATCCATTTTATATACCTAAACTTATTTTTTTTGGAAAAAAATACACCTCAATTATTAAAACCTAGAAAAACTTATATTTTCTGTTAAGTTGCTGTTATTTCAATTATTCTGTTAAATATACTTAGCTTGGGTAAATTGGTCCGTTCATATTTTTATAAATTTAACCCTTCCTCTCCAATCAACTCCCACTGTTGTGTTTTCGCTATCCCGTACCTGTTAACCCAACAAAATATATATTAAAGCCCATCCAAGTTTACCTGGCCCAGTCCGTGGAAATATATCCGGAAGAGAGGACGCGTCTTCAGGTCAGTAAAGATATATCTGGAAGGGGGATACATCTTCAAAGTCTCAGTCCATGAAAATATATCCGGAAAAGATGACGCACTTTCAAAGGCCCAATCTATTTTTCAAGGCTCGATCCAATTCAAGATTTATCCGGACAATGACCAAGGGAAGGTGGGCGACAGGGGAGTGATGCAACCCTCCCAAGCTGTCGATCCTCGAGCCGCCATCCTCTCGCGTGCGCCGTATGTGTCACAGAAGTCAAGGGAAGCGGCCGCATGCAGAGCGAAATTCAAGGAAGATGGTGGCTAATTAATGGAGGGCGCCATAGGGAAGAATGAGTGCAGGTGTCGCCTCACTCTATATAAAGGGATGATGAGGCATGGAAGAGGGATCATCAACAGACATCCCAAGAGGATTTTCATATTTTCTGCATTCTATTCTGCAAGTTTTAATTCCTTTACAGCTTTCTTATTTTCGTGTAATTCCTTTCTGCAATTCTTGTAATCTTTTCGATACTCATCAATCAAAAAAAGAGGTTTCTCCCTCAAAGAAATTCTTGGTTAACAAATTGGCACGCCCAGTGGGATACGAAGTGGAAACCATATCCGCTTGGAAGTGTATGCTACTTAGATCTGGACGAGTAGTAAGGGACTTAACACAAAGATTTGGAGAAATGTCGCTACATGAAGAAACTCCAGTAAGAACACCGTCTGAGAACGTCGATAATACGACAACTACCTCCCAACCACCGCAGGGGATGATGCAAGTCCCAACCTTTTCGGAACAAATACGGCTATCGATGACTGAATCGATGGCCGAATTCATGCCTTTACTAACGAGGCACCTTATGGATGTATTGCGGTCTGCCATGGCCGATCAAACTGACAGGATATGTGGATCCCTGCGTACTTCACAAGAGGGATATATCCCTGCAAATGGCATGAATATGTCACCAAGCGTTACAGGACCGTATGGCGGTCAACAAAAGACTTGGGGGACAACTTTTGGCCAGCCATCACTCTCTGAGTTTGGAGCATCACCTCCCATGATGTATGCTCCATCAGGATACCTGGTGGCGTCTAGTGTTGTACCGGCACAACCATTTGGAGTGGCGGCTCCCATCCCACCGGCCGCCATTCCCACTCTAGGTGCTGGAGGAGGACACATGCAACCTCAGGTCGCCAACATGCCTTTGGTTGCCAACATGCCTCAGGCCACCATGCAACATCAGGCGTCCAGCCCACACCTGGCCGCCATGCAGCATCAGGCCTCCAGCCCACACCTGGCCGCCGTGCAGCATCAGGCCTCCAGTCCACACCTGGCCGCCGTGCAGCATCAGGCCTCCAGTCCACACCTCGCCGCCGCGCAGCATCAGGCCTCCAGTCCACACCTGGCCGCCGTGCAGCATCCGGTCTCCAGTCCACACCTGGCCGCCGTGCAGCATCAGGCCTCCAGTCCACACCTGGCCGCCGCGCAGCATCAGGCCTCCAGTCCACATCCGGCCGCCATACCGCATCAAGCCGCCGGTTCACACCCGACCATGCAACATCAGGCCATGGGTACACACCTGGCCGCCAGTCCACACCCGGCCGCCATGCAGCATCAGTCCACCAGTTCACATCCGGCCGCCATGCAGCATCACGCCGCTAGTCCATACCCGGCCGCCATGCAGCATCAGGCCACCAACCATTTCCCGGCCGCCATGCCTCCTATACAGATGCCCGTGGTGTCACCCGAGTTGTTGGCAGATATGATGCAACAGCACTTCGGGATTCAATTAAGGCCGATGGAACGGCCCACATACAGGAAACCATACCCAGAATGGGTAGACACTATGCAGCCTTATCCTAGAGGCTTCAAAATGCCCGAGATCACCACATTTTCGGGAGACGACGGCAAGTCCACAGTAGAACATGTGGGCAGGTTCACTGCTCAATGTGGCGAAGCAGCGGCCAACGATTGGCTGAAGCTAAGACTGTTCAGCTCATCTCTGACTAGACCCGCATTTGCTTGGTTTGCTTCCTTGCGGCCTAATTCAATTCAGAATTGGGCTGATCTCGAGCGGGCGTTTCATGACAGGTTTTACACTCCCCTATCACAGGTTAGTCTTGCAGATCTCACTAACGCTAAACAATTTGCCGATGAAACGGCAAGTGCTTTTATTAACAGATTGCAACGCCTTAAAGGCCGATGTACTATGGCAATTCCGGATAAAGAAAATAGCCAATATAACAGTGACTAACATGTTACCGAAATTAAAAGAACATTTAATTGTGCAGGATGCAACTGACCTGGCCCAGCTGGCCGAGAGAGCGGCCCGCGTGGAAAAATTCCTGAGGGAGCAGGAAGAGAGGCGTCCTATGCGTCGAGTCCATTTCGAAGAAATGAAACTCAGTGATGATGAGGACGAACCTGTAGAGGTGGCTGTTGCAGAACTAGTTCAGACAGCCAAACCACATACATGTGCAGCTCTAAAGCCGCCAAAACAAAGAGAGGCTAAATATAAGCCTGAGGAAGACCTCTTTGACATGGGCAAGGCGGATCAAGTGTTAGATGCCCTACTCAAAGATGGTGTGATTAAGCTGCCTGAGGGGCAGAAATTACCTACGGCTGAAGATATTCGAGGCCGATCTTTTTGTAAGTGGCATAATTCGTTTACTCACAGCATTACAAAATGCAGGAGTTTTAGGACTGCCATACAGAACAAAATAAAAGAAGGACGTTTGAAAATTGCAGGTATGAAGGTGGATTTAGACCCGTTCCCTCAACTTCCAATTGGCGCTTCTAGACTCTTACCAAACCCAGAAGACAGCGGCTCCAATAGTCGGACTGATAAAGGAAAAGAACATATTGAGTTCGACGAGAATGATGTAGATTTGTTATCGGATGAATCTGGTCATGAAAGAAGAAAAGAGTTGTATAGTAAACAACCAAGATTTAAGAGCATGTCGAAGGAAGACTTCAAGAAAGTCCTAGAATCAGAAAAACAAGAACATAAAAAGAAGCAGAATCCTCCTCTGAGGGTTGAGATCCTTAAGCATGCTGTGGAGGTCCATGAGAATGGGAAACACCAACCTATTATCCATGATTATAGGCATGGTGTACAGGTGGTTCCAACTTTGATGAGGCGTCCCGAATATCCTGTTGAGGCTGAAAGGTGGATGAGGAATCGGGCTCAGAGCAGATTTGCCCAAAAGAAGCCGCCATCCATGACTAGAAGTCAATTTAGACGGGCTCAAAGACGGTATGCCGAGGAGATGCGGCAATGGGAAGCTCAGATACATAAGTTGGAGTCTTCTAAACCTCAGAAGCCAATACAGCCGACTTATTTCAAGGGAGAAACCTCCGAACAGCGAAAACTCCTTCACCAGAATGTACGTGGTACGGTGGCATGGGTTCCGGTTAGGGAACCTAACTCGCCCATAATACCTCGTCAGGGAAAGATGCACAAGGACTCAAGAAGACCACCTCAACCACCACCACCTTCTACCAGAAGGCCAATGCGGGAAAGGCCGCAGCTGCCATCAACTTCTACCAGAAGGCCAATGTGGGAGGGACTACAACCGCCATCACCTTCTACCAGGAGACCAGTGAAGGAGAGGTTGCAGCCTCCAGCACCTTCTACTACCAGAAGGCCAGTACGAGAGAGATTGCAGTGGGTAGAACGAAAGCCTCGGATACCTTCACCAAGGCCTAGGGTAAACAAAGATGATCCTCTTCAGACTAAACCATCAGTTTCTAAAGACAAAGGTAAAGCTATAGCTACCGAGTCTGGTGATCAAGAAAGTAAGGTTAAGTCTGTGGGACAAAAATTCATTGAGAAATTAGACAGCATGGATCTGACTCCTTCAAATATGGTCATGGCTAGTGTGCTTATGAAGTACATGACATATTTAGCGGCCCAGGAGGCCGATGAACTCGGGAGTGAACCACATACTTTCAAAGGATTCAGAGCTTACTGCAAGGCGTTGGAATCCCAAAAGAAGCCAGAAGTCCCATCCGAAACAAGATTAACCAATGAAGCGCAATAAGTGACTTTTGGGGCCACTACGTCTACAGAAGCAGGAGTGGCTGTGGAAGTCAATCTCAATGAACCTAAGGTGGGGATTGGTGCCTTAGGTATCATGACGGAGGAAGATGGCATGCTGGATGATATGAGTCTTGACATTGATGAGGGGTATGAAGATGGTGTATGGGACGATGCTGACCTCAACATTAATGAAGAGTACGATGGTGATTTAGAGGGCATGGATCTTGAGGATGATTTTGATAGTACGGAATTCTGGAAAAAATTGGATAAAGAGCTTGGGGATGCAGATCATAAGAAAGAGCAGGAAGAAGAGTCGGCGGATCCCTCCGTACCCATGCAGGTCATTGGGTTAGCACCTGATGAAGATATAAGCGATGCCGAATCTGAGATTTGGGATGATGAAGAGCCATCATTTGCTAGGCTCATAGAAAAAATGGACGAAATGATAGCAGAATTGTCTCATCCAGCCCGGGATGTACCTCCTACACAAGAACTCGACGGCCAGCATGATGCTTCAAATTTAGCTTCGACACAATTTTCCAAACCCGAGGTGGCCCAGACAAGGCAACTGAAACCCTTGTATGTCAAGGCTCACATTGATGGACGTCCTGTACGCAGGGTATTCGTTGACAACGGGGCAGCGGCAAATGTAATGCCTATGTCGACTCTGAAGAAGATTGGGAAGAGTGAGAAAGATCTGATCCCCACCAGGGTCAGAATGTGCAGTTTCGTAGGAGAAGCAACCCAACCTGCCGGATTCATAACGGCAAATGTCACTATCGGTTCCAAGACCATCAAAGTGGCCTTCTTTGTGGTGAAATCAAAGACTTGTTACTCGGCGTTATTAGAACGTGACTGGATCCGCATGGCACAATGTGTTCCCTCTACTTTACACCAACAGTTACTCATTTGGGATGGTGACCAGACAGAATTGGTAGAGGCGGATCCTCAACCCTTTGCAGGACAGGACGCCAATGATGAGGCGATCTTCTACTTAGAAGACATCCAACCTGCATCAGCTTTAATTGGTATGGACATGGATCTGGAATCCATTGACTTCACAACAAGCGGCTTCAAGTTACGTCCTGCAGATAGTCGACATGAAGCATCATGCTCTGCATGACGAGCAGCTACGACATTTATAAAGACTTGTTGCAGCGGCTCGCCAACACTGAAATAATGATGGGTGCCGAAATTAAGTCCAAAAACCCAACTGACATTCGGCCATCTCCTATAAAGCGGACGTTGCCTAGTCCGGAAGCCAATGAACCACTTGTAAACATCAACCTCGGGACAGAGGCAGAGCCAAAGTTGACTAAGATCAGTGCGTCATTATCGGATGAAAAGCGGCACCAACTGGTGGAGCTGATTCATAAATATAAGGATTGCTTTGCATGGCAGTACACAGACATGCCAGGACTATCAAGAGATCTGGTGGAACATAAGTTGCCAACTCACCCAGAATTCAGACCTCATAAGCAGCCGCCAAGACGGTTCGACCCAGACACCATCCCAAAAATAAAGGCCGAAATCGAGAAACTTCTTAGAGCAGGTTACATTAGAACTTGTCGTTATGTGGAATGGCTTGCAAATATTGTACCTGTTATAAAAAAGAACGGTCAATTAAGAGTTTGTATAGACTTTAGGAATTTAAACTTGGCAACACCCAAGGATGAATATGTGATGCCTATGGCCGATATGCTCGTTGATGCAGCCGCTGGCCACAAGTTTTTATCTTTAATAGATGGTTATTCTGGATACAATCAAATCTTCATTTCTGAAAATGTACATAAAACAGCCTTTCGTTGCCCAGGGCCAGTGGCATCTTTGAATGGGTAGTCATGCCTTTCGGATTGAAAAATGCTGGGGCAACATACCAAAGGGCCATGAATATGATTTTTCATGATTTAATTGGCCATACACTTGAAGTTTACATCGATGACATAGTTGTGAAATCATGCGAATTTGATCAACACTTGGATCACCTTGAAGGTGCCTCATCCGAATGAGGCAACATGGGTTGAAAATTAATCCAGCTAGGTGTGCCTTCGGAGTGGCGGCAGGGAACTTCTTAGGTTTCCTGGTGCATGAGAGGGGCATTGAGGTGGACTAAAATAAAGCTAAGGCCATATTGGAAGCCCGTGCACCATCCAATCTCAAAGAGCTGCAATCACTAATTGGTAAAATCAATTTTTTAAGGAGGTTCATTGCCAATGCAGCAGGAAAGATGAAAGCGTTCACTACCTTACTTAAAGGAAGAAAGAACGAGAAATTCATGTGGACGTCGGAGCATCAGGCAGCCTTTGAAGAAATAAAAAGAGTGTTGGTCAACCCTCCAGTATTGGTACCGCCAAGGCTTGGAGTACCTTTGAAACCGTATCCGCCACCGACGAATCTAGCGGTTGCCTGCTTGCACAGGATGATGAAGACGGCAAGGAGAGGGTTATCTATTACCTTAGCAAGACTCTGCAAGGGCCAGAAGTGAGATATACCGCATTAGAAAAATTATGCTACGCCCTAGTATACTCCTGCAACAAGTTGGAACACTACATGCTGCCAAGAACAATTCACGTAGTAGCTCCCTTTGACTTGGTAAGGACACTCTTGCACAAGCCGGCATTGAAAGGCCGACAAGCTAAGTGGGCTATGAAGATTAGTCCCTTTACCCTGGTACATATTCCCCAAAAGGCAGTCAAGGGACAAGCCTTGGCTGATTTTTTAGCTCAACATCCTTCGTTGATATTGCCAGAGGATCCCAAAGAAGCGTCCTTTATAGGGTTCGAACCTTGGGAGCTAACTTTTGATGGATCTTGTGCAAGCAGCGGTTCAGGAGCCGGTATTACGATTACTAGCCCTCGTGGAGAACATTGGAAGCTTGCTAGAGAGTTAGAGCCTGACACCACCAACAATCAGGCGGAGTACGAAGCTCTAATATTTGGCCTCGAGACAGCATTGCTAAAGGGTGCGAAATCCATTACAATTTTTGGGGATTTCCAAGTCATCCTGAAACAGTTAACAGAAGAATATGAATGCAAGAGTCCTAGATTGATTAAGTGTTATGAAATGGCACTAGAGCTACTGGGCAAGTTTTCGGACGCCACCATCACACATGTGCCTAGGAGCCAAAATCAAGAGGCTAACGAGGCCGCTCAACTTGCTTCGGGTTGGCAGACTGGTCGCCCTAGGGGGGCACCATGCATTGCCACCGTCACAAGTGAGCCTGTGGACCAACAAGAAATCCAACCTCTAAGTCCGAATGATGATTGGAGGACCGAGATCAAACGATATCTTGAAGACCCATCATCTGGAGGAGATAGTTCTCTAAAGGTTAATGCTTTACGATACACACTAGTTGATGGCGAATTATTCCGAAGGGCGGTCGATGGATTACTACTCAAGTGCATAGGACCCGAAGACACAAAGTTGGTGATGGGAGAAGTCCATGAGGGAATTTGCGGCTCTCATCAGGCAGGGCCTAGCATGAGATGGAGTATCCACCGCCATGGATATTTTTGGCCGACTATCATGGAGGACTGCATCATCTACGCTCGAGGGTGCGAGGCTTGCCAAAAACATGGGCCGATTCAAAGAGTACCAGCGGAAGAGTTACACACAGTCATCAAGCCTTGGCCATTTCGTGGCTGGGGAATGGACATCATCGGGAAAATTCATCCACCATCATCTAAGAATCACGCATTCATATTAGTGGCTACTGACTACTTCACCAAATGGGTAGAAGCGTGGCCAATGAGGAAGATTGACCAAAACGATGTAATTAAGTTCGTTACTGAGCTCATACATCGATTCGGAATCCCCCAAACAATCACCGCTGACCAAGGTAATGTGTTCACTGGTGAGAAGTTTTTAGCTTTTGCTAAACAGTTCGGGATTCGCATATATCATTCCACTCCATATTACCCCCAAGCAAACGGTCAAGCATAGGCCTCCAATAAGATCTTGATAGGTATGATCAAGAAGGCAATAGGTCAGAAACCAAGGAAATGGCATGAGGCTTTGTCAGAGGTCCTATGGGCTTACAGAAACTCTAAATCTTGCAGCCACTGGCTTCACACCATACTACCTGACATATGGTCATGACGCTGTTCTGCCCATAGAGATCACAGTCCCTTCTCTAAGAGTGGCCCAGCAGCATCACTTAGACTTAACTAAGTATGAAGAGGCCATGTTGCAAGAGTTGGAGACAGCAGATGGCGACAAGCTTACGGCTCTGGAAAGCATCCGCCACCAAAAGAGGAGGATGGCGAGATATTATGACAAGAGGGTCCGAGCTAAAACCTTTAGCGAAGGGGACCTAGTATAGAAAGTGATATTACCCTCGGGGGTGCGCGATAGTGAAACGGGCAAATGGTCTCCAAATTGGGAAGGACCATTCATTATCACACAGAGACTGCTTAATGGTGCATATAAGCTGATGGACATCGATGGCCAAGAACACAAACAAAGTATAAATGCAAAATATCTCAAAGTGTTCTATCCATCAGTCTGGGAATCTGAGTAAATAACATAAGTACATCAAACGTGGCCAACCACAAGCTCGGCCAGAAAATAGCAATAGTATCCAAAAAACAAGAGTTATCCATCACAAGGCCGATGGGCTGACCCAAAAGTGTACTGAAAAGTAAAGCAGTGCTAGAAACTAAGGGGGAGGCTGCGTCCCATCACCCAATATGCGCCGACGCATGAGGGCCCACCGATCACGAGTACGACCGAAAATATCCGTCAAGCGGTGAAGTGCAGCAGCCGAAGCATGAGCACGAACGGATAACCGAAGCCGACGAGCCCGAACTCCCGATAACTCAGCCGATAAATCACGCTCATCTGCGACTAAACGACCATAGGTAGTCTCCAACTCGGCAGCTCGGGAGGAAATGTCAGCTAAGGCAGGCTCCAAGGTAGCAAGCTCCTCATTTGCCCCCTGGGTGGTGCGCCTCCTCTCCAGAATGATACGCTCTCCCTCCTCAATATCACGCTCTGCCCGCGTAACAACATCCTTAAGATGGGATCTGCGATCCTCTCTAACTCCACGGTCAGCAAACAACTGCTCGCGCTGAGGGTGGATGACCTCTATCTGAGAACAAACATCACGGTAGCGTGCCTCGAGATCATCAAGCAGTGTCAGATCATGAGCAGACTGATCCGCAGAGCTACTAAAAGCAGGATAGGCGATAGACAAATCAGAGAGCTCTGAAAAGCCAAGGAAGTCAACATCCTCAGTGAATGCGGGAACTGCGGTAACATCATCCAGTAGGCGATCCAGACTAGAAACCACCTCGGTAGAAAGTAGATCGGTGCGGATGGACAAAAGGCGGTCAAATGCCTCACATGACGAAATAACGGCTCTATCAATAGGGACAGATGCCCGAGGGCCTAAAGAGGTCACTGGAACTGAGAACGGAGCCGTGGGTACCTGAGTACAGCTTTACATGAGTATATGCCAAAGCAATCTTACAGTCGCGAAAGACGAAATGAAGCATACCTGAGGAGGCGGCGTGACCAAATCAGCCGAAGTAGTCAAAGCATCAATCATAGAGTGATCTGTCTGATCCATGGAAATCTAAAGCAAAAAAGTTCTTAGAACATGCCCTCGGGAAGAGAAAATGAAAGAATGAGGGTGCAATCTAAGAATACCTGAGGGGTCACCGAGGGACCAGTCTGACTAGTCGAAGGAACACCACCCGCGGTCGGTAAAGTGGAATGGTCATCCATATGATCCGCAGGGATCTGAAAGACAACTACCCTTAGAACACTTTACTTAAACAAAGTAACAGGAGAAGAAAGAAGCCACAACCAAGAAATACCTGTGGGACCAACTCATGGCCAGCTGAGCCAATCGCGGACCGAGAGGAGCGTGGATCAACCTGAGTAGTCAAGCACGATGTCATTACAATACTAAGAGAGATACAAATAAAGAGTCTAACAGTGGCAAAACATACCTGGTCGGCAGTGGTAGCATGCAAGGAATCTGCAGCGCCGGTCGTCGCGGCGTCTATCGTCTGGTGCCTGGGATCATCACCATGGATGATGATATAATCAGCACGAGCTGACAACACTTCCATAGACTCGGAAGGATCGCCGGAACTACCAAGAGGGGGCAATCTACCAAGAGAGTACGAATATCGAGAGTCGGCGGCCAAAGAAATATCTGTAATAGGATCAAATGCCTGACCATGATCGGCGTCATCCTCGTCATCCACAATATCCGCACGACTATCATCATGATGAGAATCCATAGGCTCGTCCTCTACTTGATCATCATCAGCACTGTTGCCAGCATCACCCACGGAACCCTGCTCATCATCCTCATCAGGGCAAGACTCGTCATCACCGGAGCCCGACCCTTCCTCGTCAGAATTGGACCCTTCCTCATCGTCGACTGGAATATCCTCATCACTTGATTCATCGTCAACTGCAGACAAGGAAATAACATTAAAAGATTGAGGCAATGTATAACGAATCATATTGATTGTTAGGGATTCGACATACCTCTTCGGCGCTTACGAGACGAAGAAATGGCAACAGACTTAGCTTTTCAGGTAACGCCGCGAGATATGGAAGTGCGAGTCGACATGGCACCACGAGTACGGGAACGCTGCGGACCACCGAAACGAGACGTAATCACATCATGTGACGGCAAAATTGAGGTGATATATGGCGTCCACCACGCCATAAAACCGGCAGCAAGTGACCCCGTCGGAGTAAAAGGCAAGTAGCTGGAATACGTCAAACGTGATGAAAAAGCCACCACAGCCCTAATACCCGCCTCTGTCAGGCTATCACGTCGAGCGAGACGAACCGGCCACCTCACTCTGTGAGGAAGTCCAAGATGGCAGCCGAACTGGCGAGCAAGCAACTGAGGACAATACGGCTCAGCGGTGAATCGATTGGAAGGATCATTCCTTTGCAATCCACTCAAAAGCATGTGGGGCTTCATGCTGATATTCCAAGTAGCCTCCCCATGAATACGGTCTGGATTATCCGGCTTGCATATAAGAACAGAAAGCAACCATCCAATGGGCGCATACACATACAGGTCGTGATAAGTCGGCCGATGATGATAGAACCAGCGGATAATCTCCAGACTATCCCGTCTCAAAAGGCCCCTCTGACTAATCCTCACAGACTCAGCGGCCAACCACCTGCCTAACGGAAAACCCTCCGAAACATCCTGCGGACCAGGACGAAAGACACCGGAAAACAGCTGAGGAAAATACAACTGAATCCATAGCTGTAGAAACCAGAAAGGTCCGGAAGCCTTAGTAGTAGGATCTCGCCCCTCAGCCAACATGTCAGAGACCTTGGCCATACCACTAAATAGGGAACCAAGGAGATAAGAACCTGTAGCCCGGGAAGAAGGACTCATGATAGCTAGGACGAAGGGCATGGCAGTGCTTAAAACAGTACGAGCACCAGTACAAACGATGAATCGACTGAACCACAGTAAAAGAAATGCAACATGCTCATCCCGCGTGGATGGAGAAGCCCCGGTCGTCATGTTGTGCTCAATATAGGTCGCATATCGTCTAGCCTCTTTGCCCGGAGGACAAATGGCCGCACCAAGTACAGGATCATCAACGCCCGACTGTGTCAGCTCAGCTCCGTCCACGCGAAGTCCCGTGATCATCACGACGTCAAGGAGAGTAGGACCAATGAAGCCACAAGGAAGCTGAAAGGCATTAACTGTGGAATTCCAAAACCCCATGAGATAGTATATCAAGCGATGATCTAACGCCACCGGTTTGGTGGATAGTGTGATAGCCTCACCAATCCCCCATTGCTCCCACTGGGAGGCGCTCCACTCATCCTATTCACCCAGGAAATATACTTGCCTAAATTGCTATCATCATCAACCTCGGTCCTAGGAGCTTCGGCCTTTGATCTAGAAGTAGAAATACCACACTGTTGAGACCTAATAGCCTTAGTCTGGGATACAAAGGCACTCGTGAATGCAGCCTTAGTAATCGGGCACTGGCATGACAAAATTCCTTTCGCCGCATCTTCGTGCGCAGTCGTACTATGAAACGGCCGTAGAAAAAGTTCTTCCGACTCCCGGCGGCGGTCGAAAGTGATGGTCTCGTCGTAGAGTCCGGAATAAGCGGACGCTGCACGGAGCAAACAACATATAAGGTTAACGGACGCAAATGAAGGCCACACTAAGTAAGAATATGAAGCAAATAGACCTGAATCATGAGAGGTGCTGGAGTGGATGCCTGAAAGGTGTTCTGGATGCCAACAGTGGCAGCCTGACTGAATGAGGGAGGAACTGATCTGGCAACGTCCTGTATCGCGAAGCTAATAGGATGAGCTACTGATATCGGATGAAGTAAAATTGGTGAACTAATGAAACGTTCAAACCTGAAAAGCCATGCTGAGGGACGACGAGGCAGCAAATCCTGTCAAAGAAGTAAACCGGGCCGAGTCAGTGGCGCCCTACCCGGAAGAGGACGGCGGCTCGTGGCTACGGGCGACGGCCTGAACAGTGGCGGCTGGTGTCCCCTGAGTGGCGGCCGATGATGACCCGGGGTGACCATGAGTGGCGGCCTGAGCCAAAGGAGTGGCGGTCGGTGTGGAGTCATCTACTAGATCCTATGTCAGGAGTAAAATGTCGGATGACTAAAGAAGCATGCTAAGTTAACCTAACACCTGAGTCGTCTACTAGATTCTATGTTCTCTAAGTCCTATGTCAGAGGATATGATAGGCAATGGTAAGCAAAATGAGGATGAAAGATCTTGCTACATTCTATGTCATCAAACATACATAGGGAACGAGGATGAAAGATCTTGTTACATTCTATGTTATCAAGCATACATGTAATGGGCATCGAAATCAACATACATGCATGGATTCAGCAAAATCAAGAGAAGGCACAAAAATTCAGTCCAACATTCATCTTAGTATCTAGAAACGCCAAGATCCTAAGTCATCCATCCGTGATCCTCTCTCAACACACAACATATGTGATAGGCCTCCACACCAAAAAATCCGCATAACAAAAACCAAGATAAAGGATAGCTGACTACCTCGGTCCATGAAGCAAGTGACGCCTAAGAACAGGATGGCGGCTCAGGAAGACGAAGATGGCGGCCTCGGACGAAGGTGGCGGCCAAGGCGGTGGCGGCCTTCCAGACGGCAGAGGCGGCCTTGGATGGCGGTCTTCCGGCGAGGGTGGCGGTCACCCTATGGACGGCGGCCTCTGGGGTGGCGGCCTCTGGGTGGCGGTCTTCCTTCGGGTGGCGGCCTCCGGAGTAAGTGGCGGTCTTCGCGCAAGGTGGCGGCCTCCGGCTTGGGTGGCGGTCTTCGCGCAAGGTGGCGGCCTCCGGCTTGGGTGGTGGTCTTCGCACAAGGTGGCGGCCTCCGGTTTGGGTGGCGGTCTCTTCACCAAAAATTGATGGAAGGTGGCGGCCAACGGTTTGATGATGGCGGCCTATGGTGGCGGTCAACGTGGCGGAGGTGGCGGCCTTCGTGGGATGAGGATGGCGGCGTCCGTGCCTGAGTGGCGGCCTCCGTGGGGCGATCTCCGACTGCGCACGAACGATGGTGGTGGCGGCCAAGCCCAAGGCGGACGGCGATGGCGGCCTTTCCACGACGAGAGGTGGCGGCCAAGGCTTGAGTTGGTGGCGGCCAAGTGCTCGGTGGAGGCGGCCTCGCGACGAGAGGTGGCGGCCAAGAGCTCAAGTGGTGGCGGCCTCCGGATATGTGGCGGCGTCGAATGGTGGTGGCGGCCTAGGTGGCGGCCTCGAGGCAATGAGGTGGCGGCCTCTCGGAGGTGGACGGCGGCCTCTAGGAGGTGGCGACTCCGGATCTGTGGCGGCCTCGGATGTTGGTGGCGGCCTCGGTGTGGCGGCGTGAAGTGGCCTCGGCGGCGGCGGCCTTTCACGGCAAGGTTGGCGGCCCTTCAAGGGGGTGGCGGCCTGTCCGTGGGACGGTGGCGCCCGGCGGCCGGCAGCTTCCCAGCGGCGGAACTCCGGTGGCCGGCGGATGAGTAGAGAAGGAGAGGAGGAAGAAAGAAAATATGGAAGGTAGAAGTGTTGGAAACTTTTCAGAATGTGAGAAAAATGAGCTTTTATAGGGTTTTATCCCTAATGGGCTTTAATGGGCTCCAAACCCTAAAATTTAAAAAGCGCGCAAGTTTGTCTTAAAATGCTAATCAGACAAAATGCGCGAGGGGGACATCTGTTAACCCAACAAAATATATATTAAAGCCCATCCAAGTTTACCTGGCCCAGTCCGTGGAAATATATCCGGAAGAGAGGACGCGTCTTCAGGTCAGTAAAGATATATCCGGAAGGGGGATACATCTTCAAAGTCTCAGTCCATGAAAATATATCCGGAAAAGATGACGCACTTTCAAAGGCCCAATCTATTTTTCAAGGCTCGGTCCAATTCAAGATTTATCCGGACAATGACCAAGGGAAGGTGGGCGGCAGGGGAGTGATGCAACCCTCCCAAGCTGTCGATCCTCGAGCCACCATCCTCTCGCGTGCGCCGTGTGTGTCACAGAAGTCAAGGGAAGCGGCCGCATGCAGAGCGAAATTCAAGGAAGATGGTGGCTAATTAATGGAGGGCGCCATAGGGAAGAATGAGTGCAGGTGTCGTCTCACTCTATATAAAGGGATGATGAGGCATGGAAGAGGGATCATCAACAGACATCCCAAGAGGATTTTCATATTTTCTACATTCTATTCTGCAAGTTTTAATTCCTTTACAGCTTTCTTATTTTCGTGTAATTCCTTTCTGCAATTCTTGTAATCTTTTCGATACTCATCAATCAAAAAAAAGAGGTTTCTCCCTCAAAAAAATTCTTGGTTAACAGTACCATAAACAGTTTCCGAAATAATTTCCGTTAAGAAATCCTCATCTCCGTGCCATCATATTTTTGCCGACGAAAATATAAATCCAACTATAGAACTTCCGTCGCCATCGATGTGATAATTGGCTACATCAATACACATCCCCCGTCCGGGAAATAGAATCGCTTGCACTACCAACACAAGGAGTAACATGCAATCAATTTCTTCTGATATTGGCGGTAGCTCATGGATGAAATATAGTAGAATTGAGGTGTGGAACAAGGTTGACCAAGAAGTGTTCCCTGGAACAAGGGATGTGATAGAAGAGAAGAGCCAGGCGGTGGGTATCCAGTGAAGATCCAAGAAAGTGAGTGGCAGTGATCGGCGTGGTGGGCATTAGAAATTGGAATTGAACGAAGGCCAGTCAAAGTTTCATGAATTTGCGCATAATATAGGGATTTAGGATGGTTAGTCAATTGGTTAAATTTATAAAAGTATAAAGGAACCAATTTACCCAAACATATTTAATGGATAATTAAATTTAGCGGCAATTTAACAGAAAATATAAATTTTTCTACGTTTTAATAGTTGAAGTGTATTTTTTTTTCCAACAAAAAAATTTAGGTATATAAATGGATACTTTGAAATAGTTAAGGTATAAAAATAAATACCAAACGCGGTTGGCCTGAGTGGTATGGGGCTCTGGCAGCTTAAGCAAAGGTCTCGGATTCGAGCCTTTGTGTATGTAGAATTCTGCTTTGGGAGAGGCAACCTTCTAATGCCACCCGATCCTGAGGGATTAGTCTTGGGTCCAATGTGACCTGGGAATACCCTGTTATTCACCTTAAAAAAAAGTATAAAAATAAATAATTACCCAATAAATTAACTAAAACATGCTAAAAAAATTGTATAAAAATAAATAATTACTCAAGAATATCTCAGAATGGCGACAGTCAGATCCCGTCGCTAAATGTCTAAATTCGGTCGGCTGCAGAGCCCAACGACCGTCACCGCGACCGAAAAACTGACGGTCGCAATAAGGCTGGTATGTATAGCAGCGGCGACCGGCGTTTGTTGTGGTCGTTACATCTAACAACCATCTCGGCGACCTCATATGCGGTCGCCTAGAAGGAGATCCTGGGAGTCCCAGGCCGGCCCTTGCAACATGTTGGATTTGGAACCGGAGGAGGTTAGTGATGGCTGGAAATGGATGTGGTATTCCAGAAATAACTCGGCTTCATGTTCTCACATGACTCCCACTAAACCAAATGAGATACAGAAGGAAGCTAGGTTCATCACCCCTCTGCGTTATTTGTGGTGTGGAGGAGAAAAGCTGGAATGACTCCTTTTTCTATTGCAATTGAAGTCAAAAGGTTTGGAACTTCATCTCTATCGCTATTCCTTGTGATTGTGCTGATATCCCCAAAAAAAAGATACTAGATTTTTTCGCATGAGAATGAAGGAGCAGTTTGGGCATAAATTTCTGGTTACAATGTGGGTTGTTTGGCTTCAAAGGAACGCGTGAGTTAACAGCCTTGTATTAATAGCCTTTGGACTCCTTAACATCATTTTTGCTGAGTTAACAGCCTTGTTTTATGGTCTGCAATTCGAGGCCCGGAATGGCATCAGGCACATATGCTGCTATTCAGACTCTCTTTCAGCTATTGTGTCCTTAATGCTAAGAATTGCCACCATCCTCTTGCGGCGTTGATTGGAAATATTAAAAGGATCCGGGATTCCTTTGAAGAGTGTTCGATGGATTGGCTTTAGTTTCTTTTTCTTTATTTGGTTGGCTTTGGTCCTTTGCACTTTGGAACCTTTGTTTTTGGTCTGTTTTGTTTATCTTTTATTTTCTGGCTTCGGCTTCAAAAAAAAAACTAAAATTTCAAATAATATTATCATTAGTAAATTTAATGTCATGATTAATGTATCAATAAATAAATCATAATCATTTTATCCGGCTTTGGCTTCGCAAAAAAAAAAAAAAAAAAAAAAAAAAAAAATCATTTAAAATTCCAAACTCGCTATAATCATTTCATATAAATCCACACCACTAAATCCATAATACTTTCTGCATAAATATCATGACACCATCCAAAATTTTCGTTTTCCCTAGGACTGATGCGAGTATTGTTTTGCATAACACAACAGAAATCCGCGGGTTTATTATGTATTATAACAAGAAACTTGATAACAACGTATAGATTGATTTATTTCTTGAAAAATAAAACTAGAGTTGATGAATAACCAAAGAAGCAATCAGAAAATGAAAATCAATGAATCAATATACCCAAATGGTGATGAATAAATATACAACACGATAAGTGAGGAAACAGGTAACGAGAGAATGAATATTACCCCAAGATCATGAACTGCTACAAAAACTGTGGGGGTAGAGGAACCAGATATGGAATGAATACAGACATCCAACACAGATTACAGTGCAACACCAAGAATTAACAAATTCCAGTATCATGATATATATATTATGTGTGTATATATATGTTGTAAAAACCCATTTAACATCGACTCAAATTATGTATAACCTGCAACATCACCTGCTTTATAGCTCAGCGGTAGCCTCCATATGGCTGTTGGCCATAATTTCCAGCTCCCATCGTATGATTATAAACTCCAGGCATACCAGTTCCAGAAGGATATCCAATGGGCTGTTGCATGTTCATTCCCATACCCATATTTCCTTGCATATTCATATTCATATTCATGCCCATCCCCCTCCCCATTGGTTGGCTTCCACCATAGCCTCCCATGGCAATGCCAGCTCCAGCACCACCAGCCATGGCCATATTCATACCAGAATTCATCATTACTGGGTTTGCCGGACCCCTGAGAGCACCAGCACCAGCACGGCCAAGGCCGGAGCCAGACCCCATGGCTTTGCCCATGCTCACTGTAGATGTTACTGTAGATATACTTGGTTTTTCCATTCTTCTCTCCTTGCGGTTTATTGCATCAAAATCAACACCAATGTCAGCCAGTGGATTCGTTTTGGCTGCATAGATTTTAAAAATTATAATCTTAAAATCAAATGAAGAATATGCGTTCAGTTGAAATAAAATAAGATAAAATTAAATGCTTACGTCCAGATATGTTCAAATTCACCAGCCCACGGCTCAGAGTGTCAGCCCATACACTGGACTTTGTCTCAAACTTATCTTTTGATGGTGGAGGAGCAGAGATTGCAAAACCTATTGAAGACGGATCACTTGATACTGCACCGAAGATGTTACCCCCTTGCGCTTGCCCCTGCACAGGACCACCCAATTTTGGAGTCATCGAAGCTGCAGATCCCATCTGTGGAGCATTGTGATATGTGGTGTGTCCCGTTGATGTAGGAGGGTTCGCAAAAGCAGAAGCTAGGCCTTGAGATTGTGAGTTGTACCCTCCGTAGAAGTTGGCCTGGGGTGCATTTAACATCTTGGTGTTGCCTTGAGGATGGAAACCCATTTGTGATGACTGACTGGCTTGAAGAGGGAAAGTCGTAGGCATGGATTGGCTGCGTTGTGGTGCAGCAGAAGCAGGATGAAGAGGGTACTGAGCAGAAGGCTGACTGACATGGGTGGTATTATTACTAATACCTGCAGGTTGCTCAGTTTGGGCATGGAAGTTGTTCTGTGAAGCATTCTGCTCAGTTAATGCAGATTGATCGATTTGGGGGGAAAAGCCACTGTGGGGCACCGATTGGCTTGGGGGAAGTGGGTAAGCAGCATGCCCATTTACAAAGGATGTTGTAGGTGCAGGGGGTGGGAGAATGTCTGCTAATATATCAAACTCCGGGTTGGGGATGGACATTCTCTGTTTCGAAAACTCTGTATTCACAGGTGGCTGAAAACCAGAAGGATCTGTTGGTGCCGAGTTGGCATCATAATAAGAAGCACCAAATTCACCCGCTGCCATCTTTGGAGCTGGTTGTGATGCTTCAAGGGTTTCACTGGAACTTGTATTGACAGAATGAAAAGGTGTAGTGATCTGAGGCTGTATTGGTGCACCTTCAACTGGAGCAGCTTTAAATGGGCCATCCCCGAACGGATCGTTAAACGACTGCAAATATGACAGCATATACGTTTAATTCTCAAAAATGAACAGTTGGCAGATACAAAAGAACCATATACAAATGACAACAAGAGATGATGAAACTTGCTCCATAATTTGGAAGATTACCACAATACCCTCACACGGACCATACAATTCTTCAAAAAACAAAATCCATTCTCCCAAACAAACAAAATCAAAGATTCTCCTGCCACTTATATTTACATCACTTTGAATTCAAATTTTTGAATGCACATTAGTATCTGCATACGTCAATTAAGACCACTGTAAATACAATCAAAGACCCCTGATAATTGTAATATGAATATATTAATATATTTATTTATTAATAAAAATAAATATATAATCCCTCCCCCTAAAACAGTATCTCCTTGATATTGTTTAATTTTGATTCAATTTTATCTCAAGAATATAATAAAAATAATCAAGTTGAGTATGGTTATATTCGTCTAATTGCATAATTTTAGAATATATATATATATGTATATCATTTTATTTGTATATATATTAATATATTTGCTGTTAGACAAGCACATTGAACTCCGTGTCCAAGTCAAATGAAACATTCTGTTTTGGATGGAGAGAGTATTAGACATGCTTTTATAGGTTTTAAGCATATCAATCGTGCGTGCATTTTTTATTAAGAAGAGTATGGAATCATGGGATTGGGAATGACATGCGGATAATGACAATTTTAAATAATTTCTTGAACCTTGTATTTCAATTTTAAACATCATTATATTGCATGGCATATGCTTCTGCAATTCAACAACAAATAAACTTTTTGCCAAATCTAGTAAAGAATAATTTCAAAAAAAAAAAATGACTAAGGCCCTATTCTCTAGGCCCTAATTTTTCTGGTCTGATTTGAATTTATAAAATCTAGTCTGGTGTGAATTTGGCTGGTCTGGTCTGATTCCATCTGGTCTGGTCTGATCTGATCTGGTCTGATCTTATTTTCTCTATATTATTATAATGATTTTGGTCTGATTTGATCTGATCTTATTTAATCCGGTCTGATCTTAATGTTTCTTATCTGATCTGGTCTGGTCTGATTTTTA
The DNA here is from genome assembly GCA_030278955.1 of Hygrophila difformis. Lineage (NCBI taxonomy): Eukaryota > Viridiplantae > Streptophyta > Magnoliopsida > Lamiales > Acanthaceae > Hygrophila > Hygrophila difformis. The sequence goes on along the minus strand of JAOANR010000008.1, from coordinate 37,487,005 downwards.
TAAAAAAAAAATAAGTAATAAGGCCTGAAAATAAGTCCTAGAGAACGGGGCCTAAGAGTACTACAAAAAGACTTATATCATCTAATTCCCAAAACCAATTGTGAACAAACAGTTAAAAACCAGTCTCTCTGAAAAGGAAAAAAAAGTAACCATGTGGGATATAAAGAATCAGTTATTATAGGCAATGAAGAAAGAGGATAAATTTTTCATCAAATCAGTTCATGCAATATTATAAAGAATACCTGATTATTGAGGGGTGATACCGAAGATGCAGCAGAAAATGTGAGTGCGTGATTGGTGCTTGCCGAACCATTGGCTTCAGGGATCGTGTCCGAAGGGTTGGAAGGCACAAGAGCCAATGCATTTGGGGGAAAAGACTCAGACAATGAGCCCAGAAGGTCCATTTCAGCACTTGACTCCAAAGGAGCAGTCACATTTTCTGTAGCTGGGGCAGCTACTCAAATATTCAAAGAACAAACATAAGAATCAGCCCACAGAATTCAAATACATGTATACAGGGCACAATCATTAGTATTAAATGAATCATAATTAACGGAGTTATATCATTTATATGGTGCAAAACAGGAAAAATAGAAACGCATTTGACAACTCACGCACACATCAAAGTTCAATCAGTAATCCAGTAACCAAACCACATGCCAAGAACAAATTCATTTAAAATATTACTAATATTGATGTACCTGAAAATGAACTTCTTGGATCAAACTCATCAAATCCACCAACATCACTGTGGTTATGCTGACCTGCAGACTGAGATGAAGCAGGTTGCGGAGCTGGAGAAGGTGTAGTGGTTGGAGTAGCTGCAGTTGTATTGGATGCACTGGCCCCTGGCAGAGATAATTCTTTAGAGGCATTCGGCACTGCAGAATCTCCATCCCTGACATTAAAACCAATTTAGAACGCAACTCAGATTCTGTCGAGAGGAAGGCAGGTTTGCCCAAAGCTAGTTACCTGTCACTATAAGTAGGACTGCGTGTAGCATTGACAGCATCCTCATAACTAGGTGGTTCACTAGGGACTTGACCAGAGGATTTTGGATCAAGCCTGTAGATGATTTAGAAATAAACAGATTTAAGGATTTCATTTAAACAATATTTACAGGTGGTACACAGTGCATGTTAAGGTGCCTTAAAAATACCTTCCATCATGAGAATGGTCATCAGCTTTGGCACCACTTCCTCTGCACAGAGGAAAAGTAAGGGGGAAAGTTATCCTTTTATCAAATAGAGACATTCTAAATGAACAAAATTACAACCAAGGACCTCTATTAAGCTATACTAAGAATCCTTCTAATTGTGCGGCAGAACACTGTGACAGATCAAATAACCAATTAGACAGGTGAATAAGGACAATAAGAACACTCTAATCTAGCTAGATCCATCTTCCAGCTCTCAAATCTCAATTCAAGGTTCCAACAAAGCTTTTCAGCTTCTGTGCAGCCAGTTATCACATGTCAAACTGTAAGCTTTGGACCCTACTGTAAGTCCAAGTGAAAGTGAATGAGGAGTTACTGGGTTTTATTCTTATTTCTGCACGAGGCTCTAAATAGCTCCTTATTCAGCCCAAAGTTCCAAAGTCCCTCTTATGATATATGTACCGTATTTAATGAGAAAGAATATTGAAGAGAGATAATCACAAAGCACTCAAGCAACTCATCTCAGTCAGAAATCACAAAATTTTTCCCTGCCACATTATATGCTTTTAGCAGAATGAAAAGATAAGTTCTCCTAAATACACTTATTTGGATTTCACAAAATTAGCTCAAGGACTTCATTTGCAAAAATATACATAATACATACCTAATTCAACAATCCATATTCTCTATTTTGAGAACAAATTTGAGTCCAATTTATATTGAATAAGGTCATGAAGATCATCAAAATCAACTCACACGAAAAATAAGATAAAATAAACTAAACTCGTGGAGTATAATATATTCCTCCTTCCCATCTTTCCTAGATCAGAAAATTCTTAAAAGTTTAAATTCATGACGTATAAATAAGCATAGATATACTACCACTAACTTTGTGTAGAAAATGTAGCACATAATCTCACAATCTGAAAAGGATCAAGAGACAGAATTTTGAAAAACCTGGATGAAAATTGGCTATCTTCCTCATTTGAATGATATCTTTCTCGATCAGCACTTCTGCTTCTTGAGTTGTAATTATAGTCATCATCCCTATAACGATCTCGGCCATACCGCTCCTCATGATCTCTACCATACCTGTCTCCATCACGGCCATATGAATCTCGACTATATCTATCATCATCTCGGGAGGTCCATTCTCTATCTCTTCCATATCCATTCCGGTCATCATCTCGGCTTCCATATCGACCTTCATGCCTATCGTCATTATATCTATCTCCAAATCCACCTGAGCCAGGACGATACATACCACTTGTGGGTGGACCACGGTACCTACAGAAATAAATACAAAAATAAATAATACAGGAAACCACATAATTTCTATTTTTATATGCTAATTACAATTAGTGTACTTTCAAGCTACTAAACATCATATAGATGTAAAACAACTGAAAATGAAAATCAAACTACAAAATATTCAATTTCCAATTCAGAAGGGTGCATATTGCTTTGCAGGAAAAAGACTATAAAGCATAAAAGGAAACTATCATCCCACCAATATGCAAAAGCATAAATGGAATTGCAGTATCAGAGTACCAGTTGTGAAAGCAATAGAACTTCAATTTCCCATCATAGCACTCTATGGTTCAGCAGGGAACTATTGAAGCTTTATTCTAAAAAACTAAACAATGCTTGTTGAATAAGATATCTTGAGCTTTACAGAGTGAAAAGAAAGTCGAGTAAGCCCTTGTTTAGCTAATTCTTTTAAGAGAACACTAAGGCGTGATGTTAATTGCCCTTTATAGGATTATTATGGAAATAAATCGATTCTTTTTTAGATATCAAAATCGAAATCGGATAGGATAGATGGATGGATCTATCTTTCGATTCAAGAAAATAAAAGAAAACATCCAGGTAACGTTTTAGCAGTGAGTATTGCTTTTCCATAAAGAAAATAAAAGAAAACATCCAGGTAACGTTCTGCCATATAGTAAAAGAAGGGAAAAATCAACATGATCTTTAGCCCTTTAACTTAAACTAGCTCCTTTTATACATTATTTTGCTTTGCCAAAAAGAATTTAAACCAAACTGATCCAGCACACGCGTGTTTATGATATATTTCTTGTTTTCAGGCCTCACTACAGTTTCCCTCTTTCTGTGTTCTTAGCTACAAAAGCTTGCAAGGAAACAACACACATGGAATTCCAATCAAAAAAAAAAACCTAGTAGATCATGCAAATAATTTCAACATTTGAATTATGGAGCAATTCTTTAATCATAAGTAATAGATATGATTAAATGCATAATCAGTAGTCCAAAGATAGATTCTCTATAAGCACATCCGTCAAACGAAAGAAAAACAAAAATAATATAAAGAGCATAGTTTTAATTTGTCCGACATATAAACATAACAACTGAAGGCCGATTGGATGAGTCAAGTCCAAGCAACACACTTCACTATTCAACCATTTGCTTCTAACAAAAAATAACAAAGACAACATTCAGAAACAAATATAGCCCCAGCAGTTTCATAACTCAGTATATAACATCAGACCATAACATCAAGGCGACCAAAAAATTCATTCACTAAATAATTAAATCGTGGAGACATATTCATATATGCATGCAATCAAAACAACCAGCATGGCTCACTTACTTATCCCTGTTAGCAGCAGCTTTCTCACGAACTTCTTGTATTCTTTCCTTGTCATTGACAAGATTTACAAGACTCTGAGATTTCCTCCTAACATTGTTTCCTTGGTCTTTCCCACTGGAATCAATATATTGAAAATCTGACAATGTCTATCACAAGTGAAACACAATAAAGGCACACATCAACACATTTCTCAGAAAAGAGCAGCAGAGAAAAAATCAGTTGGCAAAAGAAACTAACTGATATTTGATACACATGTTCTCTAATGTCATCTATTACACGTTCCGACCCATGGGCGACCAAATACTCCAAAACAATCAAACCCTGAATGGAAAACAAAAGGCAAAATATCAATTTCATTGCTCAAAATAGGAATGACACCCTTGAATTTGAGTACAAAAATTTCAAACTTTGAAAAAGTTCAGCCAATAGAATTGGCACTGAACCGCAACAGGATTCAGCGAAATCCCCCCAAAGTCCAATTTCAAGGAACTTGTACATGGTTTAGAAAGGTAGCAGCGAATGAATGGAAACAAACCTTGTACACATGCCGCCAATTTTTTCCAGTATCATTTATACGCTTCCAGATTATTGACATGATGATCTGATACTCATGACTGTGAAAACCCAAAAGTAAGTACCGTGTAATAGAATGCAACAACAAAAAGTAGCATAATCGATTAAAACTTACTAGTTTCTTGTTGCCATAGCAATATCAGCAAGAATCGATCCATGAGGACCCCAGGATTCATTGCTAGTTGCATCAAGAACCTGAAAACAGGAACCAAACACCAATTAACAGTATAATACAAGTTTAGCCAACCAATTATAATGGTACATATTATTGTCAAAAATCAAAAAACCACCTCATTGATAATTTGAAATGGGCAAAACTGAGAAAAGAATATTCATGTTTGTCCACCTTAATTTTTGCAGATAGAACATAAAAACACCCATGGTCATTTCTGTACTTTTAAGTCATGCAATGATTTAAAAACCACTTTACCAATAATACACCATACACACATTCATGAAGGTATCATTCTCAATCATCAATACACAATTGCTAACACAAAACAAAACCGAAAAAGAAAAAAGAAAAAAAAATAAAAACAAAAGCTACACAACCCATAAATCCACAATTCTACCTTTTTTATAGGTTAATTACAAGAATTTAAACAAATTAACAAACAACCACTGTTTTAAGCATTGCAAGTCGCGGAAGCTTCTTTCTCTACACAATTTACACAAAACGATGTGATATATATTTTCAAACAGATCTAAACTTTTACAATGAACTTAGAAAATAAATCAATCTAGCAAGGGAAAGAGGATAATCACCTTCTGCTCAATTACAGGAACTTTAAGAACGTTCTTGTTAACCCCTCTCTTGCTGCACCATGACATGCAAAACATTTCATAAGAATGTAAGGCATCAAAATATCAAATTTCATCCATTTACAACAATCAACTAGGATCTTAACTGAAAATCACAAGAAATCATATAGAAAACCAGCAAGATTAACTCAGGGCTGAACATAGGGAAATATAAACAGGTTCAAGCCAAAGAATGAAACATATCACAAATGTGCCTCTGAATTAATCCTGAGGAATACTTCTATTGACAAGCCAAAGAAACATAAATTAAAGAGTAAATACCAAGCGAGAATGTTGTCCGTCCGTAAAGGAGAAGCAAAAGTTTTAGCAATTATAGAGGCAAAAAAAAAAAAAAAAAAAAAAAAAAAAAAACTCACAGATCACGGACGGTTTGATCAATAGCCTTCTTCATTCCAGCCTTTGCACCCGAGAATCCAGATTATTAAGCGCTGCTAAATAGTTTCTGCACAGCCAAAAATTCCAAAAATGTGAAAAATTACATTTAGAGAAAACCGGACAGTTTTCAAATTTCTTCAAACCTAGAATCAAAATGAGAGCCTCGAATGCTATACATCTAAATAAACGCATTCCAATTGCAACATTCAATCCCACATCTAACTTAATACACATCCCAAGGGCGTGAATTCACTTCACACAACAAAAACCCTACCACTAACATGAACACAGTGATTATTCAGGTAACATGCAGAAAGAGCACAACAACGATCAAAACAACTCAAATACAGAAACTTTACACGCAACCAACAAAAGGAATTGAAATTTCAAAAATGAATAAGCAAACCAGATATCATATTCATACCTGATCGATCCGCAGCCTCCCCCGAAACGGACCAGATCTGAGCGAGAGAGATATGGAGTAGACAAGGGAGAGAGATGGGAAGGAAAATGGGAAGCGGTAAAAGGGAAACAAAAGAATAAAGGAAGAAAGAAAATTCGTCGGGTTGAATTGGCGAGGTTCAGCTGTCCTTTGCTGGAAATGATAATAACACATTACACGTCATTAATATTAATTTGTTTGGTACAAACATCATTACTACTAATTAAGAACAATTAACTTCAAAATAATAGACTTAGTAGTAGTATTTTTTTTTTTTTTTTGGCAAAGTAGTAGTATTAATTTTTTTTAGGTGAATACCACAGTATACTCATGCTTTATTCGACCAAGACTAATCCAAGTTCAAACTCGAGGCTTTTGTTTAAGCGGCCAGAGAGCTTCATACCACTCGGATCAACTGGGTTTGAATAGTAATATTAATTTAAAATCATTTTATTACAAAAATGAATAAAATATAATAAAAAAATTATTATTTTTATAGTTGAAGACTGAGGGCCCGTTTGGATTGGCTTTTAAAAAAAGCAGAAGCTAAAAGCAGAAGCAGAAGTGAAAGCCAAAAGCAAAAGCAGCTAACTTTTGTGTTTGGATGGAATGTTTGAAAAGCAGCTTTTTTTCAAAAGTGTGTTTGGATGTGTAAAAGTGAAAAGTGCTTTTGAAACGTGTAAATTACCAAAAAGGATATGCTATTTATATATGATAATGTATATTTAGAGCCCGTTTGGATTGGCTTCTAGGAAGGTGCTTTTGACTTTTGCTTCTGCCAAAAGCACTTCTAGTAGAAATTGGGTGTTTGTTTTGGCTTTTAAGAAAAAGCAAAAGCACCTCGAAAAGCGAAAAAAGTGTTTCTGGGAGAAGCAGCACAGGGGTGCTTCTCCCAAAAGCAGAAGCCAAAAGCACCTCGTAAAATGTGCAAGGACTTAAATACCCCCACTACTTAATATAAATTACACTATAAATATATCTTATTATCATATTAAGTAGCATGTCCTTTTTGGTAATTACCACACTCTAAAAGTACTTTTCATTTTTATTCATCCAAACATATTTTTTAGAAAAAGCCGCTTTTCAAACATTCAATCCAAACACAAAAATTACATGCTTTTGCTTTTGCTTTTGACTTCTGCTTCTGCTTCTACTTTTGGCTTCTGCTTTTTTCAAAAGCCAATCCAAACGGGCCCTTATAGTGTAGTTTAAATAAATTAATAGGGGCATTTATGACTCTGCACACATTACTAGGTGTTTTTGGCTTCTGCTTTTCGGAAAAGCATCCCCTGGGCTGCTTCTCCCAGAAGCACTTTTGCAGCTTTTCGAGGTGTTTTTGCTTTTTCTAAAAAGCCAAAACAAACACTATTTTTCCTTCAAAAGTGCTTTTGGCAGAAGCAAAAGCCAAAAGCACTTAGAAAAAAAGTCATTCCAAACAGGCTCTGAAGTTGGAAAGCCACTGTCGTTTTGTGTGTGGGCCCATTCCAACTGCTTGAAGACAGCGCAGCTGGGGTGTTGGGATATCGGGGTATTTTCGCCATTTTCGACTTCTACAAATTATTAAAATTAAAAACATAAATTGTTATGTAAAATTAATTATATGTCAGTATGAATTGTATACGGAAGAAAATAATAAAAGGGAGAAACTAGAAATGAAAAATATGGATTACAAAAGAAGATAGAAGCATTTAAACAGAGTGAAATAGAGAAGAGTTTGAATAATGAAGGAGTGAATTATTGATCACTATTCTGTGTCATCTAGAATATACTACATGAGCCTCATTTATATAGGCCTTCTGCCGATACTACATTCATATTTCATAACAAGTTTCATTTATTGCCTCCGTCTGCCGACATTCACATTTATTATATATATATATAATTCTCTCTCTTGAATGTATTCGTTACAAAGAATATGTCTCATTAAAACCTTACTAGATAAAAATCATCTGGGAGAAAAAATCTAGTAAAGGAAAAAGAGTACATGATTATTGTATATTTATTTTCCCTCTTATCAAAGCATCAGTTGAGATTCCTTAGTTGGCGCATCCCAATACTTTTCACCAACTTCTCGAATATTGCTGTTGGTAGTGTCTTTTTGGTAAACAAATCTGCAAGATTATCAGCTGAATGAATTTGTTGCACATCTATTTTACCATTCTTCTGTAGATCATGAGTGTAGAAAAATTTTGGTGAAATGTGTTTCGTTCTATCTTCTTTAATATATCCTCCCTTCAATTATGTTATACAGGCTGCATTATCTTTGTATAAAATTGTTGGGGGTATTTCTTCTTTTGTAGATATGCCACAAGTTTTCAATATATGGTGCATCAAAGATCACAACCATACACACTCTCGACTGACTTTATGTGTTATTAAAATTTCAGCATGATTTGAGAAAATAGCAGTCAAAGTCTGCTTCATTGATCGCCATGAAATTGCAGTACCATCACTTATAAAAAATATAGCCAGTTTGAGATTTGGCTTTATGTGGATCTGACAAAAATCTAGCATCAGCGAAGCCGATTATTTCATGTCGAGAATCATTTGGGTAAAATAACCCAAGATCAATAATTCCTTGGAGATAGCAAAATATATGTTTAATTCTATTCCAATGTCGTCTTGTAGGAGATGAACTAAATCTCGCTAATAAATTTACTGCAAATGATATATCTAGTCTAGTGCAGTTTCTGAGATATATTAAAGCACCTATGGCACTTAAATATGAGACCTCTGGTCCAAGAATTTGTTCACCTTCGTCTTGGGGTCTAAACGGATTCTTTTTTTTATCTTTTTTATATCAAGTAACCTTACGACCATTGAAGTACTCAATGGATGTGTATCCATATAAAATCGCTTTAATACTCTCTGAGTATAAATTGTTTGATGGACAAAAGTTTCATTCTTTAAATATTCAACTTGTAGACCATGGCATGATTTGGTTTTACCAAAATCTTTGATTTCAAATTCCTTTTTCAGGTACTCAACAGCCTTTTGAAGCTCCTCTGCAGTTCCAATCAAGTTGAGATCATCAACATAAACTGCAATAATTACAAACTCTGACCCATTTTTCTTAATGAAAATACATGGACAAACTGGGTCATTTGTATAACCTTCTTTAACCAAATTCATTTATACCACATTCGTCCGGACTGTTTCAGTCCACATAGGGATTTTTGTAATTTGATGGATACATATGTTTAGGATTTGATTTATATGTCTCTGGTATTTTTAATCCCTCTGTGACCTTCATATAGATATCTGTATCTAAATTTTTCATATAGATATGCAGTAATAACATCCATCAATCTAATTTGAAGATTTAATGGATTGCTAAACTGATAAGATATCTAAATGTTATTCCATCCATTAGAGGGGAGTATGTTTCATCATAATCAAATCCGAATCTATGTGAAAACCCTTGGGCGACCAATCTCGCTTTGTATCAATTTCATTTTTGTCATTTCTTTTTCTTACAAAAACTCATTTGTATCCAACTGGCTTTATATTTTCTGGTGTTTTGACAATCGGCCAAACACATTTCGTCTAGCCAAGGAATACAACTCGGATTGGATTGCATCTTTCCATTTTTGGCCAATCCTTTCTTTTTCAACATTCATCAACCGATTGTGGTTCATGATTCTCATCATCATTTATAATATTAAATCCTATGTGGTATGATAATACATTATCTATGATAATTGCATCTCGATTCCAAACATTTCTGCTTGTGACAAAATTGATTGATATATTTCATTATTTTCAAGTTCCTGCTCCTCTGGAGCTGCAAATTTCTGCTCCTCTGGAGCTATTTGCTCTTCAAGGGCTTCTTTTTCCTCTGGAATGTTTTTCGTAATTTTGTTACTTTCAATAATTTGTGATCTTTTTTTCTTTCGAGGATTTTTATTTTGAAACCTTGTGGTCTACCACGTTTCAAGCATGCAATAGATTCATCTTTGGCACTTGTAATTGGTCCCTCTGGGATATTAATTTTGATTGGAACATTTGTTGCCGGTATAAGAGATTTTGTTACTCTTTTAGAGTCGCATAATGCGTCCGGCAATTGATTTGCAATATTCTGTAAATGTACAATTCTTTGTATTTCTAGTTCAAAATCATTTGTACGAGGATCAAAGAAACTAATAGTGTTTTCCAGTTGATTTTTTTTCTTTCTTTGGTTGATTTTTATGTCCCTCTAATATCGGGAAATTAGATTTATCAAAATGACAATCTTTGAATTTCGCAATAAATAAATCACCAGTTAATGGTTCAAGATATCGAATAATCGACGGTGATTCATACCCGACATATATTCCCAATCTACGTTAGGGTCCCATCTTTGTGCACTGATATGGTGCAATCGGGACATATACTGCACAACCAAATATTCTGAGATGGAATATATTGGGTTCATGCCCAAATGTTAATTGTATAGGGGAGTATTCATGATAATGTGTCGGTCTCAACCCCACCAATTTTGTTGCATGTAATATTGCATGCCTCCAAGCTGTCAATGGCAATCCAGATCTCATTAATAATGGTCTGGCAATTAATTGTAAATGCTTTTTAAGCGATTCAGCAAGTCCATTCTTTGTATGGACATGAGCAACATGATGCTCAATTGTTATGCCTCATCCGACCCCTGTGATGATATTCACCAGCATTATCCAATCCGAGATCTTTTATTGTATAATCAGGAAACTGTGCTCGTAATTTAATAATTTGAGCAAGTAAATTTGCAAATGCATGGTTGCGATATGATAATAATGACACATTGGACCATCGTGTTGATTCATCAATTAGCACCATAAAATATTTAAATGGTGTAATACCCGAGAAATCAACATCGAGTATTAAATCCGAAAAATTAATTAATTGAATTAATTAATTGGATTTAACTATCGCAACCGAAATAATTCCGGGAGAGCGGAATTAAATATTTTCGCACGATAGCAACTCGAAGAGAGTTATCGGAGTATCCAACAATCGGATAATCCAATATGATTTTTAAAAAGAACAAAAATCATATTATAAAAAAAAAAAAAAAAAAAAGGAAAAAGGCCGCAGCCTGTGGTGGCGCGGTGGCCGCGCGGTGGCGCGCCACCAGCGCGCCACCATGCAGGGGCTGCAGCCCCTACGCGTTCAAACGCGTTTTTCGCCAATTTTCGAACCTAGGTGACTCCAATCGATTCCAATTCAATACTCAGACATTATGGAGTGTTATTGGATGTATTGGGACTCTTATGGATGTATCTAGAAGCTTCTAGAACCCCTACATGGCTGTGACTTTGGAGAATACATGAACTTGGGGGTTAAGATGAGCCATGGTGTGTTAGGTGGAATGGATAGGATTTGGGGGGTGTAATTTCGGGATTTGAGTGCCATTATGAGTTCCCCTACTTCCCAGGGTCATCAAAGCCTCAATTGGAACTCTCACTTCAGCCATTACAACTTGTTATCAGTCCCAAAAACCTCCATCAAACCATTCCTCCGAAAATTCCATCCTTCTTGAGTGTTGGTGAGAGTTGAAGGCTATTCTTCTTGTTCCTGAGTTCTTGGACGAGTTGGAAGGCTTCAATCCATTCTCCTTCGTCTGAGTAAGTGTTCTCATCCAATTCCTTGCCTTTAGATCCATTATCTAGGACTAAGAATTGAGAAACTTTCCCATCATCTTCATTTTAGGGGATTTCGGGTGTAGCAGGAAGTTTTGCGGATAGGAATCACTCTTGGACGAGTTGAACACGAGGATTTTTGATCTCAATCTGTTGGAAGGTAAGTTAATGATGTGCATGTCAATTTTTAGAGTGTTTGGTTGAGTATTCTTTGAGATATGGTTCGAATTCCATCTTGTGCCAAATCTGTCTTTTAGGGTTTCTTCCGAGTAGGTTTTCTTGTTGTGCTTTTCTCGCCTAGATCCGTTCATTTTTGGAAGAACTTGTCTAAATGAAAAATGTTCCTAACACTTTAAAGATGATGTCTGTAAATTTTCATAATTTTTGGACTTGATTTGGTCGACGAAAACGAATCTGATATTTTCTGCTACATGTGGTGGCAGATTTAAATTCCGAGCATGTTCAGTTTTGTGGTTCCTATTTCTCCTAGCTATGGTCGTTTTTGATGGTCGACTTCTTCATGAAAATTGTTCATCTATGTGTCTAGTTTACTCCTGTTAAATTTCAGAATTTTTGGATCAATATTCGAATTGATATGGATTTTTAAGTAAGCTGTGGTCGGATGAACAGTGGTCTTTGCACCCTTTGAAAACAAGTTTCTGAAATGATTTTTTTTGAGTGACTTAGAGTCCGAATTTGCTAAGGCCTATTTCTGAGAAAAATGTTTATTTTGATGTCGCCTAGCACCTGTAAAATTTTCAGAATTTTTCACAAAGTTTTACTACATTTCCTAATACGCTTTTGAAAACTGCCACAGTGTAGTCTTACCGGTGAAATTTGGTTTCGTACGTTTCGGTAGTTTTTGAGTCGATTGCTACTCTTTTACGAATCCTATGAATTCTGGAAATGTAGATATATGTTGTGATGATTAAAATGTGGTTTTGAAACTTTGTGAGTTTTGATCGAGTTAGATGTTCAATTTGGAGGGTAAGTGCACTTGGCGTGGGCTCGTTGGGCCGCCCCCTCTTTTTGGTGGCCAAAACGGCGCCAAGGAAATATTATTATGTTGCGTGATTGTATGAGTCTATACTCCTAGGTGTATCCGTAGGGGTTACCTAGGGCTCCGGAGTGTGTCTGTATAGGGTCCGCTGCTCTCACATTGTGGATACCGTCGGCTTGTGGACATAAGTGCCCAAGCGGGTAATTGATCCCAAAACGGCTAAGGCCCTGGATCGTTGATACCGGCAGCTTGTGGACATAAGCGCCCAAGCGGGTAATGTTTTGGATGTCCTCGATCAAAATGAACATTGGTGTGGTAAAGTGTAAAAAGAAATTCCCGTAAATTATTTTTACCCGTTCGTTAGATTACATTCCTAACTTTTTTTTATTACTCTTCTAAATCTTTAAATTTTGTTATGCTATACGTTAACTTACTCAGTACCGTTTGTACTGATAAATTGTTATTTCCTATTTTTCGCAGAGTAAGTGTTGGCGCATTGGGATGTGACTTTCCAAGAATAAAGACTTGTCGCATTTTATGATTACTTTAAATTTCTGCACTTTGGACTTTACCATTGGACTTTGGACTTTGGTTTTGGCCGTCTGTTTGGCCCCATTTTTATTTGTTTTAGCTTCCGCACTGATTATTACTGTGATGCATGAGATACTCTGATTTTAATTCGGGCATGATTGAATAGTTTTTAAATTGTTTTGAAAAATTGATACAACTTAGCCTTAGCATTTTTCTAGATGAGCTCGACTTGGGTCGGGTCTTGTTTAGAAAAGTGTGGCGGTAATGCCCTGGCCTGGGAAATCAAATCCGGGGTGTTACAAATGGTCCACATGGTGGATCTATAGGTCCACATATATCGCCATAAATTCTTTCTAGAAAACTAGGGCTTTCAGTTCCCACTTTTGTTGGTAAATGTTTGGAAATCAATTCTCCTTGTGAGCAAACAACACATATATAATCATTATGTTGCAGCAATTCTTGTCCCTTTAATAAATTGTCATGACTATTTGTAATAATTCGCCTCATCATTGTAGAGCCAAGATGGCCTAGGCGATCATGCCATATCATATATTCATCATTAAGCCTATGGCTTCCAGTAGACCTATGACCTATTTTGGAATGATATTCATTAATGGGCCTCTTGCAATCGATAGACCACTGGTTTATTTGGGGAATATTAAATATGTGGTCTAAGTGATAATTTTCAATTATATTTATCTTTGTAAAATACAATCCAGATGACAAGGCTGGTAATTTTTCCAATACATATTTTTTTTACCATGAGTGGTATTTGTAATTAATAAATATTCGACATTCTCTGAAGTCGATGTCTCGAGATGATACATATTTTCTCGGATATCTTTAAAACCCAATAAATTTCTTCGAGACTGGGAGATGAGAGTGCATTTTTCACAATTAATTTTGTTCCCCAGGAAAAATAAGGTTGGCTGTGCCAACTCCTTGTATTATTTGCACTACCACATATTGTGTTTATGTTTGTGTCTCCCATTCTTAAATTGGAAAAATAACTTATGTCTTTTAGTATTGTGTGCGTTGAAGCACTATTAATAAGGCATATATTATCACTTTTAAAATTCCTCATTTTGCAGGCATCGAAACAAGATATCATTAATATTAAAACAAGATTTAACATAAGTGAGATATTACAATACATAGAAAATAATATAAGACACATGCAAAAGTAAAAGAAAGATACAGAAGTTCAAAGCGTAATAAAAACAATAGTACAACAGAACAATTAAACTAAATCATCAAATAAATCAACTTCAAATTTTGGAATATTGGGCATATTATTCTCAGAATTCATTATGTCAACATGGTTCGTTTCAACCACCCTTTTTCCTTTCTCCCTCTGGGAGTCTCGGTAGAGTTTCACCCAATGATCTCTGGTACGACAATTTTTGTACGAGTGCCCTTTCAGGCCGCATCTATTGCATTTTGCTTCTTCATAATTCTATTTTTGAACATCACCTCTGGTGTTGCCCTGATTCTGATTACGTGTGTCTGTCGTGGGTCTAATATAAACATTGTTGCGGAAATGACTTTTCTCACGACCTCGGTTATATCCACGACACGAGGTCTCTGACCTCGGCCACGACCACGACTACGCCACGACTAGAAGATTCAGTCACATGTGCCTCTGGCAGTGGACTACTGCCAGTTGGTCTCATTTCATGATTTTTTAATAATAAATCATTATCCTTTTCAGCCAATAATAAAAACGTAATCAGATCAGAATATTCAGTGAAACCCTTTGCTCGGTATTGTTGTTGTAACACCGAATTTGAGGTGTGGAACGTAGAGAATGTCTTCTCTAGCATTTCTTTATTAGTAATTTTTTCACCACACAATCTTAATTGTGATACAATATTAAACATAGCAGAATTGTAATCATTTACCGATTTAAAATCATGGATTCATAAATGTAACCAGTCATACTGGGCTCGAGGGAGATTAATTGATCTTAAATGATCATATCTCTTTTTTAAGTTCTCTCATAGTTCAATTGGGTCTTTGACCGTTAAATACTGTGTTTTCAATCCTTCATCAAGATGATGGCGGATGAAAATCATAGCTTTCGCACGGTCTTGGCTTGAAGCCTGATTATCTTTTTCAATTATTTTTCCAAAATCCATTGATTCCAAATGGATTTCGACATCCATTTTCCAAGATAAATAATTATCTCCAGATACCATCAGTGGTATGAAATCCTGCTTTGCCAAGTTAGCCATAATAGAATTATTGAAATTCGATAACTAAATATTACCTCAAAAAAATTCCGGCAGAGCTCCCTTGGTGGATCGTGTTGAAAACGTGTTATGTAAAATTAATTATATATGTGAATTGTACACGGAAGAAAGCAATAACAAAATTAATAAATACTAATTATCCATGCCCTTTATTACCTTTGTAATTTGTGTGGTATGAGCTCCCACCACCCTTCCTAACCCGTATAGGCTGTTAAAAAAATTAATTGTACAAGAAAAATATAACCAAGTTGGTCTTGTTGGATTCGTCTCGTCTTATAGTTTTTAAATATCAAAATTTTTAGAATTTTTACTTGTATCGAATTTGAATTATTAATAATATAAAATGTGTATTTGACTACGTAAGGTTAAAAGTTGACTATGTAATACTTAAAAGAATAAAAGGAAGGAAGTATGTGCTAGAAGGTGTAACCTTACTCTTACACTTCTATATAATTAAATTCATTTTAAAAAATATATATGTATTCGAATTGATAATTCAATGGGACATTGAGTTGCTCTGCCATTTTTCCTTTTTATTTGTATGAGAAGTTTTGTGTTTACTTTGATGTTTTTGTTTTATTTGTAGATAAAGTGTACTTTGCAAACATAATTCATCAATTATTCCTCCCCAATTTATATTCATAAATCATTATAGCCTCCAAAAGTTCTTGATATTTCAAATTTATTTTTACATTTTCAATTCAAATATTTTTTCTTTATTCCTATCCAACTAGAATTACCCGCCCGCGCGATGCGCGGAGAGAAAAGTTCCTAAAATATAAAAGTTTTTTTATTTATAGATTTAACAAAAGAATAAATTGTCCTCACGGATTGAATGAAAGAAAATGTATAAGGTAAAATAGTTGATGATCGAAGCAATGAATATGAAATTGATCAAGATTAAAGGAATGAAAGTTTTGACTGTAAAAATGATATTTAATTATCAAGGTTGAAGGAATATCAAAGTTTTTATATTTGTTTTCTTTATCGGCTCCTCTAAAGAAAATAATTTATACATGTATAAAAGTCATAAATATGACAAAACACATTTTTTAGAAAAAGAAAGAAAAAATAAACATTCTAATAACGTCCCACATTCTTTTCCCATAGCATTTATAAAAGCAATGAATTGCTTGACAATTTCATGTCACTAACCAAAGGAATAAAATTGCCCTTATCATTATCAACATGTTAAAAAACAAAATGTAGCTTATTTAAAACTGGCAATTGTTAATTCCATCGATTCAGATTATGGAATAAATATATTTTTAAATACAATTAATTTTTTTTGAAAATAAAATATAATTAAATTTTAAATCAGCAAGTAAGATCATAAAAAAAATTATTTCATAGCCCATAGGTATTATAAATTAGATTATCTAGAACAGATCAGTCACAACGAATATGTACGCCTGGATCAAAAAATCAATATAAATCTATATCATTTATAGGACCACTAATGCAATAATATCAACTATAAAGTTTAGTTGTATTTATATGAAAAAATGAAATAATTATCATTTTTCAAATTCAGTGTATACGATATGATTTCTTTAATTTTAATCCCATTTAAATTCTTTAAAATTATGACTTTTTTAAGAAAAACCTAAGAATAAATGTAATGACTTACAATTCCTGTATATTCATTGGCATCGCGACAATCAAGTATAAGATTCATTCTAAAGCGGCTAATATTTAGAGAATCAAACAACGCTTCATTGAAAAAAGATGCATTTTAAAGCAGTTAATAAAATCCATCAAACAATATGTAATCATCTGGACCATAGAGCAAAACATTAAACTTCACTTCAAATTATAAAACGATATACGATGTGTAGTATTTAAGGAGAAAACAATTGAGATGCCACAAATATGATATACAAACACTCATTTCTAGAAAACAATTGAGATGCCACAAATATGATAGACAAAGACTCATTTGAAGAGCCCCATTGTTCTACAATTAGTGAGTTGGAGATTTATAAGTGAATATTTGAACATCACAAAAGTAGATGGAATTCTAAAATTACCACTCCAAGCCACCCACCAGAAGAGTAATATCTTAATGCCAGAGCAAAATGAGAAGTCAAATGTCACCACCGGATAAATCAATTGATCTGGTAATTGATCAAAAATAACTAACCTTGCACAGAAAAAAAAAATCATTTAATAAATCTTCAAAATTAAGAACAAATGTGAGTAACATATTCTATCATTCCATCAATACAACTAACACGTGGTCAAGGAAAACAAACAGATCCTTCAGCTCTAACATAAAAATGACCAATACCTTCAACATTCATGTGTAAGCGTACAAAATGACCAAAAATAGGGAAATAAATTTTCAGTATAAAAATTTGAGGGATTTTTTTGCAAAATGTATAACATTATCCATTTTGTAAAGAAACGGACATTTATCTATACCACATAATAAGCCATATTTTAGGTTATAATCTCATTTCTTGGTCTGCCTCAAAAAAAATAATTACCTATTTTGTAATTGTAATAACAAAACAGAGACATGGCTACCGTGATTCATAGAGAAAACAACTGGTATTAGCATAGACTCCAGAGAATCACTACCTCTAAATCAACATAAACCACATAGGGTTTTGAAATAAGCCTGCCAATGATGTCTTCAAAAAAAATAATCAAACTATATATTTGGTCAATACGATTAAATTATAAGGCCAAATAACAAATACTACCTCCGTTTCTTTTTATTTGCAACATGTTGAAAATTGCTACTGTTCATATGCATACTTTGACTTAAAGTTTTCTCATAGTTATTGATGTTAAAATGTAGTCAAGTGGGATCTTGTTAGATTCGTCTCATCATGTAGTTTTTAAATATCAAACTTTTAGAATTTTTACTTATACCGAATTTGAGTTATTAATAGTTTAAAATATGCATTGGATTGCGTGCAGTGTAGGTCCGTAGCAATTTTTAAGGAACGGAGGAAGTATAAAACAGTAAGATACAAAATAGAGTTGTGGCTGATGGATCATATTTGCTGCTAAGCATATGTTCAAATGACTTGAATTGAAATATAAGAGACTCAAAAGAAATACATGTTTCGTGGCAAACTTATATAGTCGGATAAAACGATCCCGGATACTTATGATTAGTTGCTGAAACTGAGAGACATTACCTAGCACACCAAATTTATGCATTGAGCATCATTGCCCTTCTTGAAAAAGTGGCCTAAACTTTTTCGCAATGTATTTTCCACTTGTGAAGTGAAATCGAACACCCTGTATCATGTAATCAAATAAAATTGCTCATATTTTCTATATATGAAATGAAATCTAGACCATGTATCATGTATTCAAATTAAAAGTTCTCATTCTTGGCAAAAGTGAATAATATATAACATAAGATACAATATGAAAAAAAAAACACTTTATGGCAGAATCATGAAAAATACATATGAAACTTAAAGCTATCAAAATGGGCTTGGCCCGTTGGATCAATCCCGCCTCACTTAAATGGTGGATTAAGCTGAACAAATAGATGTCTGATTGGAAGAGGGTCTAAACAGGTCATGCCCGTTTAAACCTGCAGTCACTTGGGCTGGCCCATGAGGCCAAGCCAATTTTTTTTTTTTTTAAAGTTTGTTACGAAAGCTTAAATAAAATAATGTAAATATTGTTAATTGGATGTTTATTGAAATCATAAAATGTTAATTTGATAATATATAATTTAAAAATTTTATATTTTTATAAAATTCTAGGAAAGAAATATAAAATTGACTTAATGTTAACTAAATTAAATAAAATAATTTTAATATTCATTATATATGTAATGGGCTACTTAGTATTACCTTTTTATACTAATTTAAAGTTGTTTTTCAAAAAGAATATTTTTTTTAAAAGTCATTTAATTTTTCCAAAAATATTTTCAATTTTAAATAGATTATATATTTAATTTTTAAATAAAACAGTTTTTAAATTAGATAATATATTTATTTTTTAAATAAAAATATTGTATAATAAAAAAATTGACTTTATTATTTAATTAAGAAAGCTGCAGGCTAGCCCGTCTTACCACAATCTATTGGTGGGTTGAGCTGGGGTAATGTAAATTACTTAGGCGCATATATGAAAAGATATGCTACTTATATAGGGTAATGTAAATTACCAAAAAATATTGTGTAATAATGTACTCTCCATATTGAAGTCCTGCAACTTGCGTTATGCAAACACTGCTAGAAATAGTGTAGCTGAATATTTTTTATTGTTGTTGTAACTAAATGAATGCCTTACATAGTGTAAAATGGGGAAGTGAAACGTCTCCGATATAGAAATAAAAATCTTTTGATACAAAAATTATAGAAAGATCCTTATATAGTTGTAATAGATATGTATAAATTAATTAATAAATCATACTAATATAGAATGATTTATTTAAAAAAATACATATTCTAATATTTAGTTTTTATTTTTATAATTTAATATTTATGTTTCCAAAATTTCCTTCATTGATCAATTCAAAATTTCATTGATTTTTCTTCCCGATTTTCTTCCCGATTTTATAATTTAACACAATAATTTAATATTGTGTCTCCATTTTCTTCCAAAATTTTCTTCATTGATATTTAGTTTCCATAGCTATTTCTTTTTCCATACCTATTTCTTCATTGAATAATTTCTGTAATCCGTAATTTTCTTACCGATTTTCTTCAATAATTATTTAATATCCATTGATGATTACATTAATTGTGAATATAATATAATTAATGTTAATGCAGATAATTATTGAAGGAATTATTCATAATTTTATTTAATGTTAATCAATCATTGATGTGATTACTTTATATTATTTTTTTATATACCTTTTTCGGATTATTGACTAAAAATTATAAGAAGATCATTATATAATTGTAATAGATATGTATAAATTAATTAATAAATCATACTAATATAGAATTGTTTATTTAAAAAAAATACATATTCTAATATTTAGTTTCCATTTTATAATTTAATATTGTGTTTCCAAAATACGGATAGGTTTATATGGAAAGATTTAGTTGCCAATACAAATAAAAATTATTTAATAAACAAATTATAATAAAATCCTTAGAATTGTAATAAATATGTATAAATTAATAAATTATACTAATAATATTAAAATGCTATATATAGAAGGGATTCTTGGGAGGGAATTAGACATAATAGATTTTCATTTAATGTCAATCAATCATTGGAGGGATTAATTGAGAATATAATTAGAGCCTGTTTGTTTTACCTTAATTTTTCTCCTTTTGACTTTTGTTTCTCTCAAAAGTCCTTTTGAATTTTTTTAGCTGTTTGTTTTGACTTTTTTTTGAAATGAAAGGAGAAGCAAAAGTTAAAATTCTAGTTTCTTTTCAAAGTAGGCAGGGGGTTACTTTTTTTAAAAGGAGAAGTCATTTAATAATAAAAATACAAAAATAACCCTATTTAAAAAGGAAATAAAATTAATTATAAATATTCTTATAATATTTATGTACATTTTAGTAATTTTAATATATCAAAAGTCTTCTACGTACAATTCATCCAAACATGTTTCCGTTGAAAAACAACTTTAATTGTAACACCCCGGTTTTTGGTCACCCAGGTCGGGATGTCACCGCCACACCTCCCTAGCAAGATGTGGTTTCTCCGAGTTTACTAAAGAGATGCAAGGCTAGGTATTGCAGTATTTAAAATATTTAAAACAATTAAAACAGCCCATACAATATAAATTCAAAAATAATATTATAATGCAGCGGAAAAGTAATATCTAAGTATAAGTATTGCAGCGGAAAATGTAAATAGGGCCAACATGGCCAAAACACGGGTTATACATGTCCGTTCATACTATAGTCTAATGCAAAATTTAAAAAAAATAAGTGTTCCAAAAAATCCCATGCATGTACGTGCTCAACTATAATCCACATGCTCTGTAGGAAAAAGAAAGAAATGGTTTTGGGTCAGCACAACTTGCTGAGTAAGTTAACACATACATGATCGTGGGGTTTCAAAGCCATTAAATTAATATTTAAAGAAAACATGCGCATACAAGACATGATTTAATGTATTCATCTAATAACAATTTAACCGCATAATTTAAAAGACAGGGATTTCATAAGACCGTAAATATAGCTTGCAAAATAATATAACTGTAGGACATAATGTAAAAGCATAATCTAAAAGGAGCAATTTTCGAGTCTTCTAGTTTCATGTCTCATGTCTCATGTTTATATCTCAATTGCTATTCGGCAAGCTTTATTTATCAATCGCCTTTCGGCAAGCTTTATATATCAATTGCCTTTCGGCAAGCATTATATCTCAATTGCCTTTCGGCAAGCATTATATCTCAATTGCCTTTCGGCAAGCATTATATCTCAATTGCCTTTCGGCAAGCATTATATTTCAATTGCCTTTCGGCAAGCATTATATCTCAATTGCCTTTCGGCAAGCGTTATATCTCAATTGCCTTTCGGCAAGCATTATATTCCATGTGTATTTTATTTCAAAGGAATTCCCAATCGTTTAAACCTTAAAGGCTAATTTCACCGTTCAACAAGATTTTCAAGATTTGACTTGGTCAAAACCACTGTTTACTCCAAAATTAACTAAAAATCAGTTTTAATTCTGAAAATTCTGAAATTTGACCACTGACTCTAAAACGCAGAGACGGACAAGTTTTGTGTTTTAACTTTTTCGATCCGAGTTAAGGAAATAAGTCAAAACGTTGATTTTCGTCAGGCTATTAATCTGTCCGAATTTCTACACAGCAGTTCCAAAATTTTGAGATCTACCATAGCAAACTAACTCCAAATTTGATGAAATTTTGCAGGGAGATGCTTAAGACAATTATTTACAACTTTCATTTAGAAGCAAAGCCTAATTTTTGTCGGATCAATGGTTAATCTTTGGATCAAGCTCGAAACAAATTTCTGTCAGCTTTCATAAATTCGGTAAGAGCGCAGATTGGTTCGGTTCATATTCGGAGTCTTAACGAAAAATTCCAAAAATTTACGGAGGTATTCTAAACTTATAGATCTACAAATTTTGTGTTTAACACAGCTCCTAGTTCCGCCTAAATCTAGTGTCAAAATCGCCAAGAAGTTCGAAAACTAAAGCTGTCAAGATTTCAAGATCTAAATTTAGAACAGTTCAGTTGGATTCGATTTCAGATATCAAACCTTAATAAAAATTTATGAAAATTTTATAGAAGGTAGAACTAAGTCTTAGGAACGTTTTCCATGTTTTAAGTTTTTCCGTTTGAATAGTTTTAAGGGTTTGAAAAATTCACACAAGAACGTTGCGCCGTAGGATTTCTTTGTTGACAGATTTTAGGGTTATTTAATTTGATCTCTACGTTTGGTCGTGTTTTAATCACCCAAAACCATAGTAAGTATTAACTTACAGATTATGGATGTTCCGGCTCGTCGATTCGAAGGCGTGGCTTCCAGTCCACCGTTTATCTCCTTGATTCCGTCGTGTTCTTCGCTCTCGATCCGGATCGGGGTTTAGAATAGAAAAAGGATTGAGTTAGGATTCATTTTCGAATCAAGAATGGAAAAGGATGGATCAGATCTTACCACCACGATGGAAGTCTCCAAATTTCGTCCAAGTCAGTCCCTTCTCTTGGCTTAGTGCCTCCGTAGACTCCGGGATTAGGGTTCGATGTGTAGAGAGTTTTTCGTAGGGTTTTGAAAAGTCTTCGGGATCGATTAGGATGGTTATTTATAGATGTACAAGACCTAGGGGACGTCCAAGGTCGGCCCTAGGGTGTCTGGAGCCGCAAGGTGAGCAACCGAAGTCGAAAAATCCGGATTCGGGCGAGAAAATCTCGCTTGGTTTGTTACTGCCAACTGGCGCGCGGTTGGCGCGCCCTCTTGAGGAAACCCCGCGCGGTTACCGCCTGTACTTCGGTCCGGGCGGGTCGTGCGATCCGTCGAACCTTTCCACCTCTCTTTTGGACTTCTATCCCTATATATTCTCGGATTCCGATTTCTGGGCTATTTCCGGACTCCAATTTCCTATCTAAAATTTTACTCGGGTCTAGATTTAATATTGGTCTCGAATTCTCGAGTCCATTAGTATCGGGTTTCTGTGTAACGATTCATTCAATTAAATTGTCTTTGTCTTTACGGGTATTGGAACTTAAATTCCATTTCTCATTCCTTGTGATTCCTTATCTATTTATTATGTTTATTTATTTGTTTATTTATTGTTATTGTTTATTTATTTATTTATCCTATTTATTTATTTATTTTATGTTGCAAAATTCTGGGGTATTACATTAATAATATCCATCCAAACAATTATTTGAGCTGTTTTTGCTTTTGAATTCTCCTTCTCCCTCCTTCTCCTTCTTCTACTGACTTCTCTTTTTTCACAGGCCAAAACAAACAGGCCCTTAATTTACCATTTTGGGATTAGTGACTAAAAATTGAGAATAGCTAAATTACATTAATTATCGATTATTTATGGGATATTTTATTTATATCCATTGATTAATCGAGAATAGAAATAATTTACCTTTTTGGAATTATTGACTAAAAATTAGGGATTAATTGCGATAATCATTGAGAATAGAATTAATTTAGCCTTTTGGGATTATAATCATCTAATTTAATGTTAATCAATTATTGAATATAATCAGTTATCGGATAAGATTATTGGTGTGTTGGATATTTGACAGAGGGTAAAAAATTATTATAATCATTATACAACTAAACGGGGAATTATTTATCATTCTCATTACTATAATTGGATGAATATAAGAATTACAGAACATCGCCATATTTTCCTGGGACCATATTTCGCCAGTATCCTTCGAAGCTGATGCTGATTTTTTTTCAAACTTAATGTCCTCTAATCGAGTATAGGTTCAAAAATTTAAGAATAGGGTGGGAAAAATATACATCAAAGTATAATAAAAATTATAATTATATGGTGGGATGCGATTTATAATACAATATTTTAAAAACAAACATAATTTTTATCCGATTTTCTTCAATAATTATTTAATATCCATTGATCATTATATTTATTGTGAATATAATATAATTAATGTTAATACGGATAATATAATTAATGTTATTGAGAATAGAATTAATTTAGCCTTTTTTATATCTTTTTAGGATTATTGACTAAAAATTATAGGAAGATCCTTATATAATTGTAATAGATATGTATAAATTAATTAATAAATCATACTAATATAGATTGGCTTATTTAAAAAATACATATTCTAATATTTAGTTTCCATTTTATAATTTAATATTGTGTTTCCAAAATACGGATAAATTTTTATGGAAAGATTTAGTTGCCAATACAAATAAAAATCATTTGATAAAAAAATCATAATAAGATCCTCAGAATTGTAATAAATATGTATAAATTAATAAATTATACTAATGATATTAAAATGCTATATATATAGAAGGGGTTCTTGGGAGGGAAATTAGACATAACAAATTTTCATTTAATGTCAATCAATCATTGGAGGGATTAATTGAGAATATAATTAATTTACCATTTTGGGATTAGTGACTAAAAATTGAGAATAGCTAAATTATATTAATTATCGATTATTTATGGGATATTTTATTTATATCCATTGATTAATCAAGAATATAAATAATTTACCTTTTTGGAATTATTGACAAAAAATTATGGATTAATTGCGATAATTATTGAGAATAGAATTAATTTAGCTTTTTGGGATTATAATCATCTCATTTAATGTTAATCAATTATTGAATATAATCAATTATCGGAGAAGATCATTGGTGTGTAGGATATTTGACAGAGGGTAAAAAAATTATTATAATCATTATACGACCAAACGGGGAATTATTTATCATTCTCATTACTACAATTGGATGAATATAAGAATTATAGAACATCGCTATATTTCCCTGGTACCATATTTCGCAGTATCCTTCGAAGCCGATGCCGAAATTTTTGAAACTAAATGTCCTCTAATCGAGCATAGGTTCAAAATTTTAAGAATAGGGCGGGAAAAAAATATACATCAAAATATAATAAAAATAATTAAGCGAGAGATAATATAATTATATGGTGGGATGCGATTTATAATACAGTATTTTTAAAACAAACAAACTTTTTATCCGGTTTTCTTCAATAATTACTTTTTTTTTAGAGGGATAAAGATCTTATTCCATAGAAAAGAGTACATCAAAGCACAAATGGGGATATGTAAAAAGGCCATCACAATACTATCCAGACCTCGAAAACCCCATTACCCCACCCGAAGTAATCAACAAAGAACTCGCTCTAAGTTTCTATATACAATCCAAGCTCCCGTATAACAAAGTAGTTACCAGCAGTCATTGGCAGCAGCATTCGTGTGGCAGCAAAAGTGAAGCATCGTCGACGTTATCGCAAGCCGCAGCTCCAGCATCTTGTTATAATTGTTCTAGTACGTTAACAGCAACCACCCACTCAATGTAACAACATCTTAATCAGATTGCTCCTTACAATTTGTGCTCTTTTCACCTCTCCCCCACTTGCAGCAACAATCCCGAAAGCACAGCTTCTCAGAAGTAGCAGCCACAGTGAAGCGATGAAAACCAACGACAAACCCATGAAATTATAAGAACAGACACAACTCCCCTGCAATGCACACAAATCCAATGTATAGACAGTAAAGGGATAGAGGGCAGGTTGGTAAGGCTCCGGGAAAAAGGAGGAAAAGGAACAGGTAAGGAACCGATAACAAGAGGAAAGGAAGAGATAAGAATGGGATGAGGAACCGTTACCACATGATCGTATAAGAAAATTAAGCTCGACAACATGGAATCCAACAACAGTTGCAATCATAACAATGGCTGTCATTGAGTTCATCAATTGCAGTCCTCATGAATCCATGAAGAAGAGAACCTACCACCGTGTACAAATCCAGTCCAAGAAAAAAACTCATGAATACCTCTCATAACTGGCTATGAACTTTAAAAGATCTCGTCTAGTTGAAACTATACCCCAGACTAAACTCACCACCCCCTTTTCTATTTTGCTCAAACTTTCCTATGCAGTTTCATTTTTCAATGTCATATATCCGATATACTAACTTCTTTATTCCTTCTTTTCTTTTTCCTTCTCTCTTCTTTTTTCTTTTTGCTCTTTTTTCCTCTTTTTTTTTATATACTATCAGGGGGCAACCCAATACCAACACATACAAAGGAGATCCAATCTTCAGTTCGACTACGACACCCCGAAACTAGGCCCTAATCACCCCCTAATTGGAGTATAATCACTCACAAGCCAAGCCACAAAACATCACAGCCCCAAACCTTCAACCTCACTAGGATGACATACAAAAAATCGTAACCAGTTCCTTTCCATCCCAGAAGAATAGAGCATACAGCATGGCTAGAAGGGTTGTGCTATAGGTTAAATGGTAAACAGGTGTGCAAGGTTTCGGCCCAGGCTAGGCTCATAGGGAGTACAAAGATTGTGGAAAAAATCTGCTATAGGTTAACAGGGCCAGATGTGAAGATGTAGAATAGATGAACAAATTTAGGCTCTTAAAAGGCTTTTTGGAAGTAGGGATTGTAGGAGAAGTGGACTGAATACATTGGACAAGAGTGAATGCAGGCTCAGTGTATGTGTTTCAGCAAGATCAAGAATTGTCAAGGTAGACACCCCCACTGAAAGCATTAAAAATCATGAAGTACAGATCTCACCAAGTAATATTTGAGGTGACTCCCTTTAGCAATTGTGGAGGCCAATCAGTTCAGTAGCAGACATCAAGCATCCCTATGGATCAACAATCTTGGCAGTATCACCCGAAGCAACCAAATATCTTCAAAACTCCTCTTTTTTTTTACATAAGCATTCCGCACATCATCATCTCCTGAACATCCAAAGTGATACAACAAAACCACTTAGGCTTCCCCGCTCCCGTTCTCTAGTACCTGCATAACAAATTATTCATTTTCTCTTCTTTTTTATTCAATTTTCATCATTCATTTTTCTTTTATTTTTCCTTTTTTTTATTTTTTATTTTTTTTAAAAAACAAAGCCTGCACAAAATGAATTATACAAATGTCTCCCACCAAGCCCCTCTCCCATGTAACCAACCCTTCACACCCCCTCCCCCCAAGAGCCCCACCAATTCGGCCACCTCGTGTAACATCAGAGCACAGCCTATATATCAGTCCAGACATGGACTTAAAACTCTCTTGATAAATCAGCAGCAGTGAAGAACTTAAGAGCACCACCAGCAAGGACATGCCTGTTGTTTGAGACTCATCTTTTGCAACACCCACCAACCATGACTTGAAATTACACCCTTCATCATCTGTTGCCCGGCTTCCTTAGCGCTCGCTTGAGTGTTACAGTATATTGCAACAAAACAGCAGTGGCCTCCAATCTCCCCACTTTATAGCCAAGTCTCTATCTTCCCGTTCCCGGATGCCCCTTGTTTAGCCCAGAAATCCGCAAGGGAATTGCGCTCCCACCATATATGAGTGACTCTAACGTCCCCCGCACACCTCAGGATGGATACAATCGGACCAACTAACTCACTGTAATGCCACGGTATATTTCTGGGATCTCCCAACCAACTTACCACGTTTTGCGAATCGCACTCAAACACAAGCCGAGGCAATGGGAAACCTTGTTCCCGAATAAGAGCCTGACATACGCGACTAATGGTCGTTATCTCAGCCTTTACCGAATCAGCGTGACCAATGGAATCCGACAAAAGGAAAATCATGTTACCCTCCTCATCCCGGATGACCCCTCCAATCCCGGCCGGGCCTGGATTCCCAAACGACGAGCCGTCTGTATTGATCTTCCACCACCCTTTATCCGAACGAATCCATGTTAAACCCCTTCTTGGCCCTTTCAGCCTATTGCTTACAGCCTCACCTAGTTCCTCCAGGAAGAAACTCTCCGAGGAGTAATGGTTGACATCCGACCCATACCCAGCAGCCCTACACCACAATCTCACTCTCCATTTCACCTCCTCCAATACAGCAGGCAGCTCCACTCTCCTCCCATTGAAGACAGCCTCGTTCCTAAGCTTCCAAATAATCCAAATGACAGCCAAGCCTGTTACCAGCCACACTCCCTTCCGTCCTTGTTTTATCTCACAATCAATCCACCAAGCCAATAAATTCACAACATTACCAGGCAGGGCCCATTTGACATTGAACCATGCCACGCCGTGGTACCACATTGCCCCCGCCACTCTACACCGGCAAAATAGATGATTTATAGACTCGACTTCTTCATGGCATAGCACACATTCGACATTTCCGGTTTGAATACATCCTCTCTTTAAAAGCTCCTCGCGCACTGGAAGTGCATAATGAAAAACTTTCCATGCCAACAACTTTGCTTTCATTGGAGTCTTAATTTTCCAAAGTATGCGCCAAAACCCCTTAAGCTCGTTCTCCTCACTGCCTGTTCCAGAGAACAAGAAAGATCTTGTTGAATAAAATCCACTCCTCTCTTTAAGCCATATCACCCTATCATCCATGAATCTGTTCATCCGAGACTTCTTAATAACCCGTAGAAAGTTCGCCCACACCTCGTTTTCCCAGTGAAACAATGGCCTTCTCAATTCGATATTCCATTCCCATTGAAAACCCGACCACACACCACAATCTGCCACCTTACCATTCTTGTTTGTAGCTAAAGTAAAAAGTCTTGGAAACATGGTTTTCAATGGTTTTCCTTCCTCCACCTAAGGGTCATGCCAAAACCGAGTGAGCATACCATTGCCTATAAGAATTTTAAAGCCTTCGATCTGCCCTTCCCTGCTTCTTTTCAACCAACTGGAACAAATATTACTCCACAGTGACCTCCCCTTCCCAGCGTCTGGCAGCAAAGGGCCGACTCCCCCATAATATTTCTCGTCAATAATTCTCTTCCACAACGAATTCTCCTTACCAAATCTCCATAGACAAATTTCAAACTATCTCTTATTGAATGAAACACAAAAGATTGGAAGAAACTAATGGTACAAAAAATAAATTCATCCAATTATTTACACTTGGTGGAACAAATTTCTCCACAAAAACAACAGCCAAACAAATCTTTTTCCAAAAGATGAAGTGAAATGGGAAGTCGTCAATTATTTGACATAGAAAAAGATGTCGCAACAATTGATTTATTCTTGTATGGTTATGAACGTCTGGGAAATAAGGAAATCAGATGCAGCTACTATTAGATCGGGCAAGAGGAATAATAATTTCATGAATAAAGTCCTTATCTCCCTTCAAAATGCTCTTCGTCATTTGAGTTTGTACTCTCATTTTTCCAATAACTGTCACCTAAACAACAACAAAAGAGAACAAAAATATTAGCAAAATAAGGAGAAATAGACATGAATTTGAATAATAAAAGCTATAAAATAGTGGGGAGATGTATTTGTTAAATGCAATATTGAGAAAAATATTAGATGAAGATGTAAGGATATGATTTTGAGTGGATTATAATAGACACATATTTATAGAAGAATGAGATAAATGAGATAAAGGGATTGTTGGAGTACGGTCCGGGGCAATTTTGTAATTATCAGCGAGGTGGAGCACGGTCCAGCGGCAGTGCAGTAAATATTTCAGTGTGTGTGAGAGAGTGTAAAAAATAGTTTTTGTGAGAGGGGGAAATTTGGGCGGGAAAGTGTATGTGTGAGACTATTTTGTTTTAGATTAGATATATAGATATATAGATATAGATTATCATCCAACTGAGGGATGAGGATTGGTCTAGTGGTCAAGTCATTTGATTTCCCATTTTTAGGTTGGAGTTCTATCCCCACCCGGCCACCTATCCCTCCTTTTTATTCATTTGTAATTTATGTGGCATGAATTTCTACCACACATTTTCTAGCCTATATAGGTTCAGCAAAAAAAAAAATATATATTATCATCCAACGGGATAAGGATTTGGTCAAGATGTCAAGTCCTGTGACTTCCAATTTTTTGATTGAGGGTTCGATTCCCCTCTCGGTCTCCTATCCCTTCCCTCTTGCCCTTTATAATTTGTGTGACACGGACTCCAACCACCCATGTCCTGGCCTGTATGTATTGTTCAGTAAAAATATATATATACTTACCTCTGTTCTTTAATAATTGCACCACTTCTGCATTTCACACAATCCAAAAAATATTTTTAACTAATAATAACTCATATTGTATATAAGTAAAAATTATAAAAATATTAAATTTTAAAACTACGTGACTAGACGAATCTAACAAGATCTCACTTAACTATGTTTTATACTTCCTCCGTTTGGAAATAAATGAAACATTTGTTTAGATGTTACTATTCATTGAGTTGATTCAATTTTTAACTCAGTTATATAAGTGTAATACCCGTTAATTTTTAGGATATAAAATAAGAATTTAATCCAATGAGAAAAGAGGTCTTGTTTCCGTGAACCCGTAAAATCGAAAATGCACGGAAGTCGAAAGAAAACCCAAGACCGACGGACCTAAGATTTCAAACATGAAATCAATTTAAGTCGGAATAAAAATTAGGGTAGGAATCACAATCCGAAAAGATCCCGGAAAGTCGAGCCGAAAACACGGAATGATAGAAGCCCGAAAGAGAGGAGGAAAAACCCGACGGATCGGATCGCACGGACCCGCCCGGACCGAGGTCCAGGCGGAGGCCGCACGCTGGCCGCACGGTGTTTGGCCTACAGCGTGCCACCACCGCGTGGCACCACAGAATCCGGCCATTCATGTGTTTTCGGCGATTTCTTGCCAAAATTACCACACCCGACGATGGAAAGTAGATTTTTGGACGGGGGAAGGAGTATTAGGACGACTTAGGGTTAATCTCCACCCCATTGTCAGCCTCCCACGGCCTCCCATTCACTCTCAAACTCTCCCAAGCCAAAACACCCCTCCGACGAACTTCCGACGAACTTCCGGCGACTCCCGGCAATCAACGACGACCGTAGGGACGTGTAGATCAAGGTTTACATTCCTTAGATCATTGGTAAGGAGTACTCAGATTCCTTTTCTCGTTTTTATCTCCAACCCTTAATCTAACTTTCGAATATTGAACTTGTAAACACGTTCGTGACCGAAGGAGGAAGAGAACGTGGGCAAGGATCCGTTCGTAGTAGCGTTGGATGAGCCGAGCGACCCTAGGACGACTCAAGAACACCATTACTGTAATTTGATGCCTTTCATATCAATACAGGTGGCTTAGGGGCGTCCGATTTAGTCACGTTGTAACGTAACATAAAAACCGAACCTAAAAACCCTATCTTGCGCAATTTCTGAAATCCGATTAAAACTCATATTTCGAGAATCCAATCCGAGAAACTCAAAACTAGACTTTTGTTCCTAACACATTAATCTATATTGTGTAAAAAGTTCAGCCATTTTCATCAAAGTTTGCTACCCCAAAACGATCCGAACATAAACTGCCTTGTAAAACATTTTCAAAAATCTGACAGTGTTGTTGTCCGAACTTGATGAGCCCATTTCTATATTTTCTAGTCCAAATTGATCTTTGAAATATAAATAGAAGTTGTAGATAATTATGTCTAGTATGTGCATATAAAATTTCAGAATTTTTGGAGTCCATTTGGTATGTCAAAACGTCGATTTCCCGAACTCTGGTAAACCTGAATCCGGACAGTGTACATATTGTGCAATAAACTCGATTTTTGACATATTTCCTCAACTTATTACGAAATTGTTAAAACACGAAAGTTGTTCGTTAGGGTGTTTTTGATATACCGTGAAAATTTCAGAATTTTTGGACTTAATATGAATTTTTAAATTAAAAAGGCGTAAACTGTGACGCCAAATGATTTTAAATCGAAGAGATTTTGAAATTTCGAAACAAACGGCCGGGACCTTGAAATACGATATATCTATACTTTTAAAAAATCCCGTTACACTAAATTGAAACATATGAGATACTTGGCGGAGGGTGAGTGCTCTGCAGAGTGCCCCTTTAGCCTTTCTCTTCGGGCCTATAATGGACGAGAGAAATTAGATGAGATATTACGCCAAACGGCGGGAGATACATGGCCTACACTCTCGGGATTATCCGTATGGATTTTCCCGAGGCTCCGGAGTGTTTTGGGTATGGCAGATACGGCTGCGGCCGCCGGATGACCGGCTAAACTTGATGAGATTGCGATGCAATCATGAAATACTTGGAAATACTTGAAATACGTGAAATACGAAACGGCTGCGGCCGCCGGATGACCGGCTACACTAAATATTGAGAAAGAGAGATGTAACTGGAAAAATTAAAAGATTTAATACTTTTATGTATTTATTTATTTATTCTTGTCTTTAAATTTTGCATTTAAATTTATGTCTTAAATTTTATAACGTGTTAAGTTATTATTTATAAATTGAATGCATGTTCAAGTGTACGACTAAATTATTTATTTTTAAATTGGTAAATGGAATATTTTTGTATGCATGCCTTGGAGTAAAACTTAATTATTTAATTAAACTCCTTTATTGCTATGTTAGGATCGGCTTACTCAGTATTTTATATACTGATAAAATTATTGTTTTTCCCTTTCTTTCAGAGTACAGAGATAATGCATAGCATGTGCATTGGGGGATGAAATTATTAAACATTGTTTTATCGCTTGTTATTATACTTGCATATCGGGCATGTAAATCCCGAGGTTTGGCCATGTCGGCCCACTTTACATTTTCCGCTGCGATATATTATTATTACTACTATATGTGTGGATGATATTTATTATTATTTATTTTAAATAAATTCCGGATTTGTTTTTAAATCTCTATTTGCAATACCCATAGCCTTGCATCTCTTTAGCAAGCTCGGAGAATCCGTGTCTTGCTAGGGAGGTGTGGCGGTGACATCTCGGCCTGGGCTATCAAATCCGGGGTGTTACAAGTTGGTACCAGAGCCCGGAATATTTTAAAACTACTATTATTACTTTTAAACCATTATTTTAAACTAAGTATTATTTTTAAATTTATTTTTAGACTACTAGTATAATTATTTTCTTAGCCCAAAATTTTCTATCTACTTAGTATAATATTTTGAGCCTAAAAGATTAATTACCTTGACCCAAATTTTTTATGATGAGCCCGATCATTTTGGCCCAAATACCCTTGCTTGATGCCTTAACCCAAATTATTAAATTTTGGCCCAATATAGAGGCCCAACTTTTTTTTAAATCCATGGTTAAATTTAAATTAAAAACACATTAAATAAATTTTTATCGGGGGGAATTGCATATGCATATTCATGTAGATTTAAATTCCTGCATATCTTGACCTTGCTCGAAACATGTTCTAACTCTAACCTCTTGTTTGACATTAGATGGCCGAACCCAACACGAACATGATCAATCTGATGATGAAACTGACTAACGCGTACCTCGAGTCACAACAACATATCAATTACTTCAAGACTCGGGTACAACAACTCGAGGCTAACATGGTCCATCTCGGACATCTTAGGGAAACTGACCATCATGAAATAACCCAACTCAAGGCCCAAGTCGCCGAACTCCAAACCCAAGTGGTTGCACTTCAAGACAAAGATAACGAACTGATGATGCAAGTAGGTCACTTAGGAGCGGAACTGCTGGGCCTAGAGGCTGACGTATTCCCTCCGAGCCCCGAGCCTGTTGGAACACCCACCCCCATTGACGTATCCAGCGACGAGGACGATCCCATCGAGGATGCACCTACCTATTCGCTCTAGACTTAGAGATCCATACCGATGCACTATTATTATTTCCGTTTCGAGTGCTTGTAACCCAAACAAAATTATTTCTTGAGTAGTAAAAATACAAGCCTTTATTTTATATACAAGTATATTTAAATTATTCCATACATTTTATTTAAATTATCATTCTTTAATTACCTTGATCAAATGAGGGAACAATGTAATAATAAATAACCAACTTATGTATCTATAATAATGAGGTGACAACTGAAACAAAAATATACAAGTATTAATAAACAAACGACATGTATATATATTATATAAGGACACTAATTAAACAAGGGTACCTCCAACCCAAACCCTGAAAACCCTAAACCCTAGATCCTGGATTTTTCAAAAAAAAAAACGAAAAAACCCCTGAACAGGGTACTGTTCACGCCAAAAAAAAAAGAGAGAGAGAGAGAGTAAACGAACACAAATGAAAAACAAAAACAGCGAGTAGTAAACAACCTCCAACAACAGATACTACACTAAACTCCAAGCAACCTCTGCTAACATGTTCCAATAGATTAATACCTGTTAATACACTCCTTTATTCAAATAACCTCGCAAGTATTATATAACACTTCAACAAGACATCTAAAATCTCTTGTTCTTGCAACAGCATGGCACCGAGAGGAAGACCACGCGCCCAGCCCTTTACTCCCAATACCAACGAAACACCTGGGCAACAAGATACGCCTATACCCAACGAGGGAGTGCACGCT
Organism: Hygrophila difformis; assembly: GCA_030278955.1. NCBI lineage: Eukaryota > Viridiplantae > Streptophyta > Magnoliopsida > Lamiales > Acanthaceae > Hygrophila > Hygrophila difformis. The sequence continues at coordinate 37,452,219 of JAOANR010000008.1, read as the reverse complement.
CAGGAGGAGCCAACAAATCCCATGCCAAACATGGACGCTCGTCTGCGCACTTTGGAAGAGGTTCTCATTGCGATAGGGAACGCACATGTGAACCAGGGACAAGCAGCTGCGGTACCTCCACCTGAGGCCCGCATTAATTACCTAGCTACGGTAAACTCATATCACCCTCCGCGCTACGCCGGGGAAGAAGACCCGGCTAAATTCGAGGAATGGATCCGAACATTCGACAAGTTACTAAACGCTGTGAGGTGCCCAGCTGGCGAGAAGGTGCACGTAGCATCATACTACCTCGGAGCTGAGGCGGACGAATGGTGGCGTGCCACGCAAGACAAGTTAACTGAGGACGAGGAACCCTACTCGTGGGAGGAATTCATGGGACTGCTCAGGGATCGATTTTATCCCATGAGCACAAAGGCGGCGATATATGAGGAGTTCCTCTCGTTGAAGCAAGGAGGGCAAACCGTACAGGAATACTACGCCCGTTTCAAAGAGTTGGGGCGTTTCGCACCAAGACTCGTGCCGACAGACGTGGAAAAGGCACAAAAATTTGAAATGGGGCTGAACCTGACCATATGGGAAGTGATCACTGGCGTCCATTACCCGGACTTGCAGGTGGTGTATGATCGTGCGGTAGCTGTCGCAAGGGTGCAACAAATGAAGAGGAAAGTGAGTGGAGAGCCCAGTCGGGTATCTCAGGGACAACATAAGAAGAATAGGGATAACCGATCCGGTAACAGTTCTGGGGGAGACAACCTTCGGGGAGGGTTGAACAGGCCCCCTACGAACTACAATGGGGGAAATGACGGGAGAGTCTTTTTCCAGGGTAACCCGGTGCCACCATGCCCAAGATGTGGCAAGCCTCATTTGGCTAGAGGATGCCCCCAACAGGGCACATGCTACCGTTGTGGTCGCAATGGCCACTGGGTGAATGAGTGCAGCACTCGACTGGAAAACATCACCAAGAGGGAAGACTTAGGCACGGGGCCAGTGCAGCCTCGCAATTAAGATGGGCGGAATGGAAACAACCAGGGGTATACACCCCCTCAAAACCAGAACTTCAATCAAAATCAACGTCCTCCACAGAACCCAAATCAGCAACAGAATCAGAACCCGAACCGGGATCAGCAAGGCAATCAGGGACGTCCAATGGGGCGGTTGAATGTCATCAACAAGGCGGATGTGCCTATGCAGGGAGACGTAATGGGAGGTACGTTCCATGTCTTAAGTACACCCCTTAAAGTTCTGTTTGACTCAGGAGCTAGTTGTTCAATAATATCATCAAGAGTCTTACCTGAACTAGATCTACCTAAGTGCGAGCTAATTAACTTAGGAATTCAATTACCGTCAGGAGAAGTAGTCTTATGCTCTAAGCGCTATAACGGAATTCCATTAGTTATAAAGAACGTAGAGTTTTTCGCGAACTTGGTAGAATTCGATTTAAAGGATTTTGACGTCATACTAGGGATGGATTGGTTAACCCGATATAAAGTCGTGATCGAATGCCAAAAGCAAAAGATCACGCTATCAAAGACTAAGGGGAAAAGAGTCATCTTTTACTCCCAGCCCCTTAAGAAGTCTAACAAGATAATTAACGCCCTTAAGTTATGTAGCTTAATGCGTAAGGGTTACGCGTTATATGCGTGCTACATACATAACCTTGAGGCTGAAGAAGTCAAGGTAGATGACATTCCGGTGGTGAGAGAATACCCGGATGTATTTCCTGAAGATGTTCCTGGCATGCCACCCGAGAGAGATCTTGAATTCACTATAGATCTCATTCCGGGAACGGAACCTGTTTCGAAAGCCCCTTACCGCATGGCGCCACTAGAAATGAAGGAACTAAAGGAACAACTCGAGGAGTTGTTGGAGAAAGGATACATAAGGCCGAGCACGTCTCCATGGGGAGCCCCGGTCTTATTTGTTAAGAAGAAGGACGGAGGTCTACGACTATGCATTGACTATAGAGGACTTAATCAAGTTACCGTTATGAACAAGTACCCATTGCTCAGGATCGAGGATTTATTCGACCAACTGAACGGAGCTTCAATATTCTCAAAGATCGACCTGCGATCTGGATATCATCAGTTGAGGATCGCAGAAAAGGACATCCCAAAGACGGCGTTCAGGACTCGTTACGGGCACTACGAGTTCACGGTGCTATCATTCAGACTAACGAACGCCCCAGCGATGTTCATAAATCTCATGAACAACGTATTTCGAGAATTATTAGATCAATGCGTGGTGGTGTTCATAGATGACATCTTGATCTACTCGAAAAGTGAAGAAGAACATTCCGAGCACTTACACAAGGTGTTAGGGATCTTACGAGAAAATCAACTGTATGGCAAGCTGTCCAAATGCGACTTTTGGTTAAAAGAAGTGGCCTTTCTTGGGCATATAGTATCCGCCAACGGAGAGGCAGTGGATCCGGCAAAGATCTCGGCAGTGACCGAGTGGGCACCGCCGAAGAGTCCAACAGAGATAAGAAGTTTCCTTGGACTGGCAGGATACTACAGGCGATTTGTAAAGAACTTCTCAAAAATCGCACGGCCGCTAACCCAGCTGTTAAAGAAAGGGGTGAAATACGAATGGACCGGTGAATGCGAGTCCGCGTTCCAAGATCTAAAGAAATGACTTACCACAGCGCCAGTATTGGCGTTACCATCGGAGGATGGTGACTTCGAGGTGTACAGCGACGCCTCGAGAGAAGGACTGGGATGCGTGTTAATGCAAGATCAAAGAGTCATAGCATATGTAATACCCCGTAAGAATGCATAAGCATTTATTTTTGAAACCCGAATAGTTTTTATCCCAAATAAACAAAAGGACCCTAACTCTTAGCGCGAGAAAAGCCGAAACACAACTTCGGGGACGAAGTTGATTCTTAAGGGGGGTAGACTGTAATACCCCAGATTTTTATCAACGTCCAAAGGAATAAAATTTATTCCGATCAATGTCGAAACATCTCCGAGAAGAAGAAAATAATTTATCACAATAAATTATTGCTCGGAAATAAAACGCCGATAGATTCAAATTCAAAATGGAATAAAAGAGGGAAAGGAAGCCCGAAGACATTCCATCAATTGAGTCAAGACAATTGGAATTAAATTCAAGAAGGAAAATAATTTTAATTCCAAGAACCCGTGAAGTCGGAAGAAATTTAATGATACAATCGCAATCAATCAATCGGTCAATAAGTCGCGCAACTTCGGGGACGAAGTTGATTCTTAAGGAGGGTAGATTGTAATACCATAGAAATTGCCCGATATATATGTATGAATATATATATTTTGATCAATTCACTAAGTAGATTTTTAATCAAATCTATATATATTTATATGTTCAAATATGTGCTTAAAGATTAGTATATTATTTTCTACAAAACATACTTTAAAAAAATTATATATATTTGTCTTTTCAAATAAATATATGGATTTCAATATCAAGTGTAATAAGTATATGGTTCATAGAATATTTTAAATCCATATACAAGTTTATATACACATATATACCTTGGTCTTGAAATAATCTTTCCAAACATGTACACATGTATATACATGTATATATTTACATGTTTAAATTATAATGAGAATTATCTATTTTCTATATATCCTTGATTAATCATTCTACCCATATTTTTTTATGAATTATTCTAGAATGTCATAATATAATTGGGAATAATTTGACTATGGTTTGAAATTGTAGGGTGGAATATTAATCATATCTTGTCATTTTCAAATAAAGAATATATTCCTTTTTGAAGCTATGTATGACTTACAAGATCACAAAAATTCCCACATTATGATTTTTTTTAAGATAAGAATCTTAATATATATATATATAAAAAAAAAAAATTTTAAAAAAAAAAAAAAAAAAAAAAAAAAGTTACTGTAGCATGCTACTGTAGCACGCTACTGTAGCATGCTACTGTAGCAGTCGGGATTTATGTGTTTTTGGGACTTTTTGCCATTTTTTGGGTCCCAAAGGTGGGAATCTTGATCTATCACGGGTGTGGCATCTTTTTGGATGTTATGTAATCAATCCCATCCCCATTCTCAGCCATTTTCATCAATCATTCACCCCAAGCTCTCCAAAAACTCTCCCAAAAGCCAAACACTCTTCCGACGAACTTCCGGCGACTTTCCGACGAGTTTCCGGCAACCAAATCCAACCAAGGAAGTGTGTAGATCAAGGATTGCAGGCTTTGGATTGTTGGTAAGATGTTATTCAAGTTTCCTTATGATTTTAAGATCATAAACATCATACTAACTTACGAATCTTCATATTCGAACACAAATCGGAGCCAAGGGAAGAATAAATCGGGTGGAAGAGATTCGTTCGTGACATCCCGTGGATTCCGGACGACCCCGTGACTTCCTAAACATCATCCCCACTGTAAGTTAACCTTACTATGGTTTTGGGTGACTTAAAATGCAACCAAACATAGAGATTCAACTCAAGGAAATTAACAAAAATCTGTCAACAAGAGAAAACCCTCAACGCAGCGTTTTCGTATGAATTTTTCGAACCCTTAAAAGTCTTCAAACGGAAAAACCCAAAACATGAAAAACATTCCTAAGACATTAATCTAGCTACTGTAAAAATTTCATAATTTTTCATCGTGTTTTGATATCCGAAAACGACCATGAACAGACCTGCCATCGACTTAGATCTTGAAGTGGTGATAGATTCTTTATTCAAACTTGTTGGTTATTTTGACCTTGGATCTAGGCCGATCTAGGATTGGTGTTGAACATAAGAATTGTAGATCTATGAGTTTGGAATATTACTGTAAGTTTTTAGAATTTTTCGTTGAGATTTGAGCCTCCGAACTCGAGCCAATCCGATCTGCGTTAGAACCGATGTCAAGAACCTTGACAGATTTCATAATCAAACTTGATGAGCATATTTCTATTACTTCGAGTGTTCAAACCTGAAAACTCAAAACTAAGATTTTGATCCTAAAAGCTTAAGCTATATTGTGTAAAAATTTCAAAGATTTTCATCAAGTTTTGATACCCCAAATCGTATCGGACATATTCTGCGTTTTTAGGAATTGTCAAAGGATGACAGATTTCATAACCGATCTTGAGGAGCTTATTCCTATCATTTCTAGCCCGAACCAATCTTTGAGTTCTAAACAAAAGTTGTTGCAAATCAAGTCTAGTATGTGCCTGTAAAATTTCAGAATTTTTGAAGTCCATTTGATATGTCAAAAAGTCAAATCTTTGAAAGGTGTCAAACCTGAATCCTGACAGCATACTATTTGAGTAGAAAACTTGATTTTTGACATGCTTCCCATCGTTTTTCCGAAAAACTTAAAACACGAAAGTTGTTCGTTGGGATGTTTTTGAGATGATGTACAAATTTCAAATCAATCGCCTAAGAAATGGATTTTTAAACCAAAAAGGCGTAAACTGTGACATCGATCGGTTTTAAACTTGAGAGATCTTGAAATCTTGTCGAAACATGAAATTAGCCTTTAAGGTTTAAATGATTGGGAATCCCTTTGAGATAAAATACAATTGAAATATCTTGCTTGCCGAAAGGCAATTGAAATATCTTGCTTGCCGAAAGGCAATTGAAATATCTTGCTTGCCGAAAGGCAATTGAAATATCTTGCTTGCCGAAAGGCAATTGAAATATCTTGCTTGCCGAAAGGCAATTGAAATATCTTGCTTGCCGAAAGGCAATTGAAATATCTTGCTTGCCGAAAGGCAATTGAAATATAATGCTTGCCGAATGGGATTGAAATATAAACTTGAAACATGAGACATGAGAAACTGTGCCAAGATGGCCAATGAAGTACTTGAAATGCGATACGGCTGCGGCCGCCGGATCACCGGCTAAATGATATATTGTTGAGATGATGGCGTAACGGGAAATATATTAAAAAGCTCAGATTTTATGAAATTGGCTGCGGCCGCCGGATTGCCGGCTAAATTAAACATTGTTGAGATGGTGGCGTATCGGGGAGAATTTTTAAAAGCTCAAATTTTTATTTACTTACTTACGGCATTATTCATGTCTTAAATCATGCCATTTATTTATAGTGGATGATTAACTCAAATTGTGAATTACCTACAAGAAATGTTTTTATTAAAATTTAATTAAAGGCTTTGAAACCCCTAACCCATGCTATGTGTTAACTTACTCAGCGCGTTTTTGCTGACCCAAACCATTTATCCTCTTTTTCTTTCAGAGTTGAAGAATATGCATCATCATATGCATACTGGGAATTTTTGGGGATTACATTATATTTTAAATTTTGCGTTAGACTAGAATTTGCATGAACGGGCCTGTTTAACCCGTGTTTTGGCCATGTCGGCCCTCATACTTTATTTCCGCTGCACAATCTATATTTCCGCTGCAACTTTGATGTATTAATTTTAAATTATATATGGATGGGGTGTTTGAATATTTTTAATTCTGAAAAACCATAGCCTTGCATCTCTTTAGTGAGCTCGGAGAAACCGTGTCTTGCTAGGGAGGTGTGGCGGTGGCATCCCGGCCTGGGTTACCAAAACCGGGGTGTTACAAGTTGGTACCAGAGCCCAGAATATTTTAAAACTACTATTTTAAAGAGCCCGGATTATTTTGAAGCTATTATCTTTTAAAGAGCCCAATTATTATTTTGAAGTTAAAGCCCAAATTTTTAGCCCAAAATTTTTTTTTAGAAGCCCAAGAAATTATTTTGGCCCAATAACCTTGTTTTTATTTAAAGCCCAAATAATTTATTTCTTTCGGCCCAATATAGTGGCCCAAACCTTTTATCCTTATTTTAATCTATCCATGGAATAAATTTATTTTTAAAACCCATGGATAAATAAATGCATGCATAAAATTTTTTTTATTGGGGGGACACAAATGCATATGCATACATAAATATTTACACTAACCCTTTTTATGTGAATTATCGGTAATAAGAAACACTCCTACCTTAGAACTTGACATGATCTTGACTTAGGAGCGCTTGCTAAAGACTAACTTTGCCTTAGTCCTAGATCTTGATCACTTAGGAACTCATCTTCGCGTGCTTAATGACAGAAATGGCACCTAGAAGAAAACTGAGGAAGGATCATATGCGATGATACCCGAACCTGGTTGTGAATAATACATAGGCAGTTATGGGGACATAACTGTAATCTTAAGGGGGGGAGGATGTAATACCCCGTAAGAATGCATAAGCATTTATTTTTGAAACCCGAATAGTTTTTATCCCAAATAAACAAAAGGACCCTAACTCTTAGCGCGAGAAAAGCCGAAACACAACTTCGGGGACGAAGTTGATTCTTAAGGGGGGTAGACTGTAATACCCCAGATTTTTATCAACGTCCAAAGGAATAAAATTTATTCCGATCAATGTCGAAACATCTCCGAGAAGAAGAAAATAATTTATCACAATAAATTATTGCTCGGAAATAAAACGCCGATAGATTCAAATTCAAAATGGAATAAAAGAGGGAAAGGAAGCCCGAAGACATTCCATCAATTGAGTCAAGACAATTGGAATTAAATTCAAGAAGGAAAATAATTTTAATTCCAAGAACCCGTGAAGTCGGAAGAAATTTAATGATACAATCGCAATCAATCAATCGGTCAATAAGTCGCGCAACTTCGGGGACGAAGTTGATTCTTAAGGAGGGTAGATTGTAATACCATAGAAATTGCCCGATATATATGTATGAATATATATATTTTGATCAATTCACTAAGTAGATTTTTAATCAAATCTATATATATTTATATGTTCAAATATGTGCTTAAAGATTAGTATATTATTTTCTACAAAACATACTTTAAAAAAATTATATATATTTGTCTTTTCAAATAAATATATGGATTTCAATATCAAGTGTAATAAGTATATGGTTCATAGAATATTTTAAATCCATATACAAGTTTATATACACATATATACCTTGGTCTTGAAATAATCTTTCCAAACATGTACACATGTATATACATGTATATATTTACATGTTTAAATTATAATGAGAATTATCTATTTTCTATATATCCTTGATTAATCATTCTACCCATATTTTTTTATGAATTATTCTAGAATGTCATAATATAATTGGGAATAATTTGACTATGGTTTGAAATTGTAGGGTGGAATATTAATCATATCTTGTCATTTTCAAATAAAGAATATATTCCTTTTTGAAGCTATGTATGACTTACAAGATCACAAAAATTCCCACATTATGATTTTTTTTAAGATAAGAATCTTAATATATATATATATAAAAAAAAAAAAATTTTAAAAAAAAAAAAAAAAAAAAAAAAAGTTACTGTAGCATGCTACTGTAGCACGCTACTGTAGCATGCTACTGTAGCAGTCGGGATTTATGTGTTTTTGGGACTTTTTGCCATTTTTTGGGTCCCAAAGGTGGGAATCTTGATCTATCACGGGTGTGGCATCTTTTTGGATGTTATGTAATCAATCCCATCCCCATTCTCAGCCATTTTCATCAATCATTCACCCCAAGCTCTCCAAAAACTCTCCCAAAAGCCAAACACTCTTCCGACGAACTTCCGGCGACTTTCCGACGAGTTTCCGGCAACCAAATCCAACCAAGGAAGTGTGTAGATCAAGGATTGCAGGCTTTGGATTGTTGGTAAGATGTTATTCAAGTTTCCTTATGATTTTAAGATCATAAACATCATACTAACTTACGAATCTTCATATTCGAACACAAATCGGAGCCAAGGGAAGAATAAATCGGGTGGAAGAGATTCGTTCGTGACATCCCGTGGATTCCGGACGACCCCGTGACTTCCTAAACATCATCCCCACTGTAAGTTAACCTTACTATGGTTTTGGGTGACTTAAAATGCAACCAAACATAGAGATTCAACTCAAGGAAATTAACAAAAATCTGTCAACAAGAGAAAACCCTCAACGCAGCGTTTTCGTATGAATTTTTCGAACCCTTAAAAGTCTTCAAACGGAAAAACCCAAAACATGAAAAACATTCCTAAGACATTAATCTAGCTACTGTAAAAATTTCATAATTTTTCATCGTGTTTTGATATCCGAAAACGACCATGAACAGACCTGCCATCGACTTAGATCTTGAAGTGGTGATAGATTCTTTATTCAAACTTGTTGGTTATTTTGACCTTGGATCTAGGCCGATCTAGGATTGGTGTTGAACATAAGAATTGTAGATCTATGAGTTTGGAATATTACTGTAAGTTTTTAGAATTTTTCGTTGAGATTTGAGCCTCCGAACTCGAGCCAATCCGATCTGCGTTAGAACCGATGTCAAGAACCTTGACAGATTTCATAATCAAACTTGATGAGCATATTTCTATTACTTCGAGTGTTCAAACCTGAAAACTCAAAACTAAGATTTTGATCCTAAAAGCTTAAGCTATATTGTGTAAAAATTTCAAAGATTTTCATCAAGTTTTGATACCCCAAATCGTATCGGACATATTCTGCGTTTTTAGGAATTGTCAAAGGATGACAGATTTCATAACCGATCTTGAGGAGCTTATTCCTATCATTTCTAGCCCGAACCAATCTTTGAGTTCTAAACAAAAGTTGTTGCAAATCAAGTCTAGTATGTGCCTGTAAAATTTCAGAATTTTTGAAGTCCATTTGATATGTCAAAAAGTCAAATCTTTGAAAGGTGTCAAACCTGAATCCTGACAGCATACTATTTGAGTAGAAAACTTGATTTTTGACATGCTTCCCATCGTTTTTCCGAAAAACTTAAAACACGAAAGTTGTTCGTTGGGATGTTTTTGAGATGATGTACAAATTTCAAATCAATCGCCTAAGAAATGGATTTTTAAACCAAAAAGGCGTAAACTGTGACATCGATCGGTTTTAAACTTGAGAGATCTTGAAATCTTGTCGAAACATGAAATTAGCCTTTAAGGTTTAAATGATTGGGAATCCCTTTGAGATAAAATACAATTGAAATATCTTGCTTGCCGAAAGGCAATTGAAATATCTTGCTTGCCGAAAGGCAATTGAAATATCTTGCTTGCCGAAAGGCAATTGAAATATCTTGCTTGCCGAAAGGCAATTGAAATATCTTGCTTGCCGAAAGGCAATTGAAATATCTTGCTTGCCGAAAGGCAATTGAAATATCTTGCTTGCCGAAAGGCAATTGAAATATAATGCTTGCCGAATGGGATTGAAATATAAACTTGAAACATGAGACATGAGAAACTGTGCCAAGATGGCCAATGAAGTACTTGAAATGCGATACGGCTGCGGCCGCCGGATCACCGGCTAAATGATATATTGTTGAGATGATGGCGTAACGGGAAATATATTAAAAAGCTCAGATTTTATGAAATTGGCTGCGGCCGCCGGATTGCCGGCTAAATTAAACATTGTTGAGATGGTGGCGTATCGGGGAGAATTTTTAAAAGCTCAAATTTTTATTTACTTACTTACGGCATTATTCATGTCTTAAATCATGCCATTTATTTATAGTGGATGATTAACTCAAATTGTGAATTACCTACAAGAAATGTTTTTATTAAAATTTAATTAAAGGCTTTGAAACCCCTAACCCATGCTATGTGTTAACTTACTCAGCGCGTTTTTGCTGACCCAAACCATTTATCCTCTTTTTCTTTCAGAGTTGAAGAATATGCATCATCATATGCATACTGGGAATTTTTGGGGATTACATTATATTTTAAATTTTGCGTTAGACTAGAATTTGCATGAACGGGCCTGTTTAACCCGTGTTTTGGCCATGTCGGCCCTCATACTTTATTTCCGCTGCACAATCTATATTTCCGCTGCAACTTTGATGTATTAATTTTAAATTATATATGGATGGGGTGTTTGAATATTTTTAATTCTGAAAAACCATAGCCTTGCATCTCTTTAGTGAGCTCGGAGAAACCGTGTCTTGCTAGGGAGGTGTGGCGGTGGCATCCCGGCCTGGGTTACCAAAACCGGGGTGTTACAGCATACGCATCGCGTCAACTAAAACCACACGAAGAGAATTACTCGACGCACGACTTAGAACTAGCCGCAGTCGTGTTCGCCTTAAAGATAGGAGACACTATCTCTATGGGCGAAAGTGTCGGATGTTCACCGACCATAAGAGCCTCAAGTACATATTCACACAAAAAGAGCTGAATCTGAGGCAAAGAAGATGGTTGGAATTAATCAAGGATTATGACCTGGAGATTGCTTATCACGAAGGGAAAGCCAACGTTGTAGCCGATGCCCTGAGTCGAAAGACTCAACACGTGGCGAATTCACTCGTGATACCGGCTGATTTGTACCAAGACTTAGCAAAATTGAGTCTAGAATTGGTGCATTCTGGCACAGTAAACGAAGTCGTCAACGCGATGGTAGTGGGATCTACCATATTCGTCGAAATACGACTCGCCCAACCGAGTGATGAGAAGTTGGAAGGGGTTAGAAAGAGCATTACCGAAGGAAAGGCAATGGATTTTAAAATTCATGAGGACGGAAGCATCCGCTTCAAGGGAAGGTGGTGCATACCACGAAAATGCGAGGACCTAAAGCAAAAAGTGATGGAAGAGGGCCATAATACTCCATACTCGGTCCATCCCGGAGGAGACAAGCTGTACAAAGACTCAAAGAAGAATTATTGGTGGCCGAACATGAAAAGAGAGGTAGCCAAATTTGTGGCAAGATGCCTTACCTGCCAGAAGATCAAGGCAGTACGTCAAAAACCCATAGGACTAATGCAACCATTGGAAATCCCGAGTTGGAAATGGGATAGCATTCCAATGGATTTCGTGTCGGGATTACCACGTTCACCGAAAGGGATGAATAAAATCTGGGTGATCGTGGATAGGTTGATAAAAGCTGCCATATTCATCCCAATGAAGGATACTTGGTCCATGGACCAATTGGCAAAGGCGTCTGTCGACAATGTGGTACGGCGACATGGAGTACCACATGACATCATCTCGGACAGAGACAGTAGATTTGTCTCTCATTTCTGGACAAAGCTACAAGAAGCCCTTGGTACGAAAATAAAGATGAGTACCACGTTCCACCCCATGACGGATGGACAAACAGAAAGAACGATCCAAACGTTAGAAGACATGCTAAGGGCATGTGTACTAGAGTTTAAGGGAAGTTGGGAAGATCACTTACCACTAATCGAATTTTCCTACAACAATAGTTACCACGCTAGCATAGGTATGGCACTTTCGAGGCACTGTATGGACGCAAGTGCCGAAGCCCATTGAGCTGGGAAGAGAACAATAGGACTATGGATGTCGGACCGCAACTTGTTGAGGACATGGCTCAACAAATCAAAATAATCCAACGAAAGATGAGAGCCGCTCAGGACCGGCAAAAGAGCTATACCGATGTGAGACGACAAGACTTGGAATTTCAAATCGGCAATAAGGTCATGCTGAAGGTATCACCGATGAAGGGGGTGATGCGCTTTGGCAAGCGAGGAAAGTTGAGTCCACGATACATAGGACCGTACGAGATCCTAGAAAGAGTGGGAAACCTAGCATATCGGCTAGCATTGCCGCCACAATTCGCTCGTGTCCACGATGTGTTCCATGTCTCACAATTGAAAAAGTACATGCACGATCCGACCCATGTACTTCAACCGGAAGAGATTGAACTGGATGATGACCTGAGCTACGAGGAATTCCCGGTACGAATACTCGACGTGAAGGAGAGAGTCACAAGAAATAAGACCGTGAAGATGGTCAAGGTTCTTTGGTCTAACCACGAAACCAAGACGGCAACATGGGAACTGGAAGCAGACATGAAAGAACGTTACCCGACCCTATTCCAAGACAATGCAACCACAGTTATGGGGACATAACTGTAATCTTAAGAGGGGGAGGATGTAATGGCCCGAATATTTTGTACCCCAAATAAACAAATTCAAATTGTTTTGAACTACGTAATGACTTGATCCCTTCACGGGGTACGTAGGCAACTTGGAAATTTCAATTCTGGGTACAGTCAAATAATAACAAACAACAACACACAATAATACAATCGCTGAATCAAACAATTCCCGAACTCGCGAGATGATAACGCACAACTTCGAGGACGAAGTTGATTCTTAAGGGGGGCAGATTGTAATACCCGTTAATTTTAGGATATGAAATAAGAATTTAATCCAATGAGAAAAGAGGTCTTGTTTCCGAGAACCCGTAAAATCGAAAATGCACGGAAGTCGAAAGAAAACCCAAGACCGACGGACCTAAGATTTCAAACACGAAATCAATTTAAGTCGGAATAAAAATTAGGGTAGGAATCACAATCCGAAAAGATCCCGGAAAGTCGAGCCGAAAACACGGAAGGATAGAAGCCCGAAAGAGAGGAGGAAAAGACCCGACGGATCGGATCGCACGGACCCGCCCGGACCGAGGTCGAGGCGGAGGCCGCGCGCTGGCCGCACGGTGTTTGGCCTACCAGCGCGCCCCCACCGCGTGGCACCACAGAATCCGGCCATTCACGCGTTTTCGACGATTTCTTGCCAAAATTACAACACCCGACGATGGAAAGTAGATTTTGGATGGGGGAAGGAGTATTAGGACGACCTAGGGTTAATCTCCACCCCATTGTCGGCCTCCCACAGCCTCCCATTCACTCCCAAACTCTCCCAAGCCAAAACACCCCTCCGACGAACTTCCGATGAACTTCCGGCGACCAACGACGACCGTAGGGACGTGTAGATCAAGGTTTACATCCCTTAGATCATTGGTAAGGAGTACTCAGATTCCTTTTCTCGTTTTTATCTCCAACCCTTAATCTAACTTTCGAATATTGAACTTGTAAACACGTTCGTGACCAAAGGAGGAAGAGAACGTGGGCAATGATCCGTTCGTAGTAGCGTTGGACGAGCCGAGCGACCCTAGGACGACTCAAGAACACCATTACTGTAAGTTGATGCCTTTCATATCAATACGGGTGGCTTAGGGGCGTCCGATTTAGTCACGTTGTAACGAAACATAAAAACCGAACCTAAAAACCCTATCTTGCGCAATTTCTAAAATCCGATTAAAACTCATATTTCGAGAATCCAATCCGAGAAACTCAAAACTAGACTTTTGTTCCTAACACATTAATCTATGTTGTGTAAAACTTTCAGCCATTTTAATCAACGTTTGCTACCCAAAACGATCCGAACATAAACTGCCTTGTAAAACGTTTTCAAAAATCTGACAGTGTTGTTGTCCGAACTTGATGAGCCCGTTTCTATATTTTCTAGTCCGAATTGATCTTTGTAATCTAAATGAAAGTTGTAGATAATTATGTTTAGTATGTGCATATAAAATTTCAGAATTTTTTGAGTCCATTTGGTATGTCAAAACGTCGATTTCCCGAACTGTGGTAAACCTGAATCCGGACAGTGTACATATTGTGCAATAAACTCTATTTTTGACATGTTTCCTCAACTTATTACGAAATTATTAAAACACGAAAGTTGTTTGTTACGGTGTTTTTGATATACCGTGAACATTTCAGAATTTTTGGACTTAAGATGAATTTTTAAATTAAAAAGGCGTAAACTGTGACGCCAAATGATTTTAAATCGAAGAGATTTTGAAATTTCGAAACAAACGGCCGAGACCTTGAAATACGATATATCTATACTTTTGAAAAATCCCGTTACACTAAATTGAAACATATGAGATACTTGGTGGAGGGTGAGTGCTCTGCAGGGTGCCCCTTTAGCCTTTCTCTTCGGGCCTATAATGGACGAGAGAAATTATATGAGATATTACGCCAAACGGCGGGAGATACATGGCCTACACTCTCGGGATTATCCATATGGATTTCCCCGAGGCTCCGGAGTGTTTTGGGTATGGCAGATACGGCTGCGGCCGCCGGATGACCGGCTAAACTTGATGAGATTGCGATGCAATCGTGAAATACTTGGAAATACTTGAAATACGTGAAATACGAAACGGCTGCGGCCGCCAGATGACCGGCTACACTAAATATTGAGATACAGAGATGTAACGGGAAAAATTAAAAGATTTAATACTTTTATGTATTTATTTATTTATTCTTGTCTTTAAATTATGCATTTAAATTTATATCATAAATTTTATAATGTGTTAAGTTATTATTTATAAATTGAATGCATGTTCAAGTGTACGACTAAATTATTTATTTTTAAATTGGTAAATGGAATATTTTTTTATGCATGCCTTGGAGTAAAACTTAATTATTTAATTAAACCCCTTTATTGCTATGTTTGGATCGACTTACTCAGTATTTTATATACTGATAAAATTGTTGTTTTTCCCTTTCTTTCAGAGTACGGAGATAATGCATAGCATGTGCATCGGGGGATGGAATTATTAAACATTGTTTTATCGCTTGTTATGATACTTGCATATCGGGCATGTAAATCCCGAGGTTTGGCCATGTCGGCCCATTTTACATTTTCCGCTGCGATATATTATTATTACTACTATATGTGTGGATGATACTTATTATTATTTTTTTTAAATAAATTCTGGACTTGTTTTTAAATCTCTTTGCAATACCCATAGCCTTGCATCTCTTTAGCAAGCTCGGAGAATCCGTGTCTTGCTAGGGAGGTGTGGCGGTGACATCCCGGCCTGGGTTATCAAATCCGGGGTGTTACAATAAGATAAAATATAATCAAGTGAGATCTTGTTAGATTCGTCTTATCGCATAGTTTTAGAATATCAAAGTTTTATAATTTTTATTTTTACACATTTTGACATATTAAACATTAAAAACGTATATTGGATAACGTGAAATGAAGCAATGTTGCAACCTTTTAAAAACGGATGAAGTACTATAGAACTATGTTAAAAAAAAATTGATCAAATTTACTCAATGAATAGTTATTACTATGAAATGGTGCAGTTAAATGAGAACGAAGGAAGTATAATCCAAATACTATATATATACTCCCCCGTCCCACGAAATTTGGCCACTATTCTTTTTGGGGTGTCCCCGAAGTTTGGTCACTTTCTATTTTTAGATAAATTAGATTAATATAAGTGTATTTAGAATCTTAGTTTTTCTCAAATACCAAAAATTTCTCACTTTTATTATTCTGCATAGATTCCAATGCACTTTTACTTTTCTACACAAAGTCCCTTGCATTTCTTTAATTCTTAATATTTTAAAATTAGTACAAATAAAAATTGTATAAAAACATTGTAATACCCGTAAATTTTAGAATGTAAAAATAGGAATTAATCCAATAGGAGAGAAGGTTTTGTTTCCGAGAACCCGTAGACGCGGAAATGCACGGAAGTCAAAGGACGACGAATTAGAACCCGACGGACCAAAACCGACGGTCTTAGGATTTCAAGCATGAAATCGAATTGAGACGGAATAAATTTATGATGAGAAGCATAATCCGAAAATGACCCGGAAAATCGAGCGCGAAAACGTGGAAGGGTAGAAGTCCGAAAGAGAGGAGAAAAAGACCCGACGGATCGGATCGCACGGACCCGCCCGGACCGCAGTCCAGGCGAGTCCCGCGCGCTGGCCGGGCGGGGTTTGGCTAAAAGGCGCGCCAACCCCGCGTGGCCCTACAGGTTTTGGCAACTTGCGCGTTTTCGGCGATTTCTTACCATAATTCGACCTCCCGACTTTGGAAAGCAAATTTTGGTCGAAGGGAAAGTCTTTAGGGCGACCTAGGGCTGCCTCCACCACCCTTTCATCAGTCACCAACCAGAAAATTCACTCTCAAACTCTCTCAAACTCTCTCCAAAGCCAAAACACTTTCCGGCGACTTCCCGACGACTTTCCGATCACTTCCCGGCGACGAAAACCGACGGAGGAGGCGTAGAATACAAGATTCCTAGTGTTCTAATCTGTGGTAAGTCGTTCATAGATTTCCATTTAAATTTTTGAACCCGAAAACTCGATCTAACATTGGATTTCTTCGTCCGATTCGAAATCGTGGCCAAAGTCGGAAGCTTGACGTTGAGGAGATCCGTTCGTAGGATTTTGGACGAGCCAGCGACCTTAGGACGACCCAAAACTCTCTATCACTGTAAGTTGAGCCTTCCATATCAATACGGGTGATTTCGGGGCGTCCTGTATAAGCGTAATGTAACGAAACGTAAAAATCGAACTTAAAAACCCCATCTTGCGCAGTTTCTGTAATCGGCCTAAAACTCATATTTCGAGGATTCAATCCGAGAAACTCAAAACTAGACTTTTAATCCTAACACATAAATCTAGGCTGTGTAAAAATTTCAGACATTTTCGTTAACGTTTGCTATTTCAAATCGTGCCGAACATAAACTGTTTACTAGGACTTTTTGAAAAACCTGACAGTTTTCATATTCAAACTTGATGAGCATGTTTCTATATTTTCTAGTCCGATTTGATCTTTACAATCTAAATGAAAGTTGTAGATAATCATGTCTAGTATATGTGGTTAAAATTTCAGAATTTTTGAAGTCCATTTGATATGTTAAAACGTCGAAATTTTGAACTGTGTCATACCTGAGTTCGGACAGATTTCTGATTGCATAGTAAAATCGATTTTTGACATGTTTCCTCAACTTATTTCGAAAAAGTTAAAACACGAAAGTTGTTCGTTAGGGTGTTTTGCATAAAGTGTGAAGATTTCAGATTTTTCGGATTTAAAACGGATTTTTAAATTGAAAAGACGCAAACTGTGACACCAAAATACTTTTAAATCGAAGGATTTTGAAATTTCGAAACGAACGATCAAAGATTTGAAATACGATACATCTACACTTTTGAAAAACCCCGATACATTAAATCTAAACGATACATGAGATACTTGGTGGAGGGTGAGTGCTCTGCAGGGTGCCCCTCTAGCCTTTCTCTTCGGACCTATAATGGACGAGAGAATTTGATGAAATATTACGCCAATCGGCGGGAGATACATGGCCTACTCTCTCGGGTTGTCCGTATGGATCTTTCGAGGCTCCGGAGTGTTACTGGGTATGGCAGATACGGCTGCGGCCGCCGGATCACCGGCTATACAAGATACTTACGACACGGCTGCGGCCGCCGGATCACCGGCTATACAAAACACTGAGAAATGGTTACGTAACGGGGAAATAAAAGAATTAATGTTTTAAGTATTTATTTATTTTTGCATGTCTTTAAATTATGCATTTAAATTATGTCTTTAAATTTCATATCATGACTAAGTTGTTATTGTGGGTTAGATATATGTTTAAGTACACAATTAAAATTATTATTTCCTTTAAATTTTGTGAATGCATGTTAGGAGTGAAATTTTAAATTATCTAATTAAATCCCTTTATTGCTATGTTAGGATCGACTTACTCAGTATTTTATATACTGATAAAATTGTTGTTTTCTCTTTTCTTTCAGAGTACGGAGATAATGCATAGCATGTGCATTGGGGGATGGATTTATTAAATATTGTTTATTTGCTTTTTACGATACTTGCATAACGGGCATGTAAATCCCGAGTTTTGGCCATGTCGGCCCATTTTACATTTTTCCGCTGCGATACATTATTACTACTATATGTGTGGATGGTACTTATTATTTTTACATAGATTCCGGACTTGTTTTTAAATCTTTTTGCAATACCTATAGCCTTGCATCTCTTTGGCAAGCTCGGAGAATCCGTGTCTTGCTAGAGAGATGTGGCGGTGACATCCCGGCCTGGGTTATCAAATCCGGGGTGTTACAAGTTGGTATCAGAGTCCGGAATATTTTGGAAGCTACGATTATTTTTATTTTTATTTTAAAATATTTTTTTAAACTAAGTATTATTTTTAAATTTATTATTATCATTATTATTTTTAAGACTACTAGTATTATTATTTAAGCCCAAAATTTGAGCCCAAAAATTTTTCTTACCCAATTAGTATAATATTTTGAGCCAAAAAGGGGGTTAAATTATTTTGACCCAATATTTATAATTATTTATTTTAAGCCCAACCATTTCGGCCCAAATACCTATGCTTTTATTCCTTAAGTCCAAGATATTATTTTGGCCAATATAGAGGCCCAACTTTTTTTTAACCCATGATTAAATTTAGGAATGCATTAAAATTAATTTTTGGGGGGATTGCATGTGCATATTCATATAGATTTAAATTCCTGCATATCATGACTTATATTCGAAACATACTCTAACTCTAACCTCCTTGTGACATTAGATGGCCGCCCCAAACGCGAACATGATCAACCTACTAATGAGGTTGATTGAGGCGTACCTCGAATCTCCTCAAAACGTGAACAACTTCAGACTAAGGGTAGACCAAATGGGAGCTAACCTGGGCCACCTAACTAATCTGGGCCAAGCAGGACATCAAGATATAACCCAACTCCAAATCCAAATCAACGAACTCCAGGCCCGCGAGACTGAACTTCGGACCCAGATTGACGACGTAGAGACCGAAGTAGGGGTCGTGGGACATCAACTGCACCATCTGAAGGACGATCTACTTCCACCTGCCCCTCTCGACCCGGGGACTCCTCCCGCAGCTAGCCCCGTAGTTGATCCTGACGCTGTCCCTACAGCCGCCCAACCTTCAGTTGTCTTCGTTGATCCTGCCCCGGCCGCTGGGCCCAATTGGCCAGCGAGCCCAGTATTCCATGGACCCCTTGGATGGGGTACCGTTGAGGAGTCGAGTGATGAGGATGATCCCATGGAGGACCCAACCACCTACACTCCCTCAGCTTAGGGACATTTACCGCATTCCTTCTACTATTACCGTTCCTATCTTCCGAGCTATTCCTATCCTTGTGATCCCTGCAGCTTGTATCAACTAACATTTTCTATTGAGCAATAAAAATACAAGCATTTATGTTATATTCTCTTTTCCATCATCCATAGTGCCCACATACATATATACATGCACATATTAAAAAAAAAAAAAAAAAAAAAAACCGCCTTCCTAGTCCAAACGTATGGTGAGGGACTCAACAGAATAAAGGAACAAGGTATTAATAAGCAAACAACACATATGAATGTCCATCAAACGAGAGTACCCTGAACCCTAAACCCTGAAACCCCAAGTCATCACTTAACCGAAATTCCAGAATTTACAACCGAAATAGATAATCATGGAGTTACACCATAAAAGCACAAACCACAAAACACAGAGATGGAAACCATCGTCTTACCGTCTCATAGGGAAACTACTTCTACTACGCACCCCAAGAGTACCGTAAAAACGAAGGGTCACTGATCAGGAGGCGGAAACTGGCGACGCATGTAGTCGTCCATCTGACGCATGTAGCCATACATGTCAGCCATGGTGGCCTGCTGCTCCGCCTGTCTCATAGTGAGCGTGTCCATACGATCCTGATAAAGGTCCATTCTTGCATCCAAGGCATCGTAACGAGCCTGCCCAGCTGCAAACCCGGCATCTATGCTGACACGCATCTCCTGCATCATCTGGAGCATCCGCGTCATGTCCTGACCCTGCGGTGGAACCCCACCCTGCTGTGGAACCACAGGAGGAGGAGGGCGCCGCTCTGGAGGAACAACTAAGATCAAACCACCATCCTCAGGCTGCGGGTGCAGTATAGCCCGAGGCGCTCCACGACGCAAAGTGTTGCGCCGAGCGGCATAAGACGGAATACGATAGTGCTCACCTGGAGCTAAAGGATAGGGGTCCGTCTCGGGAGACGTGCGGATCCCCTGGGCAGCGCATAGCCCACAAATGAGGTGTGCATGAGTGATCACCCTAATCCCTCGCCCCCGTCGTAAACCCCTCAAGTTATCCGCAATGCACGCGCCCACATTTACCCGACCGCCTCGTGCGATAAAGCAGACAGTCTCAAAGACATGATCTATGACGATATGACTCCGGGTGATCGGCCGAATGCGTCCTAACCAAAGCTGAGCAAGTACACGCCAAGGAGCATCCAAGGACGTCAGTCGTAGCTCGTGAGGGTATCCAGTCCGCGGGGGTACCTCGGTACACAAGACACCCCAGGCAGGAGCATAAACCCGTCCCTCCGGCTGTGGTCGGAACGCGCCATCATCCGGAAGGCCGAAATAGATGTTGATCGCCCGAGCACTGAAGTCTAGGTAGCGACCACGAACCCAGACTCGAGAGAGGTCGTCGTCTACCCCAAGACCGCTGATGTTGGCGATAACCTCCATAGCTAGATAGCCGGAGGCAACGCCGTCGGGATGACGTGCAAGACCGGTCCACTGGAGATGCCCCAGAAGTGCACTGATCCGATCGTCACCCATATGATCGGGGAACAAGCCTCGCTCGGGAACGTAAGCCCTCTTCTGACGAAGCTCGTCGAAGTAGAAGTCCTGGGCGGCCATCGACGAGAAACGGAACCTATCATGCCGGCGAGGACGCACCTCGTCAGGGAGATCTCTGAGCCTCGGCACCCGCTCCTCGTCCTCCTCGGACTCACTGTCGTCACTGTCATCAATGTCCGGCATCTCCGGAGCGGCAGTGCTAGGGCCGGCTGCGTCACGTCGAGTAGCCCGTCTCTTGGCCCCCGGAAGGACCATAAGGAACGCCAAGATGAACCACAGGAAGAGCAACATCCTGCGAACACCCAATACCAATTGTTAGACTAATGACCCACACACGGAATAACATCAAATATATATATACATAGTTCCAACGGGAGAAATCTAAGAAAGCTTCGAACTTCATAGTTACTAATACATGCCAGAAGATAACCAAACCACTGATTGTACCTAAATAAATTCGGAAGCCCATTGCGGCATTTCATCGAACACGTTAAATGCGAAAAACAACAAGCTTCAATTATACTTATAATATACACGAAATTTGCCCATAAATTAACATTTGCCCAAGCAACAACTCATCATCATAATATGACACCAAAACAATGAGTCCATCTTTCATGTCACAATATCACCTAAAATGAAGAATTCCATATTACTCCTAAATACGCACATCGCCGAGAAATGGCCAAGAACAAATACACATTGGGGCATAAACTCAACAAAATCAATAAAAACAACATCAATAAGCACATATGCTTGCTAATTCGCGCAAAACAAGCTTAAAAACAACAAATCCCCAAATTGTACACATAAACCCTAATTTCACAATTCAACCAAATTCTAACGAATCAAGGCATAAAACTTGAAATTGGCAAGCGAAATTAGAAGATACATACCTCACAAAGAGAAATCAAAGTCGGGACTAGGAGAATCTGAGCACGATAGGACGGATTTGAGAGGAGGATGAGAGGAATTTCGGAATGGGAGAGGAAGAACTAGCTCGCGCGGGGCGCGAGCCCTATTTCTCCACCCTGGGGACGCCGCGCGGTGGCCGCGCGGTAAACCCCCAAAACCCGCCCGGACCCCGCGCGGGTCACAAAAAATAAAATAAAATAAAATAAAATAAAAAAAAATAATATTTGTTCCTCCTTTCCTACGTATTTACCCCTCCTCTGCTCTACAAAATACGAGTGGACGCAAATGCCGAAGCCCATTGAGCTGGGAATAGGGCGAGAGGACTATGGTAGTTGGACCGCAACTTGTTGAGGACATGGCTCAACAAGTCAAAATAATCCAAGGAAAGATGAGAGCCGCGCAAGACCGGCAAAAGAGCTATGCCGACGTGAGACGGCAAGATTTGGAATTCCAAATAGGCGATAAGGACATGTTAAAGGTATCACCGATGAAGGGTGTGATGCGCTTTGGCAAGCGGGGAAAATTAAGCCCACGGTACATAGGACCCTACGAGATCCTAGAAAGAGTGGGAGATCTTGCATACCGACTAGCATTACCGCCACAATTCGCTCGTGTCCACGACGTGTTCCACGTCTCGCAACTGAAGAAATACGTCCATGATCCGACCCACGTACTCCAACCGGAGGAAATTGAGCTGGACGATGACTTAAGCTACGAAGAAATTCCGGTGCGAATACTCGACAAGAAGGAGAGGGTAACAAGGAATAAGACCGTGAGGATGGTTAAGGTTCTTTGGTCTAACCACGAAGCCGAGACGGCAACGTGGGAGCTGGAAGCAGACATGAAGGAGCGTTACCCAACCCTATTCCAAGACAGTGCAACAACAGTTATGGGGACATAACTGTAATCTTAAGAGGGGGAGGATGTGACAACCCGAGTATTTCTGAATATTTTGTACGAATACTTTGTACCCCAAATAAACAAATTCAAATTGTTTTGAACTACGTAATGACTTGATCCCTTCACGGGGTACGTAGGCAACTCGGAAATTTCAATTCTGGGTTCAGTCAAATAATAACAAACAACGACACACAATAATAGAATCGCTTAATCAAACAATTCCCGAACTCGCGAGAGGATGAAGTACAACTTCGAGGACGAAGTTGGTTCTTAAGGGGGGTAGACTGTAATACCCGTAAATTTTAGAATGTAAAAATAGGAATTAATCCAATAGGAGAGAAGGTTTTGTTTCCGAGAACCCGTAGACGCGGAAATGCACGGAAGTCAAAGGACGACGAATTAGAACCCGACGGACCAAAACCGACGGTCTTAGGATTTCAAGCATGAAATCGAATTGAGACGGAATAAATTTATGATGAGAAGCATAATCCGAAAATGACCCGGAAAATCGAGCGCGAAAACGTGGAAGGGTAGAAGTCCGAAAGAGAGGAGAAAAAGACCCGACGGATCGGATCGCACGGACCCGCCCGGACCGCAGTCCAGGCGAGTCCCGCGCGCTGGCCGGGCAGGGATTGGCTAAAAGGCGCGCCAACCCCGCGTGGCCCTACAGGTTTTGGCAACTTGCGCGTTTTCGGCGATTTCTTACCATAATTCGACCTCCCGACTTTGGAAAGCAAATTTTGGTCGAAGGGAAAGCCTTTAGGGCGACCTAGGGCTGCCTCCACCACCCTTTCATCAGTCACCAACCAGAAAATTCACTCTCAAACTCTCTCAAACTCTCTCCAAAGCCAAAACACTTTCCGGCGACTTCCCGACGACTTTCCGATCACTTCCCGGCGACGAAAACCGACGGAGGAGGCGTAGAATACAAGATTCCTAGTGTTCTGATCTGTGGTAAGTCGTTCATAGATTTCCATTTAAGTTTTTGAACCTGAAAACTCGATCTAACATTGGATTTCTTCGTCCGATTCGAAATCGTGGCCAAAGTCGGAAGCTTGACGTTGAGGAGATCCGTTCGTAGGATTTTGGACGAGCCAGCGACCTTAAGACGACCCAAAACTCTCTATCACTGTAAGTTGAGCCTTCCATATCAATACGGGTGATTTCGGGGCGTCCGGTATAGGCGTAATGTAACGAAACGTAAAAATCGAACTTAAAAACCCCATCTTGCGCAGTTTCTGTAATCGGCCTAAAACTCATATTTCGAGGATTCAATCCAAGAAACTCAAAACTAGACTTTTAATCCTAACACATAAATCTAGGTTGTGTAAAAATTTCAGACATTTTCGTTAACATTTGCTATTTCAAATCGCGCCGAACATAAACTGTTTACTAGGACTTTTCGAAAAACCTGACAGTTTTCATATTCGAACTTGATGAGCATGTTTCTATAATTTCTAGTCCGATTTGATCTTTACAATCTAAATGAAAGTTGTAGATAATCATGTCTAGTATATGTGGTTAAAATTTCAGAATTTTTGAAGTCCATTTGATATGTTAAAACGTCGAAATTTTGAACTGTGTCATACCTGAGTTCGGACAGATTTCTGATTGCATAGTAAAATCGATTTTTGACATGTTTCCTCAACTTATTTCGAAAAAGTTAAAACACGAAAGTTGTTCGTTAGGGTGTTTTGCATAAAGTGTGAAGATTTCAGATTTTTCGGACTTAAAACGGATTTTTAAATTGAAAAGGCGCAAACTGTGACACCAAGATACTTTTAAATCGAAGGATTTTGAAATTTCGAAACGAACGATCAAAGATTTGAAATACGATACATCTACACTTTTGAAAAACCCCGATACATTAAATCTAAACGATACATGAGATACTTGGTGGAGGGTGAGTGCTCTGCAGGGTGCCCCTCTAGCCTTTCTCTTCGGACCTATAATGGACGAGAGAATTTGATGAAATATTACGCCAATCGGCGGGAGATACATGGCCTACTCTCTCGGGTTGTCCGTATGGATCTTTCGAGGCTCCGGAGTGTTACTGGGTATGGCAGATACGGCTGCGGCCGCCGGATCACCGGCTATACAAGATACTTACGACACGGCTGCGGCCGCCGGATCACCGGCTATACAAAACACTGAGAAATGGTTACGTAACGGGGAAATAAAAGAATTAATGTTTTTAAGTATTTATTTATTTTTGCATGTCTTTAAATTATGCATTTAAATTATGTCTTTAAATTTCATATCATGACTAAGTTGTTATTGTGGGTTAGATATATGTTTAAGTACACAATTAAAATTATTATTTCCTTTAAATTTTGTGAATGCATGTTAGGAGTGAAATTTTAAATTATCTAATTAAATCCCTTTATTGCTATGTTAGGATCGACTTACTCAGTATTTTATATACTGATAAAATTGTTGTTTTCTCTTTTCTTTCAGAGTACGGAGATAATGCATAGCATGTGCATTGGGGGATGGATTTATTAAACATTGTTTATTTGCTTTTTACGATACTTGCATAACGGGCATGTAAATCCCGAGTTTTGGCCATGTCGGCCCATTTTACATTTTTCCGCTGCGATACATTATTACTACTATATGTGTGGATGGTACTTATTATTTTTACATAGATTCCGGACTTGTTTTTAAATCTTTTTGCAATACCTATAGCCTTGCATCTCTTTGGCAAGCTCGGAGAATCCGTGTCTTGCTAGAGAGATGTGGCGGTGACATCCCGGCCTGGGTTATCAAATCCGGGGTGTTACAAACACGATTAGACGATTCTAACAAGATCATACTTGAATATTTTTCTCTAATTATATCATTACATAATATATTAATCAAAGTTAAACAATAACAGTATCAAAATTCATTAGAATCTTAAACAAAAATACCTACATCACTTTAACTACTAAACCCCACTACCTAAATTACTGTGCCCAAAAGAAAGGGGGCCAAACTTTGCAGGACGGAGGGAGTACGTAATTTACAGTAATATTTTTATTTAATGAATTTAAATGGGAATACTTTAATATGTTTCTGTTTCTTAATAATATGGGTATGTTCTGCACCACTAACTGTAGTTGCAAGTTGGAGCTGGAGCTCTTGGGAGCTGAGATTTTGATAGAGGCTGAAGTTTTTAATTTGATATAAAGTGTTCTTTGAAAGTAGTAGTAGTTTTAAAATAGTTAGAAAAATTAATTAAATTGGAAAGTAGTTATCAAAAGCTCTCGAAATCTATTAGCGGGACATTTGATTCGAGGGATCCAAGATTCCCATTGATCTTGGCTATGGAATAAAATATGCCAATGTCTGGTTCATGGCATGTTTTATGTGGGAATGTCATATTCCCACCGAGGTGGGAATATTAAGTGTTTTTTGTGGGGATCACATTCCCACCTGGAAGGCAAGTAATGTTATATTATCACCTGCACTTTGCCTACTTTGACTTTTGTACCCTCACTTTTTATACTTATTTTATTTTATAAATTTAGATATACGTATATAAAAAATGATAAATACAGTATATGAAATTTAATTTTTAAAAATCAATTTAAATATATTCTCATATTTTCCTAAAATTTAAGTATCTTCTATATACAAAATAAAAATAATAAGGATTTAGAGACATTAAATGACTAATTATCATACAAGAAATTACATATAAAGAATTTTCTATATTTTAAAAAATAAATGGCTTAAATATTTTCTATTGTGTAGCAAAATGAGATATTTATAATATTTGTTCAATTGAAATTCAAGGATATTATAGTAAATTAATCAGCACTAGAGATCTGAGATTCCCAATTTAACCAAACGCAATAATCTTAAAACATCAAAAAATAAGGTTCCCAACAATCTCATATTCTCACAAATCTTACATTCCCACTGGTAATGTAAGATCTCTCCAACCAAACGGGCCCAAAGGGTAGCTTCTGTTCATAGCTTTGCGGAGCTGCAATTCATAGCTACAACCTTCAAAAGCTAGTTCAAAGAATGAATCTATTATTTTAATATAAAATCTAAAGCTTTCAAAATCTCCTAAAAGTTCTCAAAAACTTCGTGCGGAACAAACTCTATGGGTCTGTTCTGCACGTAGAGTTGTAGGGAGCTGTAGAAGTTGTAGCTATCAGTTTTTACATAAGCGTTCGGTAGAAGTCGTTGTAGCTTTCATAAATTGTAACTTGAAGACATAAATAAGTGGGTGTTTGGATAAGCTGCAAAAAAATAAATTATTTGATATCGCGTTTTCAGAACACAAATAATCAGTTTAACCACTCACGAGTGGAAGTTGGAGTGGTTTTCTAGCCCTAGGCGTCCGTGTAACTGCTTGGGCATTGAGTGTAACTCCATAAAAACACGGAACGCCCAATTTCGCAGAGCAGCTCTCTCCCCAGCCCACAACAACGTGTGGAATCTGGATCCTTTCATCGAGCACCATTCCTTTGAGATAGAAAGGTGTTCTGACTCTATTGGATCAAGTCAACACCTACGCCTTCGACTAGTTGACTACCGACTATAGAGAGAAAAGACTAACATAGAGATTGGGGTCGGAACTTACCCGACAAGGAATTTCGCTCGGGAATTGAGATGCTCTACCGACAGGAGCTGCTAGGAATACCACAGCCATAGGGATAGGGAAGTTGCGGTAAGGACGAAAGGCCAACGGGCGACGGATCAATAGTCAACTCCGGGTGGGTAGCAATGGAATCACTAGCCTGTCAAGAATAGGAAGAGGCAAATCTCCATCCCTTTCAATGTGAGTAAAAGACTCCCACTAAAGAAACGTGTGACTTCCGCTCCAGAAATGAGAGTAAAGTTGTGAACAACGAAGAATGAAAATAGACATTGGGTCTAGAACCGTCCTATGAATCCAGTGGATTGAAGAGAAAGGGGGCAAATAACCAGGAAACCACAAGAAACCATATTGATAAAGTGATGAGAAGGTAAGTTACGGAATCTGAAGCGACTGAGTTCTAAATTTGATATATTATGAGCAAGATCGTCAATTCTAGGGCTTTGGTAAAGTGGCTTCTTGAGTACAATCAGTAGTTCTTGGACTAATTTGGAAACATTGGGCAATTTACTTTATACCTACTATTTCGTCTGGTTTTTGGTTCCTAGTCTTATTTTATTAGTAGCCATGATTGGGGCCACTTTTTTAGCAAATCGATCTATTCAATAGCATAGAGAATAGATACGGATTGAAACTAGAAAATATACAACAAAGGGAATCTATTTGAACAAGATCACAAGAAGAAATGCATTCCTTGATATTGAAGAGTCGGAGACGATCGAAGTGGTTAAACTGATTATTTGCGTTTTAAAAAACGCGATAATCAAATAATCTATTTTTTTGCAGCTTATCCAAACACCCTTGGAAAGTAGCTTACAAAAGCTCCTAAAAGTTGCTCAGTGTAGCTTCTGATCGTAGAGCTTTTCGGGGCACTATGGTTTTGATATAAAATCTAAAGCTCCTCAAAGCTTTCAAAAGTTTCCAATATTTGTGTGCGGAACAGCTCTATAACAAGTAATAATATATATATATATATGTATATTACAAAGTAATAACCATATATATATATATATGGTTATTGTTTTTGGTAAACACTGACACTTATGTGTTGCCAAAGGTGTGTGGGAACCCAAGCCCCACAAATTACAAAGTTGATAAAGGGGAGGGATAGAGAGCCGCATGACATTCGAACCCCCAACTATAATGTTAGAAGTCATGGGACATGACCAGTTGGCCAAGTCCCCATCCTCATATGTATGAATATTTTGATGAAGGAAACAAGTAATGGTAGTAAAATAAATATGGGAGAATTTAATTAAAAATTTTATTAATACTTTTAAAAGTTTCAATTAGTCTCATTTGAATTACTAAACAAAATTATCCTGAGTGATGTGGGACTTTGACAGTTTAAGCAAATGTCTCGGGATTGAATCTTTGTGTATGCAGAATTATGTTTTGGTAAAGGCTCACCCAATCTGTGATTTATATTTGGGCAATAAGTTCTGGAGATACCCTGAATTACTAAAAAGATAAATAGTCTCATTTTTTTTTTTGGGATGAGCCATTGAAGGCCGGAGAAGGGATGGTGGGAGCCCATGCCACACAATTACAAAGGGGAATAAAAGGGAGGGATAGGGGGCCGGTGGGGAAACGAACCTCCAATGTTCCGTTGGAAGTCAAAGGACTTAACCACTTGGGCTAAGTCTTCATTCCCATAAATAGTCTCATTTGAATTTATATTTAAGAAAATGTCAACTTTATCAAGAAGTGGTGTGACTTGGACTCCCACACACCTTTGCATATCAATGTTTACCAAAAAAAAAAAAAAACTATCAAAAAGTATCATTCTAATCCTAACATTAAAGTATCTATTTTATTTTTATTCTTTTCAAATTGAATTGTATTTTATTTGTATACTACAATAATCAACGCGCAAATGCATGTGCTTGAACATTCAATATATTGAATCAATTTTAACATAATCAGCAATTAGATGAATAAATAAGACTTAAGGAAGATTATATTATTCTATTTTATTTTGCAAACCCATTAGCCAAGAAATTATAGTAGGACTTTAGGAGTCCATACTCCGTAGCACACAAATTATAAATGAATAAAGGAAAGAGATAGAGGCGGATGGAGAATCGAACCCCAACCATAAGATTGAAAAGACATGCAATATTTAGTCAAATCATCATTCCGAATTATATTAATTAAATGGAAAACCCATTAATATTAATTAAATAGAAAAAAAAAACCGTATGAAGTACTACTATTATGCATTGAAAATGGAAATGAATAATTAATTGATTCGGAAATGGAAATGAAATCGTTGAAGTCACTGTTGATTTCTCGGTTCATTCTTGACTCCGATTGTGAGGAAGACATACATTCATTCCGTCCAATGTGGCTGCCGTTGCTTATTGCTTATGCACCTTTATTTCGGTAACCGATCATCACTTACTCAACAAAGATAAAATAAAATAAACTTGAGTGAAAAACTTGAAGAATGAAGAGTCAAATGTGTTTGGATAACACATTCAAGCGAAAAGCGAAAATGCAATGATATATACTTTTATAAATGTGAAAATCTTCATATATATATATATATATATTACCGTAACATTTTGGAAAAAGTCGAAAACTTTATAAATAAATCAATAAACAAAACAGACACAAAAAACCAAATTAATAAATAAAAGTTCAGAAACCACAACCTTAAATTCCTAGCGCAAAATTTTGGAATTCCACTTTTTCCTTTTAAACAAAAACTTTATTTTATCAGATAAACTTTTAATCTTTAAGAACATAAAACCAAGCGTAGCTTTTGAAACGCTTAATTACTAGTACAAAACTAGTTATACTTTTGTTTTTTTTGGGTGAACGAGCGTCTTTTTTTGGGTGAACTCTAGTTATACTTTTGTTAGTCTCACCATTCTATTTATTTGTCGTCAATTGCTTTGTTAACAACCTAATCAACACATTGTATGAAAAACGAGAATTGAGTTTCTGAAAAAATCCAGAAGAGACATCTGACAGAGGAATGCTTATATAATAAGATAAGAGAACATAAATGGAGGCATCCCATCCCACCTTTTCAGACCTAAATATTTGGAAAAAAGGATAAATATGTCCTTTTTCTTTTCAAAAAATTCAAATCAGTCCTTTTTCTATTTTATTACCAAAACAGTCCTCTACAAATGTTAATTATGTTCAAATCAGTCCTTTTTTCACTAATTATATTCTAATTGCTGACGTGGCAAGGGTTTTAATTTAAACCTGACACGTGTGCATAATATTAGTCCTTTTTCTTTTATCTTTTGCCAATTCAGTCCTAAACTTTTATTTTGTTCTATTTCGTCCTCTACCCCAATCACTCATTTTTATATTAATTGGCCTCAAACCTTTCAAATTATTTGATTTTAGGCCCAGAACCTTAAATTTTTTATTATTACTAATCCATTTATCAAATAAATGCACAACATACTTCCATAAATAAAATTAAACACCAAACCTCATATATTGGGTTCGACTGCTTTGTTATCGGGTCTTTCAAGTACCGGAATTTTACGGACTCTCTCTAATAACCACTCGACCGCAACCGATTGTTCATTGGTTTTGGTTTCCTTCAGTAACAATCAACAGAATCTTACTTTGCGTCCTACCTTAGGATGTAGCAATATTTGAGTAAATGATTTAACTTGAATTTTTGGAAGGTTATGGATACAGGAAGCCTTGGTTTTATTGAAAAATATTAATATTATTAAAAATATTAAAAAATAGCCTGAATTTTATTGTCCACAAAATATGATTGTGCTGATTGTTGCTGAAGGAAACCAGAACCATGAACCATCGTTACGGTCGGGTGGTTAGAGAGAGTCCGTAAAATTCGGAACTTCGAAGACCCGGTAACAAGGCGGTCAAACCCAATGTATGAGGTTTGGTATTTAATTTTATTTACGGAAGTATGTTGGGCATTTATTTGATAAATGTATTAGTAATAATAAAAAATTTAAGGTTCTGGGCCTAAAATGAAATAATTTGAAAGGTTTGAGGCCAATTAATATAAAAATGAGTGATTGGGGTAGAGGACTAAATAGAACAAAATAAAAGTTTATGACTGAATTGGCAAAAGATAAAAGAAAAAGGACTAATATTATGCACACGTGTCAGGTTTAAATTAAAACCCTTGCCACGTCAGCAATTAGAATATAATTAGTGAAAAAATGACTGATTTGGACATAATTAGCACTTGTAGAGGACTGTTTTGGTAATAAAATAGAAAAAAGGACTGATTTGAATTTTTTGAAAAGAAAAAAGACCTATTTATCCCTTTTTCCCTAAATATTTAGTGAGAACAAAACTCAGCACTTGAATGGTGCAGCACATTATAATCACATTTTTTTTTTTGATAAGCCACATTATAATCACTTCACCACAACAGTAACACCAACACCTTTTAGTATAAATAAATTAGAACGGTAGAATTGTCAAAATTAGGGATATATACTACTTCATCCGTTTTTTATTAATTGTAACATGTGAATAGTTTATACTATTCATTACATACATTTGATTCAATTTTTTAACATAGTAATATAAGATAAAACATAGCCAAGTGAGATCTTGTTAGATTCGTCTAATCACGTAGTTTTATAATTTTAAATTTTTATAATTTTTACTTTTATAGAATTTGAGATATTAAGCATTAAAAATGTGTATTGAATTGCGTGAAAAACATAAATGTTATAACTTTTCAAGAACGGAGGGAGTATGTTTTAGCTCCATCTCTCAGTATAAATGAAATGGAGCGACAGCCAACAGCAGAAGAATATTGCACGTATTGTCCATCCAACACATTTCTGCATTATAAGCCGAATCTCAAAGTCAACAAAATATAATAATAGTAGTAGTAGTACAACAACAACAACTACTACTACTACTACTAATAATAATAATCATCATCATCATCATCATCATCATGATAAAAAGTCCTTCAAGAGCCCCTTTCGGCAATCAAGTATGGACTGATGATGGTATCATTGGTATAAAAGAAATACAAGCAAAAGCCCCTCTCAGGGAACACAACACAAGTTGATGGATGATGAGCAAAGTAGATGCAGAAACTTTAAGTCTCGAATCAGAAAATGGAAAAATGAATCAATACCAAAATAATGATGAATATACAACACGGTGAGGAAAGGGGTGACCGAGAAAGATTACCCCATGATCATGACATTTTGTAGTATTCAGTCGCAATTTAGCTGCTACAAAAACTGTGGGGGGTAGCTGTACTTCTTGTGACTCAAAAACAGGATACAGGAAACCATATATCAAATGAATACACACATTCAACACAATGATTACAGTGCAACTCCAAGAATTACTAATACCAACATCATGATATTATATATATATATATATATATATATATTATATATAATTGTAAAACCTCATTTAAGTTTGAGACAAATTACGTATAACGGGCAACATCACCTGCTTATTGCTCCCAGTTCACCTATAGCCTCCATATGGTTGTTGACCATAATTTCCAGCTCCCATCATATGATTATAACCTCCAGGCCTACTAGGATATCCCATCGGCTGCTGCATGTTCATTCCCATGCCCATATTTCCTTGCATATCCATATTCATCCCCATCCCCATGGGTTGGCTTCCTCCATAGCCTCCCATGCCAATGCCAGCTCCCGGACCACCAGCCATGCCCATGTTCATACCAGAATTTATCATTGGGTTAGATGGACCCCTGAGGGCAGCAGAGCCAGCACGACCCAGCCCAGAGCCAGACCCCATGGCTTTCCCCATGGTGACTGTAGATGTTACTGTAGATGTAGTTGGTTTTTCCATCCTTTTCTCCTTGCGGTTTATAGCATCGAAATCAACTCCAATGTCAGCCAGTGGATTTGTTTTGGCTGCAAAGGAAAAATTAATTAAAAAACAAAAAATACAGATTATGTGCTCATTACATACATAAAGATGAATATGCTTACGTCCTGATATGTTCAAATTGACTAGCCCACGGCTCAAAGTGTCGGCCCATACACTGGACTTTGTCTCAAATTTCTCTTTTGTTGGTTGAGGAGCTGAAGTTGCAAAACCCGTTGAAGATGGATAACTTGAAACTGCGCCCAAGATGTTACCTGATTGCACTTGTGCAGGCTGAGGGCCAATTTTCGGAGTCATGGAAGGTGCAGATCCTATCTGTGGAGGATTGTTATATGCGGCATGTCCGGTTGAAATGGGAGGGTTTGAATAAGCAGAAGCTAGGCCAGTAGATTGAGAATTGTAAGCTCCATAGAAGTTGCTCTGTGGTGCATTTAACTGCATGGTGCTACCTTGAGGATGGAAACCCATTTGTGGTGCCTGATCAGCATGAAGAGGGAAGGTCGAAGACATGGTTTGGACTGGTTGTAGAACAGAAGATGCAGGATGAAGAGGGTATTGTGCAGAGGGCTGACTGACTAGGGTGGGAAAACTTACATGTTGGCCATTTTTGGCATGGACACTGTTCTGCAATGCAGTCTGGCCAGTTGATGTAGATTGAATGGTTTGGGGTGGGAAGCTACTATGAGGCACAGATTGGCTAGGAGGAATTGGGTAACCAGCTTCTGCATTGACAAAGGATGAAGGTACAGATGGTGGGAGAATGTCTGCTAATATATCAAACTCCTTGTTGGGGATAGACAAGTCCTGTTTTGGAAACTCTGTACTCGCAGGAGGCTGAGCACCAGAAGGATCTACTGGTGCATAGTTGGCATCATAATAAGAACCACTGAATTCATCTGATGCCATTTGTGGAGCTGGCTTTGATGCTTCAAAAGTCTGATTGGAATTTATATTGACAGAATGAAAGGGTGTAGTGATCTGAGGCTGGACTGGTGCACCCTCAGTTGGAGTCGCTTTAAATGGACCATCCCCAAATGGATCATCAAATGACTGCAAAAATGGCATCATATACATTTAATGCTTAAAAATATTTTAAGAAGCACATACAAAGGAACTATAATCAAATGATAACAATAGATCATAATAGATGATGGAATTTGCTCCAACTAGATGAACATAAGCGCCTAGTATGAACGCCGAGTTTAACTTTATGGAAGATTTACAGTATCACAATACCTTCA
This sequence comes from Hygrophila difformis, assembly GCA_030278955.1. Lineage (NCBI taxonomy): Eukaryota > Viridiplantae > Streptophyta > Magnoliopsida > Lamiales > Acanthaceae > Hygrophila > Hygrophila difformis. Next base: position 37,417,534 of record JAOANR010000008.1, on the reverse strand, counting down.
CACTCACCATACAATTCTTCAAAAAAAAACACCCATTTTTCTCCTCTATACATGCAAAATTGAACATTCCCCAACCACTACATCGGTTTGAATTTGAATTATTTATGCATACTTTCAATAATAAACATTATAAATAGGAACAAATACCCCTAATTCAATTATAATAATATGATTATATAAATGAAACAAATATATATTATATACATGCTTTTAATTTATAAACTCACATGGGTCCATTATGGACTAATTGCAATAAGACATTGAAGAAACCGGTCTGCACAGAGGTGCACATATAGATTATAGACATCCCCACAGCTTTCATTTACAGCAGCTGTGTGAAATCAAGCAGAAGATAATCTAACACCAGAAAAACACTTGATAACTCACGAAGATTAGGCCAAGAAGAAGGAAGCTTAGAAATTATAAATTAGATAATAGATGTAATTTGATCAACATGTGCTTTCAGGATCCAACTTAAAAAGAACGGCAACAATGATGATGTGATATCTTAAAATAAGCTGTAACTATGACAAATAATCTGTAACTTATGACAGTAAATTAAGTGGGTTTTTTTTTTTCTTTCAGAATTGATATTAAATACTGAGAAACTTGAGGACATGTATCTTTTGTAGAGTCTAATGAAAATTGAAAATAATTGTAACTTATGACAGTAAATTAAGTGGGTTTTTTTTTTCTTTCAGAATTGATATTAAAATACTGAGAAACTTGAGGACATGTATCTTTTGTAGAGTCTAATGAAAATTGAAAATAATTCAACCATTCAAAGAATGCTTTCAGTCACGCCAAGCAGACATGAAATCCAAAGGGAACCTTCAGAACACTTTTGGCAACGAGATTGGGAATTCAGGCAACCACAGCCTCATACTCAATGATTTCTTGAAACTTTTTCAAACATCATTATATTGCATTGAATATTCTTTCTTTGATTAAACAACGAATCGTGACTTATTGCCAATTCTAACAAATAATATAACATTTATGAAACAGAAATTACATCAAGATCTGACTATGCCAAGTCCCAAGAGGCCATAGCGAACAAACAGAAGTTCAATAAACCTAATTGATGATAAAACAATCCCTATGTAGTAATATCAAATCAGCTTTCGTATAATGCACAATGCTGAAGAAGTGAATAAATCGAATCAGATCAATTCATACAGGTACTATACACATTACCTGATTACTATTGGGGGATGCTGAAGATACTGCAGCAAATGTATGTCCAGTATTGGGGATTGCTGAACCATTAGTTTCATAGCTCGAGTCTGAAGGGTTAGAAGGCACAAGAGCCAGTGTGTTTGAGGAAAAAGACTCGGACAATGAGCCCAGTAGGTCCATTTCAACACTGGGCGTGGCGGCAGGAGCTGTAACATTTGATGTAGCTGTGGCAGCTAATCAAATATTTAAAATATTAAAAATAACATAAAAATCAGTCCATAAATATGTGTATGGTAGGACACAATAATTAGCATCTAATGAAAGTATTCCTGATCAAGTCTAATTAACTGGGGAACATATTTATTATGGTGCCAAACAGTATTCCAGTAACCAAACCCCATGGCAAAATAAACTAATCTAAAATCACAATCGATATCAAAGTACCTGAAAATGAACTTCTTGGATCAAATTCATCAAATCCACCACCATCACTGTGGCTATGTTGAACTTCTGACTGAGATGCAGCAGGAGCTGGAGCTGAAGAAGAATGTGGAGCTGGTGCTGGAGTAGTGATTGGAGAAGCTGCAGTTGTCTGGGATGGATTGGCACCTGGCGAAGAGAATTCTTTAGGGACAGTTGGCAGTGAAGCATCTCTGTCCCTGACATTGAAATTAATTTAGAACCAACTCAGACTCTGTCAGACAGAAGGCAGGTGCTGGCCAAAAGCTTGTTACCTATCACTATAAGTGGGACTGCGTGTAGCATTAACAGCATCCTCATAACTCGGTGGTACACTATGGGTTTGACCAGATGAATTTTGATCAAGCCTGTTGATTAGAAATAGGCAGATTAAGGATTATATTTAAACATTATTTACAGGACAGCACTAAAAACAATGCACGGAAAAGTGCCTTCAAAATACCTCCCATCTTGAGAATGATCATCAGCGTTTGCACCACTTCCTCTGCTGAGGAGAAGTAAAGAGAAAAAAGTACTTGTATCAAAAAGTTCAGACATTCTAAAAAATCTATAAGATGAACTTAGCCATATGGAGACATTCCAGTTGAATAAAATTAACCAAAGGGCCTTTATTAACTTAATACTACTTGTGAGAATTAGTCTTATAGTATAGGCTAATTATTAACCAAGTATGTATTTATATATCTCCTACTGTACTCTTTAATTTTTGAGAAATAGATATACTCTTCACTACGTTTTAATGGTATCAGGTGCTGGATAACATACCCCGTTACACAGTTAAGCAAGGCAACATGAATACTCTAATCTAAATCGATCCAACAATTTCATTTCTTAACTCAAGGTTCTGAATTCTGATGAGGATTATCAGCTTCTTGGAAGCCAGTTGTCACATGTCAAACAGTTGGCCATGAACCCTACTGTAAGTTCAAGTGAAAGTGAATCAGGAGTATTACAGGGTTCTATTCCTATTTCTGCAAAAGGGTCTAAATAGCTACTGCTATTCAGATCACAAGTCCGACTCCTCACCCTATTATATATCTATTATCTTAAATGAGAGTACTGAAGAAAATGATTTTTAAAAAATGGAGTTAAGCAAATCATCTCATTCAGAAATCAGAAGTTATGGTTGGCTTTCAGCCACATTATATGCTTTTAGCAACATGAAAAAATTGGTCTCTCAAAACATAAAAAATTAGCTCTAGTACTTCTTTTGCAAAAAACATTACCTACATGATTCAACAATCCATATACAATCCTCCAAATGAAAACAAACTGCACATGGCCCCAGGCTATATACAGCACAGGTTTTATACAGTGTACATACTGCAGTATGACCATTTTCTCTACATTTACAAAAACTTCATATGTATTTCTTTTCTGGTTAGATTCTCTAAAATGACTAATTAAAAGAAGAGCAATATAATCACATCCAATCGCTTCATGATTTACCTACAATCTATCTTGGTTGAATGAATGCATGCAGTAAAGGTCATCAAAAAAGTTCACATAATACTGGAGTATAAAGTAACTTGAACCCTTGCATATTCGTCTTTCTCATCTTTCTAAGACCAGGATAATCGAAAAAGTTTAATTATGGTCATATCATGAATAAATTATCTTAAATGAACGGCCACTTTTGTCTAGAAAAAGTATCATATAATGTCACAATCTGAAAAATCAGTAGATGAAACAATTCAACAAACCTAGATGAAAATTGACTATGTTCCTCATTTGTGCGATCCATTTCTCGATCAGCACTTCTACTTCTCGAGTTGTAATTATAATCATCATCCCTGTACCCATCTCGCCCATACCGCTCCTCATGCTCTCTACCATACCTGTCCCCATCACGTCCATAGGAACCTTGACCATATCTATCATCATCTCTGTTACCCCATTCTCTATCTCTTCCATATCCATTGTTATCATCTCCGCTTCCATATCGGCCTTCATGCCTATCATCATTATATCTATCTCCATATCCCCCTGAGCCAGGACGATACATACCACTCGTCGGTGGGCCACGGTATCTGCAGAAAGCAAACTATATGATCAACAGGAAACCAAAACTTCTTTTGCATATGCTAATCAAAATCGTGATGTACTTTTTAAGCACTTACAAACATAGAGAAGCATAAGAAAAACAAATTGAGAGAGAAAATCAATCTACAAAAGATCTGAACTTCAATTAAGAAGGTTACAGATGCCCGGGAGAAAGATTGTTGACCATAGAAGAAAAACTATAATCGAACCAATATGCAAATGCATAAGTAGCATTGCAGCATCAGTTGTGTGAGGGGAATGAATATTGCTCAATAGATACACTGACACGAATCTAGTCATATCTAATAAGTTGATCGAGCATATGAACCAACATCCAACAAGCAACAATGATTGGATTTACAATTAATAAAATAGACCAAGATACACAATAGCCATTCTTGAGAAAGCACAAAATAAAGGTAAATTTCCATCAGAATGTGAAAGAAAAGAATCATAATGATCTTAGCCTTTTACCTTAACCTAATTCCTTTTGTAGATTATGTTGCCAAAAAGTAGAAGCTTGTTCTTAGTTAAATGAAACTGATCCAGCACACTTGCAATTGTGATATATTTCTTGTTTTCAATCCTCATTCCAGTTCCCGTCTTATCTATTTTCCCAGTCATAAAAAAATAAGCAAAGAAAACACACACACACATGGCATTCCAATCCCAATCAAACAAAAATTCATTAGATGATGCTAACAATTTCAATGTCAGAACTGCAGGTTAATCCAACACGTTAAGGACTCAAAATGTTTATGTGCATAATCAATAGATCAAGCATACATCCTACATGGGAGAATTAGCCTCCACTGAAAGTTCCATATCATTATATAGCATCAGACCATAAATATCAAGGTCACCAAGGAATTCATTCCCTGAACAATTAAACTTGGAGAGCTATCAAAACAGCCAACATGGTTCACTTACTTGTCCCTATTAGCAGCAGCTTTCTCACGAACTTCTTGTATTCTTTCTTTGTCATTGACAAGAGCTACAAGACTCTGAGATTTCCTCCTAACATTATTTCCTTGGTCTTTCCCACTGGAATCAATATATTGAAAATCTGACAATGTCTATAACAAGTGAAACATGATAAATGCACATGTCAACATATTTCTAAAAAAACAGCTGATGAAAAAGAATACAGTTGACAATGAAACTAACAGATATTTGATAGGCATGTTCTCTAATGTCATCTATTACACGCTCAGACCCATGGGCAACCAAATACTCCAAAACAATCAAACCCTGCATAGAAAACATCCACACAAAGAACGTTTAGTTGAACAAAATAGGAGCGAGACCCTGGATTTAAGTATGAAAACTTCTAACTATGAAAGGGTCCGGAGGATATGAATTGTTACTAAACCACAATTTGCAACAGAAACGAGCTAATTATGCCCAACTTGCAACTTTTGGGAGCCTGTGCAAGGTCTAGAAAGGCAAGAAAGGATGAATGGAAACAAACCTTGTAAACATGCCGCCAATTTTTCCCAGTATCATTTATACGCTTCCAGATTATTGACATGATGATCTGATACTCGTGACTGTCAAATCTCAAAAGTAAGTACTGTGTAATGAAATGAAATGGCGCAAAGTACCATAATCAATTAAAACTTACTAGTTTCTCGATGCCTGAGCAATATCAGCCAGAACTGATCCATGAGGACCCCAGGATTCATTACTAGTTGCATCAAGAACCTGAAAACGGGAACCAAACACCAATTAACAGTAGAAGACAACAAGATTAGCCAACCACACATAATCGTACATAAAATTATATAATTTATATTATCATCAAAATACCATTTACATTTTACACAACGAACAAGATCACTTTAATGAACCTTGTCATAGATAATTTGAAATTGGCAAACTGGGAAAAGAATATATGAACCAAGCACAATTTTCCATGCCCATTTTCGTCCTTTTAAGTCGCGAATAATTCACAAACCATTTTTACCAAAAATAAACCCATACATACCACACATACATGAAGTGATCATTCTCTATCATCAATACGCAATTATAGAAAGAATAACAATTACTACAAACTACACAACTCAGAAATTTACAATTTTACTTTTATATAGATAATTAAAAGAATTTAAGCATACACTGCATTAAGGAATGCAATTCACAAAAGCTTCTTTCTCTACACAAGTTTTGCAAAACCATTTGATATACTTTTCCAATACATTTTTAGCATAGACAATTAAATTAGAAAATGCATCTAGGAAGGGTAAAAAGATAATCACCTTTTGTTCAATTACAGGAACTTTAAGAACTGTTTTGTTAACCCCTCTCTTGCTGCACCATGAAATGTAAAGCATTTACAAGAGATGTATGTCATCAAAACATCAAATGCTACCCACTTACAACAATTAAAAAATTAGCACAGTGCCGAACATAGGAATAATTAACAATGTCAAGCCAAAGAATGAAATAATAGCAAACATGCCTTTCAATTAATCCACCGGAATGCTTATATTCACAAACCAAAGAAACATAAACTAAAGATAAAATACCAAACGAGAATGTTGTCTTCCAAAAAAAAAGTGCAGCACGTATTTAGCAATTTTAGAGGCTAAAGTAACAAAACTCACAGATCACGGACAGTTTGATCAAAAGCCTTCTTCATTCCACCCGTTGCTCAGAAGAATCCGAATTAGTAAGCTTTGATCAAATAGTCTCCTGCACAGCCGAAAATTTAAAAATATAAAATTATATTCAGAGAAAAACGCACAATTGTCAAACTTCTTCAAAACTAGAATCACAACGAGAGCCTCAGAAGCCATAAATATAAACAAGCATATTCCAATTGCGACATTCACCTCCAGAGCTAATTCTTCTTAAACATATAAAAAATGATTGGCGTGAACTCCAATCAGCCAACAAAAAACCTATCACTAACCCCGGAATAACCGATCAAACTTTAAAAGCACATCAAAATCATGAACACGATGATTTTACTCATGAAACATGCAGAAACAGCAAAAAAAACAATAAAAAACACTTCAAAAACAACCGAAACTTTACGCAACCAACAAAACCACAGATCTAACATAACAAAAACGAAAGCTGAACTTCATCTACAGAAAAATTAGATGCGGAACAGAGTATATAAAACTGAAGATCCCAATCACAACAATAGACTTGAAAACTAAACAGTCGATAAGCAAAATAGAGATCATACCTGATCGTTTCGCAGCGTCCCCCAAAGTAGACCAGATCTGAGACAGGGAGCAGAGCGAGAGAGAAATGGTGCAGATGACCGTACAAATGAAGAGAGATGAGAAGGAGATAGACGGAAGAGAAAACAAAAGAAAGCGGTAAAAAGAGGGAAAAAAAAAAGGAATTAAAAAAAAAGGAAACGAAAGAAAAATCGCCGGGCTGAATCGCCGAGTTTTACTTTTAGCCGTCGGTTGTCACACTATATTCTCAACTCGCGCATAAATTACAGATGGGGTAGGGAATGAGACTTACCCAGCCC